>OX235263.1:54248871-55448871 GCA_944472135.2 Trichobilharzia regenti
CTCTCGTTTATAGGACAATAACCGTAAATGAACTTCGTTCAGAGAGGTTAAAAAATAGGGTTCTGGAAATCTCCACCTATTATTGTAGAGTACTCACTCAACTATGAGTAATATATAATACTTAAAGAGCATAACCACAGATGGGGATCAACTGAAACATCCTGAAAATATATTAAGCGTGCTGCAGAGATGATAACAATTACTTGATTTTTGACAAACGGTACCTATAAAACACGTGCATATTTAAAGATTTTCAGATGAAAATAAGCACACTGGAAACAAATTCAAGACTTTAAAATACACCACTTCTTTGACTCTTCGTTTAAATGACTCTCATGGTATGATGAATCGTAAATTATTTAGACACGCAGGTGAAAAGAAACATTCATCTTTTAGGAAAAGAAAAGGACCAACCACATATTCAAGAAATCAATAACCACACTGACTGTAGTTATCACACCTAAACGTGGTATATATTGAGTTAGTCTTTGATCTTTCCCATTGTAAAAAGCGGATTAGGAAACATTTCATATAGTGTTCTGCGTTGTTCACCTAATATGCCAACATTTTTTCAAGTAATAGTTTAAGTTTATTCATGACCAACAGTACTGTTCATGAAAAATATCCATTTTGATGAACGTCAGTCTAAGATTTGTAAAATATTAGTTCTGAGAAAGCCCGCAGTTTTCATTGGAACCGTGTCAGGTGATCCAAAACGGAAAACTCAGCGAGGTGTTCAAAGTGAATACAAGAGTAAGGCAAGGCTGGCTGCTCACTGTCACCAATGTTATTCCTAACTGTGGTGGACTGGATTATGCATCACACTGTGAGAAGTGAGGAGACAAGAATACAATGGACCACCGATAAGAAGACTCTGGAAAATTTGGACTTCGTGGACGGCTAACGTCACACAAACTCGAAGATTTACAGGTGAAAACCAACTAACTAACTAAAGAAGCAAGCGGCAAAGAGAAGACCCCACGTGAACATAGAGAAGACGGAGGTGATGAAGATAACCAACCACCACCACCAACAACAACAACAACAACCAGCACCAATCATCACTATCAACGAGAGAGGTTACTTACTTCACTTATCCGGCTAGGAAGCATGATTTCAAACACAGGCCGGCGGAACAGATGAAGATGTCAAAACCGACAAGAATCGGAAAGGCGAGATACGCCTTCATCAACCTGAAACCAGTCTGGAAATCTCCTGCACCAACTCACCCTAAAGAAGAAGATTCGAATTTTCAACACAAATATGAAGTCAGTTACTGCTTCTATATGGGTCTGAAACATGGCGCCCGAGTCATGAAAAGCATTTCCAACAGACCACTGCAGATTTACATCAACAGCTGTCTTCTCTGACACCACATTGAAGATCAAATGACCGGCCGGCCGGACAGAAAGAATTAGTAACAAAAATCTCTAACAGCAAGCCAACCAAGAGCCGGTCACTCAACAAATATGTAGGAGAAAATGTAGACGGATCGGGCATTCGTTGAGGAGGCCGTCGAGTGATATCGCGCGCTCCAGTGGAACCCTAATGGGAAGCGACGAGTGGGTCGTCAGCGCAAGGCTGACACGGAGGAGATCATGCGAGGCGGAGATGACAGATTATAGGAAGTCATGGACGCAGATGTGAAGAGGACACCAGAGGACAGAACAAAGTGGGGATATGCTGCTGAAGCTATTTTTCACTCAAAATACAAGGAAATAATAATATATTTTCTAAAGTGGTGAAGTATTAGGTATGTATGAGTAATTCGTAATACTGTAATCTGATGCACGTCTATATATGGTTGTATGTAGACCTTTCATTCAGGTTGTATGATTAGATTGTGATTATATGATCATTTCTCTAATGGTAAAATCTGGGTGGCTTTATTGCTTATCCCTGCTAACTGTAGCGTCTTAGTTCGTTGCCATGGTGATTTAATGACAAGTTATACTTTCTCTGTGGTTTTTAAAAAGTGAAACTTTGTCGTAAAAAATTATTCTGGCGTACATATTATCGGTAGCATTATATTCTTGAAGTGCGTTGCATTTACTGCACTTTTGTCAGAAAATGTCACTTGTTACTCATATCTGAGCATTGTAATCAATTAAACGATGCAGTAACTCTAAAGTTTAAACGTATATTTCAAGGTTTTCATGAAACGATGTTAGTATATTTGGCCTATTTATTGAAATTCAACAGTATCCGCTTGATAAAGCAGGTAGTACTGAAACGGTAGAAAACGAAATACATGGTAATGGAATGTTTATTGGCAACGCACCACTTGCACAGACCATCTTGGTTGTTCTACTTCTGGCTTTCCTTCATATTGTCTTTCTTTGTGTTCCTTTCACGTCTCACATGTATCTCCATAATGCTGTATCATTTCCTTTCTCTGACATCAAATGTAGCTCCCTGCTGTTTGATGCCTTTATGCCGAAGAACGTCAGTAGCACACGCCACAGTACCACTTCAAAAAAAAGATATGCCATATAGTAGTCACTCGCAAAATATTGCTCATAAGAATTCTTTTTTATCATGAGCTGACATTGGTTAGAGAACCATTGGAAAACCAACAGAGTACTGGACAGACAGCTGTTTCGTCCTAGTTTGGGACTCTTCATCAGCACGCACCCACCGGGATTCGAATCCAGGACCTTCTAGTTACAAGACCAGGTAGCTCGTAGACCATTGAACCACTCACTGGGACCCGATCCAATGGCCAGCCCATGAATTCCAACTTCTGAGAATTCACGATATAGCGAAACCGCTATCCAATGTCTTCGGCGAGTATTTGTCCTCACACCCGACTTGCTGCACCCTGGTGGTCACAACTTTCCACTAGAACCCACAGGAACCTACCTGAATAGGGCCAGTCGCCAGTAGCATCTCATTGATATTCAAGTATTGGTTTGTATGGATTTGGTTGATTGGTTACGGGTTTTCATCATGAGCTGACATTGGTTAGAGAACCACTGGAAAACCAACAGGGAGTACTGGAGAGCTGTTTCATCCTAGTTTGGGACTCTTCAGCAGTACGCACCCACCGGGACTGTAACTAATCAACCAAATCCCTACAAACCAACACTTGAATTCTTTTTTAGTTGGGATTGCTTATCTATGTTGGGTGCATTTATTATATGTCATTTTCTGTTAAATCATCTGTGAGTCATCGCATAAGGCATTGACCTGTTAATTGCCGCATTCACAAATGCAAGTTTCCATCCAGTAACTGTTTAGAACAAAGACAAATCACAACAACATATCGACTATCCGAAATGCGAGATATATTTCGGGATCAGAATCGTAGTGCGATGATGACTGCTCAGCTAGCTAAGGATCATCCACGAACAATCAAATGTAGCGTGGAAGCGTCCCGAATGGTAAGCATGCTTGACCGCCTACCTTCAGCTCAACAAGTCGGCTTAAACAGTGAAAGTCGCATCCAGTGTTAATGAAAACTGATGTAAACTAATAATTTCGGTGAACTATTTACCGCCACAGGAACACGAATAAACAGGTAATAGTAGTCGTTTAAGAAGTATTCGATTATAATACACGAACATGTGCGTGAATGCAGTAGAGTGATGTACTTCTTTTTCACAGCTCATTTATCTTGTTTGGTACGAGTATTTGATGCCAACCACTCTTTTCACATGACAATAACTAATGAAGCAACTTACTTTTCTCCAAATTGTTGCCTTATAACCTTAAAATAGCTCTAAACCGTCGTCTCACTCACCCTTGGCAACTTTTTGTGCTCTCTCACAGCTTGTTAACTCCTTAACTCTTTATCAATGAATTTAGTATCCGTCAAGGTCACCTAACAGATTAACTCAGCAGTACTCTCAAAATTCATCACTGCTGTTTGGGATAGTTGAAAGCTCTCCCTCTCAGCTGCCTGTCTTCTCTTCTTGTTACTGCATGCTGATGGTTTTGTTCTTTTGTTGATTGACATTGTAGTTAATGAGTAGTATAGTTTTCTTAGCACCATTAAGTTCATATCGTTGACAGTCTGCTAGGTCGCACTCCAAGTCAGTCATACAGTCATCACCTTATATCACATCTAAGTCTCATCATGATTCCAGGAAATCGATAAAGTAACGTGTGTTTGTGGGTTCGATTGTAGAGCGATCGTCAACCAAGCATGTGGTCGAAGTTCGACTCCTGGCCAACTCCTTACTCAACTTCACTTAGCTGGTAGTAAAACCTAGTAAAAAGAGGAGGGAGGGTGGGCTTGAGCCTAGTAACCCACCATTATTGGCAGCACTTCAAAGCTGAAGAGCTTAAAAACCCCTCGAAATGCAAATGATTAAAAAAAATGAAGTAACACTAATTTTATAAGAACAATAATCTTTTTTATTTGGAAAAAGAAATATTAACACTATTATAATTCTATATAAAAGAAGAAAAGAAAGAACCAAAGAGTTACACACATGAACGTTCACTCACTCATTCAACAATAACTGTAGTGAATTATTTTTTAAAGAATAACAGGGCAGGATATGCTTCAACACTTTGAAAGATGAAAGGGTGATGAAAGAGAAAATTACAAAAGAATCAAGCAAATAATACATAATTACACAACTACAATACACACATGCACACATACGCACATACAAAATATCATGTTAAGCGAACACACATAGTCTGAAGGGATCAGTTACAATCACAACAACACATAAACACACACCAATGTAGTAAAGGCTAATCACAGACCTAGATGGAAACAAACATACAAAGATTTGATGATGGTAAGCTGGACAGATAAAAAAAGATACAGAATTAAAGTGCTGTACAATATCATCATCATCACTATTATGATTATCATTTGTCTTGTTAGCGTAGTCGGCGGCGTCGTCCTCTATAATTTTGTCGCTCAATGTGTCCCAATATGTGTACAAAAGAACAATAGGTTGAGTACGATTCAAACATAGGTTGGAGAACTGAAAAACAACCATCATACTTTTCGCTGTCTCTCTTTCTCGAATCAGACAAAGGAATGACTACTAGATAAGAAGTGGGGTAGGGGTACACTACTACTTACTTCCACCATGTAGATGTGAAAAGTCGTCGACAGACTTTAACTTACCAAAACAAAAATATCACACATGACCAATATATGCACACGAAAACTGCTGAATACTGCGCAGAGAGTTGTGTGTTGTAATCAGATAATAGGTACGAATAGAAGGAATCAAGTGTAGTAGACCTCGACAACAGCAACAACAAAACAAAAAAAGAAACACGCTGTGACATAAATCATCAATAAATTTGTAATAGTGTTCTTTTAATTCTAATTTATAAAGCTTTATTCATCTGTAGCAAAGATACATAATAGTAATAATAATGAAAGAGAGGAGAGAAAACAACACGTGGAAGAAATGTATCGAAGCAATAATCATACATCTTCAGTAAAATGAAGATGTAAGGATGAGGAACAAGGACGTGTTCTTCTTGGAAAGCATATGAACACCAGGCAACCAACCAAGCGCACCGGGGGAAAGTTATCGTCTTTAGTACAAACAAAAAAAACAAAGAAGAAGAAAACTATGGGAATGAGAACAACAGGTTACTTACTCTACTTCTGTGCTTTCAATTTCTGGAAGACAGTAACAACACAGTAAAACAATCGATAGGAAGCAATAAATCATTTATCCAATCGGAAAGAAAGGGATTATGGGTGGGTGTGTGCATGATCGATCAGTCATTACTCCAGAATTATTATTATTATTATTACTATTACTATTTTTATTATTGTTTAAGACAGATTTTCAGGGAGAGATAATTATCATTAAGGAATCAAAATGTATTTTGTACAAGAAAAATAAAACCAAACTGACAAAAATTCTCTTTTTTCATCAACTGACAATTCATGTTTCTGAAGGAGTTCGGTGTGTGCTGGGAAAGTAGTAAAAGTAGGTGGGTGGAGTATCATGAGTAAATGAGAAGTTAGTCGTCAAAGTGTGCTATCATTCTGTAGGAATATTACGAGTATGAAATCGAATTCCCTGTTGTTGTTATTATTATTATTATAGAAATTAAGGCAAAAAATATGTGTATCTGTAAAAATTGTTTTTATTCCACATTTGTGTGCTTACCAGTACCTTCACAAACTCTCTCTCTCTCACACACACACGCACACTCACAAACGCTGTCATATGCATATACAGAAATGTGTTATATGCATACAGAATAAAAAGACATAGGAGGACCAGAATTTGTGCTCTCATTTACTGTATAACCACCACCTCCATCAGGTCCAGTTGATGTTGCTGCTGCACCGACTGGACTACCTCGAGATGACATATTTGGTCCATTTGATGTCACCGTGTTTGTCGCTGCTGCTGTTGTTATTGTTGTCGTTTGGAGTGATGACTGTTGTGGTTGTGATGCTATTGATGTTGTTATCATTAATGTCCCAGAGATCGGTGGAGGTGGAAATGAAGGATAAATAAGTTGATGCGAAGGGAAATACGATCGTTCATCATTAATATTATTATTATTGTTATAATTACTATTCAGTGTTGTTGAAGTATTCATTACAGGTAGGAAATAATTATTCTTCAATGTACCATTTTTCATTTCTGTAATATTTAATGTTCTGTAATTGTTATTACCATTATTATTACTATTATTATTTACAGTTCCTGGCCATGATGTTTCTGAATTACTTAAACATTGTTCTGTTAATGGTGTTTGAGGTTCAGAATGTATCATTGTTGACTCAGGATTCATTAATGACGATTGCCAGGTTATATCATCAGTTCGTTTGGGTAACTATATAAATATAAAAACAAGAAAGTAAAAAATTAAACAATCAAATCACAATTGTGAAGTGTAGATTATGCTACTGCTCATATGGTTCATATATTTTGAACTCTACCTACAGCCTATAATGCAGTAAGACTTTTTGTAGAGCTTGACAACTTTACGTTAATATCCTACAATGTTTAATAAATGCAAAGTTGGAGGATTTCATCATGAGCTAATATCAGTTAGAGAAATATCGGAAAACCTGCAGGGAGTAGTGGACAGCCAACTGCTTCGTCCTAGTTTGGGAATCTTCAGCACTGCGCACCCTCTGGAGTTCAAACCAAGGACCTTCTGGTTACAAGGCGAACTCGTGGACCACTAGCGACTGGCCCTATTCAGGCAGTGACCTGGGGATCTAGTGGGAAGCCGTGACCAGTAGGGTATAGCAGGTTGAAGGTGAGGCAGTAACTCATCGAAGACATTGTGAAGTCGTCGCGCTGTCATGAAGTGGCAGATGTTAGAATTCATGGGCTGGCCATTGGATCGGGTCCCAGTGAGTGGTTTAATGGTCTATGAGCTAGCTCGCCTTGTAACCAGAAGGTCCTGGGTTCGAACCCAGCAGTGTGGATGCGTACTGCCGATGATTCTCAAACTTGGATGAAACAACTGTCCAGTACTCCCCGCAGGTTTTTCAATGGTCCTCTAACTGATATCAATCTGTGGTCAACTTGTAAAGACTAAAGTTACTATGATTTATAAAATCAAAAGTAATATAATTGAACCAAGATAAAACTAACTAGCAATCTACAGAGGAAAGATAATATGTAGAAACAGGACAACTCGATAGTCAACAATACAAGTTTCGAATACGTTGAATGTGGGAGGATACAAAAGGTGCCATAGAGATCAATTTTCAGCCATATCAGGAATAGCCTACAGCTACTGCCTCTTAGCATCTCGAGGACCCCAACCAGGAAGCCTGAATCTATCTACGTGGCTAAAATCAACTGTCAGAGACTTCATAGATTGATGTCATGTTTTGATTTGATTACCCCTCACTCTTTCCCAATCCGATCCCGTATCAACCAAAATTTTTCGACGAGGAAAGCGGTGATTCGGCATGCACAACGCATGTCCTATCCATCTGAGTCGATGTAACTTCCCAACCTGATCGATTGGCTTCCCTTTCTTACCTAGCAATCAATGATTATCTCATACCACTTAGCACAGAAGACACAGCGCAAACACTTACGATCACAGGATGGCTAACCTTTTCATATCTTCCAGCTTCAATGGCTATATCTCATAGTCATAAAGAATGACAGAGCGAACTGCTGTGCAGTACACATTATCCTTTGATCGATGGTGACTTATCCAGTGAGACTTTGTTCCAGAGACTTTCCAGGAGTATACGAAGAACGTTCTACACAGCATACCTATGTTTGTCATTCTCTAACCAACGAATGATTGGGACGCAAACGAAGGATAAGCTTGATAGTTTTTACACATCTATGTGCATCTATCAATTCAACTGCATCTGCGGTGACAATTATATTGGGCGTACTACTAGACAACTTAGCCAACGTGTTAGTGAACATCTCCCATCGTGGTTTAGTAAAGGGCAGACAAAAACAATCCATGGCTCAATTTCGTCACGTTGAGTTGATAGTGATCATGTAGTGGAGAAAACGAGAGCTTTCAAAATAATTCATTATATCCCACCGAATCTCCCAAATAGACTTCGTGTTTGTCTACTGCACAAAGCTGAGGCGATTGGCACTCGAACTATTAAACCTAAACTATACATCCAAAAGAAGTTCGTACAGCCATTATCCCTCCCTTGGCCTATTAAGACATAACCAACTAATGAATTTTACACCACGCCTTGTTTATATTTGCAACCCCTTTTCTTATCATCCCTTAATCTTATCGCATCTTCATTAAAAACGTGTATCATTTACTTCCCTTACAATCTAGAATTACGTAATCGGTTCATTTGTTTTTACTAACCTTTATCGACTACTTCTACCTGAACATTTGTTTGTTTAATCATGCTGTTTTTTCATTATTCGTGTTATAATATACTTTTTATTTATATATATATATTTTATTTTTAAAAGAAGAGGAGGTGATTCATTTGAAGTCAAGGCATAATCATAGTTTTTACAGAAAGCTAGACTGTTCAAATGCATGTACCTGTGAAAGACGTTGTTGAAATGAAATGTGTTCAAACACATTAGCGTAATAACCACATGAACTTACTTTATATTCAACTGGTTGTTGCAGTTGCAGCTGTTGCTGTTGTTGTTGGTGGTGGTTATGCTGATGCATTTGTAAATTCGATTGAACTGGCAAGTTCATTCCAGCTGCCTGATAGATATTGTATGGATCTCCGTTAATTGTCGAGATAAACGGAGTGTTGTTTTGATTCAACTGTTGAAACTGGTTAGCAGTAAGTGATATACGATTTATCATATTACCTGCCCCAGTAAATCCACCTTCTCCGATTTGTGAACGTGGAAGAAATAGAAATCCTGCTGGGTTTTGTTGATTTAAAGTAGAATGAAATTGTCCAGTATTATTAATGATAGTACCAGTGTTACTGGAAACTAGATTTGGTGAAATATGCGTTGTGTGTAATTCATATGTGGGTCCTGTAAGTGGTAATGAAGTAGGTCCGTTGTGATTTGTATTCAGTGCTGTTAAACCAGACATTGGATAATTGCCAAGTCGTGAAACGATAGGACGATAATAATTCGATGGGATATTATTGTCTCCACAGTTAATAGATACTCCGTCTGACAGATCGGATGGTGGTGGCGTAAATCCAAATATCGACGCACTAGCATATTCAGGACCTATTAATCAAAATTTTTAAGAAAAACACTTTTAAATTTAATAGTCATTTTGAAAATAAGAGAAAACGCTGAATTGTAAATTCTCAGCTAATAAGTCAGTCCACAAAGTGTGTGTGTGTGTGTGTGTGCGAGTTTCGGCTTTGTCATCCAAATATGTTTATAACGCAGCAGCTGACAAGACATTCTATTGCATACTAAAATCTGTATGCATTAAGTAGTAGCGTACATGTTTTATCCTGCGTCTATGAAAAATAGCCACTGAAAGCAGAAGACTTTCAAAGACTTCATGTCATCGGTAGTCATAGTGTAACAACAGAAGACAAGGGCCGGAAACAGATCATTTTATTACGGAAATCAGCACGTATTTATATATATTTCATGTACATTATTATAGCTTATTCAAGCAGACAAACACAGTCTTCTGATTGGTTGTTTCTGGTTTCTCAGAAAGTTAAGCCATATATTTGCGAATCGTATTTGCCCACGTTAAGTCTGCTGTGATTGGTTGTTGAATCAGCCTTGTTCATATTTTCTCACGGCCAATATTAGTGACCTAGACATTGACGTAAATTAATGTCTACCAATTGGCTGGCAGCCTGCTCTCACCACAATAGTTATTGTGACATCATCAGAGTATGACGGATTCATCATGAAGATAAATTTGAAGTTTAGATATAAGCTTCCTATTAAAGAAGTAAGCCAACTGATATTAAGATTCTTAATGTTCCTCCCTACTCGGCGATTGAATATACACTATTGTTTATGCTAATATTCTATACCGTAAGTATTATAGGAGAGATTGTTACACGATCGAATAGCGAAATGAAAACAATTTAGTTTTCAACTGTCAGACAGCTGAATCAATGCCCGTAGATATTAAGTGATGAGACTTGACATCGGCCATACAGATACATTTCTTGCCTTCACTTTCCCCAGTGGAACATAGGGCTTCAAGCTAGATGCTTGAAGTTTCTGTAACAGTGGTGATTATTTTTTACAGGATGGGGTTGCTAGTCTCATGCCCAACCTTTCCTCTTCACCAGCATTATTTATGGCTTAGCGAGGGTAAAGGAGTGCGTCTGTGGCCGGGGATCGAACCCCGGACCACCTGATGGCCACCGACGCACAGATACATATGCCTTCATTATTGCTTATCTTCATTTAAATCATAGTAAAATGTGCCTGTGTTTCTTGTAACTCTACCTCGATTGATTTTAGAACTTGGTACAAAAGAGATGTGATACTATCAATCTCATTTCTTTATCTTTTGAAAGCTGCTGCTTCTTGCTTTCATGTTCTTGGTGTGATGCATGACTAGCTTAACCGTCAAGCAGTAATACAGAGTACCATTTCAAAATACCTGTTATGTTTTTGTTCTTCTGATCTACCTATCCTCATGAGTACACAACACTGTAATCAAGTCTTTGAGAGTGAAGTGTCTAAATCATATATTATCTAGATAGTTAGAGGCAATCGGCCACAGGAAGCTCTGCTTGACCTAGGTTTCGTACTAGTTAGCACTCATCAGCAAGGCGTATCTGCCACCTTGAAGGAATTCATATCCCTCCTGAGATTCGAATCCGTGTCACCCGGTGCTGCAGTCAGAGCTATTCGGACTCGCGGTTGACCTCCTGTACGACTGCATAAAATACTTTGGCTGGACACTAGTTATTGACTAGTGTCTACATTATCATCCATCACTAAACAATCGTAGTATCAGCAATCTTTCTAAAAGAAATGAATACTACTCACAACAAACATTTCACTGGTCTAATACAGATAAACAAACGATTATATATTTTAAATGGTAACATTGAAAGTTGAAATAAAAACAATTCACTTCAATGTAAACAGTTTAGTGGTACCGCTGACAGTGTTTACTAAATATGTGTGAAACTGAATACCATTCGCTATAAAGCTTATTCTTTGAACTTATTAAATCAACACAAATATGAACCAAAGAAAAATTAGCAACAATTTAGAAAAATCATACTCAAGGAAGCCGACACAACTCACCACTATGTAAGGGGTAAAAAGTGTAAATAAGATAGTAAGGGATTTTTCTAATCTTATGCAACTTTCCAAATTCATTACTCATAGCAGTGAACTCTTAATGATGGATATAGTAAGCGTTATTAGATTCATTCATTGTAAAACATTGGGAATATCTGACTTTAATCTGTGCAAATGCCATAGGACATTCATTATATTCAACCTACACAATTAACTTGTGCGTCGGTGGCACAATGATAGAGTTGTCGCCTACCACACCTCACTTGGTCTGGGGTTCGATCCCCGGCCACAGATGCACTCTTAAACCTCGCTAAGCCAGTAATAAGACTGGTAAAGAGGGAAGGTTGTGCATGCAGCCAGTAGCAGCCCCATCCTGTAAAAATAAACACCATTACTACCGAAACTTCAAGCCTCTAGTTCCACTGGGAACGTAAAGGAATAAAAAAAATAGGGAAACAATTATTTGCGATAATTTGCTTATGCAAATGATCAGATAAATATAAACATAGGAATAGTTAAGAACCTTGTATAAGTTGTACACGTGTACAGGTTGCTACACTGCATACCATAATACCAAAGCTAGACTGATACTATGGGATCACGATGGATACTTTTCATTTGTAGGACGAGTATAGAAGCGGTTTTCATCACGATCTTATATTGAGTAAGTTAAGCACCATTAAAAAACTAGGCAGTACTGAACAGTCGATCTTATCTTAATTTGAGTATGTGAAAGTGTAAATCCACAACCGTATATAGAGTCGATTCCAAGAGCTACATGTCATATGACGAGCAAGTTACTATTCAACTATTCTGTCTAGGTCTAGTCACCCATGTTTTCGAACGTTTGAATATGGAAGAAGTTTAAAATGGACTCCACAACGGTTCGTTACCATACACCTGAAAAGGATCGATATATCACATTGATTTCTGGTGAAGTATGCCTTGATATCACAAACAACCTTCCATTAACTCATCATCTGATAACAGGGTTTTTAGTTTACTTTTGATGAGAATTACGAATATCGTAGTGATGATAATGAAAGTATGTAAAACGAAAAAGAAATCCAATAATTTCCAGTGTTTGTTTTGTTAAGCTATTAATTAGTCACATAGAAAACGTACTCATAAAATGCGAGAGTAGAGATGGGAGAAAGAATAATTTTTATGAAAAGTAGTGAAAACACTCAGATTTCCTATGATAAAGAGTTAATGTATCTGCACTATTGTGAACAATTCGGAGGCTATGTCACAATGATTCTACAACAGTTGACTTCTAGTGTTACAAGGACCCAAAGTGAGGTAGCCTATATCTTCTTCCTACATAGTATATATCAGTAATCAGACCACCGATAAAAAGACGCTAGAAGATCTGAATTTCGTGAGTGGATAGTTCATGTTTAGTGCCACATAAGCTCAAAGACTTACAGGCGAAAACCAACTAACTAGCTAAAGAAGCAGGTGAAGAAGACAGAATTCCAGGTGAATAATACAGAGAGGACGGAGGTGATGAAGATAACCAAACATCACCACCAACAGGAGAGATTTGAAAGAGGTCGATTCCTTCACTTATCCGGCTAGGAAGCACGGTTTCAACCACACGCCAGAGGAACAGATGAAGATGTCAAAGCTGGTCAGTCAGAATCAGGAAGGTATGATATACCTTCATCAATCTGAGATCGGTTTAGAAATCTTCTGCACTCAGCCTGCATAAACAACAAGATTCGGATTTTTAACACAAATGTGAAGTTAGTCACTTATTTGGGAAGTACCATCAGCCCCAACGGGCTGATCTCTGACGAAATCTCAGCACGGATACAAGGGGCTCGTTCCGCATTTGCCAGTTTACGCCGACTCTGGCGTAGACGAGATGTTCGACTATCGACCAAAGGGCGGGTGTACTGTTCATCAGTCCGCTCCGTCCTCCTTTATGGTTGTGAGACATGGCCACTCAGAGTGGAAGACATGAAAAGACTAGCTGTGTTTGATCATAGGTGCCTGCGCTCTATTTCCCGTGTAAAGTGGCATAATAAGGTGAGCAACATTGAGGTTAGGCGTAGAGTTCTAGGTAAACAGGGGAAATCAATCGACGAAGTCGTGAAGCTACAAAGACTGAGATGGTTAGGACATGTGTTACGTATGCCAAGCCATCGCCTCCCTCGACGAGCAATGTTAGCGGATATAGGGTCAGGCTGGAAAAAAGCTAGCGGCGATCAAACAAAAACTTGGCCTCACCAGTCAGTGAAATCCACAACAGTTGGTCTAAGCCACGTAGGAAGGTGTAGACTTCCAGACTGGGGTCCTCGGGACGGTAAAAATCTATGGTTGGAAACAATTGGTGACATGGCTCAAAATCGTTCTCAGTGGCGCAGATGCATCCACTCCTTGTGACTTATGATCTCCAATGAAACTGTTTTGTTCTTCGTTATTACTCCTTCTTTGTCTCACCCCTCTGCTCACAGTTTCTATTATGCTTTTCTTATACTTTCTTCGCTTGCTTCGCGTGCTACACGGAGTGTGGCGACTTGAACTTCCGCACATTTGTGCAAAGTTCTATGTCGAAAACAGACAGACAGACAGTCACTGATTCGATATGGGTCTGAAACATAGCACTCGCGTCATGGAAACCATTTCCAACCGGCTACAGTAGACTTTTATCAACAGTTGTCTTCACTGGCTCCATACTAAAGAGATCAAATGGCCAGAAAGAATCAGTAACAAGAAACTCCCCGCTGGGAACAAACCAACAGAGCAAGAGCCGATCGCTCAACAAATATGTAAGAGAAAATGGAGATGGATCGGGCATACACCGAGGAGGCTGTCGAATGAAATTGCGCGCAATTCAGGCCATTACTCGAGTATAATCTGAATTGGAAGAGACAAGTGAGTCGTTGGTGCGAGGGAAACATGGAGGAGATTGTGTGGCGAGGAGGAGATGAGAGAATAAGGTTAATCGTGGAGCCAGATGAAGAGGACGACAGAAAATAGAAAAAATGTGGAGATGTGTTGTTGAAGCCTTATTTTTCACTTGGAACCCAAGGGAACATTAATAATAATAATAATAATAATAATAATAGGAAAAAAGGTGGGAGAGAAAAATATATCAGATGATGTTGGTCAAACGAAGAAAATTATTGAGTTATAAGCATATTTATCATTCAAATAATGTTGTGTGTTAAATGTGTTAAAATGTTATTTCATTTCATGCAACATTTAAAACTTGTAGTACATACACCAGTCAGTGATTTATATTAATTTGTGTATTAATGTCTTGTGTTAGAGGATGAATGCAATGTAATTGAACGCGAAAGAAAGCATTCACCGTCACCATCATCATCATCATCATGCAAAAAATATCTCCAACCTACCGTATGGTAGCAATAAAAATGATCTTCTTGGGGATAATTGTAGTATTGACTGCGGTGGGATAACATTTTGGCAGGGAATTGAAGATCTCTTTATACATCCAGAATGTATCACATTCGATGGGTGGAGTTTTTCATCACTATCTGGCAATGAGTGTACAGAAGATCTGTGACTGTTATTGCTTTTTAGGAAAAATGAAGATATTTGTTGTGATAGGGGACGTCTTTTTCTCCGGTTTACCAGATGGTTGGTGACACCTTGTTTCGTTGACAATTCACCACATGACTGCTGCCCTTTAACATCTCCTTGTCTCCTCATCAGAGTTGTTTGTTCTTCAGAATCGATGCGCTTTGATTTCCCACTAGAATTCCTTCCAGAAGCAAATATCTTTGAAAGATAACTGTTATCATTGCCATACTGTTGTTGCTGCTGTTGTTGTTGTCGGAGGGAAATAGGAAGAACATCTTTCAAAAGTGTTGAATTATCTTCACCATTGTGACTATTAACCAGATTCGTCTGTTTATCTACCATAGTGACACAGGGAGATCTTTCTTTCTCCAAAACCATATTTCCTGAATCATCGCCAGTATGGTTCACATTCTCATCATAATGATATGGATGTAATAAAGTTTGATTTTCTAAAATTGGACTGTAACACCCATCAGCTTGTTCTGAATTTGTCCCACTGACTCCAGAATAAATAGTATTACTGTTGACTAGACTATTACGTATACTTGTATACAGACTAGCACTATCTTGTGCTCGACTGTCATCATCATCATTACTATTATCACAATTGTTCGCATGATATTGCCTTTCCATAGTTGATGTTATAATTGGCTGTAAGATATAACCACTGTTTGTCGTCAGTGACGGAAGAACAATGTAACTAGGCATAAAATTATCTAATCATTGTCGAGGTATTTTGTTTTGTGAAACAGTGTATCACATAATGGTTTTGTTTTTAATCATAGGATGAAATTGATCCGTTCGTAGACGTATTCATCATTCATATAATAAAGGTATTACGTATTTACGTAAGTGTGATGTATACGCGTGAGTGAGAAAAAGCATGATGATGACGACGGTGATATTCCATTGTAAAACAGCAGATATATGCAAAGAAAAGAAAGGAAAATCAAAAAATACTGTATAGTATTTTCTGTGATAATTTTCCCTCTCTGTGTTTTAATACCTGTAGTGTGATTATTATTTCGTATGTCTGAAGCATGCAATTATTGTCTAGAATGATGAGAGAAAATAGTAAGTAACAGAAGGGAAAATATATTGTAAAGACTAGCAACTTAGTAGTAATCCATTCTATTTTTAAATCATCCACATTTACTCCCATTTAGTGATAATTTCCATCAAATCGTGCTGCTGGGATTTGTCAAGAAACAATGAATAACTCGCCTGTATACCCACTGGTCCGTAAAAACCTGAGATTTGATGATATTAGATAGTTGGAGGCAATCAGCCACAGGAAGCCTTCGACCTGGGTTTCGTGCTAGTTGGCACTCGTCAGTCAGCAAGGAACTCATGTCCCTTCTGAGATTCGGACCCGCGTCACCCGAGTGACAACTAGCACGAGACCTATGTCTAAGGCTTCGTGCCGATTACCTCCAACCATCTAATATCATCAAATCAATGTGCACCGTGATGGTGAGCTACCTAGAATGGTGGCCACATTGTAAATCTGACTGATAGAATTCAGTCTCCACCAAAGAAAGGTCTAGATACATCACGCTAGTTACTAGTGTCCAATCAAAATATCCACTAAAGTCCTACAGGAAGTCAATCGCAAGCCCGAATAGCTCAGTGGTAATGTCTCTGAATGCAGCCCCACTGGGTGACGCGGGTTCTCAGAATCTCAGAAGGGACATGAGTTTCTTCAAGGTTGCAGATACGCCTTGCTGACTAGTGAGTGCCAACTAGAACGAAACCTAGGTCAGGCTGGGCTTCATGCCGATTCCCTCCCACTATCTAATACCATCAAAGTCTGCGATTGTTAGTCGTAAGAATTCGATTTAATGGTTAGAAGACTGATACTATACTCTTGATGATTAAGCATCATCTACATGACGAAGTATGTTCTCAACAGTGTTCCAAAGGAGAAAAATACCTTCAAAGATTACTACGCTAAAATGTAACTTATCATTCCAGATTATACGATTTATGGTGATCTTGAATTAATTTCAACTGTTCGATTCTCATCACAAACTAACATCGGTCAGAAAGAGAGAGATCAGTGAAAACCAGGGAGCAGTAGACAGTTGATTTATTCTATTTTGAGACAGACACATGAAACACTGGAAAAACATTTTACAATGCCATTTCTCATCATGTTACTAAAATTGTTTTAAGTAGTGTATTTAGTTAACAGCAAACATTAAAGCCGACTATAGACATAAACACACTTATTGTAGATAAGGAATCATTACTAGTTCAGAAGTAGTCAAGACTGTATAAATTATTTTACAAAATTACATTCGAAATCTAATATATTTGGTAGCAAACTAAAATTTCGACCTTCATGAATGCATCAGCACTCATGTGGACGTGTAGATGAATTATTACAGTGACAATTAATTGTGAACTGTGAACACCATCATCCAATGGTCTAGTTCCTCTGGATAAAATGATCGAGACTTCGATGCAAGGAATAAAAGTACACAAGCAATAAGTAAGACATTTTAAAAAAAACCGCAACTCAGTAACCAGGTACAACCTCAAGTACTCAGGATTAAAAGCTCAGAAAAAACAACAAATGAACTGTATAAACCGTAATCCGTTCAATGGAGCAGACCGCACACGAAATAAAAGGAAACAAAACAGGGGAAAAGGATATATGCGAAAAATTATTGGCAGAGAACACAAGACATAACTAAACCACTGTTATAAACTTACTCATTCCACCCAAACTGTTCAAATCACTAGCAACAAGTGTAGTAGCCAACCGATTTGGATTTGTTTGCATATACAGGCTTGTCTGTGCAATAAATTGATCATTATTGTTGGTGGTGGTGCTGTTCACATTTGCATCACTGACACCGCCATACATTGTTGTCTGAGGTACACGAGGTAATAATAAATTAGCGGGTGGCAGTGGTGGGGGTACAGATGACACGTAGTCCAACTTACCGACACCACCAGTTCCACCGAAACGAGTATTATTTGTATTATTATTATTATTGTTATTCACAATCACCGAATTACTGTCTGTAACTGAAGTATTATTGTTATTGTTATTACTATTATTCATAGCATACTGTAATAGGCTGTTCGGATGGTGTACCACACCAACACCTCCACTACCATTCGGTAGACAGTTATGTACAAAATTCTCTGTTGTCCTAGCATTCGGTGAGAGTGTTGGTATTGATTGGAGTAGTTTTGCAGCCTCAGGAATATTCATTGTATTCACAACATTATAATTCATTAGACTGTTGTTATTATTATTAGGATTATTATTGTTACCGTATGCACCAATCAGGGAGATAGGTGAATAAAAGCCACCGGATGGATTAGAGGATGAAATTCCTGTTGTCTCTACTGCCAACTGTTTACAGCATTGATGTTTAAAGTGTAAATGATGTCGACATCTTCTTTGTACAATAATTATTAAAGCGAGTAGAATAAATAAGGATAATATACCGCCTAATACATAAGATACAATGACAATAATTTGAGGTAACTGCGTTGATGGTGTTGTCGATGTAGACATTGACTTCGACGATGATGATGACGCTGATGCTGACGCTGCTGCTGATGATGACGATGAAAGGTAATAATTTTCACCGTTACTCGAACTTTCTGCACCTGAAAGTCTTTCATCATGAGTTGATATAGATGATTTTTCATTACCAACAATTGGTGATTGAACTTCTGAACCACTATTCATTTTGTTCGCTGAAACAATAATCGTACACACAAAAAAATAATTTCATTAGTTGTTACACATTGAATACAAAGCAGTAAACCATTAAATACGAAAGCTAGTCACACGACGTTGAAGGAGTGCTATAAAACAGTCTAACGTTGAAAAAGTGAACGAAATTATTTCCTACGTAGAAAAAAACATATTGATAGTGAAAGCACCAATCCCCCAACGAAAGCTGAATGCAGTCTTGAATGCAATCAAGCTTCTGAAAGCTGGAAAAGCAGCTGGACCAGATGGAACACCCGTGAAGCACTGAAAGCGGACCCAGAGACGAAAGAAGATATGCTGAATCCACTATTGCAAAAGGTCTGGAAGGAGAGAAAGGTGCCTACTGACTGGAGGAAAGGTTACTTCGTGAAACTACCAAAGAATGGCGACTTAGAACTCTGCAAGAACTGGAGAGGAATCATGCACCTGTCGACGCCAAGTAAAATCCTGAATCGCATCATCCTGGAGAGAATAAAGGACGCAGTGGATACAGAACTCCAACCAGAACAAGCTGGATTCAGGGAAGGCAAGTCATGTTTTGACGAAATTGCAGTTCTACGCATCATCATCGAACAAAGCATGGAATGGCAATCAAACCTCTACCTCAACTTTATAGACTTCGAGAAGGCCTTCGACAGAGTTGACCGAGAAGTAATATGGAAACTACTCGAGTACTACGGCATACCCCAAATATTCATCAACCTTATTCAACAGCTGTACGACAACGGCACATGTCAAGTGATCCACAACGGAAAACTCAGCGAGGCGTTTGGAGTAAACACAGGAGTCAGAGAAGGGTGCTTACTATCACCAATGATATTCCTAATTGTGGTGGACTGACTGGATTATGCGTCAGACAGTGAGTGGGAAACGAGAAGACAGGGATATCCTGGACCGACCGACGTGAAGAAACCTAGAAGACCTGGATTTCGTGCGCGGATGATTTATGCTTGGTGTCACACAAAATCGAAGACTTACAAGCGAAAACCGACAAACTTGTCGAAGAAGCAGACAGTGAAGAAAGGACTCCAAGGGAAAATAGACAAGACGGAGGTTATGAAAATAACCAAACAACCAACAACAGCAGCAACATCCAGCGCCAATCACTATCAACGGGGGGATTTGAGAGAGGCGACTTCATTCACTTATCTGGGGAGCATTGTCTCAACTACAGGAAGTCGGAACGGACGAGGATGTCAAATCGAGCGAGAATCGGGAAGGCGAGTGAGAAACACATTCATCAACCTGAAACCAATCTGGAAATCTTCGTCACTCAGCATCAACATTAAAATTTGGTCGGATTTTCAATACAAACGTCAAGTCAGTCAGTTCTTCTATACGGATCAGAAACTTGGCGGGAGGGTCACAAAGAATATTTCAGACCTTTATCAGCCAACAACTGTCTTCGCTCTATACTGAAGATCAGATGGCCGGGTTGGGAAGAATCACCAACAAGAAACTATGGGAACAAACGAAACAAGAACCAATCGTCGCCCATGCAGGTGAAAGTGGAGATGGATTGGACACTCGCTCGCTAAGGAGGCCGGTTGGTGACATTGCGCGCGCGTCAGGCCATCGCTCGAGTGGAACCCGAAAGGGAAGCGGCGAGTGGGTCGTCGGTGCAAGAGTGACATAGAGGAGATCGTGTGAAGAGGAGTTGAAACAGTATGAACTAACATGGATGCAGGTGAAAAGTACAGCAGAAGACAGAAGCAAGTGGAGACGTGCAATTGAAGTCCTATGTTCCACTAGGAACCCAAGGGAACAATAATAATAAATAATAATAAGATAGTGAAAGAGGAGTAAGTCATAAAAATGAAATAATCTGTATTTGCTTTCATGGTTAACTAAATTCAAAGAACAGGCAATAGTATTTTCTATTTCAAGTAAAAATCACTCTCTAACCTAGCACTTTATAGTATGTATGTCCATGAATATTTCAGATGAGAAAAGGTTTGAGTTAATATACAGGATTACAACCCACTTCCTTTAGATTATCAGCTGAAGAACCTTATTGTCTGATATAATAAGCTTAAATTTGAACTGCATCTTAACTTCATTGTAGCAACCAACTCATCTAGTCATCTTTTACAAAAAAATTAATCAATTCTAGGATAACTCACTCGTGAAGTCACCGGCTGCACCATTATGTGGTGCTTCTTAAGATCTCTAAGCAGTGGACAATAACAATCATCGTTTTACTACACACAAAACACTACAAATCTATATCTACATGGGTTTAAGAGTAACAAGGTGATACATTCGTATCAATTGAGAAATGCGCTTCAAGGACTGCACACAACGCAAAACTATTGAATAACAGAAGTACCAGTTGTTTGGAGGATGGTAACTAGCAATGAGATCCAGGATGTGCACTTCGTCGGTGGCATAGCGGTTAGGACGCTCGCCGACCATGCACATGGTCCGGGGTTCCATCCCCGGCCAGCGCACTCCTTTACCTCGCTAAGCCAGTAGTGAAATTGGTGAAGAGGGAAGGTTTGGCATGAGGCTAGCAACCCCATCCTGTAAAAAATAATCACCACTGTTACAGAAACTTCAAGCATCTAGCTTGAAGCCCTATGTTCCACTGGGAACGTGCAGGAAAACAAAAAAAAAAAGTTGGATATAACTGCAGTCCATCCACAAAGTAACATCAATGTTATTCCTCAGACATTATCGAAGCATCCGTCTTTCTGTCTGTTTTCGACACAGAACTTTCCACCGATGTGCACCAGTTCAAGTCGCCACACTCCATGTAGCACACAAAGCAAGAGAAGAAAGTACAAGAAATGCATAATAGAGACAGTAAACAGAGGTATGAGATAAAGGAATAATAATAACGAAGAACAGTACAGTTTCATTGGAAATCATAAGTCACAGGGAGTGGATGTATCTGCGCTACCCATTGAGAACGATTTTGAGCCATATCACCAATTGTCTCCAGCCTTCATTGGTTTTTACCATCCCGAAGATCCCAATCAGGAAGCCAGTCTACACCTTCCTACGTGGCTTAAACTAACTGTTGTGGATTTCATTGACTGGTGACATGTTTTTGTTTGACCGCCGCTAGCTCTTTCCCAGCATGACCCTATGTCTGCTAACATTTCCGATTGTCGAGGAAGGTGATGGATAGACAGGCATCCATAACACAGTCGATGTAATTTCACAGCCTCGTCGATTGATTTCCCCTCCTTACCTAGCACTCGATCGGCGCCTAACCTCAATATTGCTCACCTTATTATACCACTTCACACGGGAGATAGAATGCCAGCACCTATGATCAAAGACAGCTAATCTTTTCATGTCTTCCACTCTCAATGGCCAGGTCACACAGCCAGTCATAAAGGAGGATGGAGCGAACTGCTGAGCCGTCTACGCCACAGACGGTGTAAACTGTTATATGCGAAACTAGCCCTCTCTATCCGTGCGGAGATTTCGTCAGAGATCAACCCGTTGGCGTTGGCTGATGATACTTCTCAAATAAGCAAAGCGGTCGGCGTGCTATACCACTTCACTCGCTATTTCTAAACTAGGAGTCAGTGTAGTCCAGTCCTGTAACATCATCTTACATTTGGCGGGAGCGAATCGCATGCCAAACATTCGTAGATTGCAGCTCAAGGTGTTCATCAGAAGACTCTGCATTTTGTCAGCGTCCTCGCCTAGAAGGACTATATCGTCTGGATATTCTAAGTCAACGAGATTAATCCCTGGTAGCAAATCAATCCCTGAGTCTCTGAAGTGAGTTAGGCTTAAATCCATTAGTACATCAATGATGAAGCATCCGTCCTACAAGCCGATATGTCAACAGGAGCCGAGTGTTTTGGTTCAATTACTTCAACTGGAGAAACAAAATTGACTCAAACACAAAAGAAATATTAGCTGATTAAATTTTTTTTTTCCAAATTGGCTTTGCTTTGCTTTCTTTGTTTGTTTGTTTGTCTTCTTTTTTTTAAAGGAAGAAATGAGGTTTTCAGTCATTTTTTTTCCAATTCTCTGTATGTATATTTGCCTAATTGCTTTCACCCTGAATACAAAGACACATATCTAGGCTTACTCAAAGCAACATATAAAACATGAATTCCCCCAGAAATACAAGCATTTGTTGTCCATGAAAACAGAAACAAGAATTAAGTGAATGGCATAGACACACATGGAGTAGTTGTGGTAGTAGTAGCGTTAGTATTAGTGAACATGTTTGTTATCAACACTGGTTTCCCATATTTGTCCTAATCAAAAGACAAAAGTTTCCACAGTTAAATAATACACTATATATGACTTGAGATACACTCAGTTGACGCCAGACACATGCACACATACAATACACATGTATCAATTTGTATATACTCTCAGCTGTGTATCAGCCAGCTAGCTAACTAACTAACTAACTAACTATTTAGCATAACTTTACCAAACTATCTACCATCTAACCATCCTCATCTATCATTTCTATCCAAATATCTTTTTAGTTTATTTGGCAGGCAAAGGAAAGATAGAATTGTGGATAACAAGACTGGTAAAACTGAGCAAATTCACCCCCCCCCCCAAATAGTGAAAATATTGCCTTGAGTTGATGGTCATAAACAAAAGCATACTGGAATGCATCAAAAATATGAATTTTAGACAAGGAGATAAATATGCACATAGGTAGTCACACACACAAACACACAAACACAGTTGATGGATAAACACAAAATTGGAAACAAGAAGCATAAAGAAAGAGAGACAAGGAAGAAAACGAAAATGTTTTCTAATTATGACATGATACTACCTACTACTACTACTACTACCTCTGCTACTTTTTCATTTAATAAAACAAACATTAACATGGTTACTCAAGTATCATTATTTCACTCTATAATGAATTGAGTAAAATTTCCAGAAAAGCATCAGATAGTTAGTTAGCTCTCCTCTCTGCTCTCTCTCTCTCATTTTCTAACACTGAAAGACGGATGAACACCTACTAACCAGAATACAATTCTTTATTGAAGATAGTACTCGTTGAAATAAATCATTCACAATAATTCTATCTACTTATAAGTAGTATGATGCTGTAAATCTAAAAAAGTCAAGTGTGAATTTCTTTAAGACTCCCAAATATTATTTATTCATTTAGAAAAACTGTTTTCGCCTAAGTACTCTGGAATTCAGAAAAAGCAATATCCGTTAAAACGTGTATGTTTTAATAATGGTACTTTATTATGGGAAAGATTGTGACTTAACCTGCAATATTCTTAAAAGAGGAATTTTATCATCTTTGAGAAGAACATTCTTCGTAACGACGCTAAGAATAGTGTTCTCCAGTCGTCTACTGGTGTCTTCAGAAGCTTGAAACACAAGATCTCGCATCTCATCGTTTCTGTGCGCACATATCAGTTCACCAGTTCCTGTGTAGCTAGATGTAAATCAGTTGTTCGACGCCTATTCTCTCTAAATGCTTCAATAATACTGTCTGCAGAAAGGCAGAAGTGGTTGTATAGGGAGTGGGATAATTAGACACCTTGTGAACACTAGTCGCTCTATCTCAGTAAAATCCTCCTTCAAAGTTATACACAATCATCATAGACTTAAACTTTTAGTAACAAAGGGGACATAAAACATCATAAGATGTAGATATATTCACAGTTACTGAGTTTCTGAATAATTGACTGATTTCAATATAATTCTAGCTTATGCATAACTGCCAGAAAACACTACTGAGTATTAAAAAAATACTTTTTATTGACTCAGGGACTCTCTTCAGCAGTATGCACTCACAAATCCATCAGCATTCAAGATGAAGGTTGTCAGAATAACACTTTAATGACTCGAGACACATTAGTTATTTAAGGAGTAAAGTGCTCGGTTTTGTATGAGAATTCTACTAGGGTAGAAGGTGAGGAAGATAATTAAATAAAAAAAGTTACAGAGAGTTGTAAATCAAGGAGAAGTAAGAATAAAGTGAATATGATGTGAACAAAAGACTGAGAACAAGATACGAATACATTGTTTCGCAAATCCATATATCACCATTCAAACACTTCATGAACGAATGACATACCCAAACAAATCGAACCAACCGCTCTTAGATTTCTCTATCTTGAACCTCCACTAAAGTTGAAAGTAAGGGTAAACAGTGAAAGTTCAATACATCCTGTAGACACCCAAATAGATAAACATTCACGGCCTCCATTTCTTTCACTTAAAATCCCATACTTAACTTTTGTATTTTTTATTTGGTGATTGCAATACATGTATGATATGTTGAGAGAGGGAGGGATATATATATTTGTAGAATGCCTATATATGATAAGGTACTCTGGATGTGTCTATTGATGTTCAGACAATAATTATGCTCTTTAATATACGAAGTAATTGTTTGTAATTACTTTTGGGAAATTTGGATACTGTAGGCGAATTGATCACCGGATGGTAATCAAAGCATAACTCATACCAACTAACTACTAACACGTATTACTTGAAAGTGTTGAATAAAAAATGGCCTGACTACAATTCTGTGTCAATGCCGTATGTTACTGAGTATGCCTTCAACTAATTGATACTAGTTTTGTAAGAAATTCATTTTTTCCATACACCATATCATTGGTAATCTGTATTTATAGGTCGAAAACTTGGTTCATATGTGACAATTACATCATATATCTTTCTGCAACAAATGATACTGTGTCGTGCTCTACTGATAAGGTTTATCAGTAGTATATGAAGAAACGTTCATCGGCATAAAAAACATCAAGTAGAAGGAAGGTAGATTTAAAGTCAGACAAAGCAAATGATACAGAGTTGTGAAGATACATAGGAGGCCAGAAGTAGCACAACACGAAAGATCTGTGCAAATGGTGATTTGAAGATAAGGCGTACACATAACTCCCCATATACCAAATCCTAAATATACATCCCTTTACGAAGTCTCTGGTCTTTCTTTCGTTTGTTTTACAGTGGTACTCTACAAATAATGGTGGCTTTTTAAAGTATGGATCACAAATTTACTATCCTCAGTAAACAAGATAACCAAAAGTTGTGGAAACTTATGAACATTAGAATTAAGCAGTGGGTTCTTTCCTATTTTTTAGATGACGCGGTTAGTTGTATGAAATGTTCCACTTCTTAATGCATCAACCTGTGTATGTTATACACTTTATTATTATAATTTAATGGTCCACAGAATAGATTCTTATAATGGTATTCTAGTCTTCTGAAATGTGAATCTCAAATACAAGCGTGTTTCTTAGTAAAACCTAGAACTCAACTCATGCTTCGTTGTGTCCAGGTTTCATCAGTTGAGTTTACCCCAGTTTATTATTATTATAACTACTACTACTACTACTCTTATTGTCTATAATGAGGGATTATCCTCTAGACAATCGATTTATGCATATGCAGTGATAATATCTCCTTAACCCAGACAATCCTTAAAATCTTGTTAATGTTATAAAATAATAATAATAATATAAGAGGATGCTACATTAGAAGAATCAAGAGGGAGTTAAATATGTTTTAACAGGATACGAAAATAAAGTTGTGAGTAGGTGAATAAGAGGAAAGCGTTAAACAGACGCTTAGTACTTTCTGTTGTCTGCCTGTTTTTTGTTTTGTTTTTGTATATCCGGGATTTCCAGACTCTTCTTTCCCTCCTTGCTCTTCTTCCCCTGCTTCCCCTTTGTTTTGTTATATCAAATTGATGGAGAGAAAAAAAGCGGTAATTTCAACTAGAATCCTGATGAAAGAATAAAGATTTTGTATAAAACCATCAAACCAACCCCAACCGCATCCACTATAACAACCAGCCCTCTCTAAAGTTTATATCTTTTTAACCTTCAAACATTGAATTTTCTGTTAATTTTATTTTTAGTTATTATGACTTCCACTATTATTTTTTTGTTATTTTTATTAACATCTGCTGGTTATATATTGTTATGGGTTAAAAGTGAAATAACAACACCAGAGAAATAACACAGACACAGGTGTAGAAGAGAGAATGGAAGAGAGAGAACCGTACAGTATTCATTCAATGACGTAATTCTAAGCATTCACACACGCACGCACACATACACACACACACTCTATTCCACACGCAAAGATAGCATACTTAATTTCCTGTTTTCAAGATGTAGTTTTAATTCTGTTTTTTTCTTTCTTTGCATAGAGAAGGTAACACAACAACCTCCATATTGCATATTCCATAAATGAATTTCTTGAGGATGCATGCAGTAAAAAAATGAGAGAGAGAGGGAATGGAGCTGTAAAATAGCTGATACTCCCACTACTTAGTGTTTTGAATTAGAAAGGATACACACACACACGGATGAAGAAGAGTAATCACATATTTCCATTTGACAGTCTCAAAATTTATTATTATTATATCCTTTGATTCCTAGAGGAGCATACGGCTTCAGCCGAGCGTTTCCTCCATTGCCTTCGGTTTTCTGCCAACTTTTTCACCCCGCTCCAAGTCTACCCACATGCTTTAATCTCCTCTTCACACGACCTCCTCCAAGTCACCGTCACACAGACGACCAACTCACCGCTTCCCATTCGGTAGTGTTCCACTCGAGCAATGGCTTGTCTAGTGATGTCACTTGATGGTTTTCTCAGAGTATGGCCAGCCAATCCACCTCCATTTCTTCCTGCCTATTTATTTCACAGTCGGTTACTGGTTGGTTCGCTCACTGCCAGAGATCCCTGTTGCAGATCTTTTCTGGCTGGCCATCTGATCTTGAGTATTGAGCAAAGACAACTGTTAATGAAGGTCTGAAGTTTGTTTGAGATGCTCTTTATGATGCGCCAAGTCTCTGATTCATGCAGTAAGTAGCACTGACTTCACATTGCAGTTGAAAATCCGGATCTTATTTCCATTTTCATGCTGAGTAATGAAAGCTTGTCTTGCTTTTCCGATCCTCGCTGCTTTGACATCCTCGTCAGTTCCGTCCGCCTGTAGTTGAAACGATGCTTCCCAGATCGGTTGGTGAAGGAGGTTTCTTCTCTCAGGTTCCTCCCATTTATGCTGGCTGATTGTTGTCTGTTGTTGTTGCTGTTGGTGTCGACCAGGAATCTTCATCACCTCTGTTATCTTCATTAGTATACCAAATAACAGTGAAGACAAGTGGAACCTAGTTTCATGCAGTTGCAGATCAAGTGACTGACAATATTTCTTTATCCACCTTGTTGCTTTGATTGCTATACACTTTCTCTTATCATACAGGTAGGGCGCATCGGTGATTACAGTGGTAGAAAGCTCGATAACCATTCACACGTTCTGGGTTCGAGTCCCTTCCGACGCAATCCTAACGTTGCTTAAAGCCAGTATTAAGCTTAGTAAAGAGGGAAGGTCAAACATGAGGTTAACAACCCCACCGTGTAAAAAAGACAAACAATGCCGTTATTGAAAGATCAAGCTTGAAGCCCTATGTTCTACTTGGAACGCAAAGGAATGAAAACCAACAAGTCAGAGAAAGACAGTCGTCCCCCCACTATAGTAAATACATAGTGACCATAAAAGCAAAAACTGAAAGTGCAGTTATCTGCTGGTTATCTTCTGGTTGTGAACCACAAAGCTCAATGAGAGACACACAGACACCATCATCATATTCCTCCATGTGATTACTTTTTAGTCCAGAAGCAAAGTGAAGCAGATGAAAGATAAATTGAGTAAAACGAACAATAACAATCAGCAGTTAGGAAATAGTTAAACCAACAAACATAAAGAGAAGAAAGCGCTAAAGTAGAAAACATTTGTGTGATTTGATTTTCATAAATAATATCAAATTCATTCAAAATTTGACTGAACACACTTTTACAAATATAAAGCATTGTGTGAGTAAAGTAAGCGTATTTTCGAAAAACCTGAAATACAACGAAACGCTACTGGACTTGATATGATTATGAGCAATAGTTTGTGCTCGAAACGTCATCAGTTCATATAACTGTAAACACTGTGCGATTTATCAAAATAAAATCTTATCTATAATGGAAGTATACTCTACCACAGTGCCCAAGTTTTATGCTTATATCAATGAAACGCTACTGCTTTCAAAAAAACTACTTATTCTACTGCCTGATATCCTTAATTGCTTAATTTTCAACATTGGTTTATATGTGAAAATTAAAAGTTGTAAATTACATGGTACTCAACGGCACAAAGATAGAAGTTTGATAAGGTTAAAATTGCTATAAAGGTATTGGAGTGTCAATTTAGCAAGTGTGAAGAGGGTGTGAAAATATAAAAAAGGAGCATATGAGAGTGATAATAGTGAATTAATTATTAAAGCAAAAGCAAACTAAAAGTAAAATTAAAAAAGTAAAGATAAATCAAATTTTTTTACAGGGAACGACTAGTGAAGAAGTTAAGACCAACGTAGAATAAGAAACTGGACAAACTTTTTCTGTATACAGAGTTCAGAGTTGTATTGACCAATTGCTAGCGCCTCCGTCATACACAAAAGCCAAAACCTGACACCCTTTGTACCATTTACCTTCACTTTGTAGATGATGTTGAAAGATGACTCTGGTGGAGCTACGTGACCTGAGTTCACCAAACGCTCGAGAAATGAGCTAGTAATTGTCTTACATTGTCCCTTTGCTAACCATGCCGGATAATGTTCAGAGATGCGTTTGGAAAGCGTGCGCTTTGTGCGGCCAATATAAGTAGCTCCACACGAGCAGGTGAATTTATAAACACACATTGAGGTGGCCCAAAGCGGCAGTTTATCCTTCACACATCCGTTGATCATTTGTCGGCTGTAGAAATTGATACGTAGCTCAGCCACAAAGAAGACTTTCCTCAGTGATCTGCATAAGCGATTCATCAGAATCTCAGCTGCGGTATCACCTTTAAATTCAACACTCATAAATATTACTCAATAACAGACCTCTATATATATTGGTTTATATGTCTTGAAAACTTGTATTCTAACTTAGAAACCCCTTTCGGAACAAAGTTTGATATACAGAAAGATGGCAATAGGATGTGTGCATTATATTTGATAAATACAATTACTATTTTCCTGTTTTGGATGAAATCTAAGCGGACAAGAGAATCTTCAACATGCAGACTCTTGGGCACGTGTCCAACAATGCTTGTAGACGAACCGCCTCTCCAATATTCCTGTGTGCTAATGTGCTGTATTTACGTGTGAGTTCACAAACGGTTGGAGCTAACGAAAGCCGAAAATTTGTCTAGCTTGGACTATTTAGTTGAACAGGTCGTTTAACACAGAAGAATCACTTTGTCCTAGATATTGCATATACCGTACTTCTCTACTTCCAAACAATTCTTGGAGAAATAGAGTAAGGGTGACGGCATGAGGAAGGCAGAGTATAGTACTGTAGAGAAGAAACCAGTTTTTGATGTGGTTGTGTTCTCTGAGCTGGTTAGTTGATTTGCGAAGCTTTCATCATCACTAAAGGACTCTTCGAACCTCTAGGAATTGACGTCGTACACAAACCAACAAAGTCACTTCACTCAATTCTATGTCAACCAAAAGACCCAACAGCGAAAGAAGATAAAACCAACATCATCTACAAAATAAATTGTAACAACTGCGAAAAACACTACATTGACCAAAGTGGACGTCCCCTTCATCTTCGTATCCACGAACATAAGCTAGCCGTCAAACGACATGATATCCACTCCCTCATATCACTACATACAGACAACCACGGACATCAATTCAGCTGGGACAACGTTGAAATATTAGACAGAGGAAACAACAAGAATGCTAGAGAATTTTTAGAAGCCTGACTGGCATTCCAGTGAATCATCAATCAACAGACACATCGAGATAGACAAAATTTATCAACCGATAAGAAAGAAACCTCACACACAAATGGTCAAAGTTCAAGTCAAAGAAACAATCAGTTCCAATACAAGTAGCCTAGAAGGTGTGAAAACACACAAAAATAACCAATCACCAGGTTCCTGATGGTTACCAGGAGAGATGATTAATAAACTCGTGGAGAAATCTAAAAGCTCACTTCAACGAATTGAAGTATGCGCTGAAGATGTCACCTAGTAGGGTGATGAAAACTTCGCAAATCAACTATCCAGCTCAGAGAACACAACCACATCAAAGTCATCCACCTGAGCTACAAATCTCCTCTATCATATCTAAAAGTATAGGTACCTATTCTCACGAAAGAAATGAAAAAGATAGTAAAGGGAAACAAAGAAATTATCGAAGTAATAAGGGAAAAGTACATAGAATAATAAAATAAATAAATGTCTATCCCAAGGCAGCTGCCTTGGCCGTAGAGGGATAGACATTTATTTATTTTATTATTCTATGTACTTTTCCCTTATTACTTCGATTATTATTATTATTATTATCATTATTATTATTATTACGACTCTCATTCTGAAAGAAATTATCAACAGCTAAAAGAGAACTAACGAAAATGAGAATACTAGGCCGGAGTGATGATGATATCCAGCTTGACTGTGTCTTCTCTGTGTCATTTCTCACGCTCTTCTTCTTAGAGCTCCAACACACATCTTCAGTACAGTGTTGAAATTAATCCTTCATCTATTGTTATAGTTGTTGCTTTTGTCGTTACTTTCAATTTCGAGGAAAACTTGTTTCTCGGTTTATCTTTATTTCTCTCTTTTTTGTATTATAACACATTGATGCATGTGTCCGTGTGAGTATATTCAACGGAAGTTTCGTTAAACAGCATACACACAAACAGAGGGAATACAGTCAACTGTATGAACTCATAGATAAGGAAGACCAAATTAATATAACATTAAGCGAAAAAGTTTGCTAGGCAAATTTACGTTTAAACAGTATATATAAATATACGTCAACTTGCTTTCTCGCATATACAGTACTCACGCAACCACACGTACGTACGCACGCACACACACACACATACATACATACATATATGAAAATAACACAAATGCATATTAGTGAGATAATCTAATTAATTCTGCGAAGAGGAAAAGCTTCATGCAAACTAAGAAAGAAAAGGGAAATGACGCAGAAAAATGTTACACAACAAAGAAAAAATTAAATTAAAAACAGCGGAATAATAGATATGTGTAGGTTTGTTTGTCGGCAGAGAGAGGGAGAGAGAGAGAGAGTAATAAGCAAATGACTGTATGCGTGTATGGGTGTATATGTTTGTTGGCATGTGGGCAGATGGATATTATTATTATTATTACTATTACTATCAATATGTATACAAAAATACACAAACAGACAAATAGATCATAAAAGGTTTCCCCTTTGATAAATTCTAGTTTCCGATACATGTGGGGAAAAAATGAATCAATAAGAAAGCAGGGGAAAACAAAAACAGTTTTTTTTTAAAGAATTCTACATGACTTATATCAAGATGCCTAGATTGTTCAAAGAACAGTTGACTGAAAATTTTAGACCCTGCAATGTGTACTCACATTGAGATGAGATATTGTCAATATTAAAACAATTTTGTTATATCCTGTAATTAATTTGAGTACGCTTATTGCTATAATATCATAAGGTTTGACTAAAATGAATCTTCAATTCCTATTGTACGATAAATCAAGTGATTTGTTAAAAGCTCCACTAACAAAAGGCGAAAATGGCAGCCTTAAACCGGACCAAGTATCAAGAACTTGAAATGTAGAGAAGTCACAGAATGGTGCTTAGGGATCTCTGGTAAATAAAGTGTTATTCAGATGAAGTATTCAGGTATTGGAAATGCTTTCGTCTATTTAGCTGAACCTGGCTACGCCTCAAAAGATCTAGCTGTTAACTATATGACAGAATTCACCCTAGAAATAAAGATGAAAGTTATTCACGGAAACTTTTATTGTTAAACAGCAATCATAGAGATAGTTAAATTGTCTTCTGAATAGTAGGTATACATGGGACTGAGACCTTCACAGACTATTACTCTGATAATCCACTACACATTCTAGAGGTTTTCCAACTTGTACTCAAAATGAACTTCATTTCAAGGTCAACTATATACTATTGATTGGTCGAGGTGAGTAGTAGTGTAGCACTTCTAATAATCAGTGGCGCTCGCGAACCGGATAGAATTGATCTAAATACCGGAGGGCCGTTTCGCTCATCTAGGATCGAGCTCATCAGTGGTGTACCCAGCTCCGAAAACCGAATCAGTTCAAAGTATTCTCCGATGAGATATGTCTGATTTCCCACAAACTGGAAGATATGCAAGTGAAAAGCAACAAGTTGGCAGAAGAAGTATCAAATATAGGACTTCGTTCAGGTCAACATAGAGAAAACAGAGGTAGGTGATGAAGATTCCTGGTCGACACCAACAGCAACAACAACAGACAACAATCAGCCAGCATAAATGGGAGGAACCTGAGAGAAGAAACCTCCTTCACCAACCGATCTGGGAAGCATCGTTTCAACTACAGGCGGACGGAACTGACGAGGATGTCAAAGCAGCGAGGATCGGAAAAGCAAGACAAGCTTTCATTACTCTCAAGTCTGTATGGAGGTCAACGGCACTCAGCATGAAAATGGAAATAAGATCCGGATTTTCAACTGCAATGTGAAGTCAGTGCTACTTACTATACGGATCAGAGACTTAGTACCGCGTCACAAATGGCACTTCAAACAAACTACAGACTTTCATCAACAGCTGTCTTCGCTCAACACTACTCAAGATCAGATGGCCAGAAAAGATAAGCAACAGGGATCTCTGACAGTGAACGAACCAACCAGGAACTGATTGTGAAACAAATAGGCAGAAAGAAATGGAGATAGATTGGCCATACGCTGAGGAAACCATCAAGTGACATCACTAGACAAGCCATAGCTCGAGTGGAACCTGAATGGGGAGCGGCGAGTTGGTTGTGAGTGCGAGGGTGACATGGATGAGGTAATGTGAAGGGGAGATGAAGACATATGGGGAAGACGTGGAGCCAGGTGAAAACGTTGGCGGAGAACCGAACGCGCAATGGAGACGTGTGGCTGAAACCTTAGGTTCCTCTAGGAATTAAAGAAAACAATAATAATAATCCAAATATTCAATTTCTGTCTAGATACCTACCTAGGCAAATTGGTTATTCTCTAAATTAAATTCACAACTTGCAAATTACTTCGCGATTTCACATTTACACAGTTCGAGGTGAAAGCTGCAAACACCGAGACAGCCGTCTGATGCTTACATCACTTCGATCTGATTGGTGTGAGTGGTATAGAACTACTCATTTCAATCAATCAGTAATATAGAGTCTCTGGATTACCACTTGTAGTATCAAACAGATCACATATTTTGATATGAATAATTTCGGTTTCCAAAGGAATCTGTGATGAAATTTCATATGGAACTGTGTAAAATTACAAATTGTTAATCTGACTGAGCATTAATAGTCGATAGTTCAAAAATGTTCACACACACACACACACACACGTAAATTCATATTACAAGGTGAAAGCGTATAAAAAGCCAGAAACTACTACTACTATTACTATTACAATAACACATACCTTGTTTATTTGTCTCTGGATCAGCAGCCAATGGTGAATTCCGGAATAAATTTACATCTAGATGACTGTTCTGCTCATGTGAATCACCTGAGTTAGAATTCCCACCCACCGATTTCGTCAGTGAATCAACCTCTTCATTATTTGCTAATAAAGATTCCGGTTGTACAATAGCTGTATATAGGAGAGAATAAGTAAAATTATACCGGTATTAGCTTTTTAGCAGTAGTACAGTAGAATGTAAGCAGTCAATGGTATACGTCATCGAGTTGACTGATGAATCAATGTGGAACTTTGCACAAATGTGTATCTGTTCAGGTTAATACACATCAGTAGAACACAGACAACAGGAATAAACAAACAGGTGTAAAAGAGAAGCCGGTGAAAAGTATATATATATACATATATATGCAGCAGTGTAAACGGTTTCGAATAATATAACCAAAAGTTGGAGGATTTCATCGTAAGATGAGATCATTTAGAGAACTATTGGAAAACCTGCAGGGAGTACTGGAGAGCCAGCTGCTTCATCCTAATTTGAAACTCTTCGTCAGTATGCACTCGCCCCCAGGGTTCGAACCCGGGATATTCTGGTTACAAGGCTAGCGAACACGTAGATCATTAAGCCACTAGGACTCCATCCAACCAAAAGTCTTCAATCAATGACATTTAGCAAGATAGAACACTCATTACAAAATTTTTATCATGTTTTTGAAACAACTGACTGGTCAAATATCTGCCATTCAAAGTAGATAGTTTATTATTTAAAGATGTCAGCTAACTGATATCCAACTGGTGACTAGACAAAGTAAAGGGCAGTATACCACATCTTTTGATCAACCTTTCTACACAATTCACTTAATGATTACACCTCTTGCTGTAGTAATGTGCAATGAATATTCAAGTCTCAGATAAAAGATGAGTCAAATCTTTGTGATATGTGTCGTAAGGAGTGGATCAAGTTAGAAAAATTCCTCCACTAACACCTTCGGACCTCCCAAAACAGAAATGAAATAATAACAACCTGCCAAAGACAATCAGTTTCCATCTTCTTTGCATCGCAGAAGCCCTAGCCACTCAGTTGAAAGAACCAGAACTGTGCATACCAATGAAAATTATCCAACCACTTCTACTATCATGGTAACAACTCTGTTGATTTGACTTAATTTTGCTTGTTTGCTTGTTTTTTCAAACTGTTTAGAACTCTTGTATTTTCTTTGAAACTCTTACGTAATTCCGTGTTTTATTTTTGTTTTCATTTGCACCCAGAACATAACGCTTTCATTAAAATATTCATGTTACTACGTTACTCCTCCTTAACAATCGTTTGTGACAATTCATCACCTTTGTTACTATCCTCCTGTATCAATATATAATCCCTCTGAACGCTTTTTGTATTACGTAACTCCACCAAAACTTACTAATTTTCACCACCTTCGTTACAACAACCCTAGCCAATTGTATTTTCGTTCGACAAATTTAATGTACACACACACACACAATAACCAAATATATTTGAGACTGTACAGCTGTGAAAATGAATTCCCCAAAAAGGGACTCTTCCCTGAACCACTGGTCTTCTTTCTATTAATGTTAGAATGGGGATTTTTCATGAATAGAAAAGATGTCAAGCTCAGGATGAAAACAGAAATGGTTTACTGCTCTCCTCCAAGTTCTGATAACTGATTGAGGACATACCATCACTACGCCTGGTGACATCTTCAGTCCTAACTTTATTAAAATGTCTCCTGTCAGTATCTCCAATCATATGAGGTGATATTTTATTCCCATTTTTTTATACGAATAGTGGTCTATATATAACATTTTGTGAGAAGAATAGTTAGTTGTTCTACGGTGGTAATTCTCAGATGAGCAAAATTCCCCCCCCCCTGTCAAAGCACACAGAAACGCACATTATACTCAAAGATCTTCAAATAAATATACAATCTTCAATGCTTAGGCTGGCGTCGAAAACTGTCACTTAATAAACCTAATCAGAAAACATTACACCGAACCAAAGAATAAACACACAGTGCCGGTTGCCTTATCCGCAATTACTTTTGAAAAAAGAAAAATCATCCGATTATATTTTAGCCTGTCTTCTTTCACTACATATTACCATGTGTAATGGTCCTCTCTAACTGATGTCAATGTGTGATCAAACCTGAAATTGCACAGAAATAAAACAGCTCATGTTTGACAGATACCGCCACCGCCACCCATCGATTGATTGGGCCGAAGTGCTTGGTCTCAGGTTGACATGTCGGCTCCTTATGCAGATGCTTCGACGATGTCTGGTTATATGACTTGAAGTCAATTGGTGGATGGTGACTAGCAGTGGAATCCAGGATGTGTAATTTGTCCCTATTTGGGACTCATCATCTAGATGTACCTGCATTCCCCAGTGAGTGATGGTGTTCCCACTGAGACTAGAACCCAGTACCCATAGTTCCAAACAAGAAAGTCCAAACCACCCCTCACTGCACAGGAGGTGGTTGTTGTGGCTCAAGTGGTCTAGTGGATAGCGCTTTAGTGTTTGAAACTAGAGGTACTGGGTTCGAAACTCAGTGGGAACATTGTCAGTCACTGGAGTACGCAGGTGCATCCAGTAACTGGTCCCAAATAGGACGAAACGCACATCCTAGATTCCACTGCTAGTCACTATTCACCAGTTGACTAAAAGTTATAACAATTACACTAAGGGAGAACGAATAATAACTTTGGGCAGCCTGTTTGTGATATTCTCAGGATAAGTGAGCATTTACAGTTAATTACTAAGGTATGGGGAGAACACCTTCCACCATCAAATTATACTACTAGCAGTGATAATAAGTAGTCACTCATTTTTGTGTTATTATTCAACGTTTAGTAGTATGTGAGGAGAATAATTAAAGGGAATACATAATAAAGGATATCCATTTTTTCTCATTCTTCTTTTGTCACAGAAAAAGAATATGCCTGAAAAATAATTATGTCTTTATGTCTGTATTCATGTATTGTCGTCTAGACTTGATATATGGGGAGTTAATACATCATATACAAAGGGGAAAAAGCATACAACACTTCATACTGTCACTGTTATGTGTAATGTGTTCATTCACGTAAGCAGTAACACACAGCTTTTAAGATAAACAGTTAGGAATTTGAATTATTAAGAGAGAATCAAAGTTAGATCATAATAACAATTTAGTAAAATGCACTAAGTTAGTTGTGCATGTAAGCATGAGAAGTAAGAAAATATTAATGAAAAATTACTATACATAGTTAGTTTGTCTTGAAAATGACGCAAGTTAAACTTTAAGCACCACTAACTACTAATGGAATGCGACCACAGCAATGACTGTGAAACGCTCACTAAGCAAGTTAGTGAAACCTGGCAAATAATCTTGTCATCATCACCAATAAAATATCCTCATCTAAATGTCATGCTATTAAATGGGATATTTAACAAGTTTCAGCTTAGGTTTGGGAAAAATTATAATTTACGCTTTAAGCTAAGGACAAGTTATAGGTGTTAGATTAACCTAATAAAGGCGACATTAGGGTTGGTTCGAGTTCGAGCTATCTTGATCACACTTGAGAGGAAGGTATCCTCTGTAACACTTTTCCACAGTTTTTATGCATTTTTTTCATAAATATATGTATTCCATAAACAAAAATACCTCCTTCAGGTGATTGGTGCGTTCGAGGTCATTCACTGATTGGTAGAAAATGGTTATTAAAGTTTAACTTTGCCTGAAAATGGATATAGAAACTGCAAATATTCTAACCTGCACCTGTTCAACAGTTGATTTAGTTAGTGAAGTGATATTATTAGGGAGTATTTGTATTTGCCCTACACACAAGCAATTACATAGCTCTATCGATGTTTTCAACTACTCATATCACTCACTAAAGTAGTATATTACTGACCCTGATAAAATGACTAAGGCATTGTTGGTTAGACTGAAACATCAAGCATCTATTCCATACTAATTTAGTACTTCCCTCCCAGTGGAAAGAATTAGGGGGAAATTTATCTCAAAAAATGAATTTAGTATCTGAGGTTTGAACAACTAGTGAAAGCAACTGAGGATATATGTTTAATGTTTTTTAATGTTTTGATTACAGCTTGATTCCACACCGTATTCTCCGTACAAGTATGGGATTTTCAGCGTGGATATCGGTAGCCCGAAATTCGCAGGCTGACCATAGATATCAGGTGTGCGTCGGCGAGGGCTCGAACCCTGGACCATGTGCATGGTCGGCGAGAGTCCTAACCACTGTGCCACCGATGCACATGTGATGTGGATGTGATTTTTCAACTACCAGAAATTTATACCTTTCTATAACACTTTCCTCCAACAATAATCTACCCTCAATTTAGACAACCTTCAAAATCATTTACATACAAAATGTATCAAAGTAATGATAGGTGCAACGTATTGTGTTATACATTCATCCAGAAGATAATAACACAAGTACAACTGCTAGACCTAGTTCTTCCTTTATGAATTTAAACCTAGGTAGGAAAGTGCTTTTAAAAAAAATGAATCTCTCTGTCACTGCTCTATTAATATTAGAATTAGGATTTATGACTACTTGACACATTTAAAAATAATTATAACTCAGGAAATAAATTAACCGATTAGTTATCTAGAAGTATAATAAGTTCGATCACAAATGCGTCGGTGGCACAGAGGTTACGACGCTCACCGACCATGCACATGGTTCAGGATTCGATCCCCGGACGATGCACACCTGATATCTATGGTCGGCCTGCTAAATTTGAGCTACCGATATCACATGCTGAAAACTTCATAATTGTACCAAAATACTGTGTGGAATCAAACTATAATAAAAAAAGAGAACCAGGGAATACTGGGGCAGCTGTTACGCCCTAGCCTGGGACTCTTCGAAAATGCGCACCCACGACCCCAACTGAGATCGAACTCAGAACCTACGGGTTACAAGGTGAGCTCCTTGATATAATTCAATGGCCAATAAACTCTAATTTCTTCCAATTCGCGATATTTGGTGCAACCATCAGCCAATGTAACTGGCAAGCATCTATCCTCACGCCCAATTTGCCGGACCCACTAGTCACTAAAACTCACCGATGACATTGGCTGGGAGTTGTGAAATGACAGAAGTTAGAATTGATAAGTCAATGGATTCTGTCCAAGTGGCTGAATGACCAACGAGCTCTTCATGTAACACTAAGGTCCTGGGTTCGATCCCTAGTGAAGTCACAGTTGAATACTGATGAAGAGTCCCAAAATGGACGAAACAGCTACACCGGCACTCCCTAGTTTTCAGTGATTCTCTAAGTGAAGTAATTTCGTGGTCAAGCTTGAAATCAATCATTGCAAATCAACGCCTGGGAAGTATATTAGTTATGAAGTTCTAAAACTAGACGTTTTAGTCACAAAATGATTTCAATATATTAAATATTCCCATAGTAAAATTTAGAACAACACATTTAAGCTTAAACGTGTTACAAAATGATTTAATCAAGTAGTAAAACAAGCCGTTTGTTTTCTAAAGGACTGGTCGCTTAATGATTCCATCTTTTCCAAATCTTGTTGACAAATAAGGCCGTCAACTATTTTTGTTAAATGAATAGTGGTCAAAATTGCAGAAAAGTAGACCTGGGTTACCATACTGTATAACTCAGAGACCACAAGACTGGCCGCCCAGCTCTCCACTTATGAGTTATGAGAACCGACTGTTAAGTGACTGAAGAAAAAATTGAGGGCTGAGCTGATAACATGAAGTCCATCCACTATTTTAAATTCTGCTGCAATCAACTATCTCAGATTAACTTCAATATTATTATTATTATTTCACACCATAGTTGATCTATTAGATCAAAACTAGGTCAAGTAGAGATTTCTGCTTTCGGTATCTGCCACACACACAAAAAATATACTTAACAACAAAACTTACTAGAGTTGAACTGTACTTCAGATAACAAAATCCATGAATCACTTGGTGTTAGCGTAAGACTGACATAACGTCCTGTATGACTGGTCAAAGGCATTTGTACAACCAGTGCACCATCCCAATCACGATTACTATAAACAATAGTTTCTTGAGTTAGTGTACTGACTGAATTCGGTGATCTTTTCACTCTTGATGAATGCATATCAGATATTGATAGTTTTGTTGAACTGATTTGATTAGGATCAACCATACGTGCACGACTAGTTAAAATTTCAACTGGTTTACCGAAGCTCTTTCCATCCATACTGAATTCAACAACAGCTCTTGAAAAAACACGTGATTGCAGTGGGATAGAGTCAAATGTAAATATTCTCAGCCAAATGAAACTTCGCACTGTTGAAAGAAGGAAGAGGGAGAAAAAGGCATAAATAAATAAAGAGCTTTTATTCTATCCATCAGTGCAAAAATAAACGATGATTAAAAGTCTGAACAATTATGCCACTCTGTGAACTCGAGTGGTGTATATCAAGCTTATGGCAACAAAGTACAAATTATCCTCAGAGAAACTTCTTTACTGAATCTCCATATGGTAAGTCTCAAAAATCCAGTGTCAGATAAGTTGATTCAAGAAGGAGTTGAAACAGACTACGTTGATTTCCAAAAACCCGTTTGTAGGGGGTTGCAAATCTAAATTCGGTGTTGGTAAATTTGAGGTTCCAGTCAATTTTCATTAGGACAAGATATTCAGAAAACAGTTGACTCTTTTTCAGTAGAGGAAAAACACACGAATTAACCTCGAGATAATTTTTATCACCTAATAGCATCAACCAAAAATCTACTGAAAGTCTGAAGGCAACAGAAAAATGTCTGGTTGGAGTGTGTAACGTTTCAAAAAATGTACACACTACCGCTGTACAAAAGTGAAACCTAAGCACATTCAAATGTTTTATTCAAAGCCATTAATTCATACTCCAAACAAAGTTGCACAGGATTTCCAGAAGTAACATTCCCAGCATACAACATGACGCTTGCCGATTCCATGATTTGACAATTGATAGTGCACCCTACATTCCGTGGCCTTTTCTCCATTCATACACGTCCAGAGTGGCACATCTAGCTTCAAGCTTTTAAGTTTCAATAGGGTCCGTTTGGTTTTTACGGAAAAAAGTTTGCTTTCCTCCCAACCAACCTTCTGTCTTCTCCGAGCTTACCACCTGCTAAGTGGTGCTCGACAGTGCGTCGGTAAGGAACCGAATCCGAAGCACATGTGTGGCTGGGAGGCATTCTAACCTTGAACCACCATCTAATCTTATACGCTATGTTAACTAGGAATTTAAATTCCCCTGAAAACTAAAAGGAACCTTTTGTTGTTCAAGAGACACAGTAAATAATTGGTATTCATACACTATTGATGTATTCGAGACTTTCTTTTAACTAAAAACACTAATCGAAACAAGGACCACATTTGTATAGTACCATAAAAGTAAACGCTAGTTCGTCTGACCATCTTGAGAAATCTTCATTGTGATACCATATTGCTTGTGAACAATGATGAATTCATTTGGTTGATGCTCATTTCATCCTATTTCGGACGCATCATCTGGATGCACATCTATCCCTAGTGACGAGAGAGTCCGGGACAGGATGAAATGTGCATCCTGGATTCCACTGTTAACCAGCAGCAGCAAAATGACATGATTTTAACATAATCAAAGAGTCCGTACCAGCAGGCAACATGTCAACAGAGATTGGGCATTTCTGTCGACAGGGAATTCAAATTACCTTCAACAAAGATGGAGCGAGATAACTGCAGAGCTGATTCTTCACACGCTAGTTCCACACTACTCAAATAAGTCATAGTTGGGGATTTTAATTGATGGAATATAAGAATAGCATATCCAGGAGTTTTTACATCACCTGTGAAGATTACTCATTCAGTTTGTTTGTTTATTTGTTTTTCCCACTTCAATCATCAACAACATCAGAGAGTAGGAATAAACGAAAATGATTAATTGTAAGATACGTGTGATTCATTACATTTCAGAGTACATCCAGGGCTTCAGAATATGTTATCCCTCCGAGGATCATATGCACAGTGATATAACATTTATTACTGAACAAAGTTTGGAATACAATTCATTGCTCATGAATACATCAATAGTAATTTCTCCCTAAGTATAAAAGACACCATTATTACTTACCTTCATCAAATTTAAAGACAATACGTAAATCTCTATTTGGGATTTGCCATCCAACAAAATGAAAACCAGGTTGAGTAGGATGTGAGTCTGACAGTAGTGTAACATTGCCCAGATAGGCCACATTATCCATCAACTGACCAATTCCACCCATCAATTGATTATCTGATTCAATTAATTGACCATCATATGTTAAGTCTTGAAAACTATGAGGTACTGAATACAGTGAGCCAAATAATGGTCGACCATATGTGACTGTATCACCTTGAGGCATTGAATAGGAAGTGACACCATCTGAAATTGTATGAAGTAGATTATGATAATGAAATATTATTGTGAGCAAAAAAAATGTAGCTGATAAGCAAAGTAACCAAACTGTACCATCCATGTTCAGCATACAAACTTCAGAGTTAGCACAGAAACTTAAACACAAGTGCATCAGTTCGACTTATTACATTTTAAGTACATGTAGTGATACTAAGATAAGAAAAAGGTATGAAGAAGGTGACAGTTTAATGATGAGCAAAGAAGACGTTCTGAATCTCCAGGATCATACATCTACGTTTGAGCCTTCTTAAGTTTCTTAGATCACCAATGAGTGCAATTTTCCGAAATGATCACCTCTAAACCCTGTCCGAAGTAATCCTACTTCAGTTAACATCGCTTGTTGAAGAAGGAAGTGGCTAGATTTGCACATTACATGTCTCAGTTATTTGAATACCTAAGGCTTCACAACTCCATCGATTAAATCATCTTCCTGACGTAACATTCTATGCAATCTTGATTTCTGATGATCCTTTAGCAGACAGTTCTCGTATTAAAAGAGCCATTTCAAAATAAGCCATTCAGAAATAAGAACAAAATTTGGTGACCCTCAAAGAAGTAAACCGATGAGCTAAGATTCAGTATGCATTGAATAATTGTAGGAACCGGATTAGTGTCATTAAAAGCCCATCCACCGGGGAACCCAATTAATCCGTCCTTAAATCAGGGTCTGTGTGGAAAGCTTACTTAAAAGCGATTTACGGATATCAGTATCCGAAAAGGGACATTGTCTTAATCCAACCTAAGAAAAGTCATGTTCCCTAAGAGAATTGAACCGGTGTCAAAATCAGGCTTTATGGCTAAATTATTCAGGTTATTCCCGGTTGCTCATATAAGTGAGAGAAATGAGGTTATTTCCAAAGTGTACAACTCGACGTTAAATCTTATTATGGTTTCTTCCATATGAATAATGTGTGATCTGCTAGATACTGTAAATATTACCAAGTAATTGGGACTATTCACACGAAACAATGGGGAACATTCTGTCAGACCGTAGAATGGAAATGTAATGGCAGTATAATTTTAAAAGATAAATCACTTTCAAAAATGTACCCTCCATAGTAAAATGTTAACTTAATTATTCAACTAATATCCTATGGAAATGTAATTCAAGGACACCAGTCCATGTGCAATTGCATTTTGTCGATCAGAAGCATATTTGACCCATCATTCCAAAATGAAACGACTTATGATTACGATTACAAAGCCTAACAGAAACCTTAGCACTGGAGAAGTAGAGGAAACTTTCTATCGAATCAATCCCACCAAACTGAGTGTGATGTGATCTATCCTCATCTATCATCTTCATTTCTTTGGCTTTCACTGTCGGCCAAAACTTTGAATTAATACGTAGACTCTTTGTTAGCTTAAATTGAGGTTATCTTTTCTGTTTGTTATGCTCTGCTTATGCTGTCAGACTTTTTCTTGCACCCATAACTTCGAAAGAAACAGTTTCGTTTCATTAGACTTCTACATATTTCTCTGATGGTCACTAGCAAAGTAGAGATAGGACCGAACTTTTCCAAGATGAGTAATTTATCACATTTTGTCCGCAGTCACAATGATCTTTATCACTGAACAGAGCTTAAAATATTTTTTAACTTGCCGTCTATTATGACCCAGGAAAACTTGTAGTCTCTTTCCACTTTTAGGTGATCAAAGAAATTCGTCAGTTCAACTTAACCTTAGCTATTTCACCTTCAACAATCAATTTATTTATCTGTACTGGTTAAATCAAACTGTGGACAATTGGATTTTCAAGGGACAAGAGCGCATCTGCTGCATTGTGTATCCCTATATTCTCTTTATACTATCATCAATAACTACATCCTTGAACAGATGTAAGTATTAGATTTTCCATTCACCAGTTGGGGGCGTATTCAGAGCGGCAGGGACACCAGGTTAGATGTGCCAAGCTATAAAGTCACCATGTAGTGTGACCAAAGGAAGGTCTAGCAGAATAGATGGCCACACAGGAATCATGAGCGTTATTTCTACTCTATTATGAATAAAATTTATTTTGATTAGGTCACAATGTTATACAGTAATACTTACGGATGACCAAGTTTTGCTCATAATCATATCAAGCTACTCACAAAACTTTCTTGTTTTATTTCTAGTTGAAGCCAACCGGAAACGAGCTCGAAGTCGTTCAAACAGAGTAACTAATTGGCAACCTAGACACATACGTGCTCTACAGAAACAGAAGTTATTCTCCATCGACGTTGGTTAAGAACTTCACAATAAAGTTAAGTATCTCCAAGAGTTGCTTTGTCCAGGGAGAGCTGTTTCATCAACCTAGTTTATGAACCATCGGCAGTACACACCCACCACAGAGGGTTCAAACCCAGGACCTTCCGGTTACAAGGCAAGCTAGTTCGTATACCATTCAGCCACTGGGACCCGACTGTTCAATGGTCAGCCCATGAATTCTAACTTCTACCGATTCGTGATTTAGCGCGATCATCAACCAATTTCACAGGTGGGAAATCAATCCTCACCGATGACACTAGTTGATGATCGCGCTAAATCACGAATCGGTAGAAGTTAGAATTCACGGGCTGACCATTGAACAGTCGGATCCCAGTGGCTGAATGGTATACGAACTAGCTTGCCTTGTAACCGAAAGGTCCTGGGTTTGAACCCTCTGTGGTGGGCGTGTACTGCCGATGATTTCCAAACTAGGATGAAGCAGCTGTCCAGTACACCCTGATTTCCCAGTGGTTCTCTAACTGACATCAATCCGTCGTTAAACTCGTAATAACAAAGTATGTTGATAACTGAATGAGATACTATAACCCTTATCAGAGTATTTGATTAGTCAAGTTCAGTAATTTGATTCATTTAAAAATTTGTTCACACATGTGTATAAAAGGAATGTTAATATATAGTAATGACATCCGTGTACATTTTGAATATATACATATTTTGTTTATCCTTAACACTAAACACTAACAACACCTTTCGTTTCAAAATCTCAAAGAATTTTAAATCAATCAAATTCTAATACTGTATCAGTAATTTATTTTTGTAAATTATATAGACAGCTGTAATATGCGATACATTTTACCGAATGATAATATAAATGTTCTGTTAATTAAGCAATATTGGTTTCAGTTCAGTATAAGTGCGCACACACACACACACACACACAGGCATACACACGTAAAAGACCATAACGTTTATACGCTACTACATGAACAAATGACATAGTAAGCAATAGACGCACACACAAATATACAATTGAGATTGAATACTAATCATATCATCATATAGGATTTTTGTCAAGATGATAAATGATGTTATGTACACTTTATATGTGTATACACATCTGACATTATTTATCACATATTCATCAATTTAGATGATTAAAGAGGTCAGGTCATCATCTTAAACGGGAAGTCTAACAGTGTTGGCTTTTGAAATGTGACTATACTGTTATCTAATAATATATAGTGTCGTATGACCTAATTAACATATCTACACTAATATGAATACAATACAGATAGAGATGATAGCGCCTACTTACCACTTATTTACTTATTGACGAATTGCTAATACATACTACTGATATATTAGTCATAAGCTAAATGACTGGCATCATCATGATGTCTTATGCTTTTAGCGATAATCGAATGACTCACATTTCAAATCACTATAATACATATATTTACTAGGTCACACACACACACACAGAAGGAGGTCATAAACAGTATTTCCATCAACAAAGAAGGCTAGAAGGGATGCAGAGTTAGTTAGAGGGGAACTGGAATGATGTACCTAAGGCGACTGAAAGTTGATATTATCTCACACAAATAAACAGGATATATGAGTATATATATGTATATGCTTGTGTGTGTGTGTGTGTATTAGTCTGCTCAAAATGAGGAATCCCATCACTGAAAATGATAAACAAATAGTCGTCATTTTTATGTCTCACAATTAAAATTATACATATATCTCTCTATATATATTCAACAATTTTATTCCCTTTCATGATCAAAGGCAATAAAAAAAACCGTGAAAAATTACTCATGTTCCACATAAATGATAATAAACTCTTTTCCCATTATATATATATATATATATATATATATCATAAGCGCGATATGTGGCGACATCGATTAAACTAATTTTCACCGCCAAATATGAATAACCAGTCTGAATGACTTCAAACAGGACACGTCTAATATTCTATTGTACTCATTCGATCGATACTTCGTTTGATATATGTACAAAAGTTTTCAGTCATTTCAGCTTACCAAGTGTCTCTTTCCAAAGGAAGAATTAAAATAGTTGTGATATGAGATAGGAAGTTCATTGTCTCCTAAAGCAATTAGAGTAAAGTGATTCTTAACAAAGAAAAGATGACATATGAAGACTTATTATCATAGTATAATCACAGATCTCAGAGTTATTTTAAGGTCGTTTTCATCATATATATATTGATATATCAGACCCAGGTGTTTCAAGGTTTGGGAATTATTAATTGGTACACACATGCATGATTGAAGCAATAGAATTTCCCGAACTAAACTTAAAACCATTCAATCAAAAGGTAAGAATCCAAAGATTTAATACTTTCCAGCTTATTTCAGCACTGCTGATTTTAACGCAACTACCAACCAATATCAGTATTACCCTAAACTTCGTTTAATCCTATCACCCATCTTTGATCATAGGTGCTTGCGCTCTATCTCACGTATGAATTGGTATAATAAGGTGAGCAATATTGAGGTTAAGCGTCGAGTGCTAGGTAAGGAGGGAGGGGAAATCAATCGACGAGGCTGATAAGTTACACCGACTGAGATGGATAAGATATGTGTTATGTATACCTGTCTAGCCATCACCTTCTTCGATAATGGGCTATGTTAGATGACATATGGCTAGGCTGGAAAAGAGCTAGCGGCGGTCAAACCAAAACATGGAACCAGTCAATCAAATCTACAGCAGTTAGTTTAAGTCAGCCACGTAGGAAAGTGTAGACTTCCTGGTTGTGGTCCTCAGGACGGTAAAAACCAATGAAGGTTGGAGACAATTGGTGATATGACTCAAAAGCGTTCTCAGTGATGGCGCAGATGCATCCACTCCTTGTGATTTATGATTTCCAATGAAACTATATTATTCTTCGTTATTACTATTCCTTTGTCTCATACCTCTGTTTACTCTCTCTATGATGCATTTCTTCTACTTTCTTCTGTTGCTTTGTGTGCTAAAAGGAGTGGAGTGTGGCGATTTGAACTGGTGCACATCGGTGGAAAGTTCTATGTCTAAAACAGACAGACAAACATACCCACCTCAAATCTAACTATGAATGGATACTGGAACTATTTTATTGAAAATGAATTAACCTCAAAGCTAAAATATAAAAGGTGGGCAAACAGGAGAACAAGTAAAAAAGGAAAGAATTCAGTGTTTACTTCATTTATGTCATCACACCGAAGTATCATTGTAGTGCGTGCTACTGATAAAATTTATGAGTAGTATATAAGGAGATGTCCATCGGCATAAAACAACATCAAATAGCAGGGAGATATGTCTGATGTCAGAGAAAGCAAATGATACAGCGTTGTGTAGAAACATGGGAGACGTGGAAAGATCACCCAGAAACACAATATGAAGGACAGAAGTAGAATAACACCAAAGATCTGTACAAATGGTGACTTGAAGATAGGGTGTACATAATTTAAGAACACAATTTTCAGCGAAGAGACTCTTTTCAACGAATTTATTATCAAGCTGTACAATCGTATATATATGGTTTTATAAAGAAATTATATCCGGTGAGGGAATTAGGTCAAAGGTGTAAATACATGAAATAATAATAGTATGAAATAAATTTAAAATATTTGTGATTAGGTTCATAGTTTAAGTCAAGTGGAACAATAATTAATGTCATATATAAGATAATACATCAGGTGTATAGATTTGGGGGAGAGGCATATAATTGTAAGATTAGACGAATATAAAATGTTACGTAACATGGGTGTAAAATATAAAAAAATATAATTTAATATAAAAAAAAAAAAAAAAAAATTAAAAAAAAATAATTTTTTTTTTTAAAAAATAAAAAGAAAAAAAAGAAAAAAATAAAAAAGAGGGGAGTAAAAAAAAAAATAATCGAAGTAATAAGGGAAAAATACATAGAATAATAAAAAAAATAAATGTCTATCCCTCTACGGCCAAGGCAGCAGTAGGGATTGTACATACTTCTTTTTTACACAAAGGTCTGGCTTAAAGTCATGAATTGCCAAGGCCTCAGCTGTCTTTAGAAGTCTGTAACGAAGAAAACGCGGGAAGTTGGCATGAATTCTATATATGACCTTGAAATCATGGTCAGGGTTGACCGAGTGACAGGAGTCGATGAGGTGTTCTAAGATAGAGCTTCGCACACATTTCCTTTCTCCCTTGTAAAACCAAGCTGGAATATGTTCTCGTATCCGTGTGGAGAGCATTCTCTGACTACGGCCAATGTACCTTGCTCCACAAGAGCAGGTGAACTGGTAGATGCACATGGAGGCGGTCAGACGGGGGAGCTTATCTTTTACAGAGGTAGAGAACAGTTTGCGGCTCGTGAACGTCATATGTAATCTAGCTGCAGGGAACGTTTTACTAACTGATTTAGAAAGACGATTTTTGAGCATATCAGAAGCTTGATCTCCTTTGAATTCCAAGTTCACGAATAGGGTTTTCTTTGGAACTGAGTCAGTGACCAGTTTAGACTGCTTATCTTTCATGTTGCTGTCAATAAATCGGTTAGGGTAACCGTTTTCTGCGAGTGTGGCTTTCAGGAAGTCAAGTTCTGAGTCGACGCAATCAGAACTACAAATTTTCCTTATCCTAAAGCAGAGTGAATGGATTAAATTCCTTTTCCTGGAAATAGGCACCCAACTGTAAAAATTAGTTAGTTTGACCTAATTCTCTCACCGGATATAATTTCTTTATAAAACCATATATATACGATTGTACAGCTTGATAATAAATTCGTTGAAAAGAGTCTCTTCGCTGAAAATTGTGTTCTTAATGCTACAATGGGAATTATTAAATTATTGTACATAATTTGCCCAACTTCACAATATTGTGTATTTCCCTGTCTACTTTTCCATCTACATCTCATTTTTCTTTTATGGTGTAGAGAGAAGTTGTACCGACCAACCAGGTACGCACATAGTATACACCCCATGGTTTATGCTGTGGGTCACATTTACATACAGTAGAGGTGTTAGAGTGATAATATTCCCAACCTGACTAAATTGAATTGCGAAAAGAAGATAAAACAAAATCTCTATGCATATCTGAATGCAGGCAAGAAGAGAACACATACTCGGAAAAAAGGTACATATTAACTCACCTGGGAAATTACATCCATACAGTGCGAATCGTAGGCATACTTGTTGTTTCGATCGATGGCTATAGGGATAAATGCGTATACGTTTAGCGATAACAACTGAATCAAGTGTAGTCCTAGCAATATTTCGTGGATCACTATTTGCTTTAAGCACCTAATTACGCATAGAAATAATAGAGAAAGTATAAAAAAGAAGAAGAAAAAAGAGTTCAGTCTTTTACATCATGATGAAATTAATGCATTCAGTAGATACAATAAAAGTAAATAATGATATTTGGTTCTGGACCAGTGACAGGAAGTTCCTCAACCCAGTTTTGATGCTAATTAACACTGAAAACAAGGGATGTATGTTGATCAGTATTAAACATATATATATATATGTACAGGTGGTTCAATAGTGAAATGTTCGCCAACTATACACGGCCGACTCACTCCTAAACTTCCCTTAGCTGATAAATAGGGAAGGTTGAGTGTGAGATTCGCAATCCCACCTCGTAAAATACGACTTCAAAGCTCGGAAGGCGAAGTGATGAAAAAGTGTGTTAACAAACACGAAACCTTGATCAGGGGCATCCAGATGACCGCTCCCAACCGTCTAACACTAATGAGTGTGTAGGCTGAAGGTTGTTTTTTGTATTCCTTTGAGTTCCGAGTGGAATATAGGACTTCAAGAATGAGCTTGGAAGTTTCAGTAGCAGAGGTGATTTTTTTTGAGAGGGGGAGGGGGATTGCTAGCCCCAAGTCCAAACTTCCCTCTTTGTCAGATTTACAGCCAGCTAGGAGGGGTAAAGGCGTGTGCCGGCCGGGGATCGAACCACGGACCACATGCGTGGTCGGCTGGCATCCTACCGTTGAGCCACCGACGCACACAAGCTGAAGGGGCTGTAGTAGCATATAACTTCAAGTTAGTAGTAAGACAGTATTCACTACCACATAAATAACATTATTTCATTATTTAATATGCTTAGCAAACCAACTGATATCAAGTATCTCAAACTAATTAAAAGTAAACACTAATGATGAATCGCTTTGCCTGATTGATAAGTTTAAGTTAAAGCGTAGGAGCAGACAAAATTAAAATGATCACTGTTGAGTTATCAGTTTAAGAAGTTGAATCACGTTAGACCACTAAATATCTTGCCAGTGGTAGTCATAACCGTGGTATTTAAGTCTTAGATCAACACTTTTTGTCAGTGCTGAGAGTTTGTTAGGTATCAACCCACTGATACTAATGAAACTTCTAAAATTAGTTACAATATCAGAGCATTGAACCACTTTGAAACATATAATCATAGTAAATAGAAAAGTAAGTCTTTTCAGCATTGACTTGGATAGTAATTGCCTAAAACTCGAACGTCTAACTAATGAACTGTGATTGAAATCGATGAAGAAGCTGAAGTAACAGTTTTTGATGGATGGTAAATAGTAATGGGATCTCGGATGTGTATTTCTTCCTATTTGGTACTCGTCAATGGGTGTACCTCTGCAGTGCCTAGTGAGTGATAGTGTTTCCATTGCTATCTGGACCCAGCACCCATCATTTCAAACGCCAAAGCGTTATCTACTAGGCCATTTGGGTTGCAAGAGCCATCTCTTGTACAACGGGTATTAGTTAACTATTTGTTTTCAGGTTAATTTTGTTTTTCCTGTTGTCAACAGACGCCAAACATTTTGGTCCAAAATTAACTTAAATAAAAGAGTAATAGTTTTCTCTACAATGTATATCTCCTTTAGGAACGAATAGTAATAGCTGTAACATACGTATACATTTCCGAAATAAGTTCAGGTTTAACGATTTGAAAACATTTGAGTAATAAAGATAGTCAAGTATTGGTTTGCAGTGAATTCATTTGATTGGTTACACGATTTCATCATGAGCTGACAGCGGTTAGAGAACCATTGGAAAAACAGAGGGGAGTACTGGACAACCAGTTGATTCGTCCTTGTTTGGGATTCTTCTGAAGTACGCACCCACTGCCAGGGTTCAAACTCAGGACCTTCCGGTTACGAGGCCACCTCGTAGACCATTAAGCCACTGGGATCTGATCCAATGGCCAGCCTATGAATCCCAACTTCTGCCAACTCATGATATAGTGTAACTACTAACCAATGGCATTGGGGAGTGCCTGTTCTCACACACGACCTGCTGTAACACAATGGTCACAACTTCTCCAGCCGATGTCAGCTCATGATGAAATCCTGTAAGTAGCATAGATAATATAATAAGCATCTCATTCAGTAGGTCTTTTATGAGGTAGAGAAGGATAAGATGCTTCAAGTAGAAGTCCTGCGCTTGCAGTTAAAAGTAATTAGTTTTAAATCCACTGAAATACAGAAAGGAACAATTCAATCTTCAACTTTACATTCAACCCCTTTGACTACACATAAGGCTAATTCACTTATCTGTGAAATCGTCTATACGTATGAGACATATTTAAATAATTTTCGGGTATGAGAAATTACGATAAGGCGTAATTAATTACCATAGATGATTATCATCATAAGCGAAACAACAAGAACAGCAACCTACGCCACCCATCACAGTCAACCGCCCCCCACCCCGGCCCGACTCCACCTCTCTCATGTCGCCTAATAGTCCCACGCCATGGACTTCATTTTCTGTTTCAAATTTTATCTTTCTAGAAATAAAGTCACATTACATTTATTATACTGAGAGAAAAAACATACAGAGAGAGAGAGAGAGCATCCTATTCATTCATAGACCATTCTATCATCATCATCATCACCGTCATCATCATAAAGACAATAAAATAAGGTCATTCCGTTTTACAACCGATAAACAATATATGCATATATATACAGAGAAGACGACTCATCACATTATTATTAATGAGAGAAATGAAACTATATAATAATAATGTTTTTTTTAAAATAATAATAAACAAACAAGTCGAAAGACCAAATGAACATTTAAATTTTTGATGTCTCATTATAAATATATTTACTTACTCGTGTACCATCACTTTTTACATGTTCATACCAGATACCATTATCTTCCCGTTGGTATCGTAAAACAAAATTTGGCATATATTCTTTTACCTATAATGAGAATCGGCATTCAAAGACACAGAGAATATGTATGATGAATAGAGAAAACAATTAGAAAGTCTAATGCAATAATAGAAATAATAATAACAGCAATTTATTCAACATTGAAGCATCCACAAACTCATAAATGGTATGGGCCGTAGTTCTAACTATTTTCATTATTTTTCCTTCACGTTCCCCAGTGGAACATAAGGCCTCAAGCTAGTGGCTTGAAGTTTCTACAGCAGTGTTTATTTTACAGGATGGAGTTGCTAGCCTCATGCCCAACCTTTCCTCTTTACTCGCTTTTATTTCTGGCTTAGAGAGGTAAATGAGTGGTCCGTGGCTGGAGATCGAAACCCGTACCATGTGCAGAGTCGGCGAGCGTCATAAATGCTCTGCCACTGACGCTGCTGATCACAAAATGTAACGAGTGGCAGGACATTCCTCTAAATTTTGGATGTTAGAAGTTTGTTTAGAAGAGAAGTCTTGAGAACACACATTCGTCAATTAAGGTGCATTGAACACAATTTTCAACTCTAGAGAATCACTCAATTTTGAGGTTAGCTATTTAGCTCAAAACTGACTTCGTATATTTAAAAATAAACTAGAATATACATATATCAATGAAACGCTCTTCATTCCCGACTGTCTGTCTGTCTGTCTGTCTGTCTGTTTTCGACATAGAACTTTCCACCGATGTGCACCAGTTCAAGTCGCCACACTCCACTCCTTTTAGCACACAAAGCAACAGAAGAAAGTACAAGAAATGCATCATAGAGACAGTAAACAGAGGAGTGAGACAAAGGAATAGTAATAACGAAGAATAATATAGTTTCATTGGAAATCATAAGTCACAAGGAGTGGATGCGTCTGCGCTAGCCTTTGAGAACGCTTTTGAGTCCTATCACCAATTGTCTCCAACCTTCATTGGTTTTTACCATCCTGAGGACCTCAACCGGTTAGGAAGTCTACACCTTCCTACGTGGCTGGCTTAGACTAATTGTTGTGGATTTGATTGACTTGTGCCATGTTTTGGTTTGACCTCCGCTAGCTCTTTTCCAGCCTGACCCTATATCAGCTAACATAGCCCGTCGACGAAGGCTTTAACTAACGCTGTGTACAAATACCTCACTACATTCATGGTATTGAAACCAGAATTTCGAATGTTCAAACAAATTGAGAGTCACAGCACACTACTAGTGATCTGTTACTTTAGTCAAGACTTCTCTTGATAGCTTAAACAGTACTGAACACAACTCACTGTATTCTTCATTTGACGCATGTCTTTTCTAAATTTACTCTGTAAGATTACACTACTCTATGGACATCAAAGTTCATGTATTTATTACATATAAGTACATATAAGTTAATCCATTCTAAATAAAAGAACCTTCTTTGTAACTGGACCAGAACAAACGAAAATACCCAAATGAAGACAAAAAGTCAATACAAAGTTATTAAAACATCATGACCCATAATATAGAGAAAAAAAGTTCGAAACGTGTCGAATAATTTATTTCAGCTTATACAATTCATGAAGTAATGAGAGAGAAGAGAATTTCTTTGTATGGCGTCTGCTGCTCCCCTTGGGTAAATCAGCCACACACACATACATACGCAAAAAATGCATACAAAAATGATGGTCTACAACAACAAAAAATTGTGCAGATTGGAAAATAATAATTTCTATTGCATTCTATGTTCCATGAGTTGACGCTAAAGGAAGACTTAACATCAAGAATTGATGAATTGTCAGTCATTCCTAAGGTATGGCTGAATCTCCATCGACTTCCTTAGGAACATAACACAACTCTTTTTTATTTATTTTTCAAACTTCAAATATTCCTTAAGGACTATAAAACTCCTTTTTTCTCATTACTGATCATCAACAACCTAAAGATTTTGGGTTTGATCGTTGATAAGATAGTCAGTGTGCATTCTGGAAGAGTGTTGAGCAAAGGGATGATTCGATTAGCGGCCAACACACTCTTAAACCACATCCAGTTCATCTGTCTACAGTAAGTCGGAAAAAGAGGGAAGGCCAAGAGTAAGCCTAGTAGCCGCACCCTGTAAAACCAAAATTACGGCTATGGAAACTTCAACGCTTCAAGCCTCGAACCCTATTTACCACTGGAAACATAAGGGAATGAAAAAGGAAAACCAAAGCTTCCGGATTTCTACTGGCTATTTGAATGATGTTGGTTTGCAATGAAACCTACCTTGAGATCAATCAATCAGTACGAACCTGTCTGAATGTTACACAATCTATTTAAACTTTGTTTGGAATGGCATATAAGAATTAACTGGAAGGTCCTTTAAAGTAAAGATCATGATTCTGCGTATCTATCAGTGCAAACAAGAATTCATAAACTACTGGATTCCAACACGGCAGCTAAGTAATAACGCGTTCACCCCGCAACCTGAAGATACTGAGTCCAACCCCTTGAGGGGGGGGCAGGAATATGTTGAACAGTCTCAAACCAGAAGGAAACACTTGTCTAATACTCCCTGATTTTCTATGGTCATCTAACTGATGTCACTTCACGCAAAAATCTGCCTTGATATCAATCGAATTTTCACAAATTCAACATTAAAACCAGAATAGTTTATCTATAGCATTTCAGTGTTTACAATACACTGTCAGTCTTAATTTCATTATGGATAATTTCAGTTGAACAGAAAAGGCAGGCTAAACACCCAGACACACTCATGCTTAATAATCTACATGTTTTTCTACCTCTCGAATATCACAAACATTGTCGAATACCTGAATAACAGTAGTATATATATATATATATATATAACACTGATGAATAATGACGACTTTGAATAAATAATGATATCACGCAATATTTTTATATCTTGACTGTCTCTGTCTAGTCTCTGCCTGATTCAACGGCTTAAATTTAAACAAAATTCATTGTTCAATTGTCAGGATTGATTTAGGCTTTATTAAATGAGAATAAGGACTGTCTCTGTATATCAATCAATTCAAATTCATTTAAAGTGATAAAAAGAAAAGAATTACAACAACCTGGAAGGTGGTGGCGGAGGCGAGATGTTGATAATGCATGCATTATTGATAATGTCAAGGTCATAGATTATCAATCTATTATTATTATTCAAAGCTTCACATAGGGGATAATCAAGGCTAGAAAAATAATCAATCGATAAAGACTAAGAAGAAGAGGACCACAGAAACGCGTTTCACTTGATTTGAAACCACCTATCAAAACTGAATGCAGGAGCATGTCACTTAAAAGTCTAGAGCATATTTATTACTCAGTAAACCTGTAACTGTCACACGAAAATTTTTCCGTGTATTTCCAATATCAATTTACACGGGAAAAAAACCTCATTAAGCTGGATGAAGTGTATGTGATCAGACTTTACATCACAAAACAGTGGTAATGAAACAACTTGACAACTGATATATGTATGAAATGCATTCAATGGAACCAAGCAACCAACCAGCTGTTCATATGGCATGAAAATTATTATCGGTTATCGCATGAATGAAAAAATAAAGGACACAAAAACTCTTAAAAATAGACTGGATAATAGGAAATTCATGCTAGGAAGAAGAAGAACTGCAGTAAAAAAAGGTTAGTTACAGTGTTTCATCATGGGCTGACATTGGTTCGAGAACCATTGGAAAACCTGCAGAGAGTACTGGACAGCCGTTTCGTCCTAGTGTGGGACTCTTCATCAGTACGCACCCCCTGGGTTCGAACTCAGGACCTTCTGGTTACAAGGCTAGCCAGCTCGTATACCATTAAGCCACTGGGACCCAACCCAATGGCCCATGAATTCTAACTGCTGCCAATTCACGATATAGCGCAACCGCTAGCCAATGTCTTCGGCGATTATTTGTTCTCTAACCAATGTCAGCTCATGATGAAATCCTGTAACCAATCAACCAAATTCCTACAAACCAATACCTAAAAAAAGGTTATCTGAAATGTTCTACTTTTTATCGTGTGTACAGAAGGACATTTTCATGAGTTTCGTTATGCTCATATATATATATATATATATATATATATATATATATATATATTCGAGTTGTTCATGATCTAGAGGGGTAAAACACCCAACCAACTGAGAAAGCATTTAGTAACAATAATAATAATAACGATATAGTACTGAAATAGTTGAAGTATGATTATTTCTCATGGGAATTATAAACTAAAGTTACAATTGCTAGAGAGAGTTATGTGGAAATAAGAATGAGATACTGAGTTTTGTTACATAATCAGTCGACTATTTTCGTCAACAAACAAAAAAAACAATAATAATTATAGTAATAATGAATAGTAGTCATATCTATGAGGCAAGTTAGTTATACAATACTTCATTCTTAGTGTTAATGTATTGCTACTATTATTTTCTTCTATGAAAACATTATTTCGGTTCGAACAGTGGCATATTCGTAGGGCACACACACAAACACAAGCAATACATTTTGACTGACTAAGTTTCAACAGAGAACTTTGCACAGAAGAGCACCGGTTATAAGTTGCCACACTCCGTATAGCACATAAATGTAGTGAAAAGAGAAAGAAATTCAAAGGAACTATAATGAGAAGAAGTGTACGGAGAAGAAAAATAGGAACGCGACAAAAACAGGAGGACTTAGTGAATATGGGAGAGATTACAAAGAGTGGAATGCATCTGCACCACTTGAGAACGGTTTTGAGCCATATGTCAGTGAGTCTTCAGACATTTTTTTCTCCTTAGTATACCGAGGACACCAATCAAGCAGCCTACACCTCTCCTTACATGGCTGATTCAAACCAGTTGTCAAGGTCTTCATGGATTGATGACGGCTTTTAGTTTGATCCCTCTTAACTTTTTTCCAACCTAAGTCTATGTTGGCTAACATTGCCAGTCGAGGAAAGCAAAAGCTCGGCCTTGGTAACACGCGTGCTGTGTAAATCAAGTATGGTCGGCACATATGCATTGAGTCATATGAAAAGACGTGAACAGAGAAGAAAATTTTCTTTTCAAAAATTCATTTTCATGAGCTGTACAATCGTAATTTTATTTAACAAAGAAAACATTAGACCAATCATTGACTTAATGTAACAATGCAATAGATTCTGAGCTACTAATAAGCCTAATTTCCAACCGTATATTCCAAGTATTTACTTTAATCTATGAAATTCACGGCATCCAACAAATAACAACTTTATGCACTTCAAAATTTCTCTTATTTTATTCATATTCCAGGGAGCACTGCAACTTGAAACAAGCAACGTTAAGGTATGCCTGTGGTGAGAGCTGTCTGCAAGCCAAAATTGTAGACAGAAATTTACAGAAATGCTACGTCCCGAATCGGAGTCACGAGAAAAAAAACAATAACAAAGCTTAACCCTGATTAACTCACCAACCAATCACAGCGAACTTAACGTGTGCAAATACGATTCGCAGGTAAATGGCATACCTTTCTAAGAAACGATCACAAGCAGTACAGAATAACCTTCAGCATGAAAACAACCAATCAGAAGACGTTGCTTCTCCGCCGAAAATAATGTACGTAAAGATCTATAAATATATCTTGATTTTCTTAGTAAACGACCTGTTACCTGGTCCATGTCTTCTGTGGTTACATACTTAGTACATATACTAACTGAAGATTCTTTCCCAGGTTTTCTAATGGTTCTCTAACTAATGTCAGCTCATGATGAAAATCCTGAAGATTTTTTCTTTTAGTTATAGGATTTCATCATCATGAACTGACATCGGTTAGAGAACTATTGGAAAACCAGCGGGGAGTACTGGGTAGCTGTTTGACAGTACGTACCTACCACTGGGGTTCGAACTCCGGACCTTCCGGTTACAGAGCGGACTGGTAGAACAACGTTTGGGTTCTTTCTTTTCTTCGAAATACGAAGACTCGTTATAAGTGTAAATATATCCGCCTGAGGAAAATCCTCTAGGTTGCAAAAGCACATACTGGATTCTGTCGTTACCTACTATCCAATACTACTATTATCATTATCAGTATTATCACAAAGTTACTGTTTATATTTCATTAATGGAATCTGACAGAATCAAAGAACTCATAGTAGTATTTGATATCTGATTCCATATCTAGGGTCATTCACAATCCAGCTCAAGAATTAAAACAAGAAAAACAACCTCGTTTTTACTTGTGATTAATAATTTCATATTCACAATGAACAACTCAATGTGTCTATCAAAATTAACAAAGGCTTAACAACAACTGATTAAACAAATCATTTAAATGAAATTCTCTTTATGTTCTAAAATGCTTGTGATCACATATCACAGAGTAATAAAATAAATGAATAAGGAGTAGAAGAAACCATTCATCCTATTTTATATCTCCTTAACCTTTAAAGACGGTAAATTCTCAAATGAGAAAATAGATTGTCATAGAGTTATGTAGATAAATAACGATATATTCAGGTTGTTACTGTTATCATTATTCCCTTGAGTTATGCGTGGAACATAGGGCTTCAACAACACATCTCCATTTTAACCTGTTCTCAGCAGTTATTTTTAAATGGCTTCACGATTGCTTATAATCTATCGTCTCCTCTTCACACGATCTCCTTCATGTTACCCTTGGATGCCCAACTCATCATTTCCCATTCGAGTCGCATTCGATAGGTCGCCCATCGCGGTTTCCTCGCCGTGTGTCCAAACCATCTCCATTTTCTTTGGAATATTTTCCGGGCAATAAGTTCTTCACTGGTTTGTTCAAGTCACTAGGGTATTAGAAAATGTCCACTAGCATTGGTCTGAGTTTAATGGAATCGTCCCATGAGGAGGGTTAATATAAGACGTAGAATCTTAAGTAAAGCTGGTAGATCACCTAAATGACTAATTTAGGCATTAACATCAATTTATGCACAATCCACCTATGTGATATGTGTATAGAAACAAGATTAACCTGAAATAAACTGAACAACAGTAACCAGACCAAGGTTAGACAACACATCCATCAAGGCACTAACTTTTCCCGGTAAAGTTACTTAAAGAGTTCTAAGATGTCTGACTGAATTATATGTGACCAAGCAGGGCCAATGCTTTGAGACCCTAAAAGCCACATAACTCATGACCGACCATACTGGGGGAATTTCACTCACACTTTGTATTTATCTTAATTTGATATCATATTTGATTATTTCTCTGTTCACCTCGTTTCTATTTGTCGTGAAAAAAAGCTTTAAAATCTTTGGTCAAATTAGTTTGAGTCCCCGATTGACTCCCGATTCCGCCACCTTCTGCTGAATGTCTAGGTATAAACAACCAGTAACAATACCAGGTGTTGTATTAATGCCTACTGACTGAAGGGGCTTTTCTCTGTGGAAAAAAAATAACCCATTAAATAAAGTTGAAACAAAATGAAGTCAGATTTTCATTCATCATTTTATACAGTAGGCAAAAGGATCCTTTGAATAGTGAAAAAGCATAAGAAACACGAACAAGATGACGTGATTAATTTTAACTTTAAAGAGATATTCAGACAAGAACAAAAAAAGAAAGGAGGAGTAGTCACACCTTTCAATATGAATTCACGTAATTTTTAATAATGTTTCTAATCATATTATTGATAAGATGTTACCATATGTTATTCATAAATGTTACCCTTCTTAAATATAAATATAATCCTTCATGGATTATAGTAAGAGGAGGGTGAAGTCTATCAAGTTCATTTAAATTGTAAGGAAAGGTGAACAATGAATTGGCTAGTTTAAGAAAGAGAAGATTGTTATAGTGATAGTTCCTATTTCCATTTTTTCAATTTGTTCCCACATGTTATGTAACTGGACGCTAGATACACACGTTTTATCTTCAACTTGATCGTGAATAATTCAAAAGGCCATCCATCAGTCAATCTGTGTTTTTTCAACACTTTTTGTTTGGCAGTTAGCATCTCTGAGATTCAGTCTTACTTACTTAACAACAACAGACAAACAAGTCAACATGAAACCTTAGTGGCAAGAGTAACCAATTCAACTTGTTACACTTCCCAACAGAACAAAAGGAGACAGTTAAAAAGGAATTAATATAACAAGATAAAATGTAATAAAAGGGAATAATGGGACAAGCTGAATCAAAGCTACTGAAAACGCTGAACATTACAAAGACAATAAAGAGTAAGTTAGCATCGACAGTCTTCCCAGTTTATCCATAATCCCACAAAACACAACATCTTGATAAAGAATGTATTATGATATTAGATGGTTGGAGACGATCGGCCACAGGAAGCCCAGCCTGATCTAGGTTTCGTGCCAGTTGGCACTACCCAGTGAGTAAGGAACTCATGTCCCTTCTGAGATTCAAATCCGCGTCACCCAGTGAGTGCTGCAGTTAGAGACGTTATAACTGAACTATTCAGGCTCGCGATTAACCTCCTGTAGGACTGTAGTGGATATTTTGATTGGACACTAGTAACTAGTGTGATGTGTCCAGTCCTCCCCTTTGGTGCAGACTGTATTCTATCAGTCAAGAATGTGTTATATTGCCTCAGCCAATAAAATAACCAATTAAATTAAATCATTCTCCAGTCTGGAAATCTGTTGCACTAAGCATAAAAATGCAGGATTCGGATTTTCAACACTAATGTCAAGTCAGTTCTTCGACATGGTTTAGAGACTCAGCGTGCACATCACGAAAAGCATTTCTAAAAGCTTGATTCAGGCCTTTATCAACAGTTGACTTCGCTGGCTATATACTTAAGATCACATGGCCAAAAAAAATTGTCAACGAACCAAACAGATATGCTGAAGAAATTGGAGATGGGTTAGACACACGCTGAGTGACGTCATGCCACCAGGTAAACTGTTGAGTGGAACCCGAATGGTGATATAGATGAGGAAGAAGGAAAAGCTTATGGGCAATCATGGAGGCATTTAAAAAGGACTGTTGAGACCAGGAAAAAATGGAGATGTGTTGTTGAAGCTCTATGTTCCACTCAGAACCCGAAGAAGTAATGATAATAATTTTGTTTTAAAATGTACTAACTAATCTGAATAAGTCCATAGACCGATTATCAACCATAAATAAGATGAGGGCAGGCATGAGGATGGTGATAATAGCTAGAAAATGATTCAAGACGCCAAAACTCACTAATAACATTTATTTTTAATTTTAATTTATATACATATAAACTCTGACTTCGTGTTTGCTTATATCGGTCAGTATATTTTACTTAATGATTGGCATTTATAATATGCACATCCGGGGCAGTTGTATGTATCATCAGTGTCTGAGAGAGAGAGAGTAGATCTGGTGTTTAAACTCTAGACAAAAACAACATATTCAGCAGTAAGAGTAACAACAACACCAACAACAGAAAAAGGAACAGTGAATTAATACAGCAACAACAACAATACTTATTCATCAATGAATGACAGTTTAATTCTCTTTTTTTTATTTAATAAAGATGAATAATACTTTTAGGAGAAAAATAATAATATAACAATCTGAAAGATTTCCACACCAACACATGACTATAGAACACGCTGATGTGTTTGACGATGTCAACAAGAAGCCAACACTTAAATTCCTAATAGAAATGTGAGCTATTTCAGCTGTGTGTAGTGAGAACACTGAGCAACTGGTTCAAGTTCACCAATCAGTCGTTCATTTCATAGCCAATGGTCTATTTTTCTCTTGAAAGACAAGTGATATCTCGTTGTTCCCTTGGGTTCCTAGTGAAACATAGGGCTTCAACTGCACGTCTCCACTAGCCACTTCTGTCTTCTGCTGTACTTTTCACCTGCATCCATGTTAGCCCATACTGTTTCAGCTCCTCTTCACACCACCTCCTCCATATCACCCTTGCACTGACGACCCACTCGCCTCTTCCCTTTCGAGTTCCACTCGAACGATGGCCTGACGCGCGTGCGATGTCACCAACCGGCCTCTTCAGCGAGTGTCTAATCCATTTCCACTTTCTCCTGCATATTTGTTGGGCGATTGGTTCTTGCTTTGTTTCTTCCCATAGTTGGTGATTCTTTCCGGCCCGGCCATCTGATCTTCAGTATAGAGCGAAGACAGTTGTTAATAAAGGTCTGCAACCTTTTGCAAATATTCTTTGTGACCCTCCAAGTTTCTGATCCGTATAGAAGAAATGACTGACTTGACGTTTGTATTGAAAATCCGACTGAATTTTGTTGTTGATGCTGGCTGAGTGACGAAGATTTCCAGATTGATTTCAGGTTGATGATGATGATGCGTTTCTCGCGTTCCCGATTCTCGCTCGATTTGACATCCTCGTCTGTTCTGACTGGCTGTAGTTGAGACAATGCTCGATGCTGGATAAGGGAATGAAGTAACCTCTTTCAAATCCCTCCCGTTTATGGTGATTCGCACTGGATGTTGCTGTTGTTGTTGTTGGTGGTGGTTGGTTGGTTATTTTCATAACCTCCATCTTGTCTATGTTTACCTGGAGTCCTGTCTTTGCTGCTTCTTCGACCAGTTTGTCGGTTTTCGCTTGTAAGCCTTCTATTTTGTGTGACATCAAACATAAAGCGTCCCCTCGCGAAAACCAGGTCTCCTAGGTTTTTCACGTCGGTCCAGGATATCCCTTTCTTCTCGTTTCCCACAGTCTGACGCATAATCCAGTCCACCACAATTAGGAATATCATTGATGATAATAAGCACCTTTGTCTGACTCCTGTATTTACTCCAAACGCCTCGCTGAGCTTTCCGTTGTCGAACATTTGACATGTACCGCCGTTGTCGCACAGCTGTTGAATAAGGTTTGGGGTACTCCGTAGTACTCGAGTAGTTTCCAAATTACTTCACGGTCAACGCTGTCTGTCGAAGACCTTCTCAAAGTCTATAAAGTTGAGGTACTGGTTTGATTGCCATTCCATGGAATATATATGTATACATATGCATATAATATGGTACACTGACTTAGTAGTCTAATGTGTGATCGCAAAGTACCCGAACTGAAACAAGAATATAATAACAATAAACAATATCATCATCAAAAATGCTCTGCAGATCTTAAAACCCATATTGCTTCGGTATGAAGTGTGAAAACCTGCATACAGGTGAATTAGACACAGTAGACGAGTTATCTGATAGCCTTATAATCCATGAAGCCAATTTCATTCTAGCTGGGGACTCGTCAACCAGATTTTCTGACATTCTAGAAAGTAATGGTGTTACCAATCAAATAATATCTGCTCAACTTCAAGAAATCAGCTAGGTGCGAAAACGCACCAGGAGGCCACATGTCAACAAAAATCAAAAAGCTTCGGGCCAGTATGATGTATAGATGCGTGTACTTATTGAGTGATATTCATTTTTCTCATTTCACTTAAAGTTTATTTTTCACAGTCACTATACAATATAATCTAAGAGCCAATTAAAATGGCATCAAAACGGATGGTGCTTTCTCAGTTAACTAAAATGAGAAGATACATTAAACTGTGTATACCAGTAGAATATCTTTAGGTTAAGCGTCAGACAAAAATGATACAAAAGCTTTTCAGACAGTTGGCTGTTGGTTATATTTGTTTTCCATTATGGTATACTGTTGGTAAAATTGTCTAGATAATCAACTCCATAAGGTGAAACAGTTAATTAACAAGTTTCAATGAAAATAAAATACATATCCCGAACTTTGAGACCATTTAGAAATAATAGAGCTGTAGTTCATTAGTTTCTGGTTCTGGGTAGTATCATCATACCCTCACACAACAGTGCTATTGTTCATAGCCCGGTTCATGGAAAATCTGTTCCAAGTAAATGACATCGAGCAAGAACTACGAAATAGCTATCCAATATTCCTTCCTTTCCAATGTTCTAATAGTTCAATTAATGGCAACACATGCTTTGTAATGAATAATCAGTTCTCCACAAACCTTGTAACTTAATTTCTGTCTGTCTGGATTCAACATAGAACTTCGCACCGAAGTGCACCAGTTCGAGTTGCCACGTTCTAAATAGCACACAAAGGTAGACAAGAAAATGAGTAGAGAGAACTAATAGAGTTTCACAAGCATAAGAGTGGAACAGAATGTGTAATGGTAGAAAGGAATATGAAAGATTACAGAGACTGAATACATCTGCGATATTGACAACGATTTTGAGACATGCCACCTATTGTCTCCAGCCATTGATTCCTAGAGTCCCGAGGGCTCCAACCCGGAAGTCTGCATCTCCCTACCTGACTCAGTTTAACTGTCAAGGACTTCATGGATTGATGAGGCCATGTTTTTGTTTGGCCATTACTTACTCTTTTCCAACCTGCACCTATATCAGCTAGTCATACCCGTCGAGGGAGGCGATGGTTAGGCATGCGCACCACGTGACCTAGCCATCTCTATGCCATCTATGTAACTATATAGCCTCGTCGATTGATTTCTCTTCTTTGCCCAACACTCTATGCCTAACGTCAACATTACTTACCTTATTAAACCACCTAACGTGGGACATCTATGATCAATAACAGTCAACCTTTTCATGTCTTCAACTCGTATTGGCCATGTTTCAGAGCCATAGAGAAGGACGGAGCGAACTGCTGAGCAGTACACACGTCCCTTGGTTGATAACCGGATGTCACGCCTACGCCAGAGATGGTGTAAGTCAGCGAAAGCAGCTCAAGCTTTTTGGATCCGTGCTGAGATTTCGTCGCCAATCAGTCCGTTGGTGCTGATACAACTTCCCAAATAGGTGAAGTGATCAACATGTTCTATCACTTCACTCCCTATCACTAAGCTAGGAGTTGACGTAGTCCAGTGTAACTTAATTTACTATGTCATTTGAAAGTCACACAGTTACAGATGAAAACTAATCACATTTGCATAAAACCACATACTAATGATTGACTGAAATGAATGTTTGTATATCACTGAAATCAGGAGTATTGCTTGCCGGTAAGGCTGAGATGATCTAAGCACCTGATTACCGTTTTGTTCGTCTAGGGCCGACCTCATCAGTGGTGTATCCGGTTTGACTCAGCAGCTTACAGAGCCCAACCACCATTTCAGACCATGACATTTCTAAACTAATCATCACGGTTTCTTTACAAAACTAGAAAACCTCAATCTGGCTAGTAAGCACTACTAGTTTCCAACTACTTATATTAGTTAGTAGTATAATATACCATCTTACAACTAGATTGCAATGATAACTTAACATACGTTTATTATATTTCTTAACCTCAATCCCGGAATTTACTATTATATAACACAAAGACATAAACGCGATAACACTCATTTAAACGATTGACAGACGTGAATGCACACACACACACAAGACGCGTAAATTACTAAAACATCCTGAAATACGGATATGTAAGCAAGTATACAATGCAAATTTAAAATGTACCGCTATCCATCTATCTGTTTGATGATCACAGAATAGTGGTACTGATCGACTGTTATTATTATGATTATTAATATTGTTATTATTATTAAAATGGTTACGTTTAAACAAAATCACTGTTCAACATGTCCAAGAGAAGATTTGATTAAATTGAATAGGGGGATGCGTATTTATATTTGTCCGACTTGACATTTCATCAAGATACGCATGGTCTGATCTAAACGAGGATGATGTTGATGATGATGATGATGATGAATGAGAAATAAAATGACATTGAAAAATCAAAAAGAAAATAAACAACTATAAAAATGTGAATTATTATCTTGACTAATGATTTTGTCTCCCCCCACCTCATTTCTAAGTAAATAAAATCTAACAGTAGAGTTTTTATTTGCAGTAAATTTTAAAACAGGATAAATTGTAAATAAAGATGAAATTTATACCACTAAGTGTATATGCCAAGTGGTATTTTGTGCCGACATTCATGATATCTGCTATGATTTAGCTTTATAAGGAGATGTGTTTGTGTGTGCAGGGTGCGGGGAAAGTGCACAAAAGGATTGAAGTTCTATCTAGAAATATTTGATATAATTAAGAGCCTATGGGTGAAGTAGACATGTTGGGCAAAGACACTCATAAGACACAAATAAATACATTGATACTTCGAGACTGGACTATATCAACTATAGGGAGGGAAGTGGTTGAACATTTCGCCTACTTTAATTACCTGGGAGGTACTTGATGAAATCTCATTTGATTTTCGACACATAGTGACATTTATCGTACAGGCTAAATATCAGAATATCCCTGAAGGGTAAGAATGTACTGCATAGCAGTACTTTGTGTTCTAATTTATATTTTTACGAGTTGATCACGGATTGATATCAGTTAAAGAACCAGTGAAAACCAGGGAGTACTGGACAGCTGCTGTTTCATCCCAGTTTGGGAATCATCGGAAGTATGCATCCACCACAGAGGGTTCAAACCTTCCAGTTACCAGGCAAGCTTGTATACCATTCAGCCACTGGGACCCAATTCAATGGCTAGCTCATGAATTCTAACTTCTACCAATTCGTGATTTAGCGCGACCCCAACCATTATTGTTGGTGGGACATCCATCCACACACGTGACATCTAATTGGACCTCACTGATCACGACTTCTCACTAGAACTCCAGGAAACTCCATCCTGTAGAAAGTCACTAGCGAGCATCAGATTAATGTCCTATAGTTTGGTTTGTAAGGGTTTGTTATGTTAGTCGCGCTAAATCACGGATTGGTAGAAGTTAGAATTCATGAGCTAGCCATTGAATTGGGTCCCAGTGGCTGAATGGTATACGAGCTTGCCTGGTAACTGGAAGGTTTGAACCCTCTGTGGTGGATGCATACTTCCGATGATTCCCAAACTGGGATGAAACAGCAGCTGTCCAGTACTCCCTGGTTTTCACTGGTTCTCTAACTGATATCAATCCGTGATCAACTCGTAAAAACATAACTAACCCTTACAAACCAAATTATAAAAAATCTAATTTATGTGTAAGAAACATAATTATTAAAGATAGAGCACTATCCCAACATTGCCCTGTAGCATTGACCACATTTAGTAGACGCATTCACGTAATCAAATATAAGAGTCAGATGTAGAGTCTTAAACTAGATAGGAAAACCAACTGATGATGTCTTAAATGTCCAACGCTCAAGGTGATTAGGTGATGCGTAAATTATGCATTCATGTTTTATCTCTACTCTAGTTGAAATATCGTATTCCTTTACTTGCCTTTTATTTTGTCTTATAACATCCCATATTATCATCACTTTTCTTTATCTCCTTTAGCTGACATGCAGCTATGAAATGACCTGATATGGATCACTAAGCATTGATACTAGATCTTATACGGGTGATATCTTTCTGAGCTTTTGCACACAGAGTGTAGGTGCAGTAATCCAATCGCAAGGAACTATCTTGAATGAAACATGCACCATAATAATGGTAGTAACACCAAACTCTTGATATTGTACAATATGAAAGTTTTATATTCACAATCTGAATGTAAATAGATACTATTCGAATGGAACCTGAATCGGAAAAGACGAGTTGGATCCCGAGGGTGAGGAGGGAATGAAAACTTATGAGCAATCGTAAAATGGAGATGTGCTACTGAAGCCTTATGCTCCACTCGGTACTCAAGGGAATGATGATGATAATCATACGAAGTGTCAACTCCAAAACGAACAGTCAGTAACACATCTGGTAGTCTTTAATTAGCAGTGAAGAAGTGGAAGGCTAGGAATCGTTGCACTTCAAATGGGGATGCTTATTATATTGAATAATCCAAATACAACAGAGCTTGTCATAACACGTTATTGATGAACATTATTTAAAAAAAATCGTAGAAGATGACAAATAAAATAGATGTTAGCGTCTATTCATATTATCACGTTCCAATTGCCCAATTGATGTTTCTCCATCATTCAGCTTCTTTTATTCCTTTACGTTCCCAGGGAAACATAGGGTTTCAAGCTAGAGGCTTGAAATTTCGGTAGCAGTAGTATTTATTTTTTACGGGATGAGGTTGCTAGCCTTATGCCCAACCTTTCTTTCTTTACCAGTCTTATTACTAGAGCTTGGCAAGGTTTGGGAGTGCATCGACCGCGGATCGAACTCCGGACCATTTTCATGGTTGACAGGAGCATTCTACCGCTGTCAATGATGATGAAGTAACTTCGGAAACTATGTTTGCCTTTTTTTACTCATTGGAAGGGTTACACTCAAGCCAGTTATATTGTGGTGAGAGCTGGCTGTTAGTCAAAATCGGTAGTCAGTAATTTACGTCAATGTTTATTTCCCCAATATTCGTCGTGAGAAAAATGAGAACAAAGACTTCGCGTAGGCGGACACAGTTAACATATAGATGATCTGACATTCAAGAAACAGACACAAAGAGATGCAAGGTTAACTTTCTGTGAGAAACAACCAGTCGGAAGACTGTGTTTTTCTCCTAAGAATAATCTATAATATATACATGAAAATATATAAATATGTGTTGATTTCCTTAATAAACGATGCATTGCCTGGCCCTTGTATTCTCTTGTTACAATATCATCATCATTTCCATCTGTTATATGCGCATTTGGCTATTTCAAAATTACGCCAGAATTTGCATTCATATATACAACATGTATAACCGCTTGAGTAGTAGTAGTAGTAGTAGCCAGTAGAAAGTTTTGAAGAGAAAAACTAAATTCAGAATTATTTATTCTACACAAATCTTTGAAAATTATTTATGTCGTGGATGAATAATATACATTTGTTAGTGTTAAAGTTATGCAAAATAACTGAATTATTTATTTATTTATCTACCTAAAGGTTGAAAGGCTAAACACCAATGCTATATGTAGTATACAGGCATAAACTACCCTATTTATCCAAATTTAAATATGCATAAACTTGTCCAAATTTTAGTCTATGAATCAAAATGATTCAGAAGTTTAGACGGACAGAGAGAGCAAGTACAAAAAAAAAGAGAAAGATACAAACAGCAGCAGCAGTAACAGAGTCAGTGTTAAGTTCATTGAAAATTATTTTGTTGCATTGTAAAACCTCACAGTAGAATGATGAATTTGCTTTTTGTGTTATCGTCCTTGAGTATAATACACGTAATTAAAAAAAACCCTAGAAAATTCTAACGAAAACAACAAATAACACCACCACCAACAACAACTACATCCACAGTAACAACACCGTGTAGCAATAACAATAGCAACAACAACAACAACAACATATTTTCAATTATTCCCTCTATGATTTTCTTGATTATTTATTTTCCTATTGTGTCTATGTGGTTTCAATTTTGACTTTCTTTCAGAGTTCTATAGGCTTCTTTTCTAGAGTACCATACCATATATGCTATATGGATATATATATATATATACATCCTATATCTTTCCTCGTTCCTTTCTCAGCCTTTCTCTGCCTTACAACCACTATTCTCCTCACAACCTACCAAAGAACAGCAAAGAACGAAGTCAACAAAGTCAATTATCCTAGTCAGTAGTAATTGTTTGTCTTCTTAACCGAGGAGAAAAATTCAAGAACAACATCCACACTCCCTGTGTGCGTGTGTGTGTGTTGCTTATTTATTGTTGTTCAGTTTGCAAAAAAATTCATGAATAATTATAATTCATAATTGCACAAATATACATACGATAAAAGAAAATAATAATAATAAATTATTTTCATTGTTGTTGTTTTTATTCCACTGGTATTTAGTTTATTTATTTATTTATTTTTCTCCTAAGGCTAAATGAAAAAACAAAACAACAAAAATAAAGAAAAAATTAGCAATTAAAGCATCTTGATCACGTACTGATATTCATCAACTGGAAGAGGTGTGAACCATTCGGTTTCTTCCCCCTTCCTCTTGCTGCTTGTGGCTGAGTGATGATCATACGCTGGTAATTTAGGCTTGATAGTTTTAAAGCTATACTTTGTATACCAGAATAAACTAGTGAAATAGATAGATGTCTAACTGCCACAGTATCTCTTCCTACTGTCGATCTGTTATAGAATATTACTTGATCTAGTTACCTAGATTTGTCCCCTGAGTTTATCTAACTCCGTTGTTGAGCTGTGGTTCTACGTAGTTACTAAGTAAGCTTAAGCCAGGAAAGCTTATAACCTCTTCAACTGACCCGCATACTTGTAGAGTATACGTCGAATTATATAGTTTGAAAATAGGGGATTTTGTTCCATTTTATTATGAATTCAAATAATTGAAACTAATTGGCCTCAGTGAACTGAGTAAATCCGGTTCCACCATTGATGGATTTGTTTGTTTGTCTGTCTGTCTGTCTGTTTTCGACATAGAACTTTCCACCGATGTGTACCAGTTCAAGTCGCCACACTCCACTCCTTTTAGCACACAAACCAACAGAAGAAAGTACAAGAAATGCATTATAGAGACAGTAAACAGAAGTGTGAGACAAAGGAATAGTAATAACGAAGAACAATATAGTTTCATTGGAAATCATAAGTTATAGGGAATGGATGCATCTCCGCCGGCCATTGAGAACGATTTTAAGCCATATCTTCAATTGTTTTCAAACATCGGTTTTTACCGTATCGAGAACTTCAGCCAGGAAGTCTACACCTTCCTACGTGGCTGGTTTAGACTAACTGTTGTGGATTTCATTGACTGATGAAGCCATGTTTTTGTTTGACCGCCTCTAGGTCTTTTCCAGCCTGACCCTATGTCAGCTAGCATTGACTGTTGTCGAGGAAGGCGATGACTATGCATACGTAACAAGTCCTAACCATCTCAGTCTATGTAATTTCGCAGTCTCGTCGATTGATTTCCCCTCCCTCCTTATCTAGCACTCGACGCTTAACCTCAAATATCGCTCACCTTACTATACCACCTCACACGGGAGATAGAACGCAGGCACCTATGACCGAAGACAGATAATGTGTTTGACTGCACACGAGCTAGATGGCTGTCTCAGCGGTTAGATCACCTCGATATATCCTGTCAAGTTCAACTGGTTGCTGTGATTGTTTTCCATCTGCTCACGCTAACCATTAATGTGTATCGTCTTGACTTAGTACATTTACAAACTGTTGTTATTAGATGGCTGGAGGCAATCAGTAGGAAGCCTTAGATCTTAGATTTTGTGCTTGCTAACACTCACCAGTCACAGCAAGGCGTGCCTGGAATCATGAAGGAACTGATGTCTCTGCTGAGATCCAAACCCATGTAATCCAATGCTGAAGTCAGAAACACAAGCACTGAGCTATTCGGGCTCGTCATACTATTATATTAGTCACGCTTCAGATCGGTTAACGCATTACTATTATTATTATTATTATTATTATTATTATTATTATTATTATTATTATTATTTCATATTACGACCATATAATCCCAGTATTATTTATCTAAAAATAATTCAGAGCTATTTTCAGTAGTGTGTAATAGTAAACTAAAATACTTTATTACTGACTTCATTAATTTTTGTTAATGTTTTCGACAAACGTGACAGAATACACAATATACACGAAGTTATTATTTACCTCCAAAAAATAATTGAAACATTCTTTTTTTTTCTCAACTTACTGACAACAACTACTATCATGTAACATTTATTAACTTAGAGTTTTTTAAAAAAAATATGCATCTCATGAGAATTCACTAAAACATTACGAAGGCTTTTTTGTTGGTTAAAAAAAAAGCAAGAACAAATAGAGGAAGGCGAAACGAGAAACGTGATTACCAAAACAGAATACTTCACACATGTATAAAAGGCATAAATATAGAAGTCAATTGAAGGAGAACAATGCTCAGTGAGAGGAATGGTTACTTCTGGTGGCGTGCTTCAATCATCACTACGTTACGAAATTTTTTCTATCCACCGAAATGTATCGTATTTACTGCATTTCGTATTGCTTTAACCATCCAACCATACATTCACATGGATTGTAAACTATTCTCATGCACATTTTCAAAAGGATGTCAACTTATAGCTAGGGATTTTCCAAAGGAAATTGTGGAAAAACATCGTGGAGTACTGGAGTAGGCTTTGGATAGAAAAAATATTCCTTCAAGTGATATATAGTTGATTAGTACATTACTTGAAGATCTTGGTTATTATTATTGTTTCCTCTAATTCATAGAGGAACATAGGGCTTCAGCCGTACGTCTCCATTGCGCGTTTGGTTCTCCGCCAACGTTTACACCTGGCTCCATGTCTGCCCACATGCTTTCATCTCCTCTTCGTGCATAATCTCCTCCATGTCACCCCACCCTCGGACAACCAACTCGCCGCTTCCCATTCGGGTTACACTCGAGCAATGGCCTGGAGTGTGATATCACTTGATGGTTTGTTTTCCCAGAGTATGACCAATCCACCTACCTCCATTTCTTCCTGCCTATTTGTTGCACAATTGGCTCCTGCTGGGTTGGTTCACTCGCAGATATTCCTGTTGCTGATCTTTTCTGGCCATCTGATCTTGAGCATTGAGTGAAGACAGCTGTTGATGAAGATCTGTAGTTTGTTCGAAGTGCCCTTCGTGACGTGGCGCTAAATCTCTGATCCGTACGTATAGTAAGCAACACTGACTTCACTGTGGAGTTGAAAGTCCGGATCTTATTTTTCATGCTGAGTGCTGCTGACCTCTACACAGAGTTGAGAGAAATGAGAGCTTACCTTGCTTTCACGATCCTCACTCTGATAACCTCATCAGCTCAGTTCCGCCTGTATTTGAAACGATGCTTCCCAGGTGGGTAACTGAAGGAGGTTACTTCTTTCAGATTTCTCCCAATTGGGCTGATTGTTATCTATTGCTGCTGCTGTTACTGTTGGCTAGGAATCTTTATCACCTCTGTTTTCTCTTTGTTCACCCGAAGTGAAGTGCTATCTTTGATGCTTCTTCTACCAACTTGTTGCTTTTCACATGCATATCTTCCAGTTTGTAGGAAATCAGATATATATCATCAGCGAAGTCCAGATCCTCGAAGTCTTTTGTGTGGGTCCACCTCATGCCAGTTTCCTCGTCACCTGCTGTCTGTCGCATTATGAGGATCTTGAACAAGGAGTAAATACCTTACAATGAAACAAGTTGATGTGAAGTTAAGGTATTATAGCCAAAGTCAAGATCTTTCAAAAGCTGACCTTCAAGAACGGATTATTCCAAATCAAATCATCCCTACCTTTTTGGACTTGTAGAGGATACACAGAGTATTCTATTCATTTACCAGGTACTTTTTCTGCAAATTTTTACTGTTAAGAAGGGTTATGACTTTTAAGATTAAAGTTTATGGTCTAGGGTTAAGGTTAGGTTTAGAGTTTAAGTTAGGATTAGGAGTCAGGATTGTGGTTAGAGTTAGGAGTAGGTTGGAGAATAATGTCAGAAATATTAATGGATCTCAAGGTACTCTGACCATCTACAGTCACCTGAATGAATGCGTATGTCGCGCATGGTACGATTTCCCTATAAACCATCAGTGTATTGACTAGGAGACATTCTTACAACACATAGGCTACAAATATACAGTGTAATATCAAGTTTGCAATATTTTTTAGTGTAATTTTTAACGATTATGCGACCATTTTGGTATCTGAATTCTGATTGGTTGTTCAGGGTCACTGTGGTTTTGTCTATGATAGCTTAACTTTGCCCAAGTTGAAAATTCTGTACTGTGTTTAAAATAAATCTTTCAGAATAGAATTGTCATTATTATTATTATTATTTTTACATAGGAAAGGAAAGGATTTATTAGAAATATCTGTGGTAGAATGTAGTGAAGTTAATTTGATTAGCTTGCAGGTAGTTTATATAACTAAATGACTCAGTACAAGATTTCATGAACGTCTATCAACCAAATGTGGGTAGTCATGACGCCAGATGAACTGTTGTTTCCTAACATAGAAGTTTAGTCATAACATGTTTGACACCATACCTGAAGATCATAACTGTGCACTGTATAATATTAGAATTGTATATTAGAATTTTCCTTATTGTACAATAAAATGACAGAATGAAGATTGTTCGTGACAATGCGTAAAGAATTTATCCAAACAAGGTAGCCTTTTACGCCCAACATATATCACTTTTATATGTGATTACCAATACCCTTGATAAAGCCTCACGCCAATGAATATCAATTCTTTACTTGTCGCATCTCTTACTATACCGTGAGAAATGAAGAACAAGAGGAGGAAAGTAAATGAAGCGATATCTACACCGCTAAAACACAACAAGGAAAAAGAAAATGAGGCAGATTACAATTTTTTAAACAGAATATTATAATTTAATTGAATCGAGCCTAGGATGGAACATCATCACTCACTGAGAAATGCAGGTATATCCAGATGACGAATCCCAAATAGGACGAAATGCGCATCCTAGATTCCACTGCTAGTCACCATCCACCAATTAAATACTAATTAAATGCCCAGACATCATCAAAGCATCTGCACAAGAAGCCGACATGTCAACCTGAGACCGAGCACTTCGGTCCAATCAATCCACGGGAAAATCAAAAATTCAATTCAATAATTAATATGACCCGTTGCACAAGAGGTGGCTCTCGTGGCCCAAGTGGTCTAGTGAATAACGCTTTGGCGTTTGAAACTATGGGCACTGGGTTCGAGCCTCGGTGGGAACATCATCACTCACTGAGAAATGCAGGTACGTCCAGTTGACGAGTCCCAAATAGGATGAAATGCGCATCCTGGATTCCACTGCCAGTCACCATCCACCAGTTAAGAATATTGTAATATCTTAAATTTTGTAAATACAAAAAAATAATCAGGAGTCAGTGGTTGATCAACCATACTCATGATGCGGGTTCCATTGCCGGCCAACGCATTCCTAAATCTCACCCAGTCGATAAAGGAATTTTTAATGGCAGGTTAACAATTCATCCCCACCCCGTAGAAAACAACGTCATTACTTCTGAAACTTCAAAGCTCAGGATTGGAACCCAATGTGTTCCAATGGGAAGGTAATGGAATTATTTTTTTTTAAAAGTACTCAAGGTTTTACTTCCTGTAATATGAAACCTTTACTTTTTCCATCTCCATCTTACAGGATCATTTCACAGGGTACTTCCACTTTCAACGAATTACTATTCAGTTAGTAATTTAACCCCTGAGAAGAAAAACATACGGTTATCTTCAACAGTATGCTGAAGGGTGAAAACTGGATCAACACACCACCGCTAGTAAAAAGTTTCTAACTAGAATGAGAGCAAAAAAAGAATTATTCAACACTCTCTCTGGTATTATCCAGCCTTCACAACCTCATTTTGTGACAAGCGTTATCCATTCTTCAAAGACCTGTATATACATATATTTCTTCTATGTGATAAACATACACACACAGAGAGCTTCATTGATATGCATAGTTTTTATTTCCCTTTGTCTTTTGTCTTTTAACTACCTTACTTTATCTATCACACAACGTGCTATTCCACTCGTCATAAACATGATCATTAAAAATAGGATAAGCGCATGCGTCTTATTCACAAATAAAAAAACGTATGTACGCACACTCGAGGCCACACACACTCGCACACATAAGAAGACAGACGTTTAAAATGGAGACAATAATCAATGTTTATTACTTTGTTGTAATCTTTTCAAATCCTTGTGTTACTTCAGTAACAAATAAAATAAGCATTCTATAATAGAAATTAAATTAAGCCTAGGATTAGGAAGAATAGAAATAAATGCCTTATGTCTATTTGACTAGAAATATTCAAAAAATAATAATTAAGAAAGAAAAGAAATCAGTGAGATGAGACGTGAAGTATAAAAGTACTAGAGTGTTGAGAAATTCAATAAAGATAGACAATGATTTATTTATTCATTCTTAAGTTTGAGAATATGGTAAGTGTCGGCAGGAATATATTTAAATACTACAATTCATAACATTTCTTTACCTTAAATAAGAACGATTTCCAGGAGGAGAACAGGCTCCAAAGACATATATACAAGAAAGGTACCGGGAATTCTTTCAGCTATGTCAGCTGTAAAGTTATGCATCAGACATCATTCGAGACGTCTGTCTTTCTGTCTGTTTTCGACATAGAACTTTCCACCGATGTGCACCAGTTCAAGTCGCCACACTCCCTCCATGTAGCACACAAACCAACAGAAGAAAGTACAAGAAATGCATTATAGAGACAGTAAACAGAGGTATGAGACAAAGGAATAGTAATAACGAAGAATAATATAGTTTCATTGGAAATCATAAGTCACAAGGAGTGGATGCATCTGCACCATCAGTGATAACGATTTTGATCAATATCACCCATTGTTTCTAACCATTGGTTTTTACCGTCCCGAGGACCCCAACCAGGTAGTCTACACCTTCCTACTAACTGTTGTAGATTTGATTGACTGGTGAAGCCATGTTTTCAATTGACCGCCTCTAGGTCTTTTCCAGCAGGACCCTATATCAGCTAACATTGCTCGTTGAGGAAGGCGATGACTAGGCATACGTAACAAGTCCTAACCATCTCAGTCGATGTAATTTCTCAATACTATTGAGCCTAGGACTTTAGATACTATATTAGTCAACAGTGAACATGACAATTAATACACGACAGATAGTTTACCATGAGTCAGTGGTTCAGCCGTGCGCGTGGTCCGGAGTTCGATTCCCGGCCGATGCACTCCCGAACCTGGCTTAACTGGTAGTAAGTCCGGAAAAGAGGTAAGATTGAACATGAAGCTAGCAAGCTCACCCCATAAAAACAACACAAACGCTACTGAAACTACTGGTTTCGAGAATCTTGAAGCCCTATGTTCGTCCCAGTCGGAAAATGCAAGAGCAATGAGGATCTATTGAATAAACATCTTTACAATTATTGAATGACAACATATAACCACTTGCCGTTTAGCATCATAAGTTCTCGAACAAGTGGCGTCGGTGGCACAGTGGTTAGGACTCTCGCCGACCATGCACATGGTCCGGGGTTCGAGCCCACGCCGACGCACACGTGGTATCTATGGTCGGCCTGCGAAATTTGGGCTACCGATATCTATGCTGAAAATTCCATACCTGTACCAAAAATACGGTGTGGAATCAAGCTGTAATCAAAAGTAAAAAAAAGTAAAGTAAAAGTAATCCCCTAGTACACAAACCAGAAAGTAATTAGTATTTATTGAATATCAAAATGAAGCAACAAGTTGACCACAAATTCACATCTGAGCTAACATAAATAAGTTGCAGTAACACTGACAAAATTTACCATTATTTTCCAATCAAAAGTATAAATGAGGCATAACTTCATCTGTATAGATCCTTGTGCATGTGTATGCGCATATACGTTATATGCAAAACCGACAGGCTTCCTCTTAAGTGATTGAAGGTTACAGGCGGAAAGCCTAGGCTTTTTGCTTTCTGGCATTAATGAACCAAAGTATATCTTCAACCTCACAACCCTCTGCTTGAATTAGACGTTACTAGTGAGCTCGTAATTGAACTTCCATAAAAGTGTAGTGGATAAATTGATTGGTTAACACCCCTGGTGACCAATGATAGGCTATGTTCTCATTTATAATTACCATTGGTAGGGAACTATCCCATCATATTTCTATCAATTCTCCCACAAACAAGTTCATCACAGAGAAATCACTTTCCTTATCTGGATCTTATGTGCTGACGTGCTCCCTGAGTAAAACCTGGCCCGCTTGATGATACACCACGTTTGGTAAAGTAACGATGTGCAGAATATTCCTTTCATTTGTTTTGTTTTTCACTTTTGTTCCCCTTCTTTCAATCTTTGTCTCTCTTCTCTCTTTTTTCACCCTGTATGTGTGTGTATGTGTACTTCAGGAGTTGAAAAATAAAATAAATCCTTTTACTAAATATACACATATGTCTGTGTTGGACATCAAAATCACTTTAATAAATTAGTCTCTATATTCAGCTTCATTCGCTTTTGCAATATCAATATTAACGACACATAAATTATATATATGGTTGATTATCGATTCTTCTGATTCCGCCATATGATAAGTAAGTAAACACTAATAATAATAATAATAATACCCTGATTTCTCACTGGCATTCGCTTAAAGTTTTTGTTTACCCGTCTTCTGAAGGTAAAAAAGAAGTGGAGAAGTGTACAATTAGACAATTTATTAAAAGCATTGTATTTCATTATTTTGCATCATATGTATTTTCTTATGTAAGATTTCAATTAAAGCGCTTATTTTACATCTCACTGATAAAGTTATTTTTAAAATAATAATAAACTGGGATATTTATTTGTTGTGTGATGTGAGATAGACATTAATCTGAATGTACTCTTTTTAGATATGATATATGCACGTAGAATAGTACGATGAACAGGAGTCGATTTTACCAACATATTATTATATTGAAATAATAGAGAAGATTTGTTGTAGCTCACGTGGACGATTTGGAATTAGTTGTGTTCTCTGAGCTGATTGCTTTCATTGCGAAGCTTTCGTCGTCCTTCTGAACAACATCTTCAGAGCAAATCTTAGTATAAAATGTGTGGTGAGAGCTGGCTGTTAGTCAAAATTGGTGGACAGTAATTTACGTCAGTGATTATGTCCCCAATATTCGTCGTGAGAAAAATGAGAACAAAGACTTTGCGTAGGCGGATACAGTTAACATATATATTATCTGACATTCAAGAAACAGCCACAAAAAGAGATGCAAGGTTAACTTTCTGTGAGAAACAACCAGTCGGAAGACTGTGTTTTTCTCCTAAGAATAATCTATAATATATACATGAAAATCTATAAATATGTGTTGATTTCCTTAATAAAGGATCTGCTGCCTGGCCATTGTCTTCTATTGTTACAAATGAACCGATTTGAATTCTCCATGAATGATATAATTGTATCTCCTGGCAACCATCTTCGTAACTGGTAGTCGATTTACATCTGTATTGATAATTTTTTTTTATTAACTTGGAGACACAATTCTATCATTGGTGGACAATTTAAACCAGTTCACTTTATGCTAAAACTTGCACTATAGGTGTTGACCAGAAAGATGACGAAAGCTTCACAATTTAATTCGACCAGCTCAGAGAACATAACTAATGCCAAATGCATTATAATGTTCTACTATCATTCTCTGTGTACTTTAATACATTTCCCAAAGTGTTTCTTTGCATGTTGGACGACAACACTACGTCGAATGACAATAAAATCCCGGTTTTTAGAGTTTACTATAAATAGCGTTTTAGTATCTAATATACAAAAGGATAGATATTGTGATGTTGGAATATACAGAGTGATGTCAAATTTATCTCCTAACTCAAAGTTTGCCTTAGTTCTACATGTGAGACCTGGCCATTGAGAGTGGAAGACATGAAAAGACCAGTTGTCTTTGAGCATAGGTGCCTGCGCTCTATCTCCCGTGTGAAGTGGTATATTAAAGTGAGCGATATTGAGGTTAAGCGTCGAGTGCTAGGTAAGGAGGAGGGGAAATCAATCGACGAGACTGTGAAATTACATAGACTGAGATGGTTAGGACTTGTTACGTATGCCTAGTCATCGCCTTCCTCGACAACAGTCAATGCTAGCTGACATAGGGTCAAGCTGGAAAAGACCTAGAGGCGGTCAAACAAATCATGGCTTCATCAGTCAATGAAATCCACAACAGTTAGTCTAAACCAGCCACGTAGGAAGGTGTAGACTTCCTGGTTGAAGTTCTCGAGACGGTAAAAACCGATGTTTGAAAACAATTGAAGATATGGCTTAAAATCGTTCTCAATGGCCGGCGGAGATGCATCCACTCCTTGTGACTCATGATTTCCAATGAAACTATATTGTTCTTCGTTATTACTATTCCTTTGTCTCACACTTCTGTTTACTGTCTCTATAATGCATTTCTTGTACTTTCTTCTGTTGGTTTGTGTGCTAAAAGGAGTGGAGTGTGGCGACTTGAACTGGTGCACATCGGTGGAAAGTTCTATGTCGAAAACAGACAGACAGACTTAGTTCTACACTAGTTCAGTGGTAGGAATACCACTATTAGTAATTATGCTTGAAAGAAGGATATCTTCAAGAAGCAATATCATTTAAAGGAATATTGAAAACTAGAAATCAATAGACGGCTATTTCATCTTACTACGCGGGACTCTTTAACAATATGCTATTATGATCTGGGCAGAAAAAGACTTCAGGGTTATTAGATTACGATGCAACCAAGTTACTGTGTCTAGGCACTTAACTGGAATCGAATTCTCCATAAGTTCAAATTTGTAAATTCGTGATATGACATCACCGTCATTCAATGCTACCGGCATTTATCTTAACCCAGACAACGATAATTGATTTTGATTTGTGACGAAACCTGCAATGAAACTCATGAAATCTTCATAAACTCAACCAGCAAAGCTTCCTTCGCAGACGGTCACAATATGCCCTAGTGAGAGTAATATTTATATCCATGAGGATTGGTCATCGGATGCTAGCCAAACTATTGTGTATGCGTATCTACCACGTGAATGTTCGTTGTCTTTTTTATAATATGATTCTTTTTCGAGTATTTTTCTCATATTGATGGAATTCGTTACAGACTACTGAAATGCATTTTTTCTTTGATGCCATTATCAAGTAATAAGAACATAGAATTAAGTGTCAATGGTGTATGTGTTTAAAACAATAATAATAATACTAATTGAATGAGTTGAATTTAAGCGTAGTTTTTTATTTTACCAAAAAGCTATAACGTCAGTAAGTAAATTACTAATACTGAATATATAAGGTGTCAGTAATATTATAGAGAAAAAGTAATTTTATTAGTCATCCTGCTGTGTCTCTCAGCTTGAATACACACACTAGTTCTATTCATACATACATATGAATCTACCTTATCTGAATATTTTTTAGCGTTTCTTAAATTCTTAACCATTTGGCAGGGGTGAAGATGGTTACTCAACTTCTATTCGTTTTTTTGTTTATTTTCTAATCATAATTTCTAAATGAGCTGAATTTAAAAACCTACTTGAAGACTGGGCCCTATAGCCCAGTAACCAGAGTACATGCTCGATGAATTGGAAGTTTGAACAATGCAAGAACTACAGTTTTAGCAGAATAAAATGGTACCATCTTTTATTTCGTTGCCTTCTCGTCAGCTGCTTACATGGCACCATTTTATTCTGCTAAAACTGTAGTTCTTGCATTGTTCAAATTCATTAAGGGGAATAAATGTATGGAATTGGAAGTTGCTGATTCGAATCTTCCAGTGTTCCGAGTTTGTGTATTTTGACGTAGTTGTGTTCTCTGAGCTGGACAGTGAATTTGCGAAGCTTTCACTGCCCTACTACTAGGCAACATCTTCAGCGCATACTTCAATTCGTTGAAGTGAACCTTTAGATTTCTCCAAGTGTTTATTGGTTATCTCTTCTGGTGACCTTGAACGCGATTGGTTGTTTTTGGATGTGTTTTACACCCTTCAGACTACTTGTATTAGAACTGATTCTTTCCTTGACTAGAACTTTGACCGTTTGTGGGTGTGAGATTTCCTTCTTATCGATTGGTACACATTTTGTCTATGTCGATGTGTCTATTGATTAACGATTCCAGTGAAGTATGCGCTGAAGATGTTGTGCCTAGTAATAGGGCGATGAAAGCTTCGCAAATCAACTATCCAGCTCAGAGGATACAACTACATCAAAATCATCCACCTGAGCTACAAATCTTCTCCATCATGTGTTAGTTTGTGAATAGAGATCAATTACTAGTGTCTTATGGAAAACAGAGCAGCTGACAGAAGGCTTTTACTCAGAGTATTATAGTACATTGAGTAGGTGACAGCTGAGTACACGAAATTTGGTCACCATCTCCAAAATTGTTAGGACTCCCGGTAAGAAGGTAAGGTGAAAGAAAAACGTCAAAAAACCAAATTCTCATTTACCTAACTACAAACATATCATTTCACCTAGACTTACTATCACATAAAATTATTTAACAATATATAAACAGGAAAATAATAATGCCAACAGGTTAGTTTGTAAACTAGGGTAGAGAAAGAAGAAAAAAAGACTGATTCATTGGGAAAGAAGACTAATGTTCAAAATACAGCTAGGATTACTCACTTTTTTCTGGGCAGATAGATTTAATATACACTTTCAAATTACACTGAGAGTCTAGAGTCTTAAACAGACTACTACTAAAGTTATGTTGTGCTTACTACATATATATATAAAAAGTAAGCAAAAATAAGGTGAAGTTATGACTCTTCATTTAATTTGAAAACCACTTCAACTTATCTACTTCCGGTAGGACAGTAGTCAGTTAGTACTGCTAGGTATTATAAGTGTGTGTGTGTGTGTGTGTGCGTGTCTGTGTGTGTGGCTTGTAGTTCGTACGCACAGTTATATTCGTGATGATTGATTTATACAGAGACCTATGGTAAACAATATAACAAGTGATTGATATCTCCTTTTTTTGTTTTCTAAAGTCTAAATGGAAGGCAAAACTTTAGTTAACTGACAACAGAAAAGCACCTCGTTCATAATTATTATATTCTGGCAAATCACCTTCAGCTAAGGTGTTTCATCTCTTCCATTCTCATCATCACATTGTACTTACCTACTTACTTGCTTGCTTACTTACTTATTTGCATACGTTGTAACACGAGAGATGACGATGACTAGACATAAAATCACAAATGATGTGTAAATAGAAAACACTTGACTGTTGGATTTAAATGATTCAGTGAGTAGTCCTCATCTTGAAAGAAGATGGCTTATAGGACGAATCCAAACACTAGACAATTGAATATGATAAGATGTAAGATTCTACATTATGATTATTGTAATTGAGACCAAAATGTGTTGTTGGGGCATAGTTGTGTTTTCTCAGCTGGATGTTATAGTTTCCAGGCTTCCATTGTCTCACTAGAAAATATCTTCGGTATATACTCTAATTTGACACAAACATGTAGATACAATATGCTGACCTTGATTTGAATTATGCAATGAGGATGTTGTCTACAAGGAGATAATGAAAGCTTCACAACTAAACCATCCAGCTCAAAGAATACAACTACACCAATAACGTCAGTCTAAGCTTCAAATCTATCTCCATCACATCTAGATCAAAATGTATATTTTTTATTATTTATTCATTTATTCAATTCTTTACTTTCCCAGTGGAATAGAGGGCTTCAAGTTAGAGCTTTGAAGTTTCGGTAGCAGTAGCATTTATTTTTAAGGGATGGGATTGCTAGTCTCCAGCCCAAACTTCCCTCTTTATTAGTCTTATTACTAGCTTAACTAAGTAAAAGAGTGCGTCGGCCGGGGATTGAACCGGGGAACACATGCGTGGTTGGCAAGTATTCTACCTAAGACAAATACTTGGAGACATCTCACCACAATTAATCGTGCTCAGTAAGCATACTGTAGTAGTATACACAACAGAAGGATAACTTGGGCCAAAGATCATTTATTGTGTGTTGGAACGGATTCGTCTCAACAACAACAACAAAAGAACAATACCACGTAGATTCCAACCTAACTTCTGATCAAAATATTAACATGTTATTACTTATTCTGACTAATTACTGGTGAAAGCTGGTGAAAGCCGAAACCAATGGAGCCTTAAACATGCTTGATTTTATCCACCTATGAACTAAACTGAATAATTTTAAGGTTTTGATTTTCAACTATTGACTGATTTCAGTCAGAGAACCATCGGTCAGCTGTTGCGCTATACATATCGCCAACCAATCATGGCTCATTGGATTCCTTCACAGCAACTGTGAATGACCAACGAACTTGCCTTGTAAACCAAATGTAGGTTCTAGGTTCGATCCCTGGTGGGGTCACGGATGCGTTGTGCTGAAGATCCTCACTCTAGATGATGCGGGTACGTGATCAGTCTTCAAATTCAGCTGGATAACATTACAACTAGGCTAATAAACCAGAGAATGCAACCAAACATCGAAACACCATAATTAATACTCACTAATACGCACTCCGCGAATGCGTAAACCTGGATAAGCCTGAATACTGTAATCTAGTCTAGTCTGTCTATTTTTCAGAGAGGAAAAATAGAAAAAAATAAAGAAACTAATTCTTATAATTACCTATAACGAACTGTCAGTCAGAACTAATTTAAGTTTATCCCCTCCTCTATACAATAATACTGATTATAATGTATACATCATATATATGTATATATCACATAATTAAGCACATTCTGATTGAGTTCAACAGTTGGCATAATTTTTAATTAAGGTATAACACTGACTTTTATTTATTATCTGATTATCTCCCTTCTACTGTATACATTTAACAACAGAAATGAAATCCCCCTCGTAGTTTGTTCTAATGCCTAGTGTTATTCATCTATCCAACGCATGTATACACACACAACTGCAAGCAGTGTGCACAGAAATGATGATGATGATTCTCACACTAAACTCGTAAAATGTTTTCAGCCCATTAAAGTATCAAAAAAAAGCAGAAAAAGATAGAAGAAAATAGGAGAACAGCTGAAGCAGAAGAAACAATTAACTCGAGATGAATATAATAATTTCCACCCCTCGCCCACCTCAAAAAAAGAATTAACAAGATGTACATTGTTAAATCAAACGCGGGATTTACAATTTACACAATTCGTAGTGAAATTTCATTACTGCTTTCCATTTGAAAAGTGAAATTATTCTGAATATCCAATATCCAATACAGTCCTACAAGAAGGAGGTCGATCACGAGCCTGAATAGCTCAGTGGTAACGTCTCTGACTGCAGTATTCACTAGGTGATTCGGATTCGAATCTCAGAAGGGACATGAGTTCCTTCGAGGCTGCAGATACGCCTTGCTGACTGGGGGGCAACTAGCACGAAACCTAGGTCAGACTGGGCTTCCTGTGGCCGGTTGTCTCCAACTATCTTGTACCAACAATATGTGATTCACTTGATACCATCTTAAATGGTAACCTAAAAGATAAGCATGACCACATGATGCTACATACTACTGACTGGTTGCTATGAGTAGTTGGATGCTGCTCATATGCAATCCATATTTAAGTGATCTAAATATCGGACAGGCCTTTTCGCTCGTCTTTCACAGAGTTCATCAGCGATGTACCTGGATTAGACCCAATGTTTAGACCACTTCGATTTGGCTAGCAAGCGCCACTGATTGATTATGAGTGATATCCAACTACTCATATCTATCAAATAGTAATATATATAGCATCTTGTTAACCTGTTAACTTGTATAAGTAATCGAAAACAAATAGTGTATACTAGAATTCCTTGCTAAACTAGTTACAGTGATTTTAACAACCAATACACACATATTTAGCCCTTTGATATCCTGTAAACATCACGTATGATGCTTGTCTGAAATGATTTACCAAAAACGGCCTAAAACTTGAATTCTGGTTAGGTATTTTACAATTATGACAAACAAGTCACTGATAGTGTCCACATTGCACAAGTACGATCTACATTTTGAATTATTATACCATGAGAAAAAGTTGATGAACTCTGGACAGAAGTGAATGTATGTGTGTGAGAGTCGTCTCTCACTAAAATACTACAACAATCTTGACAATCAGTAGTGGCCAGAACTGTAAAGGGAATCCCGAGAAAATACATTGCACTGATTAAGGCACTCTACTCGAACTAATGCCATCATCCAGGTGAGGGCTTAGGCGAGTTGTCACATGAAGTGGTGACGACTAGTGGTGTCCGTCAGGGATGCCCATTATCCCCATTTCTATTCAATTTCACCATAGATGTACTAATGGAATGGATTTAACCCTAACTCACTTCAGCGACTCAGGGATTGACTTGCTACCAATGGCTGGAAACAATTGGTGATATTGATCAAAATCGTTATCACTGATGGTGCAGATGCATCCACTCCTTGTGACTTATGATTTCCAATGAAACTATATTGTTCTTCGTTATTACTATTCCTTTGTCTCACACTTCTGTTTACTGTCTCTATAATGCATTTCTTGTACTTTCTTGTGTTGGTTTGTTTGCTAAAAGGAGTGGAGTGTGACGATTTGAACTGGTGCACATCGGTGGAAAGTTCTATGTCAAAAACAGACAAACAGACAGTGGCCAGAACTATCTCAACGTAGTCTTGCAAAAGCTAGAAGATGAAATAACATGAAGTAGTGTCGAAACATGATGGTCGCTACTTTCTTAACTAATCTATAAACCACTATCTTTCCTACCTAAGTTGAAATCAAGTATCAAAGGAGGGATGAGTAATTCATCACACGATAACAAAGTTTCTATTAACAAGTAGCTTCACAGTAATCTCTGTACTTTTAGAGAAAATAGAAATAGTACATACATACAAATATGCTGCATGCGCACTACTTATAACCAGTGAACTGCACCACAGCATTCAGTCAACAAAAATAAATATAACTATGGTAACTGCAGTGACCTGATCAATAATTGGGTGTTGTAGTTTAGCTGGTACATCACTGAGCCCGTAAGTCGCCTCTTTCGGTAACCTAGATGTTCATTTCGCCTTCAAAATTCAACTATTTTTATAAACACAATATTGGCTACGGCAGATTATAGCTTATCACATAAGTATAAATTTATAATCACATACACATATTGAATAGTCGATTTATCCTGCCTAATACACTTGGACAGAAACGACTACAAAAGTCTGTCAGAGATTAGTTAGTTAGTTGGTCAATCTTGATACCTGACGGCTTGGCTTAGATTTTTGTTATTCAAGTTAACGCAGAATTATGTTTATCTCACTTCAAATCTTTTATACAAAAAATAGGAAAGCTTTCCTTACAAAAAAATAGTAATAATAATAACAATATAAAACTGTTGGCGAGTTATTCATCCTATTTTGTGTTTGATGGGACTGTCAGTCACTGGAGTACAGTCATTCTACAGGTTCGCACTCGTGATTACTACCACAGTCTACACATATATATGTAGTGCATCTTCACTTCTACAAATTCTGCTAAACAAACAGATAGATCAGTGTGTAATGCCTGGTACACACAAAATCATTACACTTCAAGTCTCCCCTCTTTGTAACAAAGGCATATAAATAAGAAGTAAATAGAGATAGAAGGCTATCACGCGTTAAGCGAAAAGCATTATGAACACAAAGGCAGAAAACAAATAAAAGTCAATAACACTATTCAGACTGACTGACTGATTGACTGGTTTCAACATAGAGCTTTGCACAGATGCGCAGTAGTTCAACTTGAGACTCTCCATGTAGCACACAGAGCAAGAGAAGACAGACTCAAAAGTGAGATAATAAACAGAACTGTGAGCGAATATACCAATGATATTGTGATCACTTTTAGACCATTTCACGTAGAACATTCAATAACTGATTACCAGAATCTTAAACAATCTCAACCAAGCAATCTACATCCCTCTAGACGACATAGAAGAATATTGAGACTCAAATCGGTTGCCTACGTTTGCACCCATCTAGAGCCATTTCAGCTAAACACGAGCAACACATGTTCAAGCTACCCCAATTAGTGAAGATTCGCATTTATCCTTTTTCCCGTACTACACATATAACTTTAGATTTGTTCATCTTACAACTACGACACCATATGTGACCAGTACTACAAAGACATTTATGATCATATTGTTCTGTCTTGACAGTGATGTCTTGAAGCCGTAGCAAAGAAAAAAGTGAACTGCTAAATACTAAATTTGTTTTTTGGTTGATAATCTTATATCTCAGGCATAAATATAACTTAAATAAGTGAATGCTAAACAATCCTTTTGTACGCATGTTTGTCTTCACCAACCAGTTCATCAACAAATTCGAACAATTTGTGGTGAGAGCTAGCTGCAAGCCAAAAATTGTAGACAGTAATTTAAGTCAATGTTACGTCCCGAATCACAGTCATGAACAAAGCAATAACAAAGCTTAACCTTGAGGAACTCACCAACCCATCACAGCAGACTTAACGTGTCCAAATACGATTCGCAGATATATGGCTTAACCTTCTGAGAAATAGTCACAAGCAGTACAGAATAATCTTCAGCAAGAAAGCCAATCAGAAGACTCTGCTTCTCTGCTGAAAATAATGTACATAAAAATCTACATAGACATCTCTTGGTTTTCTCAACAAACGACCTGTTGCCTGGCCCTTGTCTTTTGTCGTTACGAATTGACACTAAACCACAAATCGCTAGCATAAGTGAATACTAACAGTCGAGATAGTATATATCTCACTGTAAAAACATGTTTTGTTACCAAACCGTTATTTGTTGTGTCAGTCAGGCTAAAAAACAGTTGTAAACACTCAGCATTTGAACTCAACCCCATGACTGACTGAATTTCGACATAGAAATTTGCACAGAAGAGTACATTAGTTCGACTTTAGACACTCCATGTAGCACACAGAGATAGAGAAAAGAGAAAAATTCAGGGTAAATATGATAAGTAGAAATGTGAGAGAGAAAGAAGAATAACGTTTTTTAAAAAGAAAACACGAGGATTTAAAAGTGTCTGGAAGATTATAGCAAAGAGCCGTATCACCAATAGTCTCAACCACTGGTTCTTAGTATCTCAAGGACACCAACGAAGTACATAACTAGCTCAAACCAATTGTCAAAGACATCATTGACTGATGATAGGTTTTGGTTTGACGGCCCAAACTCTCTACTTAACACTAATCCAGTGTTAGCTGACATTCCTCATCGAGGAAAGCGGTTGCTCCTCCGCATGCGCGCAACATGTATTCCAGGTATCTCAATCAGTACTGCTTCACAGCCTCATTGATTGACTTGCTCTCCTTAACTTACACACTTTACACCTCACCTAGATATCGCTCATCATATCATGCGACTTAGTACAAACATCTGTCGTCCAAGACAGGAAGTATTCCACTTTCAATGGACATGTCGCCACTGCCAACTTCCTATACACTTTTCCACTTGAATTAATTCAACAAAAGTATATTCTGAATACAATTCATCTAGAAATGTTTTACTTGAATTACAAACATTCAAAAGAAATAACAATCACCATAGTAAAACGGAACATGATGACTAATAGAAGTCTTCAGTGTTTTGTATCCACACAAACACACACACACACACACAAATAAATCATTTATGAACAAATCTTAACCCTGACAGAATGGACCAAGACGATAACAAAATCACAGCATACAAAATTTATAAACCACAGACAAATTCATGAATATATATTCATTCTGTCCAGTTTTTTTTATCACCTCTCAGTTTTATCTATTTGTCTGTTTGTCCATAGACAGAAATACTAAAAATAAACACAAATCTTATGTTATTGTGTGTCAATCGAAACTTTGCAGGAGAACGCTGAGCAAAGTATATAGAGTATAGTAATACCCAAAGTAATAATAATAACAATAATAGCTACTAACACCTTGACAAAAGAAATTCAAGTGTTAACGAGTTAGAATGTATCTTTTGCACAGCATGAAATAAATTAAGGCGAGAAAGCGGCAGGAGACAAGAACTATCTAACTCACTCACTAACTGAGACTGTACAGTTCAAGTTGAAGTACACATTTATTTATCTAGGAAGTTAGTTGAAGAGATGCTCAAGGTCACCAAATGATACTCTCTCTCTCTCAGTGGAATATTTTCATTTTCAAGTAGTGATCACTTCACAGTACAACTTCTAATCAACTGAAGACTGGAGACTTGACACGAATATTCTTACTGTTACTGTCTGCTGAATATTTCTATTGTCATCAGTTCAACTAAGCTCAACCCAGTGTTACTCAACAACTACACCTACAATTCCATGCAGATGGTAATGAACCAAACCTATTGTGTGAAGGCTGATTATGCTGCCTGAGAGTGTGCAAACTTCGGTGCGTGGAGCAAGGGTTCGAAGCTGTGGCTCACTGGTTGGAAATCAAAAGCCTAGATCTATCAGCCGTGCAATAAACATAATGACCGATGTGATAATGGTATTTCTTCGACATTTACGAATTATTCCGCACACTAAAGAGAAAATATGTTAGATACTGTATAAAGCCTGTTTGTTATTTTGAAAATAGATCTCTACTTAGAAGTTAATTGGTGGATGATGGTGATTAGCAGTGAAATCCAGGTGACGAGTCCCAAATGGGACGAAATGCGTTTTGTCCTGGACAGACATCGTCGAAGCATCTACGCAAGAAGCCGACATGTCAACCTGAGACCGAGCACTTCAGTCCAATCAGTCGACGGGAATATCTAAAATTGAATTAAATAAATCTCTACTCATCAAAATCTTTGAATATATGTGTTATAAATTTAATAAATACATATATTAATTTATCAACAGGACAACTCACATTTCCATCACCACGTCCAACTGTGAAAATGACACTGATGATAACTAAATGTGAGAATTCTGCTTGAATCCATTCCCGTAGGCCATCTTCAACATGTGTATTTGGACACCAGGCATAACCACTTGTATGCTCATTACTTCCATATACCTCCGTTAATCTGTGTAAAAGAGAAACAATGATAACAAGGAAGAATTATTAAGCGGTAAATTAATTTACTCAATAATACTTTTCGACAAAAACTTCTGGCCATAACTAATCCTAACAGAGGCAAAAGATAAGATCAGAAGAGTGGTGGACAATCATCTTGTATGATTCTAACATTTCTTGATAGTATATTATGTCAGTAATAACAAGCTTCCTCGAACCAGAAACTTTCAAAATAAAAAGTCAGCTAGTGTGGCGTCTGCTACTGATAAGATTTATCAGTAGTATGTAAAGAGACGTTCATAGGCATAGAAATACCAAATAGCGGAGAAAAAGGTTTGACATCAGAGAGAGAAGATGAACCAGCGTTGTGGGAAAACATGGGAAACACAAAAAGAAGACAAAGAAACACAATACAAAGGGCAGAAGTAGCACAACACGGAAAATCTGTGCAAATGACGATTTGGAGATAAGGTGTACATAATTTCGCTACATAGAGATACCAAATCCCTTGGCTTCTACCGTTACAACAGGAGATCACAATACGATTATGTCGGATATTCTGCACTTATCTCAACTTATGATAGCCGAGTGATTAACTTCATTGTGTTGACATCATGTTAACATGTTTACAGTGAAGATTAGGGTATTTTAAGCCATTTCAAAACCTTTTTTGAGTAACTTCCTAAAATATGACTCATTGACTTTGTGAAGCAATCAGAATTCCTTAGACCATGATTGAAATGATATTCAAACATGAATTATAATTAACTGTTTTCAGAACTGTACAAACTAGTGTACAATTGTTACATTTTTTTCAAAATAAATTTAATGCACTTGAAAATGTCAGTCTCATGTTTAAATAAGACTTGTTAACCAAACAGTGGTAACGTTCACATTTAACTGCTGTAGAATTTTCACAGAGGGTTTCTCAACATCACATCTCCACTTCAAGCTATTCTCTACAGTCCTTTTTACTTGGCTCCACTATTGCTCATAAGCTTCTCACACTATTTCCACCATGTCACATTCTCGGAGGGCCGACTGCACATCTCCCACTAGAGTTCGACCCAACGGGCGTGGTGTGTCATAATAATGATAATAGCTTTATTCCAAAACAGTACTTGCGATACAGAATGAAATTCTCAGCATTTTATCACAGTATCGCATCCAGTTAGTGCATTATCAATAAATAAAATTCTACATAGATTAAAGGTAATCCCAGTTAATTTTGACAACAACATATTAGCATGTCGGTAGTAAAGCCGAAAGTGAACAGAATGTTTGAAGGTGTTAGAAAAGTGGATACTAGCATATTTACTGACTAAGCGGTAACAAAAAGATCGAGATATACAGAGTGTGAAAGAACGAAGAAGAATGTCTTAAGTAGAATTGTAAGGAAGAGAGAAACAAAACAGCACAAAGAAATAAAAAGCAAAGAAAGAGAAAAAAGAGAGGAGGAAAAGAAAGAAAACGTTGTACCTATAAATGATATGAGTTGGAAAGACGAGATCCATTTGTTCTACTGATTATTTAATAAGTTATAGGTTAGGTTTCACACCTAATGCTTTCTTTATCGCACAGAACACGAGCTAAGTAGGGTATGGTTGAGCTTTTGTACTTTCTAGTGCGAGCATATAGTTTTCAATATAGGCTTCCGGTTTTGCCTGAAGAGATACAAGGGGAGAGTTGTGAATGAAGAGGGTTGTGTGAGTTAGGTAAAATGGATTTTGCCCATTTTTCACATGAGTCCATGTGCTTGTCAACCAGAATATTATGTCACTTGAATGCCTCCTAAATGTTTGTTCAATCCATTTTCACTTTCTTCTACATATTTGTTAAACAATGGGTTCTTGGTTGGTTGACTGATACAGTTCATGTTTGTATCAATGCGGTAAAAACAGCTGTAGAAGTCTAAAGCCTGTTCAAAATGCTTTTGGTGACACGCACACACACACCAATTTCGTGAATCGTACAGAAGTACTGACCTGACATTACTGTCGAAAGTTTGAATCTTTTGTCATATGCTGAGTGCAATAAATTTCTACAGTATCATGAATTTATCCATGTAACGCGTCAAACACTTTTTCATTATGAGGATGGTAACAATGACAGCTGGACTTGAAAAAGAAACTTAAGTTTTGGTAGAATCCGAATTGTAACAGCTACCTCCCGAAAAACATGAGAGACTTATCACTGTTAATTCGATCAACTACTATAAGTAAAAAGCTTATTTAATTGTGTATACCTTATACTTTTTTCACTAGATCATCTCAAAATGCCTTAAATTCAAAAACAGCGCTATTTTCCCCTTCTTTTAAAACAAAATATAACGTCCCATAAAAACAAGTTATTTTTTCATCGTTTATGTTATTAAATAGACTTCATAAGAAGAAAACTTGATGAACACGAACTGGACACATTACTATTATTATTATGATGATGATGATAAGTATATTAAAAAAGACGTAAGTGTAAAGATGAATACAGATTAAAACAAAAGGTTCAATGTTCCAATAAAGTATAATATGACCTAAAAAAACAGGTAGGTAGTAGAAATTATTATCATTATTATGAAGAAGAAAATAATAATTAAAGACCACTCTGTCTCAGTTTACTTTTAACAATGAATTTACAATCAATTATCACATTAAGTAATTAACAAAATTTTAAACTAAGAAGGACAGGGGTAAAGTAATGGTTATCATTATTATTATTATCCTTTTTACTGTTTGTTGTGCTTAAATTTCATTATTGATCTTTATTTAATAAATTAAAATTATCAAGGTCAGATTATCATCGATAATTTTTTGAAGTGAATTAACTAACTACCCTGTTGACAATGTATTTTATGTATAATTATAATTTACAGTATAAAATGGAAAAGAGAAAACTTGAAAATAGAGGCCATAAACTGACTTTTTGAAGGTTGAACAAGTATAGTAATTTTATTATTATTTATTTAATTCATTCATTTAAAAGCAAGGGATAATTATGAATTCTTAATATTGGATAAACAGGTGAATATTTAAAGCCAATGTACTAAATATGATGTGAGGGAAAACAAACTGTAGGCATAATAGAAGAGATTTATGCAAATTAAAGGGTTTTGCATGGTAAACATCATTTACACACACTATACCCCTAAATAACAATAAAAATATTAAAAAGCTAAAATAAAAGACTAAAAAAAATTCTGTATTCACAAAAACGCAGGACAGGAAGTGTACTTAGAGAGTTGTATGTCCAATCTTTACTCAGGTAATCACAATTTTACTAAATAGATTTCCCAGTATTAGTTTGTAAGGATTCGACTGGCTTCAGGTTTTGATTACGGAGTGATATCACTTAGTAGAAACCCAGGGAGTACTGGCTAAATGTCCCGTTCTAGCTTTGAGACTCTTCACAAGTATGCACCTATCACCCACTAGGGGGTCGAATCTAGGACCTTTAAGTTATGAGGCGAGCTTGTAGACCACTTAGCCACTGGAATGGAATCCAATGACCTATAAATTCCAACTTCTATCACCCCATGATTCTTCTCAGCACCAGGCCCGTCATCAGTGAATATATTTATCCTTACACCCAATCAGGTGGAACCCACTGGTCACGACATCTCACTAGAACTCCAGTCAATTTCGTCTTATAGTGAGTCACTAGTGAACATCAGATTAATTTGCAAGAGTGTTAGCTAGATTTGGTAAACTATTATTTATTATTATTTTTTCCTTCAGGTTCCCCAGTGAAACATAGGGCTTAAAGCTAGTGGCTTGAAGTTTCTGCAGCAGTGTTTATTTTACAGGATGGGGTTGCTAGCCTCATGACCAACCTTTCCTCTTTACCAGGATTATTTCTGACTTAGCGAGGTAAAGGAGTGAGTCGGTGGCCGGGGATCGGACCCCGGACTATGTGTATGGTTGGCGAGCGTCCCAACCGCTATGCCACCAAGTGTGTATAGCAATCTACATGTATTTGTGAGCAAACATACATAGCCGTGACCTACCAACCTCTGAAGGATAGGCCTACACAGCACATTCCTAGAAGCAGATACCCAAAGTCACCTATCTCAAAGCATATCATAAAGTTGATTTTAACACTTCTTTTAAACTCATATGTAAAATCATCTTTGAGTTAAATACTCAATTCCTAGATATTAAAGGGCTTAGAGATGTCTCATGTGCTCAGCTAACCACTGCCATCCACTCTCTATCATAATCACACTATGCATAGTGAAAACGGGGAAGTTTATTTATACACATGTATGTACAGAAAACAATGTAATCTAGTGTAACTTAAAGAATGGAGAGTAGTCATAAGTTCATTAAACAATAATTGTTTTCAAGTATTGGTTTGTTGGGATTTGGTTGATTGGTTACAGGATTTCATCATGAGCTGACATTGGTTAGAGAACCACTGGAAAATTTGGGAGCACTGGACAGCTCCCAGGGTAGGGTGCAGCAGGTCGGGTGTGAGGACAAAGACATTGGCATATTCGCCGAAGATATTGGCTAGCGGTTGCGCTATATCGTGAATTGGCAGAAGTTAGAATTCATGGACTGGCCATTGGATTGGGTCCGGTGGCTTAATGGTCTACGAACTCCCTGGTCTTGTAACCAGAAGGTCCTGGGTTCGAACCCTGTCGGTGGGTGAGTACTGCTGAAGAGTCCCAAACTAGGACGGAACAGCTGGCTATCCAGTACTCCGAGGTTTTCCAATGGTTCTCATGATGAAATCTTGTAATAATTGTTTTCATTAACTTGTAAAAATGACACATACCTAATCGAGGTCTAGTCTTAAAGTTAATCCAAGGAAATCAAGGACATCATATGTGTCTCTATCTTTAATTGATTAAAAACCCCGTAGTCCAAATGAGAGATATTATAACGATGACTGGTAATGTCGCCTTGAATAAATATTATAGCAATTATGGCTTATTTCATTGCATCACTCTGTACATAAACCGTGATACATACATTCACTGATTATAATGATGAAAGGGTTTAGTACTATTATTGTTTTACGATTATAACCACTAACTCTAGATTCAATCCAATAAGTCAAAAGATGTCTAAATGATTAACCACAGTAATGAATAACGTTCATTCTATTGATGTTACCATTTCCTCTACTCTTGATGATACTAATTACCCGAAAGTAGATGTTAGCTTATCAATAATCTGAGTCACACTACATTACATTGTGTATTGGTGTTTGAGTATACATGTCCTTATTTCGCTAGACATAAAGACGTATTTCTATACAATTATCCCAATGATGATGTTTAGGATTACTCACAAAAATATTAGTAGTACATCACATTGAATTGTTTTAATTCAGTCGTACAAAGCCTATGTCGACAAGCTGTACTTTCTATATATATATATATATATACGCTTATATACGCAGACAAAAGCAAATAAATACAAATGCACAAAATACTGTCAGACTAAAAAGACTGATAACTAGCGTTGTTCCCCACTTCCCCTTTTTTATCCAAAAGTTTATTCTGAGTACTAATTACCAATTTTATAAATTTGATATTATGATAAGCAATAAATCTTGGGGATAATTGATGGTTGATTTGGGAAAGGGGTTGTGGAGAGAAAGTCACTGTTTTCCTGACAGAATCTCCTTTTGGGCGTAAAAGTGCACTGTACTATTATTATTTTCTTCTTTTTTTGTGTGATAATTAATAGAACTTTACCGTCACAACTAAGAAATTAATCATTGTGCTTTGATTAAACCACACCAATCTCCAATGACGGTGGGTAAGTAGGTGGTCAATTAATTTTGTCTAACTATGCGCAATTAAACCGCTATCCCAGGAATATCAGGAAAAAGACACAAAGAGAGAGAGAGAGTGAAGGAAAGAATGACAACCCTAAACCAACCACTAAAGTTTACCGCTTGACATCCAAGTACATTTTGTACCTTTAGATATAGAAAAAAGAATTTAATTCATATATATATATATATGCTAAGTAAACTGTCATAGTTAAACTGCCATCCATATAAACAAGACAAGTACCTCCTAACTCATGGTTTGCTATTCAGTCTAATTTTGACATGCTTTTCTTTTCATCACACAAATAACAAATTGTCTCATAATATACAATGTTCCCTATTGCACTACTTATTTCTGAAGTGTGCCAAATGATACTGTTCCGACAGCAGTATAAGGCATGGGGACAGTTGAGATATTCCAAATTCTCAACTGAGTTGAGCAGAATGCGACATATACACCCATTTGAGAGATCATTTCATCACTTAAATGATATCAAGCATCGATGGAAAAAATATAGACTACTATCATTAATAATAGTGCATCGGTGGTAGTGAATCGGTTTTCTGTTTCCTCAGAGTTGACAGAGACATCATCAGACATTGTCATCCAGCCACCAGAGCTCAGAAGTCCAGAAGATATCACTGTAGAGTATTGCATAACGGTCTGTCAATTCAAGTTACCACCACAAACATGAGTTTGAAAGGATAATTTAATACAAAATAATCAGTACGTTCAAAAGTTGAAAGATGATAAAAACTGAGTAATACTTGCATCATTTTGAATAATTTTAAACCATTTCACCAAAATATTTAATTGAATCTTTGATTTATCCCGTCGATTGATTGGACCGAAGTGGCCGGTCTCAGGTTGACATGTTGGCTTCTTGTGCAGATGCTTCGACGATGTCTGGGCATTTAATTAGTATTTAATTGGTGGATGGTGACTAGCAGTGGAATCCATGATGCGCATTTCGTCCAAGTGGTCTAATGAATAACGCTTTGGCGTTTGAAACTATGGGCACTGTGTTCGAGCCTCGGTGGGAACATCATCGCTCACTGAGAAATGCAGGTACATCCAGCCGACGAGTCCTAAAGGGGACGAAATGCGCGTTATCCTGGATTCCACTGCTAGTGACCGTCCACCAATTAAATACATTTCACCAAAAGTTTTAATATTACTTTTAAGTGTTCATCTGTACGGATTTAATTGATTGCGGTATTGAGCTTAGCTTAAGACTCTTCATCAGCTCATACCAACCACCCCACCGCAGATCTAACCCAGGAACCTTCGAGTTACAAGCCAAATTGGTAGACCATTCGGCCGCTGGGACGGAATCCAGTAGTCCATCAATTCTAACTTCTGCAAACTCATGATATATAAGTGCGATACCAGTCAATGTCAGCGGTGAGTATCTCTCTTCACATCTGATTTGGTGGACCCCTCTGGTCACGATTTCCCACGAAAACTCTCTAGTCATATCAATATGGTGATGACTTCATTTAGCCAATCTGCAACTACTTTCACAACTCGAATGACTAGACATGAGTATGGCTAACTTCTCTGTTCTAACGTGATAGAGTATTCTAGACAACATTGTTCACATTTAAAGATGAATTACTCAACAAAGATGTAAAACACACACACACACTGGAAGATGTTAGTCAGTCAAACACACACAGATTAGACAGAGAGTGTCTATAATAATTAGCAATGATAATTACTAGTAGAATGTCAGTAGAATAGACAAGAATTATTCAGCTCTATCATATATGCAAAATAATCCGTGTGTATGTACACAACACAAATAAACCGCCACAATCAATTTTCGTTTCCTCTCTTTCTCTCTCTCTCTCTCTCAACTGAAATCTAAATGTTGAAACAATAACCATGCCAAATAAAGAAGCTGGAATGAATCATACCAAAAAATACTTTCTACAAAAAAGAAGTTCATTTCTACATGTTTATCAGTGGTGGTAAGGGTAAATGAGTTGTTGGGATAATCACTGGATGTATGTATATCAGGAGACGAAGGCAGACACAGAGAAAAAAAGAGAGGGAGAGCATCAGAAGACAAAGAAATTATAAATAAAGTAATTGTAAATTAACAAAAATACAAGTTGTCGAAATACTTCTCAATGTGTACACGCACCTACAGAACGGGGAGATATACAGGTGTAGACAGACAGAAGGAAATGAAAGACAAGAGAAGACTACGACGACGCAGATTGATGGAAGACAGAAGAAAAGGAAGAAATGGGGAAAAGGAGAATAGATACATCATGAGGAAGGAAAGAAAAACCATTGAATTATAACGACTATATGGAAGGGTCTAATACAAAGTAATATATTATTATTACTATTACTTCAAGTAAGGAGGAGAAGTAGGTGAAAGCAATTAACCTGGTTGTATTATTTATTAATCAGGTCAGAAGAACATTAAAACGAAACCATGGAAGATGAAAGGAAAGGAAAGGAAAGAAAAGGAAATCGTCGTTGTCTTTTAAGCTTTACTAATCAAATACAAACAGCAATAACAAAGTAAGGTAAATAACAATTAGTAATGAACTGAAATTGTATAAACTCATAGTAACCATAGGATTTCAACGGTAAAACAAAAAAAAACAGGTGGATGATAGAGGAACACAAACACGCATGCAGGAAGGCACGCAAACAAACAAACAGACAAGTACACTATTTGTTCAGGGATGAGAATAAAACAGATAAGTAAATAAATTATCGGTCAACAAAGAAGAGGGCGGAATAAACAAATAAGCAACAGTAAGAACGCAGAAAGACAGAGAGAGAGAGAGAGAAAGAGGGAGAGAGGAATCACTGAAATATTCACGTGTACTATATAAATAGCAAAGGCATAACTTGATTCTCTTTCATGATCATAAGAATACTGTCTTTATTTCCCCGTACAAAATAAGTAGTATAGGTTAGAAGAGAGGAAAAAGCAGTTGCTACGACTATTTATTTTTTTTATTTTTTATTTTTGATTGCAGCTTGATTCCACACTGTATTTTTGGTATAAGTATGGAATTCTCAGCGTGGATATCGGTAGCCCAAGTTTCGCAGGCCGACCATAGATATCAGGTGTGCGTCGGCGTGGGCTCGAACCCCTGACCATGTGCATGGTCGGCGAGAGTCCTAACTACCGTGCCACCGACGCACAGAAAAAAGACAGGTGAAAATAGGAAAGACGGATATCATGAAGGTAACCAACAAACAGCACCAGTCAACATCACTTATCTAAGAAGCATCCTTTCAACCACAGGAGGATGGCACGGATGAAGATGTCAAAGCTAGTCATGATAGCAAAGGCAACCTGAAACCAGTTTCAAGGTCTTCTGCACCAACTCAGAATAAAGAAAAAAAAGATTCAGATTTTCAACATATATGTGAAGTCAGTCAGTCAGTTCTTCTATACGGGTCAGAAACTTGCATTGTGTGTCACAAAAAGGATTTCCAACAAGTTGCAGACTAACATCAACAGCTGACTTCGCTGGTTCCATACAGAAAGAATTAGCAACAAGAAACTCTAGTTGATAACAAACCAACACGCAAGAGCCGATCACTTAACATATACGTAGAAGAAAATGGTGGTGGATTGATTGGGCATGCGTTGAGGAGACCGTCGAATAGCATCTTGGACAATGCAGGCCATTGTTCGAGTGGAATCCCCATGGCAAACGACGAATCTGGGTCTAAGGGTGACATGGAGTAAGTCGTTTGGGGAGGAGGAGATGAGAGATTATCGGTGATCGTGGACCCAGTTGAAGAGGATGACAGAAGTCAAGTAGAAGGCTCTCATTGCTCATCGGGAAAGTGTATTCACAGGTTTTTATGGGAAACTCCTCCATACTCCTCTAAGAAATTTGAAAACAGATTACTTAATGTCATTTGGTTATCGATTCATGTATGTATAAGAAACCAAATAAATGACATTCTGAAACTATCCTTTTCATATTCCCTCTTCTACCCTTTAGTTTTTATTTTTACAAATATGTACATCTAACTAGGATTATTCAAGTCGACTAAAGTGCAGCACATGAACACTTGGTATTTTGTACTATTTATCATGATTTGCATATGAAATTATAATTTACCTTAATGCATTTTTCAGGGTAAATTTATAGACATGTGTACTATAAATATATATAAGGAATTGAAAGAATATGTAATACTATCCAAATAGGAATCAATAGCTATTGGTTTGCTTTAAGGACAACACGATAATAATGATGATAATAATAATAAAGCTTGGTTTACATGTATTGAATTTAAAGTATGTTAAATGACTGTTGGTGAATATATCACGAAGCTTTGAATTCAGATGTCAAACTGTCAGATAATTGTTATCAGTAGAACGTTTAGTCAATCCGACAGGGGAGGATGGAAACGCAAACACTTGAGAAATTGCCAGTGATAAATTGTTTAACCCCTTCTCTTAGCCTAGAAAGCGGTAATTAACACGTCCCACTGAGAAGCTTCGTATATTACGATAGAATATTCAGTGTCCATATTCCAATTGATTTTTCCATTCATTTTAACCTGTACTTATCTCAAAATGATATCGGAAAAGAGAGAAAAGTTTAGCATGTTGACAAAATGAGTACAATTTTCAGATATTTATTACTATCATCTATCCAAGCAAATATAAGCTGTGGGACATACTGATTGACATGGAGAAATTTATATTCCCGAAAACTCACTATACTACTACGCAACACGTAATATAGAACGCCAGAATTTGTAGTCAATACAGCTAGCCTTTTCATATCTTCCACCTTCAATGACCATTTCTCACAGCCGTAAAGAAGGACAGAGCGAATTGCTGCGCAGTACACACGTCTATTGATCGATACCTGGATATCACATCTACACCAGAGACGGTGTAAGTTTGCAAACGCCACATGAGCTGAGATTTCGTTAGCGAGCAGTCCATTGGGGTTGATACAACTTCCATAATAAGTGAAGTGGCCAACACGCTCTACTATTTCACTCCGTATCTTTAAGCTACGAGGTAGTACAGTACTGTCCTGAAGCATCACCTTACATTCCACAGGAGCGAACTGCACGGCAAACATCCGAAGGTTTCTGCTCAGGGTGTTTCGAAAACTCTTCAGCGTCAGCACATAGACAGGTTTTGTTACGATAGGATTTAAACAGTTCCTTTTAAACAATAACTTGTTTGAAGTTGAAATAAAACGGATGGGGTGCAGAGTTTTTGAGGTTACACTTCATTCATAAAGAATAAGAATTTGTTTCGCTTGTTTCGTCCCTGAAAATTAGTAGGATCTGTCTGCGCAAATGGTTTTGTTAATCAATTATTTTAAGTTCACGTACCAACAGCACCAAAAATGAAACAGGGGATAGTGACTGTCTGCAGTCTGGCTTTTTTTTTTAAATTATGGGTGGTGTAGATTATTGATATGGATATTCTGTTTTGTTAACCAGAAGCTAGCTGATCAACACTTTATCTCACAGTATGTTAGGGAAATAAATATTGTTTGGGATTATTATCACATGTGTGTGCCAAAAAAATATACTTTTCCCACCTACATAAACAGACAACCTTTTTTCTAGCATTACTTTGGAACGAAAACATTCCCTAAAAAAATATCAACTGAGTAATACATAAGTGTGCGTCGGTGGTATAGCGGTTAGGACGCTCACTGACCGTGCACATGGTACGGGATTCGATCACCGATCGACTCACTCCTTTACCTCTCTAGGCCACAAATAATGCTGGTAAAGAGGAAAGATTGGTCATGAGGCTAGCAACCCCATCCTATAAAATAAACACTGCTGCAGAAACTTCAAGCCACTAGCTTTAAGCCCTATGTTCCACTGGGGAACGTCAAGGAAAAAAATATACATAAGTAGTTCAATACTTGATTTGATAGGGTTGCAAGAGTGAAACACAACTTACCTAGCTCTAAATGGCTGAAAATCCGTTGCATTCTTCCATACACTACTAGATGAGAATGAAGCATCAGGAAATTTATCCGCTGAATTAATTAAAGGATCTGCACATTGTGGATCTTGACCTGGACCACGACGAATAACTATAGAAATAAAAACAACAACAGAGAACCAATTAAGGTGTTGGCAACTAAGTAAAAAAAAAAAAACAGTGAGACATGTAAAATGGATTCATGCAATGAATGCAAATTAATGGTAATGAACCTTGAATAAGTGATGTGCACTTTGAACCTGTGACTTATCGCCTAATTAATTCCTTTTCGAGGAACTCATGAGATTCCAACCAAGTAGACAAACGGAGTTCGCCTTCAAGTACTAAGAGTGTTTAACGTTTTTTTTTATTTTAACTAGTATACAACTGAGCAAGCTTGTACTCAATGTTTGAGATTCTTTTATACTGGTTATCGCGCACATCCTCAGAATCCCAAAGTGTAAGCGGTCACTCCCCTAAATACAATATTAACCTTTAATCTACCAACTATACCGTTCTGGAGAGTTATCAGTGCTTACAGATGAAGTGAGTTATTAGTTTTGGTAAGAGTGGTCAATTTTTAAAAAAAAAGCAATAACATATCCAACTTCTAAAAGAATGGTTACAGAAACAGTTTTATAGATGAGTCACATAGGTGGCTCAGTGGTATAGTGCTCACAAGCTACACAGGTGGTCCGGGTTCGATTCCCAGTCGACGCACTCCTAAACTTCCTCCGGTGTACTAGCCGACAGTAGGTTCATCACCAAGGAGAGAAGGGTGGGCATGAAGGTAGTAACTCAACTCTATAAAAATAAAGTCACCGCTACAGAGATCTCAACAGATAGATGTGTCTGGCTCAAATCTATATTCCTTATCCTTCTAGTAAATACTGAAAACTGTGACTTGAACAAAAAAAATAACCACAAAGTGAGTGACATCCACACATTCTTCTAACCTAATTACCGAAATACACACGCTAGCAACATGTAAAAAGACGGAGGCAAAAGTGATAGGGATAGAGAGAAAGAGGAAAAGTTTCTGATGACCGTCATATCACTGCTTAGTATAAATCATATTTTATTTTTGAAAATTGAAATACTTTTATTGTTGCTAACCTACCTACACAAATTAACACACTACTATACTAAACCAATTAGCTAACTAGCCACAATAGTTGAATAATTAAACAATTAAATACCAAAGTGTAACTCTTTTATTTGTGAAAGGTTTGTTATCATTGACCAAATATAAACACACGTACACACACACACACACACACACACAGAGAAATCGATGAAGAGAGAAAAACAGACGACGAGAGATGGCAGCTTGCGGTGGGCATAATCTCATTAAGATAAGAGATATATCTTGCTTTCAGCTCTACCTACCTGTCTTATCAATGTATTAACTTAAAAGTACAAATGGTACATAGGCAAGATAGATATGAATAGTAGTGTAATTAATTCTCAGGTGTGTTTTATAAAACTACTTTATTATTTATTTATGAGAGGAAAAAACGAAAACATAAACTACGTCATAAAACAAACTGATGTATCTGTCCTATTCTGAGACATAATTCACTAGCCACATACAGACAGATTCGTTTGTTAGTCTGTAAACTACACCACTACGCCTTTATCAGATATGGTTAAAATAGAAATCCGTATGTCAGTCATTCGAAGTCCACAGTCTAAATGTGAGGCCCAGATGCATTCGATTATGAATGGCGTGGGGGGGGGGGGTAGAATGTTGTTGAAAGACAGTGAAGTGTACACCAGTCACAAATAAGAGTAGGTTCGTCTCTCTACATTACCCATATTTTGATCAAAAAAGTAAACAGAATTGTTTTCACGAGTTGATCACGGATTGATATCAGTTAGAGAACCACTGGAAAACCAGAGAGTACTGGACAGCTGCAGTTTCATCAGCCTAGTTTGGGAATCATCGGCAGTACACACCCACCGCCAGGGTTCAAACCCAGGACCTTCCGGTTAGTGACTTGCTACAAGATGGAGTTTCCTGGAGTCAGTTCTAGTGAGAATTCGTGACCAGTGCGGTCCTATTAGATGTCACGTGTGTGAATGGGGATGTCCCACCAACAACAATGGTTGGGGTCGCGCTAAATCACGAATTGGTAGAAGTTAGAATTCATGCGTTAGCCATTGAATTGGGTCCCAGTGGCTGAATGGTATACGAGCTCGGTGGCCTTGTAACCGGAAGGTCCTGGGTTTGAACCCTGGCAGTGGGTGTGTACTCCCGATGATTCCCAAACTAGGCTGATGAAACAGCAGTTGTCCAGTACTCCCTGGATTTCAATGGTTCTCTAACTGATATCAATCCGTGATCAACTCGTAAAAACATAACTAACCCTTGCAAATCAAAACTATAGAAAAAACAGAATTGTGTTGAAAGACCTTATCTTTTGTGATTAGTTGTGGATGGGGTTCATATGGGAAAAATCCCGTTTCTACTCGCGTAAGTTGTCCGTATCCATCCCAGTTTAATCAAGTATTATTTTAGATAAACATGATCCTTACAATAATAACACAATAAAAGCATAGAACTGTCAGCCCGATTATTTGAAATCCACTAAAATGAATTTATGGGCTAAACAGTACTAGGCTGTTCAAATATATTTATAAGTATGTACAAATTCTAGTTCACTGATAATCCTATGCATTTTTGAATAACACCATATCTAATATCATCAGTCAATTTACAATCGATGTGTACCGTTAAATATTACACGGTACTGATGGTTACACCGGTTCAAAATTTACTCTTTACTTATCAAGATGCGAGCAGTCAACAACATTAAAGAGGGTGGTGCTGTTGGTGCTGGTATTGGCATGTCTTACACACTTCAACGACTACTCAGTGTCACTACTTTATGTTATCCATCAACTTGTAGCATTCCTTCTTCAAGTGATGTTTATTTTCGTCTTTAACAACAATGGAAGTGAAGTAACAATAAAGGAATGATTTGTTTATCTGTTTGCATATTTATGTTCCTGAGTGTGTGTGTGTGTGTGTGTGTGTGTGTAATCTTGACCACTGCAATTAATCAAATATGACAAGTATGACAAAGAGAGAAGGGAGTTTTTTGGACAAGTTTATTTTTTTTCTGGAAAATAATACTTCTACTTTAATTTTGCTGTTAATATAATTAGTATACCATCTGTTGATGCTAACATACTGTTACTATTCACATTAATACTCTGTCAGTTCTATTCTGATGGTGGACATCTGTCAAACCAATACTCGCTTTATTGGTTCCCCCTCCCCACTCCGCCTGATTCTTTCTCTCTCTTTCTCCTATGTGTATGTATTCAACCCCCTTGCCCGTCCAACACATTGTTTTCCTTCTCTCACTTTCTTAATCCCATCAAAATTTGATAGGTTTATATTATATACTGAACACGTAAGTATAAATTGCTACATGCTTGTTTTCGTTAGTATGTATGAGTTTGACCCTCAACCGCACCCCCCCTCCAGGCCCCATCGCCTCCTTCAAGAGTGTTTGTTGCACAGTATTATTTAGTATAGAGCTTATTCTTCTTCTTACTGTCACAAAATAACACCACTGAAGAATTGTACGAGACCTGATGATGATTATGTAGCTGTCTCCAAAATAATAATAATAATAGTAGTAAGGAAAAGAAAAACAGTTATACTGTATATATGTATACTAAAATCAATATCAACAACATAAGCATGGAAGGTTACTTATATAGGCGAAAAGATGATGACTGCTGTCTAATCGAAAAGTCTAGTTGATTGAACAGGGAAACAATCAATTGATAAACACTGATGATGATGATGATGTGCAAAAGAAAAAGGGTGATAAATTAATTAGCCTGGGAGGGGATGGGTGTTGGTTAAGGAAGAAGAAGAAGAAGTAGTAGAGATTAGGATAGCTGAAGTGCAACAACCAGTAGCAAAAGACATCATAATTAATATATGATAGACGAAGTATTAAAGCAGCAGTCGAACAGACCACTGATTGGCTGGCTGACTAGCTGACTCCACCATATCCATTTCCACCTGTGACGAATACACTGTCATACACTGTCTAGGCTAAGTGAAAGAAAACATAAACAATGCATCAAGTTAAAATCAGTCAACCAATACATTTTTTTAAAGTATTCACAGATAAATTATATTTTATAATTTCAAAGTGAACGGGAAAATATTTATTTATTTACTTATTCACCATCTTAAAATTTCTCTATATTGGTCGCCTAAAGTAGGCAACAGCACTGATGAACAACACCTGCAACAAACAATAGAAACCATAGTCAAACATATATATATATATATATATATATATATATATACATACTGCGAGACAAAATGGCAGGTACAACAACCTATATGAGTCACCTCAACACACTTTCAGAAAATTAAGATGTGATAAGACGACAAACTGTTAATTGTCAGGTGAAACTCGAATCGAGCAAATTAAAAGGGATATCTGAAGGTCATTCTTTATGTATATATATATATATGTTCACTACCTCCACTCATCCATGCCTAATTTTTTTTATTCACCTTCTGTCCACCACCTCATAGCCTTAACTAACACCTTCAATTTCTGCAGTGAGAGAAAATTCTTGAAAGGCAAGTGTGTTCTATCTTAATTTCTTCTAATTTTTTGCTTCTATCTTTTCAAAAGTGACTTAAATAGAGACACCAAGATACAGTTTGTCTCTTAACTGAGGCAGGGATATATGTACATATATGCATATATTCGTCTAGCAATTTTCTCCTCTTGATGCCAAGACAGATGATGTTCGTATGTTCAAATATGTATGTATGCGTGTGTAAGTGTGCAGACAAGTGTACAGATAACCAACCAGTAACTTATTCTTTCAGACACACTTTTTTCTGTTGTTGATATTTCTTTCCTTTTTTTAAGAAATAAAAGATTGGGGATAATTTACCACCACCAAATATATTCGACTAGTGTAATGACTAATTCTCGAGTATGCATTTGTTTTATTATGGCATGTGTATGTGTATGTTATCGTTACCATTATAAATTATTATTATTGACAATTTTAGCTACTCTCTCTCTCTCTCTACTAAGTCGATGTGGATTCAAATATCTGGAGCGTTAGACAGCATTAAACTTGAGATTTAAAATCTTCTCGATTATCAGCTGACCCAAAAAGCAGGCAATCAGCTGATTTGGAAGTGTCTAAAAACAGAGGTTGATTTAGAGGCAGTTAGTATGGCATTGGACAGTGGATTCTTCTTGTTTTTGAAGACCCTTCAGAGTAGTGAATGCACAGAACATTATATGGAAAAAAATACCTAAGAATGTCTGGTATTATGACAAAAACACACTGAGTCACCTTTACAGGCTGAATAAAGCAACAGAAGTTCAGATTCCATTTCCCATGATACTCTGCAACAGATAGCTCTGTGATGTCAAGGGTTAAGGGTATAAGGGAAGTTTCTTCAGAAAATAATTCCATACAATTTCCTTTGTGAAAAGAATTTGATTCAACATGCCTTATATAATTTCAAGTATTAGTTTTGTAAGGATTTTTGTTTGATTGTATGGACGATTTCATCATAAGCCGACATCAGTGAGAGAACCACCTGGGAGTACTGGACAGCTGGTGAAATCCACCATGCAATCAAACCAAAATTCCTACAAAACCAATACTTGAAAATTCATCTGATGCTCACTAGCGACTGGCCCTATTCAGGCAGTGACCTGGGGTTCTGGTATGGTAGGGCCTGCAGGGACAGCAGTTTCACCCACGGTAGCTCGTTAGTTCATTGTGATATGAAAGTCTGACAACCACGTCAAGGTAGCAGCTATTGTTCGACTAACAACAAGTGACGCTAACTGATAAGAGCCAGACCAGAACATTTATGGTACAATGAAAGTCAGTCTACACCTCCCGACGTTGGGAGCTTCAACTAACTGTTGTGGATCTCACTGACTGATGCCGTGTTTGCTTTTACCACCACTAGCTAACTCTCTTCGAACATGATCCTATGTCCTATGTCAGTTAACATTTCCCGTCGAGGAAGGCAACGGCCAGATACGTGTAACAAACGTCCTACCCATCTCAATCGATGCAGCTACTTCACACTCTCGTCGACTGATTTCCCCTCCTTACCTAACACTCGAGCGAAGCCTAACCTCATTACTGCTCACCTTATTATACCACTTCACACGGGAGATAGAACGCAGGCACCTATGATCAAAGACGGCTAGTGTTTTCGTATCTTCCACTTTTATTGATTATGTCTCACAGCTATAAAGGAGGACAAAGCGAACTGATGAGCAGTACGCACACCCTTTGATCGACAGCTGGATATCACGTCTATGTTAAAGATGGCGTAAGTTGGTACTGGGTTCAAACTCCGGTGGGTGTGTACTAATGAAGAGTCCCAAACTAGGACGAAACAGCTATCCAGTACTCCGTGCAGGTTTTCCAATGGTTCTCTGACTGATGTCACCTCGTGATGAAATCCTGTAACCAATTAATCAAATCCCTACAAACCAATACTTGAAATATATACCTTAAACTACTTGAATATAAATCGCACAACACTTACTAAGACATCATATTGCTATTGGGATCACAACAGACGAAGAAGGGTTATGGTTAGTTGTGTGCTAACTGAAACCTAAATACCTGACTGGATGACCTGAATCTACTTTAGTAATACGAACTCATCCTGTATTATTTCCTCTGTATTACTAGAATCAAACATCTCACACATACATACAGCATTATTCCCTAAGGTGGATGATTATAAGCAAAAGAAAATCAGTTTATTCATGTGGAAAGCATTGAAATAAAACCGCGAGAATACACACATACATACGCATAGATGCATAAAAATCTCCCTGATTGAATCCTTACCTGATTCAGTGTTAAATATAAGAGGGAAGGTGGAAAAAAATATAAAGAGGAAGAACAAAGGGAATAAATTGCACAAAAGCAACAAAAATTACGAAAAAAACATATGAAAGAAATTTTTCAAAGGAATTTATACTAAGATTGCTAATAGAAATGACGATAGTAATCATAATAATAATCATGATAATAATATGGCTAACAATTAAATTAATGGAAAGGATGATAGTAGTCCCAAGGTCAAAAACAAAACAAAAAACGGAACAACAAACCGATTTGTAAGCCACCTATGGTTTCTTTTTCTTTCAATGACCTGATTTCCTCATCAACCACCACCACCACCACCCTCCAAACCACCCATCCACCACTCTCCCCTCCCCCCACTTCGCTGTGTTCGTTTTTTTGCTCTGTGTACATCTCCTTCTCTTTTTCTGCAACTGTGTGGCATCTTAGTGGCATCTGCTAATTCATAGCTTCATGAGGTTCGTTTTCCAAGTATGTATTTATTCTCTTTATTTATGATCAGCATTATGCTGTTGTTATTGTTGTTGAGATTCTTGTTTCTGCTGTTGCTTATTTTGTCTCTTATCTTTTAATTACAGGATGAATGTCATAAAAAATATGAAAAGTGAACAACTTGTTGATTTTATGAAATTGAAATGAATTCTGCGTGGATTGAGAACTCTACTTCTACAAAACTCATTGTAGAGAGCATGAGATGTGCCTACTATTTAAGAGCTAATTAAAATAACAGGGTTGGTTATCTAAGCTTTTTTTCGAATAAAGTGATTGCGGAGGGGAGATTAAGGTGATGGTATTTTCATTGAGATTTAAACACAGTGCCCATCGTTTCCAATGTCAAAACGTTATCCATAAGGCAAATGGACCATAATAGTCTGTCTGTATGTTTGCAACATAGAACTTTGCACCAATGTGCACCAGTTCAAGTCGCCACACTCCATATAATACACAAAGCAAGACAAGAAAGTAGAAAAAATGCATATTAAAGACAGTAAACAGAGGTGTGAGACAAAGGAATAGTAATAATGAAGAACAGCAGAGTTTCATTGGAAATCATAAGTCACAGGGAGTGGATGCATCTGCGCCATTAAGAACGATTTTGAGCCATATCACTAATTGTTTCCAACCATCGGTTTTACCGTCCCGAGGACCCCAACCTGGAGGTCTGCACCTTCCTACGTGGCTTAAACTAACTGTTGTAGATTTCATTGACTGGTCCCATGTTTTGGTTTGACCGCCACTAGCTCTTTTCCAGCCTAACCCTGTATCAACTCCACTGCCAAGGGCACTGATATACACATGATTGTTGAACAGCTAGTTACCTAGCCGGCTAAACCTGGGACCCGTTGGTTTAGAGTCGAGTATTTTCGCCAATGACACACATCTTCGGACTCTACTGAATAAAAAATTGCTAAATACAATCATAATTTCTGAGTTAATAAGTCGGGATTATTAGTAAACTCTACACACCAATCACAGATAGGAGTAACTGGAAATACTGAACATCGGTTAGTACTACTGGTCAACTAGACCAAAATGATTCAAGTACTAGACGACAGTTCACGTCTCTGAAATCGGTTGGACTCCCCAGTTTCATACACAAACTAAATTAGCTTAGTTAACTGTCTCATTCAAACCACCTTAGTTCTAGACAGCTACTTGAGGAAGACAGATGGAGACGGGAATGAGATAGAATCCAGTCAAGTACATGAGAAAACGCTACATCAATACGTAATACAACTCACCATAATAGTCATCTTTCCTATGCACAACAAGCATTAATTATTATTTGTTGAAATTATTAATTAGTCGCCGTGGAAACACTGTCGGCTAATGAGGATGCAGGCATATCTAACAAACGAAAACCCCCTCCAGGATTCAACTGTTAGTCTCCATTAACTCAAAGAAAATCATGTTAATCTCAAGGCATTCACACTGACAGATAAAATATCAAACTAAACAGACTAAATATTTTGATCCGATAAAACTAATGGAACAGTGTTCACGCTCAACTTTCCTTTCAATCATTTCCCCAGGTAAATTTGATAACAATTATTTTCAAGTAATAGTTTGTAGGAATGTCATTGGTTTCAATTTTCACCACGGAATGATATTAGGTTAGAGAATCATAGAAAACCAGAGAGTACTGGATAACTGTTTCGTCCTAGTTTGGGACTCTTTAGCAGTAAACACTAATGAATCACCACCACCCCAAGGAGGATAAAACCCAAGACCCTCGGGTTGCGAAGCGAGGTTGCTGACCATTCAACCACTGGTCCATGAATTTAAACTGCCGTCAATTCACGAGTTTTAGAGCCACCGCTAACCAATGTCGTCTCACACCCTACCTGATAGACCTAACTGGTTATCGCTTCTTTGTTGTCAGTCGCTAGTAAGCATCAGATTAATTGCTAAGGGTTAGTTTGTACCAGTTTGCCTAGTAAGCTGAAGGCACTGCATTCTACTCCCAGAAGGATTCATTTTTACTGAATAAGTCAATTATTCTAGTGATGAAGCGGTCATCACCAAATATCAAAGTATGGAATACCACTCGGTAATAAGCATATGCATTGTATTACTAGTATTATTCTTTGTCCAAACACTTATTTTTCCTTGAAATGACCAAATGTACATACTAATAACATGTTTATCAAGATATTGTTGAGAAATTAACTAATAATACACCTGAAAATACACAAGTTCATTCTGGTTTTTATCGTCATACAAATATCAATGACGTATGTGTGTAGATGACGTGTAAGTTCATATGCTATTATGGTTACAATCTTGAACTAGTGTACTACTATGCGGAAACATATATTATACACACCGACAGACGCACATATACAGACTGATAGACATCCCACATACACAACACACACGTAAACAAAATTACCTGTCCAAATAGAAGCCTGACATTTTTAAAATATGTCTTCGATATCGAAGACTGAACAATAATCATTGAAGTAAAAGAGCACCCACCTATCTAGAAGTGCAACAGAGAAACCACTTTCAAACAGAATAATTATAATCATAATAACAATCAGGTGCAATTCACACTTTATCAATCTCTTAAAGAAGAAATTCTGTCACCTGTCCTGTTGTATGTAAGCAATAAGCTCAATCTGACACATGTGTACAATACATTCATACACATATACACACACACAAGAAGCATGTATAGATAGGGATAGCATAGAAGGGAGTGCTGATTCCCTATATGATTCTAATATATCTTGCTAAAGAACTCGTTAATACTACTGAATCGGTTAATATACAAACAAATATCTAGATGGACAGCAATCCGTACACATGTGTATACAAACACATACATACATGTACAAATCAATAATCCTATTGTTTTAAAAATGTGTCAAAACATAAATCCATATTGTTCATTCTTTATCAGTTTTGTATAAAATATATATGTGTTAATTGAAAATAAGGCTAATTAGCGTGTTCGTGTGTGTATGATAGCACAACATACTTACGGATTTTACATTCTTTTTATACAAAATAAAGGATACATTTGTGGAAATGTTTATTTCATTGAATGACAATGTCACATACACTACGATAATTTAAGATAAACATACAATTTGATAGGCATAAATAAAAATCCGATGAATCAATATATTAGCTGATAACACAGCAATATATGTGTATATGCCTTGAAGGAAACTACGATTAGACTGATTGTTCAGTGGGGAGTAACCAGTCCTAGTCGGTGTCTGTACAGACTGAATTCCCTCAGTCAAGTCACTGAGTTAAGTTGCTCTCCATCGCGATACTCTCTAAACTGATGTTATAAAGTTGAAGGCAATCGGCAGAAAGTCGTAGACCTAGGTTTCGTGCTTGTTGGCACTCGCCTGTAATGTGTATCTGCAAACTTGAAGGAATTCATGTCAATTATCAGTTTTAAAATATAAAGTGACATTTTATCTTTGCTCTTCGAATAGGCGTACACTCATGAACATAACTCGAGTACAGTGTGATGCTGAATGGCGTTTGCCAGTATTATATTATAGTAATATAGCTGGATCCTAATTGGTTATCATGAGTCTTGATTTGAGCCGCTTACTGTCTTAGTATAATAAGAAACAATTTCTGAATGTATGAGATAATTTTACACTAACTCCTGCCGAAATTGCAACAAACCTTAACCTTGTATACCTGTGATTTGATTATTCGGAGTGTGTTAATACCAGTGAAGAGAATCAACCGCCATACGTTAAAGGTTTCTACTAGAATCTTGAAACACCTTTAGACAGCTAGCTGATTATATGAAGTTATTACTCAATTAAGTTATTCACTAATCTTTATAGAGTTTCTTGCAAATAGCATAACCTTAAAATTGTAATGCGGCGATTAAAAATAAAGCAAGCTAACTGACAATGTGACAATTGACTGAGTTGATTAAGATATGTCTAGCGCGGAAAATGTTCATATCTTCTTTGACGGAGTGAAGTAAAGAATAACCACACCACAAAGTAGCACTGTTACATTAAGTTGCAAACTTCATATAATTTTCTTAGTAGTAGAATGAATCCACAACGTGAATTTCAACAGTTCTCAGCTGGATGATCCAACACATTAAGGGAGGCTTTAGCTGAGATTCAAAACCCAGGATCAATCGTTTCAAAATATATATCGGTATCTCATGAGCTAATGGACTACAGGTATCACCTTTTATTTATTAAAAGTTGTATTTCCCTGTTGTTTCTTTTACTGGACTGAAGTGATTGGTTTTCATTGTTAAGTGGGCTCCTACAGCAGAAGCCTCTGATCGTCCGCTTTAATGCCGTAAGAGTCTATTGACTGACTGGTGTAGATCTTCAAAATGTCAGCTACTGAAGATGTGAGCCTGTTGTGTTGCTGCAAATTTAACTGACGGACTACAAAATAAAGCTCCCAGATGGTGAGGTGGCTACTTGTCCATTTATGTATCCAAGGCGATTCCATTGATTTTCTAGGTAGGACCTCACCTGTCACTCCCAAATATTGATGAAGAGTGTTTCTCATCCAATTACTGAATGGAAGAATTGAGAGTTTAAAGTAAAACCTAAGACATCCTGTATTAATATCTAATTAATCCACAATCTTACAATACATTTCTTAATTCTTATTTATTTATTTATACTAAATTTCTGGTAATTAGATAAAAGATGATTTCCTTCAACTTTGAATCATGCCAACTAGGTCCCATTATGTTTTTCCACACTAAACATTTAATCACCATAGTTCCATGTGCGTGTGTATGTGAGATTATATTTGTACACAAGTATAGGCATACAAAGACAGATAACAATTTATGAAATCAATAATTATAAACGACACTTCCCTTGTCAATATTAATCAAATCAAAAAATAGCAAATAACATGAGTATTTTTCAACCTTCTGAATACTGTTCAAGAATCTAAAGGTGAATAGCCAGGACTGGGATGTCTTCGGTACAAGGCTAATTTACCCCGTTTGAAAATACACGGAGAATATTGTACTAAATAACCGTGCACTATTTTTCATTGCGAAACTTATTGTGTAGTGATTTGAAATCAATAGGGAAATGGAGAGTACATATGTCCGGAAATCCCAGGGAATATGATATATATATATATATATATATATATATATATATATATATATATATATATATATATATATGTTTGCGTCGGTGGCACAGCGGTAGAATGCTAGCCTACCACGCATGTGGTCCAGGGTTAGATCCCCGGCCGCAGACGCACTCCTAAACTTCGCTAAGCCAGTAATAAGACTGGTAAAGAGGGAAGGTTGGGTATGAGGCCATCAGCAAACCCATCCCGTAAAAATAAACACCACTGCTACCGAAAAGTCTAGCCTCTAGCTTGAAGCCCTATGTTTCACAGGGAACGTAAAGGAATTATATATATATATATATATATATATATATATATATATATGTTTACGTACTCATCAACATTTTGTAACGATACAACTCAGTAAAAAATACCTCAGTGGCTGTTAGATGAGGTTCCGAAGTTACATCGATCAAGATGATCACAACACATGTTGTGTATGTCAAGCGATGTTAACCGACATAAGATGAAGTTGGAAAAGAAGCAGATATAGTCAAACCAAAACCTTTCATCAATTTATGAAATCTCTGATAGCTGATTTGAGTCATGCAGAAAGGTCTAGATTATCTGGTTGGTGTCCATAAGATGCTAAGAATCAATGGCCTGAGACTAATAGTGATATGGCACAAAATTGTTCTCAATAACCTAGATGTAACCACTCTTTGTAACATCCTACATTCATTAAATCGTCATGTTATTACTATTACATGTTACTATTCTCTCTGCCGTACATTTTTGTTGATCAGAGTTCTTTTGATTTTCTTTTCCCTAAGTTTGTGTGCTTCACGGAATATGGCAACTTGGAATGGTGCACTTCTGAGCAAAGTTCTACATTGAAACTCATTCAATCAGATCAGATAGTTAGCATGACCTTAGGAAAAGTCTCCAACTCATAATCTGATGACAGGAGAACAAAATTCCAAACACAATCAACCGTCTTCTTACAAATGAAATAGTGTGCTGTTTTCTACATTTCTCATGAAACTATCATTCATGTACTGACAGTATCATTTAACTGTAGTGTAACTCAAGATTTCTATTTGTTAATCATCAGTCAATGAATGGTCGAAGTGATTTCTTCCCTGTTAAAGCAATTATTCATTTCTTCGTTTAAATCGATAGCTTTTTTCTTAAAAATCAAACTATGATTAAATGGCTTTAGTGTTTTCATTACATGTAACTTATCATACGGGAATGTAGACCAACAGACATGAAAGAGCGATTTTATAGACAGAGGGAAAATATAGACGTCGTACATCTCTCTCTTTCTCTTTACACTGTATACATAAACAATAGCAGTGAGTCAGTTTTTCCTCATTATGGGTAACTTCCCTTTATTGATTAACGATATTTCGCTTATTTTTATGATTATAGCCATTTGAATGTGTCATTTAACGATTTTCTATAAATATTATTTATTTGTTTATAAGTCTATATGAAATTGACTTCGGAAGGGGGGCGTACATTTGTTAAGCGTATTAAAGAATAATATTGCTTCACTAAACAATAAAATATATTTATAGTGATATCACTGAGCAAAAGTGAATCATTGATTATTCTATATCACGGGAAAACTTATGGAAGTTGAAGTGTTGGGTTGTAGGGATTTGACTGGTTTACAGGATTTCATCATGAGCTGACATTGGTTAGAGAACCATTGGAAACCTGTGCGGAGTACTCGACAGCTGTTTCGTCCTAGTTTGGGACTCCTCAGCAGTACGCACCCACTGGGATTCGAACCCAGGCAGAAGATCTAAAACCCACTATATACCAGTGCCAAACGCATACTGACTTAAGAACTGTTACAGAATTCCGCTTTATTTTAAAGCCACCAGCCCAAGTGAATAAAATTAGTCAGTATTTTGTGCGGAGGTTCAGTGACGGAGTTGGAAGAAAAAAAAATGAAAACTCAACGAAAAATTTAGTTTAACACATATATCCAAAATGAACTGGAGCTGATGAGTAGATTTCATTCCTATCAGGCATTGGGTACACCCCCTGTTTTCATAGGCATCTGTCTCAAGTGGATGGATATTTATATAACTTTACTAATAATATATACCAAAAACTAAAATTGTAGATGTGATTCTTGAAATTAAAAAAATCCCCATGTAAGAACCGAATTTTACCCAGCTGACCGTACAACAGTAACAAACCCACAAGAATTATCTAATTGATACTCCCATAAACGACGGGATACGACCGAAGGTGGGTGGGTAGACGACTTCGATCTTCCTCCTCTCGAAATGCTCTCATATATGGCTACGCATTCATAGCCTTGTCTTTGTCAGGCAAGTCCTACTCACAACCTTCATGCAGCGAAGGTGTTCCTCACAAAGTTGAAAGGGTGCTTATAACTGGACTGGTAGACATGTACGTCTACACCGATTTCAAACCTATGGCGTCTGTTAGCTTCAGAATACGAAAGAATCGAATAGCATATGTGAACCGATTTTGGTCACTGTCAACCATGGGAACACAGCTCCTGACGCTGCTCTACTGCTTTGTCGATCAGTTTTCAAATAAAAAAGATCAGGATATGGCCCCTCAAGACAATCACCTGACTCGGTATCTGGTAGTCCGGGCATCTCTTGGTGCTTTTAATGTATTCAATTAGATTAATAGGCTAGAAAGCTATTCACGACTAATTCGAGTGAACTTAGAGTTTGTTCCTAATTATTGCATCAGTCATTGTGATATACATACATATAGTCATAAATACAGTGGGAACAACTAATTTCAACGGCAATCACATAGAAAAACAAATCGATGTTTAACTCTATGCGTGTCCCAATGTCTATATATCAGCAAAAGGAAGCAGCATATAAGCGCAGATGACTTGCTAATAATCATTAAGAAAAAAATCATATTATTTTTTTATTATGTCATATCAAGAGAATAAGATACCCTGCAGCTATATATGTACATATATACACTGAGAAAAAGATTTCCGGAATTCAAACAACTCCGACAGAAAAGAAAAGAAACTGACGGTTTAACATACGCTTACACATATAGCAGGATTAACACCAGTGGATTAAAGACTACCTCCCCAACTATTATTATCTTCTAATGAGCACGTATATATATGGCATATATGATTACAATGAGAACAGTGGGTAATTCAGTGAAATTTATTTTAATAGGTAAACACCAAACGTCTCCATGATTTTCTAAATGTGTCTATTTAATAACAGTAATAGTAGCTATATGTATAATATTAATACTACTAATACTACTACTACTACTACTACTACTACTACCAGTAAAGCGTAAATTTCTGAAGGAATAAAGAATAAGGTCAAAAGTGAGTCACGTGTGTGTGGACACATGTAGTTATGTACGCCATGTGGTGTGTATGTGTGTCTGCAATGTCCTGGGTAAGAATAAATAGCCTAAGGAAGAATAATTTAAGAAAATTAATGCATTTTAGAAATTCCATCCATCCATTAAGAAAATAATTACAGCAAAGGGAAAAGAAATGAGGAATATTTTAACAGTTTAACGAATTCTTCAAATTTGACTAATTATATTGAATACTGTTGGTGTGTAAGCACATCAAGGGGTTTAAGTCGTTTAAGGACGGGGTAACTTGCTCTCCTGTTGTTCACAATATTCAATGACGCCTTAGAGTCACAAGTTTTGAAACTCTTCATGGCTAATAATAACTGAATGATTCCTACGACTTGAATAGACGTAGAGCGGTGAATCTACAAAACACGGTAGATGTCAGTAACCTGCTAAATTCTTCAGTGCAACAAGCCTATCTCTGACTTCAATCTTAACACATCAATCAGAAATAGATTAACGGGAGAAGTTTTCAATCGAATTTACAATTTACTTCTTTTATTACACTATTCGATTAAACATATCCAGTGGCGGGAAATTGTGATCAGTAGGGTACAGCAGGTCGGGTGTGAGGACGAATACAGACCAGCGACGACATTGGCTAGTGGTCGTACTATGTCATGAATTGGAAGAAGTCAGAGTTCATGGTTTGGCCATCGGATAGGGTCCGAGTGGCTTAATGGTCCACGAGACCGCTAGACTTGTAACCAGTAGGTCCTGGGTTAGAACACTGGTGGAGTGCGTACCGATGAAGAGTCTCAAACTAGAACGAAACAGCTGTCCAGTACTCCGTGCAGGTTTTCCAATGGTTCTCTGACTGAGGTCAGTTCATGATAAAATCCTGTAACCAATCAATCGAATCTCTACAAACCAATACTTGAAAACGACAGGAAGTAGTTTTACTCACTGTCGGAACTAAATGCTACCGAAGACGACTACAACTGATTAACGAGATGTGACCTACTTGGTTTAAGCACTCAAATTCCAGCCAGTGGCTCTCAGATTTGAATTTCGCCTCACTTGATCCAGTTCGGACATTGTATTATAGATGTGTGTCTCACAACCACCTAGTATATAACAAACGTGTTCCGGGTAAATGAGTTCAAACGAAACGGTTTGATCAAGACTAATCTTAATTTATATTTAGATCATGAATACAGTTATTGAAGTTGAATCTGGCCAAATAATTAGCTCATTAGTATTGATTAATGAATTGAGAACGTTAACAATGATTATGAATTATTGTCAGAAGTACTGTTACTTCTTTTTCCGTAGTCTGTATTAAAAAGACAGTATGACTACTAAGGTATGCGTGTTAAAACACTTTATGAAAATGAATACTCAAAGCTAAATGACTTGACTGAAAGGTGATTGCTACTACTCTAGACGAGATCTGCAACTCTGCAACTTGAAAACTATAACACCTTACATAAAATTTCTGTTTGTCCTAATAAAAGTAATTAAGGATAATGGAAGTGAGGAGTAATCAGAGCTCACTTTAATCACGAAGTTGACAGTAACTGAGAGATACAGTTTGTAATCACACACACACACATACCCATCATAAATGTTGACAATACACTAGGATCTGTCATGTATACGATGAAAATTTTCTCTTACTACCTTAATCAATTCTGTCCTTAATCTTTCTTTCTTTCTTTTTGCTTGTTTCTTCTTAACGATAGACGTCAAACACAAAGATAAGAAATGTGCTTTCATTCTTTGAAATTTTACATTTATCGATCAGATGTGCAATCTATACAAGAGAATCAATCAGTAAGTTTCGATTAAAATAATCGATAACTCTCTGTATAAATGAACCATTTGAATCAATGTGAAATAAACTTATATTGTTTGTTTACCGTGTAGAATCATAAATAATCCATGTTCACCGATGGAAAACAAATTAACTCATTGATGATAATTTATAATCATACCTATTGATACTCTGCAAGTCACAAAATAACAGTTGGTTTCTAAGGATTAAATTTGTACTTACGAGTTTGACCAGGGATTGATATCAGTTAGAGAACCACTGGCAAGCCAGGGAGCACTGGACAGCTGTTTCATCCTAGTTTGGGAATCACCGGCAGTACTCACCCACTGGGGTTGGAACCCAGGACCTTCCGGTTACAAAGCAAGCTCGTATACAATTCAGCTAAATCACGAATTGGTAGAAGTTAGAATTCATGAACTGGCCATTAAACAGTCGGATACCAGTGGCTGGATGGTATACGAGCTTACTTTGTAACCCGAAGGTCCTGGGTTCGAACCCCAGTGAGTGCGTACTATGGATGAGTCGCAAGCGCTAGGATGAAACAGCTGTTCAGTACTCCGTCCAGGTTTCCCAGTGGTTCTCTAACTGATATCAATCAATTCGTGGTCAAAGTCGAAAAATTAAATAACAGTGCACATAAGTAGAATGAGATAATAAAGTGCACAGAACATCAAAGTTAACACAGTCTGTAATAAGTGAATTAAAGTGGAGACAAACACCCCCACTTACACAACAGTATCCAGCATAAAATTGTCAGCCTTTGTTTGTGAGACAAAATATTCTACTTCGCAAAAAGAGTTATAACTATCCAGAAACCTGAGTATGTTTCCCTCTAGCAATACAGTGATCGATCCTACAAGTAAGCTATTACAAGTATTAATGTAATCTTTATTAAACTGTTTCGTAGACGAAATTACCAACTCAACAACCATCGCACAGTTGGAACACTATAGCGAATAAGTCATGAGTATAACTCAGTCCCTTCGTCAATCAGGAGGTTATTCAATAGATGACTACAACTTTGAAGACATTGTTTGGTAAAACACATACTTTTTTCGCTGAATACCAACCTTATACCTATTCAGAAGTGTACAACATCCCAACACTATAAATGATTGTCATTCTAACGGTCATTTCGTACATAAACTTACAAGACAAAACGAAATGACGAAAAAAAGTCATTAGGAGACGGACGATGTAAGAAAAAGCAAAATAAGAAGTACTCATAATTCCTTATTTCACATACTCAGGTTGATTTCACGCATGTTTAGTTGGGCAAGAGGTTGATCAGTTGATTAAAACTCTATGACCTGAATAAGATTCATCGAAGCAGAAAAATCTAGGTTCTGTTCGATAAGAACGAAAGTAAGATAAACAGTAATAAAGAGAGAGGAAAGAAAAATAAGCGTTAAATCCAGAAGACTAGAATATTCATAATGCGAAAAAATTTGAGTTATTCGACTCCAAATGCCTGAATGGGATCGAATGAATATTTGACAGATGTAACATTTTAAAAGTATAAATCATTGTGACTTATCTTTTCTACAAGCCACTGTAAATCTATTCTCAACAATATGTTGTATTACATACGAAACAACGCAAGACAAGCGTCCATTAGTCCTGAAATCAATGTGCAAATCTGCTGCAATCAGCACAAACAGTAAGATACGGATCTTCAATACCACCGTCAAATCGATGCCTGTATATGGTTCAGAGACTTGGCACAAGCGTCACAGGAAGCATTCCCAACGCTACTGCAGACGTTTACCAACAGTTATCCGCTTCACTCCATAGTGAAGATCAGATTGCCGGGTGGGAAAGGATAAGAGCTATAAGGAACTCTGACAACCAACCAACTAACCAACCAAGAACCTATCACCCAACAAATATGCAGCAAATAATGGAAATGGATCGGATACTTCTGGGAAACTGCCCTAGGGAAACTCTCAAGTGGAATCTGAACGATAAATGACGAGTTGTGTCTCCGAGGTTGACATGCAGGACATCATATCAGGAGGAAATGCAATCGTATAGGCAATCATGGAACCTGCTAAAGTAGACTGCGGAAATGAAGATGTGATGTTGAAGCCTTATGCTCCACTTTGAACCCGAGGGAATAATAATAAATGTAAAATGAGTTATACTTTTAATAAAAAATAATGGATAGGTGGCAACGCAATCACCAAGGTGTCTACATGTTTTGAATACAATATCAAAAGTAATAAATTATCGAAAGTATGGAGATTATGGCGGGACACGAGGTAGCTTCACACATAACTCGAATTTAACAATGATCACTAAACAAAATCACACAGGGATGACTAGTGAAGATCGGAAGTCAACAAAACATCTGGATTCCCCAATAATCTTGAGATTTATAGACCCGAAACCTTAGCATGATGTGTGACAATAGCAAAAAGGTGTCACTTAAAGTCACCAGCTATCTTATCACATATACAGTCCACCAGTTCAAAGGTCACACGCTTTCAATATGAAATCTATTATTCAAAGGATTATCACTTTAAGAACACTAATACAAAGAAATCACACAACAACAACTACTACTGTGTGATTGGGTTTACCCTTTCCTACTCTATTCGCCTTACACCACCTGGCTGCAATCAATATATATGACCACGAAAACAAACATGAGCAGTGTTCAATTCTTTTGAAAAAGAAAAATTTATAACATAATAAATATGTCAAAAGGACATCTGGTTTTATTGGTCTAGTAATTTATATTCCTCCATTATGTTCATGCATAATTGATACATGTCATTGAGAATCATCAATATATATGACTAAACAAAACAATAATTAATACATTCTATCTTTTGGACACGAACATATAGCAAATTAGTTAAAATTTATATTATTTTATTTCTCTACATGCATGTCTCTTACACCTCTCTTTTACATACACAACAAAAAGTCAAATTCATAAAGTAAAGAGTAAAATAACCAATACATGATTGATTTCTCTCCTCTAACGATGGATGGATGGATAATTAACTGACTAATTTACATGTTTATTAACCATGACAAAAGATACTTTTTGTCTTCATTGTATCTACACGCACATATACAACACATCCATAAAGCCAAATGTGTTTGGAAGAACAAAACCAGCATTATATATATATATATATATATATATATATATATATATATATATATATATATATGGAGAGAGAGCTGATTTCCCATCCTCGTCCATGAATTGTAAATTTAAACAATATGAGGATATCGTCATGTGCTGACATAAGTTAGAGAACTATAGGAAAACCTGCATGGAGTACTGGACAGTTGTTTCATCAGCCTAGTTTTGGACTCTACATCCAGCCCGCACCCACCACCAGTGTTCGAAGCTAGGACCTTCTGGTTACAAGGTTAGTGAGCTCGTAGACCATTAAGCCACTGGGATCCGATCCAGTGGCCAGCCCATGAATCCTAACTGCTGCCAATTCACGACATGGCGCGACCACTTTGCAATGTCTTCCTCTTCGATGAGTTACTGCCTCACCTTCAACCTGCTGTACTCTCTTGGTTACGGCTTCCCATTAAAAGCCCAGGTTAACTGCCCGAATAGGGCAGTCGCCAAATGTGAGGCAGTAACTCATTGAAGAAGAAGACATTGCGAAGTGGTTGCGCTATGTCGTGAATTGGAAGAAGTTAGAATTCATGAACTGGCCATTGGATCGGGTCCCAGTGGCTCAATGGTCCATGAGCTAGCTCACCTTGTAACCAGAGGGTCCTGAGTTCGAACACCGGTGGCGGGTGCGCACCGATGAAGAGTCCCAAACTAGGCTGACGAAACAGCTGTCCAGTACTCTCAGGTTTTCCATTGGTCCCCTAACTGATGTCAGCTCATGATGAAATCCTCCAACCAATCAAAACAGAGTCCATATAAAACCAATACTTGAATATATAAGGATATACGATGATGGGATTATAGCAGCTGATCAGGAATTAAAAAAGAACAGATAGCCAACTCGGCATAATAATAATAGCAATCTGGAAGCGCTTAAAACATGTGAGAAGCACATAAACTATTTATTCCATATGAAAAGTATTACGTTAATAATTTCACTCAGATAAACGCAACTGCTAGACAGATGAGAATATCCAGAATTAAAACTTTCGGATATATATATATATATATATATATATATATATGTCTCACTGCATAATAAATATGATTTTGTCCATTTGTCATTACTGTTCGACTTCTATCAGTCACCTTTGTAGTGTGAATATCAAGTCTTGAAGACTCAGCATATTGGTAAACTGTATTTTAAAAAATACAAAATGGCCATTGCACATGAGGTCACTCTTGTGGCCCAAATGGTCTAGTGAATAGCACTTTGTTGTTTAAAACGATAGGTACTGGACTCGAATCTCAGGGGGAACACCACCACTCACTGGGGAATGCAGATACATCCAGATGACGAGTCCCAAAGAGAACGAAGTGTGTATACTGGATTCCACTGCTGGTCACCATCCACCTAGTGAGAATGTGCAACTTTGACTAAACTTAAGTTAAACACTCTTAAAACAAGATGTAAGTATTCTCATGATCTCAAGTAAATTAATGCTAAGAAAACCCTAGCTGATAACGTGGATAATAGATCTCCACTTTCACTAACACTCTGGACAGACCGAAACCGTTGCATGCTTTCGTTTTTCAAAACTGTGATAATATACACATATATTGAAGAGGAGGAACCTATTTTACAAAGACTATTTTGAAAAAGAAATAATCAACAGTTGTCCTAAGAACATACACAGAAACACATACATACACCTGACAATAGTGACGGCAACACCAGCAACATCTTGTTCCTATTTGATGGATAGTCAACAACAGTGGAATCCAGGATGTGCACTTTTTCTTATTTTAAACTCGTTAGCTGGATGTGCCTGTAACCCCCAGCATATAATGATTTTCTTGCTGAAACGCGAGCTCAGCATTGTCTTAAACGTCGACAGACCACTTGGGTCACGAGAGCTACCTCTTCTTCAACGGATATCAGTTATCATTTGTTTAAGTTTAGCTGTATTTCAATATGATGTTAATCCTAAGATATCGTTGAAGCGTCCGCGTATTAGGAGTCTACATGTCAACAGTGGTTAAAAATTTCTATCCAATCGATCAACAGGAAATACCAGCTTGACTTAACCATTTTGGTTCATTTAAAAAATTAAAAAACCCGCTAGGAGAGGCAAATTATACAAATGAATTTTAAATCAGCTTCATAATGTTGTATTCATTATTATTTCGATGAATGGAATAAAACTTTCAAAAAGAAAAAACCCGAAATAAAAAACAACAACACAGAGAGTAAAAAAACGGAACAGAACAAAAGAAAATCAAACTCTCCCATGAGTATAATTACTATTGGCAATGTTAATTGTATTGGGTAAGGAAGACGTCCTGTGAGTTACGCTCATACACATACACCCACACACACACACACACGATTTCTCAGATCCTCTTTGGATTTATTTGTGTGTATGTGCCATGACAATTGAAAGTAATCATTTCATAACAAAACTCCTCAGGCTATGCCGCTGCTGCTTGTTACAACAACTAGTGTACAACTAATTTTCTTAAATTAACGGCTTTCAGCACGCACTCACGCGCACACACATACAAACATGCGCATGAGAAAGAAGCAGAACTCGAATTTAATCAGATCAGTATATATTACAATTACAAAAATTAAAATTATTATTCTAAAGAAGACTATATTGCTATTGAAAAGGAGAAAACATCCTTGAAATAATGACGATAAATAACAATACACACACACACACACACACACACACAAATAGGATGCGTAACACTTCTACTACCCTGCCCTACACATCTCATTCTTTTTTTAAAAAAGTCTTAAATGCGATATATTACATCCTTCGAAATTCGAAAGAATTAAAAATTCAAACAACAAAATAAAGGTTTTGGCCTTCATTTTCTTGATTAAAAGAAAACATCGTGCTGGTACCAGAATACACAGTATGAAAGTAATCAAAGACCACATGAACGACACTAGGACGTCGGCTAATAACTAAGATGAACCTGTCCGTAGGTACTATAGTTCTTTAATTATATTTGTTTACGAGTTGATCACTGATTGATATCAGTTAGAGAACCATTGGAAAACCAGGGAGTACTGAACAGCTGCTATTTCATCAGCCTAGTTTGGGAATCATCGGGAGTACACACCCACTGCCAGGGTTCAAACCCAGGACCTTCCGGTTACAAGGCCACCGAGGCTCGTATACCATTCAGCCACTGGGACTCGATTCAATGGCTAGCGCATGAATTCTAACTTCTACCAATTCGTGATTTAGCGCGACCCCAACCATTGTTGTTGGTGGGACATCCCCACTCACACACGTGACATCTAATAGGACCGCACTGGTCACGAATTCTCACTAGAACTGACTCCAGGAAGCTCCATCCTGCAGCAAGTCACTAGCGAATTCATGAGCCATTGAGTCGGGTCCCAGTAGCTGAATAGTATACGAACTAGCTTGCCTTGTAACCGGAAGGTCCTGGGTTCGAATCTTGGCAGTGGGTGCGTACTTCCGATGATTCCCAAACTAGGCTGATGAAACAGCTGTCCAGTACTCCCTGGTTTTCAATAGGTCTCTAACTGATATCAATCCGTGATCAGCTCGTAAAAAGAAAACTAACCCTTACAAACCAAACTATAGAAAATTTGTTTACGTTCCCAGTGGAACATGGGACCCCGAGCTAGAGCTTTGAAGTTTCGGTAGCAGTGGTGTTTATTTTTACGGAATGGGGTTTCTAACCCCATGTCCAGCCTTCTCTCTTTATAGGTCCCTGCTACCGGCTTAGCGAGGTAAAGGAGTGAGTCTGTGGCCGGGGATTGAACCCCGGAACATATAAGGCGTGGTCGACGAGCATTCTATCTCTGAACTACCGACGCAAGTGTGTATACATGTGTAGGTCTTAACAAAAGTGGAAGTTGAATTTTCTAGTTGGGATGGTGGGACAATGTCTGTGTTATTGTTACTTTGTACAAACTGTCATACGAATTGGTCGTATGTAGTACGTAGCTGCCTAGTGCTAAGCGTGTTGGTTGCTTTTTTTCGGCGACTAATTCAAGTATATTAATCAACATTACAGGGACGAACTGTAGTTTGGTTCGCATTAATTAACACGATTTCAAATCCCAGAGGGAATATCAGTCTCACGTCATAGTCACTGACAAGTATATACTGACACCAAAACCCAGGATTCAAAGCTCGCTGTTGATTATTTTTTTTCTGAACATCTTATATGAATAAATGATTAAGGCAGGAAATTGCCATAATATATGAGTAGTTCCAAGTAGTCTACAGCCCAAAGTTTTAGTCATTAAGAAATAGGGTTTATTTATTTAAACGCAGAAAAAAACTTGGTACAATATGGCACCAAGAAAGATGCGCCACACAATAATAATGAAACAACATAGATTAAAAGTAAAAATATAAGTAGGGAACGGATAAAGAACTTCATCTGGAAGGAAAACAGTCATGCTTAACAAGTTCAAACAGTATTCGTTAACTATCATAGGGAAGGGAAGAAAGAAGGAAATTGCAACACGTTCGCCATTGATTACGATTCTTGGCCATATCCGATAACGTTTCGAGCCATCGATTAGAGCTATCTCTCGGACCCCAACCAGGGAGTCGTGACGCACCAAACGATGCTAATCTAGCACAAACTTCCTTCAGCCCACGACGCCACGTTATGGACTGACCACCCCTCCGCCTTTTCCATCCCGTCCCAGGCGAACAGAGACCTGTACGGAAGCCTCTGGGATGACATTCGCAGCACATGTTCAAGCCACCGGAGCCGGTGTTTCCAGATGACAACACCCAATGAATGGTGATCTTCACTGTGTTCAAACACACGCCACCGTGAATAACACTCACACCAATAAAGACTGTTAAGATTTAAACAATTACTTTGATTCTGCACCGGAAAATATTCTATTACCACTGATGCATATATGAACATATGGCTCTCTCTCTCTCTCTCTCTCTCTATATATATATATATATATATATATATATATATATATATTAGGAGGACGCTTGTAGACTGGCGACGTTCACATAAAATCAAATCTGAATCAACTGCGACGACTTCATATAACCATACTGAGAACTTAAAAAGGACATCCGGTTACTTTAAACAAATAAAATACCACACAACTTATACGTTATATAATTGAGTTGTATTTACTATACTATTTAATGATAAATATTTAGAACGATAAGTGTAGTTATAAATATGAGTATTCTTGTAAAGTTATTAGCAGGAAAGACATTGGATGGTAACGATGATGATCGCCCTAAATAGTAAGCTAGAAAAAGTTGGAAAGGAGAATCACTGGACACCAACTCACTGGCTAAATGTTATTATGCTCCTTACGAAACCCGACTATCCTGCGAATAATTGCTTGAGTGGTATTAGTGGGAGGCAGATGGTACGGAATAGTAAGCCAGGGGGGGAAGTTATTCAGGATCTTGATTTTCATTGGTTAATCAGCTGATATCGATTGCTCGACGAAAACTCCACCAGCCTATTCAGGGATTGGCAGTAAGATTCAACTGCTTTAACTGTAATTGCCATACAGGAGGAATCAAACGCGATCCTCTAATGGTTAAACAATTTTAACCATAAAGAAATGGCGATGGTATACGAAGCCACCTACTAATACGGAATGTTTTTTTACAATTCTGCTCTGCAGGTATCTTGATGGCTTATACACTTAAGAAACTCAGCACGTGTCACATGATAATGTATACTCCACAATATGTGAATAAAAAGACGTAAAAAAATGTATTAATAGGTATATAAATTTAAGAGCAAGAGAATGGGGAGCTGCAACCTATATGTACATGTATCTATGGCTAGAGATAGAACAAATGTCTCCAGATATTGATCGATGTGAGCTGTGCAGTAAAAGTAAAGCCAGTAAAGTGGGGAGAAAACTTAAATAAGTGCTGCGTTATCTCGTAATTCTATATGAAACATCATAAGAGGTCTATGCCTGAACCACAAAGGAGTGAGAAACAAAATATTTGCTCTGTACTCTCTGGCTTATTATTGATTAATCGTATGAATTGGGCTGTTACAGAAATAAAAATTATACCGAATGGCTTATAGACTATACAGATCAAGGTGGTGGTGGTGGTAGTGATGGTGTGTAACATTAATGACTGAAGAAAAAAGACTGACGAAATATCACAAATGTTCTCAGTGACCTATAAAAGCTACACGTGATGAGACCTACCAGCTCATTTACATACATATAGTTGTCTAATTCGTATAAACCTTTGGTGTTAGCATTAATCAGCATAGTTGACTTTAGACTTACAAATTAACAATACAAGCTATGCATAAGAATAATAAATGCACTCAATTGTTTCAATGGTATTCTCAGTGTAACGATGTGTTACGTATGCCTAGCCGTCGCCTTCCTCGACCGGCAATGTTAGCTGACATAGAATGGATCAGGTTGGAAAAGAGCCAGTGGCGGTCAAACGAAAACATGGTATCAGTCGGTGAAATCCACAGTGGTTAGTTTAAGCCAGCAATGTAGGAAGATGTAGACTTCCTAACTGGTTGGTGTCCTCGGGATGGTAAACACCAATGGATGGAAACAATCGGTGATATGGCTCAGAATCGTTCTCAATGGCTGGCTCAGATGCATCCAGTCCTGGTGACTTATAATTTCCAATAAAACTATATTGTTCTTGGGTATTACTATTCTTTTTGCCTCATATCGCTGTTTACTGTCTCTGTTTCGCGTTTCTTTTTACTTCCTTCTCTGGATTTGTATGCGAAGTGAAGTGTGGCGGCTCGAACTACTGCACATCGGTGCAAAGTTCTATGTTGGAACCAACCAGTCAGTCAGTCTAACAATGATGAGCCATGACATATGGAGACAAAAGACGACAGTTTATTCTTTTTCCTTCTACATACATATACGGTTATCTGCTGACCTATACCCTTCACCACCCGTACACCTTCCCTGTCGCAATCATAAAAACCAAACAACCATAACACTGAATGTAACCACATTGTGAAAAACACAGAACAAAACAACAGTATGCTAAACCGCCCAAATTTAGCCCACTTTAAACGCAGACAATTTTGCCGCCAATAGAGACGGAGTAACAAATAAACACATCAATGTATATATATATATTGAACGGATATGTGAACAAGACATCAAAAAAGTGATACATTTCATGATTAGATAGATGAATAGTGTACGCAGTTCTGTATCATTGTCTTATTGTTTAAGGTTTAAAACTATGCATGTTGGATATTATATCAGTGTGTAGTGAACTAGTTTTTTTTTTACCTGAATAGGTCGGTATTATCAAAGGGGTTGAACTAACCGCAGGAGGTCTTATCAAAATTAACCGTACCAAGCACATAAATATAGGCGATGATTAAAACCTTAATATATATACCTTATATATTTATTAGTCTTTTCTTTCTAGTTTTCTCAAAATGAGAGCGTAAACACAAATTTCACTGATAGTAGTGAGTTATCCGACTATTAGATTATAGTAATGTATTTAAATAAAGGTTACTTATGTGTATTTTTCTCAAACCATACTTCTGTTGTGCCCTCTTGAATACGCAGCACGATGAAGTGAATCTTGTAAATTATATTATTTTAATACTGAGATTATGAACAAGCCTCTTATTAAGTAGGTTGGAATATCACGGCTTATGAAATAAGTGATGCATGACATGACATCGGTAGGTGTTCACCTAAACTCATGTTCCAAGTGGAACATAGGGTTCACGATTGCCTATAATCTCTCATCCCCTCCTCACACGATCTCCTTCGTGTCCTCCTTGGAACCACACCCAACTCGTCATTTCCCATTGGGATTCCACTCGAGCAGTGGTCTGCAGCATTGCGCACGATGTCCTTCGACAGCTTCCTCGACGTATGCCAAATCCATCCCTACTTTCTCCTACATATTTGTTGAGCAACCGGCCCTTGGGTGGTTTATTCTTCATCAGAGTTTCTTGTTGCTAATTCTTTCTGGCTGGCCAGCCGGCCATTTGACCTTCAGTATGGAACAAGCTAAGGCAGCTGGCAGTTGATAAGTCTGTAATCTGTGGGAAATTCCTTTCATGACACTGCAAGTTTCTGACTGGTATACAAGGACTAACTTCCTGTTTGTGTTGAAAATCCGAATATTGTTCTTTGTTCTGAGTTGGTGCAGAAGATTTCCAAGCTGGTTTCAGGTTGATGAAGAGGTGTATCTTGCCTTTCCGACTCTGGCTACCTAAACGCATAACTAAGATACAAAAACGAATCCATTGTCAAACTATTTAAGATAACTGGTGTATACGCTAAATGAAACGAATAAACTTTTGTCTCTTCTCTGCATACGTCATGGTCATCATCGTTACAATGAAAATACCAGTTAAGCGGCGGACTGCTTAAAACTTGGGCTACCAAAAGCCTCCATCAATATATTGCATATTATATTATTATTGTATCTTTTAGTTCTTAGAGGAACATAGGGCTTCAGCTGCGCACCTCCATTGCCTTTGGTTTTCTGACAACTTTTTCACCCTGCTCCAGGTCTGTCCACATGCTTTCATCTCCTCCTCGCATGACCTCCTCCAAGTCACCCTTGGACGACCAACTCGCCGCCTCCCTTTCGGGTTCCACTCGAGCAATGGCTTGTCTAGTGATGTCACTTGATGGTTTCCTCAGCGTATGGCCAATCCATCTCCATTTCTTTCTGCCTATTTGTTTCACAATCGGTTCCTGATTGGTTCACTCCCAGAGATCCCTGTTGCTGATCTTTGCATATAGTTCCTCTTATTCAGTTTGTTTAAATGTAGTAAAATATGGCCTCTAATAGTATTGTTTACTCTGGCGAGTATTTAAAAAGCGTTCATAACCTGCTGATTCGTAAGTTCCCAGTAAACACGAGAAAAAGCATTATCCTCGATGTCTGATTACCCAAGTATATGAGGTGACCCTTTCTGAGTTGTATCTTTGGTTCACAAAATATACTCCTGAACTTTTTATAATTGACATTCAACAAAATGTCGTGTATTTTCTTGAAGGAGAAGAGGAAGAAATATCATAATGCATTGGTTTGCGATTCAGGTCAGATAGAGCTGTGTCACACAACCTGCTGTCGATTAATAGTTTATTTAAAGATCCTGAACGAAGAGAAAATATCATGCAATAAACTCCGCTGAAAAGTACGTACGTTATATGAACACTGTTCAGAATAAAGCTACTATTATTATTATTGGAATGTTTCGAAAGTAAAAACAACGTATTTCTGAACACTTCTGTGGAGTCCTCAAAAATAAACTTATCCAATTTTTACTACTATGTAAGAAATGAATATATTGTACATTACTTTGTTTTAATCAGAATCTCTGTACTTTGAGCTTTACCTCGTGGTTTGAATGAAAAATATAGTTCTGCCTACAACTCTCCGTCTTCTCCACCATCTCAACTGTCATTGGCCAATTCTAATTACCTACCTTCTATTCCAAAATTTCGCAGGAACGCCATATTTTCTCCCTACGTTACCTTGATCGACCTCTGGCAATATTTATATTGGAGAACTAAGATTGGAGCAGTCTTCTCATGATACTTCTGGAGTCTAGTAAGTCAATTGTGGATTTGGACCTTGTAATAACCCAAGTAACAAATTTTAATATATATGCTTCAACTGACTTTACTGATTTGGTATTTTTTATTTCTATTCGGATTTGGCATATTAAGTTATCAGAATCTAAGGTCCACCACACTTCTCTGTGTAACAGTTTTTTCACCACACTCCGTGTTAGTCAGACTCAGTGCTCAAATTGTTCGAAGTCATTCATAGCATTTATAGTTTAATTGTTATGAACAGAAGTACAAAATTCGTTGGTCTAGACTACCACTAAAGTTTCAGACTGTCCCCGTTAAATAACAACAAGTAGTAACCAGTGCTGCCACAGTAACACTGAGAATTTTCATCAAATCCTATGATTTTAAACCTTCACAGATAGAAAACATTCAGGTTATAGATTTTTGCAGGGATTTAGATTGATTTCAATATAGGTTCCATCACAAACCAATAACAGTTAGACATCAGTGAAAAACAGGGAACACTCACTTCATAGTCTCTCTTAAGTAATACCCACCCCCACCTCACCAGGGATAGAACCTGAGACCTTTAGCTTACAAGGCGGTGCGCCGCTGCAAAGTCCCATCCTAGGACGAAACAGTTGTCCAGTGCTCACTCCCTGGTTTTCAACAACCTCTAACTGTTGTTTGGTTCGTGACAAAAATCTGCATTGCAATTAGAAAATATTGTTGTACATAATGAATCTGTCAGTAATCAGGCTTATTTTGAAACTGCATTGAAAATGATGTCAAAATTCATTATATAAAGAAAGCTCAAAAATATGAGGAGATTTAGAGAAGAAACACACACACACACATAGACATGCAACACACACACATAAAATATAAGACTAGAAAGGTGGTAAGAGTATTATTATCGAGCACAACTTCTTGAAAAGAGGCTTGCTTATATATATATATCTCTCTCTATTCAACTTGAAGCAATATAATCCAAATAATAATCGAAAAATTTTTCCAGCGAAATAAACTTTCAACAACATGTTATATCTATCCATAAGGCGAAGAAAATACATGAAAATGGGGAACATAAAACTTCAAAAAAGGAGGCTATAAAATACACATCAGAGGAGAGAAAAAAACATGAAATAATTAGTCATATGGAAAATATTTTTGCTGTTATTGTTGTTGTTGTTGTAACGTTGAGGATAACTTATTCATCAGAGTAAGCCAGAAGTCAAGAAATAAGCGCATTCATTCAACCCACCCCACAGACTCACGCACACATACACACACAAATAAGAGTGCATAAACTGAGAGTATGTTTAATCCTGCTCTTGTGAAATGTCGATGAAAAGAAAAAACAAACCTTTCATCATGAATCATGTTTGTGTGTGTGTTCGTTTCTTTTCCAGGTAGCGGGTAGACTTTAAAATATAGACAAAGCTGTACAACCATACGGGTATAATAATACTCCTTATGAATGTACAAACGAGGAAGTATTTACACTTTATGTGACAACAACATCTACCTGGAGAACTTGAGCATATATTATACAACATACAGAGAGATGTTGTTAATAAAGTGTTACTAAAAGGACTGATATTACACGTGAGACAGAAGGGAATAAGGTGAATAAAGAATGAAAGAATAACTTATAAATACATAGTCAAACATTCGAGGACAACCATACACACACACACACACACACGAAAGTACACTCACTCATGAGGAAAAATCTAATAATAAATTAAATTTATCACGATAAGCTGGAAAAGATACAACATAATGATGTCTTATCTCCACGTGAATGAACTCATGATGTCTAGGAATGATAAACACAAGAATGAAAAATTATGAAGGATAATTTCCTGATTTTAATTTTTCATATATATTTCTTTGGCTTTTTTCTCTCACGAAGGAAAACTAAACAATTTGTGCCGTATAATGTGGTTTTTATAATAATAATAAGGGATATTTAACGTTTAATTAATGTTGAAGTGCAGAATACATATTGGGCGCGGTGGGTGAGGTAGATAGACAGGATTTCAAGTACAAAAGACGTCACATTTGGATGACAATACGTGAGACAGCCTGCCTGATTTATTTTTGTTTTCTCGCATAATTAAATCAGAAATCCCTATCAAATATATGATTGAAATTGACATTAGCTAGAGAAACATTTAAACTAGCCAACGGGTAACGGAAAAAAACAGTCTTCTCAGGCATAATTATTAGACTCGTCTAGCCGAAAATCAAAACATTTGAACATTAATATAATGCTCATACACTAGTGACTGACTGTAGGACGATGCTGTCTAGGATTCTAGTCAGGTGTTATGATCACTAGGGTCAGCCGTCTTGGATGTAACTCTAGGTACTCGCTGATGATGATGTTGGCTTGTGGTGACACTAAAAATTGCAAATTGGCAGAAGTTAGAATTCACAGATCATTGGATTCTGTCCCAGTGAGTGAATGGTGTGTCAGTGAGATCCCTTTGTAACCTGAAGGTCCTAGGCTTGTTTTCCCTGAAGGACCTTGGGTACATCCTGCCAAAGAGTCTCAATTTTAAACGAAATAGTTGGACAATACTCAGAGGTTTTCAATGGTTATCTAACTGGTGTTAATCCGGGACCAAACAATTCAAATCAATCAAATCTCTGTAAATCGATAACTTGAAAAAGAACATAGTCGGGATTAGACAGGCTTTTTAAATAAACAGTGTATGGAAGACATCAAGTTCAGTTTATCCTTTATAGAAGCTGATGTTATGATGCAACAATTACAGATCTGACACCTTGATGGAGAAGGATAGTGAGATTAATCTGAAACAACCATGTTAACTGATTTACTGCTTCTTTACTTTTGACAGTGACCAACATTTTATTGCTTTTGTTTCTCTAATAATGTACTAGTAGTCAATAATCAGGGCTGAAACATGACATTAAGTTATTCAATGGGAAGACATTTATCAATGCTTTTATCCACTTTATAACTGAACTCTAATGGGGCAGGTGTACTGCTCACCAGTCCGCTCCGTCCTCCTTTATGGCCAGCTGTGAGACCTGGCCATTGAGAGTGGAAGACATGAAAAGATTAGCTGTCTTTGATCATAGGTGCCTGCGCTCTATCTCCCGTGTGAAGTGGTATGATAAGATGAGCAATATTGAGATTAGGCGTCGAGTTCTAGGTAAGGAGGGGAAATCAATCGACGAGGCTGTGAAATTACATTGACTGAGATGGTGAGGACACGTGTTACGTATGCCTAGTCATCGCCTTTCTGGACAATGGGCAATGTTAGCTGACATATGGTCAGGCTCAAAAAGAGCTAGTGGTGTGGTGGTTAAACCGAAAAATGGCTTCATCAGTCAATGGAATCCACAACAGTTAGTTAAAGCCAGCCACGTAGGAAGGTGTAGACTTCCTGACTGGTTGGGGTCCTCGGGACGGTAAAAACCAATGCTTGGAAACAATTAAAGATATGGCTCAAAATCGTTCTCAATACCTAGTGCAGATGCATCCACTCTTTGTGACTTATGATTTCCAATGAAACTATATTGTTCTTCGTTATTACTATTCCTTTGTCTCACACCTCTGTTTACTGTTTCTATTTTGCATTTCTTGTACTTTCTTCTGTTGCTTTGTGTGCTAAAAGGAGTGGAGTGTGGCGACTTGAACCTCTGCACATCGGTGGAAAGTTCTATGTCGAAAATAGACAGACAGAACTCTAATGGAATGTGAATGCACTTCCAATATACACCACAGATGATAAAAAGATATGTTTTTCAAATTATAAGCGTTTAAACAGTCAAACTGAATTAGTCAACTGTAAAACGACAAAGGTGGGTAGGGATTGGAAAGAAAGTAACAAAACAAAAATTGATAACGACTTAATATTTGACTGAATGTAACAGATAAGGGGTATTTATTGGACACACCATTCATTCACACGGGGACGGACACACACACACATTCCAAGTGGATTCCACTAACGGTTGGCTCCAAGTAAGAATATTTATATCTGGGCACTAATTCAGAACAGAAATATTATCTTGGTAAAGTTGACCTAATATATATGCTACCTTTTTCTCTTCAGGTTGTGTTGTATACACAAATATATAAGCGATACAATATGTAGACTAGGAGTCCAAATATACGAGAATTACATTACAAGGTAATTTGAGACAATTAAAATAAAACTGAAATAAACAAAAACTGTCTCATATTTTTTTTAAATTTTCAGCTACTGTCACCATAATCGTTCATACAAAGCGCAGTGTATATACATGTGTACGTGTGAATATCCACATGTGTACACAACCTGAAAAGCATTCATTGTTATGTAAGAATAAGTAGTGTAGACAGTTAGTTATAAAACCCAGACTGAATGTGAATCATGTCTCCCTATCTCTCTCTCTCACACACACACACGTGTGCTCGGTTAGGTCAAACAAAAATATGAAAATATCTCTTCTCTTGTTTCATCTCTCCCTGATCATTAAGTGTTAAGGTGAGTAAGAAGTGAAATAAAAAGGACATGGGTAGTGAATGTGAAGCAAAAACAATAAGGGATTCTTTTTTCAGACAGTCCTAATAGTTGTATATCTTGTACGTCGGTGGCATGGAGGTTAGGACGCTCACCGACTATGTACATGGCCCGGGGTTCGATCCCTGACCGACGCACACCTGATATCAATGGTCAGCCTGCTAAATTTGGGCTACAGATATCACATGCTGAAAATTCCATAGTTGTGCCAAAAATACTGTGTGAAATTAAACTGTAATAAAAATAAATAAATAAAATACTACATAAATTTTGTTTCTCCCGTTGATTGATTAGGCCGAAATGTTTGGCCTGTTCTGTCGACATGTCGGTTCCATGAACGAACGCTTCGATGATGTCACGTTAATTCTCAGATGATAGCTTATCCTCATTGGAAAAAAGGTGGTTCAAGTGGCGTTTGGATTGATTGGTGCTGGATTTGAGTCTCAGTGGAAAATCAGGACAGGGCTACTTAGTGGGGGATTTTAGGCACATCCAGATGACAAGTCCCAAATAGGACGAAATTCAAATCCTTCACTCCTCTGTTAGTCATTATGCTCCAAAATGACTGCACATATCACATATCCTGTATCATGTATTGTTGAAAGGCTGAAAAACTATAATTTAACTTTCTAGGGGTTATTCATTGAATGTTAATTGCTTATAAGACTGTTTGTTAAGAAATCGTTCAATCAGTGAACTCAGAGGTAACGTCTACGACTGTTATAGTGAGTGATAAGGGTTCGATTAATATACACTATGATGGAGAGTGCTAGTGAGCACAAAATCTAGGTTAAGGGAGTCGTCTTACTGACTACCTCCAACCTTATAACATTAATTCAAGAAGAATGAACTTTTGGTGTGGATTGATCAATGAGTAGTAGTAACCCAATTACATTTCCGCATAGTGATTAAACATCAATAAACTGGAGTCATAACCTAGATAGTATGACCTGAGCTATTAAAATAAGAGTGAATTAAACCGCTTACCTTACAAACTGTAAGGGTCACTATATTAAAGTGATCACGATCCTGGTAACTATCACTTACTTGGACAGGCTTAAATTCAGTTGCCCTGACAACTTTCTATCTTGATTTATTTCAAAGCCTTGGCAACAAACAAATCATTGTTTGACATCAGTACTGATTGACATACGTGTATTAAAAAGCTAAGATATGAATGATATCATGCCAGACAATAGATGACGTGTTACCAGGCGAATCATTGGATTACAACATAAAGATTTGATTGGAATAATAATGAAATTCCTACAGTTTAATGTATTTGAATGATGGAGCAATGGAATGTTATCAAGAGAAGGGCTTGACTTACTCGGCTAAAAAAAACCCCATCATTTTCGGCTTTTGATTACTGTTTGTAAATGCTAACACACTGATACGGGAATATAAGGCGCACCACTTAAATCCTATTCACCTATAAAAAGAGTTTCAGCAACAGACTGAACGTAAACGATGTTGCTAGGCTATTCAAATGTCTTAGAATAAATGTACCCAAATAATAGTTTACTCATAATCATAATATATCTTTTGAGTAACTTAGCTACATGCCAGTTACTTTCATTCCTTTCAACAATTTCAAAATAAAAAGAGAGTAACCACAATCAGAACGAGACTTTAATAACATCAACAATCACATCCACAGCACATTAAGAATAAGTAAATATAAGGGAAGGATTACAGGATTAGGAAGCGAATAAATAAATAAATCTGATAAGCACTACAAATGTCTAGATGTTGAGCCCGTGGATTTACGATCATATTCGTCAAGTGAACAGCGTCAACAACAGAAAAGTTGAAAAACATGCAACAGTGCACAGCTGTTTCGTCCTCATTTAAAACTCTTCAGAAGTGCACACTCTTGACTGTCATCCAGTGAGGCGAGAACACTATTGCTCATCCACCCCAACTGATATATAATGATCTATATTACGACCAATTTTGGTTACTTAGAGGAAGATAAATAACTCAAAAACGTGTCTGTAGCCTACTTCATCGACTAATGAATCTCAATGTGGAAATGTATCTACGGCTTGATGTAGTCACTTTACTCTTAGTGTAACCAGAACAATGACTTTTTTCTTTAACGAAAGTGTCGATAAAGTAAAACACAATTTAGTTAAATGATTTGAGTAAAAAGTGAACCACACATAGTAGAGTCTGAGAGTCTTTTCCGATGATGAGAAGTCATTGTTTAAATCAACCAGATATACTACATGGCAGTGAAAATATCTTTCAATAGCAACTAACAATTAATTTAACCCTTGATACTTTAAACGAATATCAAAAAGTGTTGAGTGGGTAGGAATATTATTCCAAGAGATATTTCTACTCAGAGATACATACACCAAAAGAAATGCAGATGAACACTGGTTATAACACTCTGAGGAAACCGTTGAGTGACATCACGTGTCAGGCAAAACCAAGAGCAGAAACGAGTTAGGCGTGAGTCAGGTGTGACATGGAGGAGATCGTGTGAGGAGATAAAAGTTTGTAGCCTATCATGGAGCCAGCTAAGAAGGACTGTAGACAACACAATCGAAGACAGATAGATGTACGGCTGTTGAAGCCATTTATTCCGTCCGGAACTCAAGGGGACAATGATATATGCAACAGTTGTAGAAAAATAGTACTGCTAAAAAATATATATTTTTAGTCGTTCATCGGAGAAATTAAAGAATATCACTAAAATTACAAAGATTGTTTTTCTATAGTTTGGTTTGTAAGGGTTAATTTTGTTTTTAAGAGTTGATGACGGATTGATAACGATTAGAGAACCAGTGAAAACCAGGGAGTAGTCGTGACTAGTGAGGTCCATCCGGTAACGTGTGAGAATGGATGTTCCACCAACGACATTGGTTGGGGTGGCGCTAAATCACGAATTGGTAGAAATTAGAATTCATGACCTGGCCATCGAATCGGCCTTGTAACCGGAAGGTCCTGGGTTCGAATCTCAGTGGGTGCGTACTGCTGATGATTCCCAAACTAGGATGAAACAGCAACTGTCCAGTACTCCCTGGTCTTCAGTGATTCTCTAACTGATATCAATTCGTGATCAGCTCGTAAATACAAAGATTGTCTTATGAGTGACTGTGATTATTTTTAAGAAAAAAATCAATACTTCTGAATTGCCTCCAAGTAATGCATGTATTCATGTGTTTACGTACATTAATAAATTTATCTGATAATAATGTAATTGTATGTATAATTGATTGAATATTCCACTTGGAATTGTCGAATGTTGTCCAGTACAGAGACAATTAATGATATTTGTTCCTTCACGGGGTTCACACACAAATACACCCTATATACATATTGTATATATAAACATTAAAATCAAGATTGTTCAAATGGTTTAAAATAAATATATACGGACGGATTTAAACAACCAAATACATTTTCGAGTTTTGTGAAATAATCCACGGATAACAACAACAACAATAACGACAATGTTTTACAGACTATGAATAAACAATCTTGCATAGATATACATATGTGTAAGGTTGTCTTCAATATCCGCCCTGAATTTTGTACGTAAACAAAATATATACACGTTCTATCTGTGTATACTGCTTTATTTAGATAAATATTAAAATGAATTAATATTTATCTGTACAATAGATTATGTAAGGTAAAAATTCTTATCTGATACATTTATGTATTATATATATGCATGGGATAGTGTATATAAGCTTAAATAATAATCAATCGATTTCACGTTTAGATAAAATGACATGATTTAAATCAAAGATCCATTTGTAGGTATGTAAAGTTGGATGTACTAATTCAACTAACAGGTCAGGTGTAAGGACAAATACTCGCCGAAGACATTGGCTAGTGGTCACGCTATGTCATGAACTGGCCATTGCATCGGGTCCCACTGGCTTAATGGTCTACGAGCCCGCTGACTTTGTAACCAGAAAGTCCTGGGTTCGAACGCGGTTGGTGAGTGAGTACTGATGAAGAGTCCTAAACTAGAACGAAGCAGCTGGCTGTCCAGTACTCACAGCTGATTTTCCCATGGTTCGCTAACCAATGCAGCTAATGATGAAATCCTGTAACCAATCAAATTCCTACAAACCAACACTTGAACATAAAAAGCCGGATGACGTTTCGAGCACAATTCATTACTCATGATTGTACCAATCAAAGTGAGTCAGTGATTTATTCGTAGAATATTCTTCAACCACTCAAATGATCCAGTGTCGATGAACTCCTAAATCTCGTTTATATAATATATATATATATATTTTTTCCTATACGTTCCCAAGTGGAATATAGGGCTACAAGCTAGTGGCTTGAAGTTTCTGTAGCAGTGTTTATTTTACAGGATGGGGTTGCTAGCCTCTCATGCCCAACCTTTCCTCTTTACCAGCATTATTTCTGGCTTAGCGAGGTAAGGGAGGAGTGCGTCGGCCGGGGATCGAACCCCAGACCATGTGCATGGTCGGCGAGCATCCTAACCGCTATACCACCGACGCACACAAAAAACCCGCAGTCTTCTACTAAATCTCGTTTAGCAGATAGTAAATCCAGTGAGAAGGGAAAGTTGGGCGTAAGGTCATCAACATCACCACTGCTACTGAGGTTTCGAAGCTCAAGCTTGAAGCCCTATACACTCCTCCGAACGCAAATGAATGAAAGAGTATCAATTAAAATATTTTTTTTCATAGTTTTTAGAGCTTCACTATTTCATTTTTATTGGTAGCAGTTTTTAAAATCATTCCGATTACCTGTTGGTTCCTTTAAACAGACACTCAGTAATCAGGCTCTCTCTCTCTCTCAGTCCACCTAAAAATATCCCATCCTATAGAGTGTTTGTACACACTAGTGTATAAATTACGATAGTTGGGATTCTTCCCCATATTTACAAGGATCCAGTCGATATTTAACTAAGTTTTTTGTGTTCTGACAATCTTACTGAACTCTACTGACCATTTTGATCCGTGTATTTGCCCTAAGAACTATCACATAGTATTTGATCAATTAGATTAGTATTTATATAAGGTCATTCAACCTGCCTAACATCTTTTTTGGTGAATTTGTCACCCTAATTCTAGTTTTGTTAAGAAACCTCTAAATACAGTATCTGATGTCTTCTTATGTGTATGGCATATACAAACAGGAGAAAAGTACATTGTTGTTCTAAAAGTACAGTGAACAAATATGATTGACTGTTAGAAGGCAAATATTGGTGAGAACATTAAGAATTTCGGAGATAGCAAAGTATACATACATTTACACTACTTAATTGGTGGATGTTGACTAGCAGTGAAATCCAGGATGCACATTTCGTCCTATTTGGGACTCGTCATCTGGATGTACCTGCATTTCTCAGTGAGTGGTGATGTTCCCATCGAGGCTCAAACCCAGTGTCCATAGTTTCAAACGCCAAAGTGTTATCCACTAGACCACTTGGGCCACGAGAGCCACCTCTAGTGCAACGGGTCATATTAATTTAATTGGATAACACTTTGGCGTTTGAAACTATGTGCACTAGGTTCGAGCCTCGGTGGGAACATCATCACTCACTGAGAAATGCAGGTATATCCAGATGACGAATCCCAAGTAGGACGAAATGCGCATCCTAGATTCCACTGCTAGTCAACATGCACCAATTAAATACTAATTAAATGCCCAGACATCGTTGAGGCTTCTGCACAAAAAGCCGACATGTCAACCTGAGACCGAGCACTTCGGTTCAATCAATCGATGGGAAAATCAAAAATTCAATTACATTTAGACTACTATCTAAGGAAGGTTAATTAATTAATCAACTAATCAATTTACTTTATATGCATAGAGATGCTGAAGTTTGTAATCCAACCGGGAAACAGCACCAGTCATTTTTATCTGACTATAGTTTTCCTGTACACCAATGTACACTTTACAAGTGAATGTAACTGCATTTTGAGTTCGTTGTGCATACTGTTTGTTTGAACACTAGCAATTGGAACACCTATAGGCAGTCTCACTTAAGATTTTCCTCCCTCTCATTTTTTTACTTTTCGAGTGAAACACAGGTTACCATGCTTTAAGCTTTCAGGAATTTTTAGTAACGCTTGTAGTTTTACAGGGTGAAGTTATTAGCCTTACATTCAACGTTCTCTATTTTCTGGGTTTACTACCGGCTAGGCAAGGTTGAACTGTGCGTCAGTCGGGAATCGAACCCAGGTATTCTATCCCTGAACTATACCGACGCATTTCGTTCAAAATAGGCTGAATTTAACCAAATTAATGAGTTAATTCTTCTAACTCAATCTCTTACAGATTATCAAATTCGTATAAGTCTTTTATTGTAGCATGCCAAAAACATCTGCATGTCATATCCAGGATGCCACTACTTTTAAGAAAAGTGTCTTGTATTTTCAGTTAATCATCATCCTGCTATGCCTCAAAAGTAATTGCCTAAATCCCTGAAATATGAATCGTTATGTTTACCTTGGTAACCTGTCTAGTTAGTTGCCTGCATACTTAAAGTATTCATATGTCTCACGCTGTAAATATGACCAAGTAGTAATGATTTCGTGTTTAGAATATGATTACACCCAATATTACACTTTCCTCTCTCTCTTATTCACACAATTAACAGATATCACATCTTTATTTACCCATAATCTCTAGTAGGATGTCCTGAATGAATTTCAAAACCAGTGATAATTACTCAAAATTTTTCCTTTCCAAACAATGAAAAAAACAAAAACAAAATTCAGTTGAATTTAAGGTCAACTAGGTAATTAAAAGATGTCGATAATTATTATTTTCTTATCCCGTCATAGTATGCACACACACACACACATACAAATATGCCCACCACATTTATTTTTGCACATAGTGGAATTAGACAGTGGAGATTACACAGTTTCAGATTCACATCATCATATGCTCTATAACTATTTCGATATATTTGGGTCAATTCAAATACTCAAATACAAACATCCAGCGTACCAGACTTGGAGATTTTATTCATTTAAAAAAATTACTGAGATGAAACTCGATATCATTAAGACTGGCTGGAAGACTATTGTGTGGGTGTGCGCTTGACGGTTGAAGTTCCACGTCCACACGTGCGTATGTGTGTATTTAAAAAAAATTAAAATAAGGAAAATTAAAGGCAATAGAGATAGTAAAGGCTACTTACTATAAGAAATAATCAATACAATGAAATGACTCAGTTCCTACAATTGTTCATTGTGTACCACCACAGTACATTATTGAGTGAAGGTCATACGTATATGTATTTTGATGTATATACATGTTCCAGCATGAACTTGTTCGCATACCACGAGTAAATTTAAAGAAAAAATACATTTAAAGAGAGAATTCCTTACTTGGTCATCCATCACAATGGATGATTAGTCAGAATAAAATTGGTCAACTAGTAATGAAACTAATTAATCAATAAATTAATGTCGTCAAATGTGAACGTTTAAATAGAGTATACATAAAGTTGTGGCCTAAGTAAAGAAAAAAAATAATTGACTCATTCAATCGATAATTTTATACTTAAGTATGGAACATATACCGAGCTAAATGTGTATAATATTAAAGAGTTGTAGTTAAGATGTACATTCATGGAGATTTAGACTTGACTACACTACATCGACTGATTGACTGGTTTCAAAGTAGAACTTTGCACAGAAGTCCAGTAGTCCACACTCCCCACATGTAGCACACAAAACAAGAGAAGAGAGTAAAGCGAGATTCAAAGGAAAGACAGTAAACAGAAGTGTGAGGAGGAAAGAATAGTAATATGGAAGAACAATAGAATTTTATTGAATATTATAAATCACAAATGGTGAATACATCCGCATCAGCCACTGATATCGATTTTGAGCCATATCACCAACTGTCTCCAGCCTTCAGTGGTTTTTATCATCCCAAGGACACCAACTAAGAAGTCTACACCTCCTGACGTGGCTTATACTAACCATTGTGGATTTCATTGACTGATGTCGTGTTTGCTTTTACCACCACTAGCTAACTCTTTTCCAACCTGATCCTATATACTATGTCAGCTAACATTGCCCGTCGAGGAAGGCGACTGCCAGATATGCGTAACACATGTCCTAACCATCTCAATCGATGTAGCTACTTCACAACCTCGTCAATTGATTTCCCCTCCTTACCTAGTACTCGACCGAAGCCTAACCTCAATATTGCTCATCCTGTTATACCACTTAACACAGGAGATAGAACGCAGGTAACTATGATCAAAGACAGCTAGCCAGGCTTATCATGCCTTCCACTTTCAATGGTCATGTCTCATTCACAGACATAAAGGAGGATTGAGCGAAGTGCCGAACAGTACGCACTCCCTTCAGTGGACAGCCGGATGTCTCAAAGAACCATAGTGCACAGAAATATAGAGGAGAAAGAATAATAACATGGAAAAAACACGGGGATCAAATAACTTTGGAAGATTAAAAGGAGTAAATGCAACTGCGCTGCAGACAACAGCTTCAAGCCGTCCGTTGTCATCATCCTGGGGACTACAGCCACCAGGTAGTCTACACCTCCTTATATGGCTGGCTTAAACCCACTGTCAAAGACTTCATGGACTGATACCAGGTTTTGGTTTGACCACGTCTCACTCTCTCCCAACTTAATTCTATGTCAGCTAACACACTACTACCTCAACCATCTAAAAGACAAATTTACAGGTAAATAAGTTTTTTTAAATGTTTAATTCAAACGAATTCATGCAATCTGTTAGGACGTATCGTTTCAAAAGTGTAAGAAATTATATTTCCACATACAAAAGCATACTGAAATTATGTATAAATGCTCTATTGTTGAATGAAAATAATAAAGATAGGAGTAAGGCTATCACCCGTTTCAACGATGAAAATTTGGTTCATGAATTCCAGTCTAATTGAGTGAGTTTACAAGTCCTGGTGCAAATAGATAGCATCATTATGAATAGTGTTTACACAAAACTCTTGACATGAAAGTTATTATAAAAAGGAAAGATAAATAACATCAGAATATTGAATTTCCTGTGTCTTGAAAAGTCAATATACTCATACACTCTTCAATATATCACATCGGCAATGCCGATTGTCTCTAACCACCTAATATCATCAAATCAATGTACAGTCGTGATGGCGAGCCACCTAGATTTGGTGGCCACATTGCAAACCTGACTGGTAGAATTCAGTCTGCACTATAGAAAGGACTAGACACACATCACACTAGTTAGCTACTAGTGTCCAGTCAAAATATCGCATCATTAGCATCATCATTATTAACGTCAAGGAAGGTTTGATACATCTGATAAAGCAAGCGAGTTCCAAACATGTACAATGCATATATGAACGGTTGGGAGGGTTTTGAATAGAATTCACCTAGGCCAAGGGAAAGAAAGGTAGAACAAACTTCTTTTGTATACAAAGACACTAGGATTGTTCTCTCGAATTGATTCTCATAGCTTCAGCTAAGTGCAAAAGACAGGTTCTGATTCCGTTTGAAAGACTCGATGGAATGCGATAGATAACTTTGAAGGCACTATCTTTGTCCACTTCGTGACCGCTCGCTATCAATCAAATGACCCAAAATAGAACTTCGTATGGATTTTATTCGACCTTTTCCGAACCATGAAGGAGAATGCTCATTGATGCGTTACCTAGTTGCAACCTTGGTGTGCCACTTCCATGTGTATTTATAAATTTAGTTGCTCCTGTGCAGAAAGCTATATAGGCCGAAAAAAATTAGACAGCTTAACAAACGCATTAATCAGCATCTTCCTTCATGGCTTGGAAGAGGTCAAATAAAATCCATACGAAGTTCTATTTTTTCGGCTCATTTGATTGATAACGGTCACCAACTAAGTGAACAAAAATAGTGCGTTCAAAGTTATCTATCGCATTCCATCGAGCCAACTTTCGAACGGAATCAGAACCCATCTTTTACACTTAGCCGAAGTTATGGGAATCAATTCGAGAGAACAATCCCAGTCTTTGCATACGACAGAAGAAGTTTGTTCTACTTTTGTCTCTCCCTTGGCCTAGATGAATTCTAATACATATATAATTAAGTCATTAAGGTAGGTTATTACAGAGAAGTTCAACCCTTGCATTAAAATTGTTATTATTTATTATTATATCCTTTAATTCCTAGAGGAACATAGGGCTTCAGTCGCGCGTCTCCATTGCCTTCTGTTTTCTGCCAACTTTTTTCACTCCACTCCAAGTCTGCCCACATGCTTTCATCTCCTCTTCACATGACCTCTTCCAAGTCACCCTTGCACTGACGACCAACGCGACGCTTCCCTTTCGGGTTCCACTCGAGCAATGGCTTGTCTAGTGATGTCACTTGATGGTTTCCTCAGAGTATGGCCAATCCATCTCCATTTCTTCCTGCATATTCGTTGCACAATCGGTTCCTGGTTGGTTCGCTCATTGCCAGAGATCCTTGTTTCTGATCTTTTCTGGCCGGCCATCTGATCTTGAGTAGTATTGAGCGAAGACAACTGTTAATGAAGGTCTGAATTTTGTTTGAGATGCTCTTTATGACGCGCTGGACAAGTCTCTGATCCGTACGGTGAGTAGCATTGACTTCACATTGGAGTTGAAAATCCGGATCATATTTTTGATGCTGAGTGCTGTTGACTTGAGAGTAATGAAAGCTTGTCTTGCTTTCCGATTCTGGCTTTGATATCCTCGTCAGTTCCACCCGCCTGTAGTTGAAACGATGCTTCCCAGGTCGGTTGGTGAGGAAGGTTGTTTCTTTCAGGTTCCTCCCATTTATGCTGGCTGATTGTTGTCTGTTGTTGTTGCTGTTGGTGTTGGCCAGGAATCTTAATCACCTCTGTTTTATCTATGTTCACTTGAAGTCCTATCTTTGATGCTTCTTCCTCTGTCAACTTGTTGCTTTTCACTTGCATATCTTCTAGTTTGTGGGAAATCAGCATATATCATCGGCGAAGTCCAGATCCTCCAAGTCTCTTTTTGTGTGAGTCCATTTTATGCCTGTTTCCTCATTGCCCGTTGTCTGTCGCATTATCCAATCTACTGCAATCAGGAAGATCATTGGCGAAAGTAGACAGCCTTGCCTCACTCCTTTGTATTAAAATAATCACAGGAATAATCGTTAATTCACCGCGAATAGACTTCTAATAATAGAGTGCTGTTCTTTTTTTTTCGCCAGCTTCAATATCTCTTGATATCAACGCATGTATAGATTCAAGTGTGCAAACACAGCGAGAGAAAAAAACACAGCTCAGAATCAAATTAACTTGTAGACAGCAGAAAGACTTACACACTTGTGGACGTGTAGGCACATACGCAAATATGCACACACACACACACGCATGCACACATGTTTACCAGTACCGGATAAAAATAAATATACACTGAATAAAACTAATTTATTTTTCGTCAGAAAAAAAAGCATCTAGCCTTAGAAACAAGTTATTAGCATAACTGTCGTTAGTTGGTTGAGATAGATAAGTAAAAAAGTTGATACAGTAGAATAAGACGAAAAAGCGAGAATCACTCTGAACATGTATACACCATAGAGAGAGAGAGAGAGAGAAAGAACCAGAGAAGAGGAGATAATGGATGGAGTTGATATCATATCATATAATCATCATAGAAACAAGTGACGAAAACACAGAAAAGCAAAAGTCGATGGTGCCACGCGCATATGTGACATACATGTGTGTGTGTGCGCTTGTGCGTGATTCAGGCGATAGAATAATCGCCTCATTTCGCCTTTTTTCATCCTACTATTATTATGTACAGTTTTAATCCCAGTTTATCTTCCTTAAATTTTATTTTTTTTATATTTTAAACTCATAAATAGGAATGATACAATGAATGTGTATACAATAACAAATCCTTGGAAATGTAGCAAAACTTCATCAAAAGATGAAGTAGCATTAGTAGTAGTACAAAACAAACACAGGGAGAGAGAGAGAGAGGAGCATTGTTTAAATGAAATCAATTCTTAAACAAATGAATGAATGAAGGAGGAGGAGGAGGGTAGCAATGATAGTGACAACAACAAGAAAGCACAGATACACATACAAACATGGTATCATTAGAGATATCCCCCACTTGCGCATCCATATATATATATATACATAAACTACGTGTAGACAATCATACCCTCCTGGTATAAATTAATGTAGACGACACCAGATCATGGATCTAAATTAACAGGAGGAAAACTGAATGAGGAAGAGGGTGACAGACAGAGAGAGAGAGAGAGAGAGGGAATAGTTTTCCGAAAAATACCAACAACCAGACGGGAAAAGGAAGGTATATAATGGATAGCTGGCTGGCTAGTTGGATGAATGGATTAAGATAACAAAAATTTACTTGTCGTCCTTCTCTCTCCTTTAAATCGTAAAAGTGTAAAATGAAGCAGATACTGGTAGGAATATGATAGGAGTAAAAAAAAATAACCAAACAAGCAAACAGAACTGGATAGTTGGTTGGTTGGTAGGTTGGATGGATGGGATAGCAGAGAAGAGCAGAAGGCTTTTGTTTTTTTCTGTTGATCGAAATGTCTACTGATAATTGTTGGCAGGAAGGCAGGCAGGTAAAATTGTTACGTATTTACTTGTTTTTAGTTAATCCACTAATATAATAATAATAACGCTTATTTTATGATCGAAGGAGCATAAAATGAAACAATAAATTGGAAACATTGTGTTTTTTGGAAGATTTATTCCTACAAATTTGTCTATCATAAATTTTAAATTGTATGAAAAAGGAACATCATTTTGGAGGGTAGTTTAAATTTAAACTATACGCACACTTTATATAGAATAATGCACTAAAAACGTATGTATGTATGTTACCAAGATGGATGATAACTGCATCTAACGTTCCAACAGTATTATGAACTAGTGTCAGCTTGCATCTGTGACAACTGTTCGTTACTCATTGCTACGCGGACTAATTAGTCTTATGTGGAAACCATAATTCAGCATATAGATTTCGAAGGGATTGTGAAACAACAGAGTAGTTTGTTATTAGATCCTACAATTGTTGTGGAGATATCGATTTAGGACTAGTGGCAATAGTGAACAAGAGAAGTAAAATGAACTGTCTTACTGGTTGTTAGTGAAGTAGTCACATTAACTCCATTATGGATAAGATTTTATTTTGATAAATTACACAATGTTGTACAGTAATATTTACTGATGACATTTCGAGCACAAATTATTGCTCATAATCATATCATCAGTAAATATTACTGTACAACATTGTGTAATTCATCAAAATAAAATGTTATCCATAATGGGGTTATACTCTACCACAGTGCCCAAGTTTTATACTAATATAAATAGTCACATTAACTTAAAGTAGAGCAAGCAGCCCTTGAAATATGATTAGGACAGAATGTTGTTTGGAGTAATAGAATCCATCCAAGTTAGCCTTTAAATGAATTCACCAAATGAATACGGTTGGCTGAAGAGCAGTCACTTAGTTGGTAAGCATTTAGATTCATTCTGCAGTTACGAATAACAACACTCGAAGACGTGTTAAAACTCTTGCAATTACAATACATCTATTGATTGATAATTAAGACCAATAGACCACTTAAATTTCTGCAGATGAAGTGGAGTTCAAATAATGACTATGTTGAAAAGTGTTGAAAACAAATGAGTTCACTGTACACACCAGCAACATAATACAGGATACATCGATAAACGAATTAGAAAAGAAGAGAGAAGACTAAAGATATACTGGTTTAGAATGAAGGAGAAATAGGAATAAATGCATTTCTGCCATGTAATTGAGCAACCAGTAGTAACAATGTGGGGTTTCCATATCTAGTCTTATCTATTGTTTAAAAGATGTTCAATAAACCCTGTATTACATACCCTTTGTCCAGAAGGATGAGTAAATTTCATGATGAGTTATGAATTTCAGGAATTACATCGTTAACAGACAGTAGACAGAAAAACACCAATAGAATGTTAATAGCAATTTATAATTATCAGACATACAGTATTACAAACAAGAAACCAATAAGTACACCCTTCAGTGTAATCACAATACTACTGGTTTTAGCATTATCACGTGTAATGGTAGTAATAACGATATACAAATGAAATCTTTAATGGAAATGTACATTTGATGATATTAGATGGTTGGAGGCAAGCCTTGCCCAACCTAGGTTTCGTGCTAGTTGGCAATCACCATTTAGAAAGGTGTATCTGCAACCTTGAAGGAATTCATGTCCCTTCTGAGATTCGAACCCACGTCACCCAATGCTGCAGCCAGAGACGTTACTGCTGAGCAAATATGTTGACAAAGTAAATTGAAATAATTCGATAGACTACTGACTGACTATTGAGTGATTTCCTCTTATCTGCACCTTTGGAAATCCCAATTTTCGCATATACTTTATTCAGACAAGTGAATAGAGTACTATAATACTGTAGACATGTAACTGACGCTAAGATGCCTCTATTGATAGTAGCAGTGGGTCACACTGAAGGCTTAGTTAATAGAATTGCATCATTGTTCAGGATTATATAGATCGGCATAAATGGTACTATTGATACACTACATAGAATTATTATAAAGCTAAAGAATAAACGAAATTAAATTGAAAAGCTCAAACATAAACTCAAATTTATGCCAAATGATAAGGATTATAATATTGTGATTGAAACATCCGATAAAGCTAGAGAAGCAACCTTAAAGAAATCAAAAATCACGCAGCAAATTAAGAAATTCAACAAATTGTTAGAAGAAAAGAACAGCACAATGAACGAAGAAGTTGACAACAATATTTCATCTTCTATTGACAAAACAAAGTGAGTAATCAACCTCCCTTCAAAAGAATTAGGCTCTAGTGAGATAAAATTGCTTGGAAAAGGATTAAATTTCAACGTAACGGTTGGCAAACTAAAACCAGAGGATGTCATCCCTAACATAGAAGTAGCATTAAGTCCAATAGATAAGACGACAGCAGAAGAGGTTCGAACTTAATGTGCATTAATTCTTAGGAAACAAAAGAAAGCACAGTCGAACTTAACAAATTCGGAAAGATTGGCTCTTATCAATCTTAAAAATGATAAAAACATCCTCATCACAAAAGCTGATAAAGGAAACTCTACAGTAGTTTTGGATAAATCTGATTATATAAAGGAAGTTACTGAATACATTGAAACGGATCCACATGAGGAAATATTAAGAAGCCTGTAGATACAATAATGAATAAGGTTAAGAAATCTACAGCGGATTTAATACACAGTGTGAAGCTGTCACTGGTAAAAAGTTGTGTGAGTGACTTGATCTGATTATGAACAATAATTTGTGCTCGAAACGTCATCAGTTAGTATTACTGTACAACAATGTGATTGATCAAAATAAAATCTTATCTATAATGGAGTTATAAATGGTACCTACCTAACTGTTTAAACCACAGATAATTTAATCTGCTACCTCAATTTCCAGCGTTTAAACCAACCAATCATAGGTGTCCGCTAACAGCTCAAAAAAAACAGGCTAAGTCATTAGTCAGACTAGATATAAACCTAAATAATGACGATATTACTAATATTCGAAGCGATAGTAATTAGTTAATTAGTTAGAGATGTTTTTCATGCATAGCCATACTATGCTTTCTTCTTCATCAACATCAACCAGTTAGTAAATTAGAAGGTACATATGTGCACGGATAAAAGAATTGACAGTTTGGATCTATTTGAAAAGTGTTGTGTACATATTATTGTAAGAATCGTTAAAATAATCAAAGAAAAACTGTCAATGATTTGTTTTATGAATGGGTTTTTTCTTTCGGCTGTGTCTTGATGAATTAATTGATAAAAGGAAAACAGTCTAGGAATAGAAAACCAAATGACAGCTTTCATCTACGTCATAACAAAATAATTGAGAGGCTAAATTAAATTATGACTGCGAAATGTTATTTCAATCAGAATTATACCACATCATCATTTAATCTATCTGAATAAACATGTGTACAACCTATATATTATAGGGAAAAATCTGAAAATTATGCATTCACTAAAATATCCCAGTGTTGGTTAAACAAAAACATTTGTGATCAAGTACCCTGGTAATGGCTAACAGTGGAATCTAGACAGAGTATTGCATTCTATCTAGGATTTACTACACAGGTACACACTTGTATCTATCTTAGTAGATGCTCTTATTGATAGTGGGACTCGAATACAATACCCATTGCTTTAAACACCATATAGTTATGTCAAGTTGGCTAATGAGCTACGATACTTATTGCTAGTTTTACAGTGAGTAACCTATAGACATGAACTAACCATCCTCCATCAGTACTGAAACAAGAGGCACCTGTCATAAATATGTAGCCGTAGTAATTTATAATTGCATTTCGAGTAACGTTTCATTTTCATGGGAATACACTTAAATCAAGCTGAAAAGTTCAAGAATAAAGCGCACGCTAAAGTTAGTATCAAGGCAACTACATATAGAAAGCAGATAGGTGGTCAACAGTGAAAAAATATCGAGACTGCTAATAACAAAGTCAGGGATAACGATGATAACTGATACTGGATTCAGTATACTAGTCAACCCATAGGCCAGTTGTGAGACTATTATTAATATCGACCCCAGTATAGCTCTTACACATATGAGCCCCCTAGTCTAAAACACCAATCTGAATGTTTAAAGAATGGTAATTTTTTGAGGTTTAAATGATGAAGCTAGGAATATATTCCATACGTGAAAGACTAATATCTCTTCCTTCAACCTGGATCCTTTTCAATATCGAATGGACAGATGAAGTCGTTAATTCACGACTATCAATGACACTAACTGAAATAATAAATAAAACACAACTTTTCAAAAACAAAATATCATACAGAATTATGTAAATGAACGAGCAATGTCATTTATTACAATTTCAATTCAAGATTTACAGTCGACTAACGTTGACACACTGCATCATAAATGTCAACGTATGTAAATTATCAATAGTGAATGTTGAGTTTCTCTTATATTTTAATAGGCGTTTTAAGTTACAATACAATGAAGTTATCGCTTATTTGCATTTTCTTACTATTTATCCATTTTTATATAAATTTTATTTGCATTTTAGTCGAAGAGGGTCATAAAAGTGACAATAATGAAATGTTAATAACACAGAAATGGTGGAGGGTGATAATCGGTGGAAACGGCACACCAACGTTTTTGAAAAAAACGTTATTAATAATGCAGTGTATACCGTTTGTATAAAATAGATAATTCATTTTGTAAGGAGTCCTATACAAGTGGCCGCAGACGCACTCCTTCGCCTCTCTAAACCAGTAGTAAGACTAGTAAACAGGGAAGGTTGGGCATGAGGCTAGAAACCCCATCCTGTGAAAATAATCATCACTGCTATAGCCTCTAGCTCGAAGCCCTATGTTCCACTGGGAACGTAAAGGAATTAATGAATGAATGATAATTGTTGGTCAACATTATTTACAGTGCTGACAAGATGTTCCTTAATATTTATCAAAGAGCGATGATTAGACTGATGGTTAGCAGTTCACATGTCGGCTGAGATGAAGAAAATTAGTGAGGATAGACAGAAAAAGAAGACAGCAATATCCACCTAGTAATTTCCTCAAAATGTTCGCTGAGCCAATTAAGGAAGTCTATACTTCCCAAAGTGCTAGAAATCGACGGATGAAAACCGTTGAAGAAATAACTCAAGGACAATCACAATTAATGAATTAATTATGTACTACTTTATTACAACTCAAGAGACGTATACAGGCTGTTGACAGAGGCTAAAATTGACATTTTCTGTACACTATCAGATACATGTTCCATGGTTCAGCGACTAATTATCACTTATATTTCATAATCTCAACTCATTTGTTTCTAGTTTTAACAGAGGAATTGAACAACTGAATTATTTGTTTTAACATTCATCCCGTGTGATTTTAAACTTCATCTATTTCTAAATATATCAAATAAAACACCAGGTGTTTGAAAGAAACTAATGAATTAATTTAATTAACTAGTTGTGTCATGATTAGATATTGAGTCCAACATTTCATTGTTCATTTATTCTGTTTTCTCATGCTTAGAACAACAGCTCTTTCTCACAACCCTTGCATAACACTCAATACTAAGTATACACACATATATTTACGTTAAATCTATGGAATACGCTTATAAAGCTTCATTAAAATGACCTTTTAAATTCACAGAAACTAGGTCAATGATACCTACTCTATGATAGAAACCAGACTATTGGTTACGATATAAATCTGAGACTAAATGTTTCATTCACACTCAGAGTGATTGAAACGACTTGAATGTGAAGTGTGCGGTAGTTGTGAGTGTAAAAGAGAAACAGTCCTTATATAAAACATCTAAGCTAAGATAACCATTATACTTAATCAGTTTATGTAAACTGGTACGTGGAAAACGCAGAAAGACAAGTCGATGTCGTACAAACTAAAAACGTTTAAGTTACTGTGATTTAGTATAGGACCCAAATAGACAATAAGTTGAAGTTGACAACACCAATACAAGAAATAACGTTCAATTAGTTAGAGAACCACTGAGAACCAGGGAGTATCGGACAGCTGTTTCATTCTAGTTTGAGAATCATCGGCAGTACGCACCCATTAGGGCTCGAAGACTGGAACTTCCAGTTACAAGGAGAGCTTGTATACCATTCAGTCACTGGGACTTGATTCAGTGGCTCATGAATTCTAGCAAAACTAATCCTTACAAACCAATTATAGAAAACTAATCTGATGCTCGCTAGTAACTTGCTATAGGATGGAGTTTCCTGGAGTTCTAGTGAGAAGTGGTGGCCAGTCAGGTCTATCCAGTCACATGTGAGGATGGATGTCCCACCGACGACATTGGTTGGAAGTTAGAATTCATGAATCATTGAATCGGGTTCCAGTGGTCGAATGGTATACGAGATTACCTTGTAACTGGAAGGTCCTGAGTTCGAACCCATGTGGGTGCGTACTGTCGATGATTCCCAAACTAGGATGGCACAGCTGTCCAGTACTTCCTGGTTTTCAATGGTTCTCTAATTGATATCAATCCATGATCAAATCGTTCAATTAGTATAATTCCAGCAATAAAACGTTCTAGATTCTCGGGAGAATATACAGTGAGGGCAATTTTGTCATTGACTTTGAAACATCGCTTTGGTACTACAACTAACCGTTCTGAGTAAGCAGTCATGTAATCCACAAATCCTCATGTAATAGTAATGAATTTTAATAGTAGCAGTCACTTAAATTTCATAACCTTAGGTATGTAGAGGATGAACTACTAAGTATTCTCTCTGGTAGCTGTCGTGTTGACACCAGAGATGAAATAAGCCAAACATTGAGTGGAAGTTCCACATCTGTTCCAAAACAGAATTAGGAAAAGGAACATTAGGAATACCTTCTGGAGAGCATGATCGACTCCGAAAGCATTCACGATAACCTCTGTTTAGTCTATCTCTTCGCCTAGATGGATGGATATATCAGTACACTAGATTTATCAGAAGCTATCCGATGAATTAAGTTTTATAAGTACTTTTATAACCAGGCCAACCTGGCCAACAGCAACAGACAACAATCAGCCAGCATAAATGGGAGGAACCTGAAAGAAACAACCTCCTTTACCCACCAACCTGGGAAGCATCGTTTCAACTACAGGCGGGTGGAACTGACGAGGATATCAAAGGAGTGAGGATCGGAGAAGCAAGACAAGCTTTCATTACTCTCAAGTCTGTGTGAAGTTCAACATCACTCAGCATCAAAAATAACATCCGGATTTTCACCTCCAATGTGAAGTCAGTGCTACTCACCGTACGGATCAGAGACTTGGCCAGCGCGTCATAAAGAGCATCTCAAACAAAATTCAGACCTTCATTAACAGTTGTCTTCCCTCAATACTACTCAAGATCAGATGGCCGGCCAGAAAAGATCAGAAACAGGGATCTCTGACAATGAACGAACCAACCAGGAACCGATTGTGCAACGAATATGCAGGAATAAATGGAGATGGATTGGCCATACTCTGAGGAAACCATCAGGTGACATCCCTAGACAAGCCATTGCTCGAGTGGAACCCGAAAGGGAAGCGTCGAGTTGGTCGTCAGTGCAAGGGTTACTTGGAGGAGGTCATGTAAAGAGGAAATGAAAGCATGTGGGCAGACTTGGAGTGGAGTGAAAATAGTTGGCAGAAAACCGAAGGCAATGGAGGCGCGCGGATGAAGCCCTATGTTCCTCTAGGAATTAAAGGATACAATAATAATAATAATTTATAACCAGGAACAATGAAGGTGTATTTCAGATGGATTGCTGGTTGTTGTCACCCGAAATAATAACTCTGTATAAGTTATGACAAGATCACACACAAGTATGACTAAACAGCTTTTATTAGTATATTGAATATTAAATTAGTAGACAGAAGCTACGATGAGATAAAAGAAAATGGATAGCTTGCGGGAGAGGAGTTTGAAAATGGCAATGATGTGGACAGTACGTCAACGTCCAGGTTCAAAACTTATGTAGATTTCCTACTTTATGACACGCTTTTTGATGGGTCTGATAAAGCTTTTACGAGGAATTCTGAGAATGTACTCACGTAAACAAATTGATACTGATTACTTTGATATGATTATGAATAGTGAATTTGTTCTGAAAGTCACCCAGTAAATACTTCCGTAACATTATGCTTTACCAAACAAACAAGCTGACTCGGAAAATACAAAGCTTAATTATTCCTAGTTTAAATAACTCTTAGTTAATAAATATGCAGTCCATTTGATAAAACGTAAACCACAAATTGAAGTTCACCTGTAACCTGTGAGTAGCAGAAAGAGTCATTTCACCCAGTGAAGTACACTCAACAGAAAGTCACCTTGTCATAAACTTGATGAAAGTTCCATGTGGAAACTATAGAGCAGAGTACTCCATCATGAAACTCCACCTTACGACTAATTTAACTTCAACATATTATTCATTTTAATGATATAAGAAAATTTTTTAGGAAATATTAATGAACTTACTTTGTTCTGCTTTATATGTATTAACTCTCCAAATTAATGAGAATAGGAAAAGTAAAATTATCCAACATTTACAGGTAATATACATGATTTTAATTTCTCATATTAAACAAAGTATATCTCGTATATAGTTTAAGTCAATTCTCGATGTATGCAACATAATTGCTTGATAAACATCCTTTGGTCTTTACAGTTCACGATATAAACGTTCATGTGTATAAAGTAATCATGTTTGTAACGGAAATTTTTAACAATAACAACTCGTAATACACGAATATTTTCATCCGTTCAAATAGGTCTTTTCCAACAAGACTATTAAACCAATCAGACAGTGGCAAATTGCAACAAGGTCATTTAACCTCAAAATTATGAGTGGGTGGTATGACAAAGTTTGATTTAATTGGTTAACATTGTCTAGAGAAATACAAATGGGGTCTATTATGGTTGAAAAATTAGTGACAAGAGACAGATGGTATTGTTTACACATGAAAAGTCTTTCTTGATTCACCACACAAAGCAGACTAACTAACATCTGTTTCTAGCACAGGGTAAACTAGATCAGGTAAAATTAGGATCATTTTGAAAATGACCTTTTTAAAAATCACTTCATATTTCAAGAAGTATTAAACATGTGGGTTGATTCATACATCCCTTTTCAATAGCGAAAGGCTAGACCTCTTGTACGGTTTTATTTTGGAAATCTTCAAGTGTTGTTTAGCTTTGTCTAATTCAAATAATTCTCTAAAATAAGACTGGTATAAGATAGATAGTTGATCAACACTGACCGTCTGTTAACTGTATGTCTGCATCAGGTTGAAATTTTAGCCTAAATGATCCATTTAAAATTGTAACGTATTGAATAATGTTTAATAGTTGAAACATTAACAGAATCTCCATTGCAGTAGTGTTAAATAAACATACAGGCAAAGCTGCGCTAATACTATTTCGAAATTTCCGGTCAATGCTCCACTTATAAGCCTAATGGTTTCCCATAGCGAAAACTTGATTGAATTGAACTCAAGGCATAAAACTTTGTGTTGACCTCAATGCATGCATACTATTTTGAAGAAGTGTCACACTAATTTTAAATGTCTATTTTTTAAGATGAGGATGGATATTATTGCTTTCCAAGGGCAAAATAATTATGATCCTGATAAGATATCGCATCATAAGGAACAATGGGTACTTCTCAAGTCCGTAAATTTGAATATCTAGAACCGATTGGAAATAATGTTGGTTGTCTAGTGATTTTTTACTAAGTGTTTAGTTTTAATATAATAATATTGTAACTTGATTCTAAAATAATGTTCTTAGTCTAGCAAGTCATTAGAAAGGCCTGCCTCATTTCCCGGAATCCGCTGTAATAGATTGTTAAAAGCAGTTGTTAACTGTTCATTGTTCATTTACATTTGTTTCAATATAAACAACCTAAAAAGGAATTATCTATTTTGTTTTTCCCCGTTGATTGATTCTACCGAAATGTTTGGCCTCTGTTTACTCGTGGTTCAAGTGGTAAAGTGAATGACGCTTTCACATGCTGGGCTCGAGTTCCAGTGGGAACGTTATCATTCACTGGGGATTGCAGGTACATCCAGTTGACGGGTTCTAAATAGGGAGAAATGTGCTTCCTGGATTCCAATACAAGTTACCATCCACCAAATAACTTGATCTTAAGTGAAATATACTTCATTTAGATTTCCCTTTAAATACTTGTGTAATCCAAGTTGATATGCGGTGATTTTAGTAGTATTATCAATTGAAGGAAAACTAATCACTGTGTGAACATGAATTATAATTCAAGGTTATCCTAGGTAGTCTTATCTTGTTGATAACATATCGTTCTTTCTGTAAACTTTTCATCAATTTGGCATTTCTCATCATACCTCAGTTATGGATAAAATTAATCAATAAACTTAAAGGGAACTTCATGGCTATCAAATGTTCCAAAGGTTATTGCATGCAAACTTAGTGTGATAATTTTAATAGAATCATAGGGGAAATCTACAATGCACGAAAATTAGTATCCTGGTGGTTACGTAATACAAAAGAGAAGGATATAAACTGTAAGTGGAAAAAATACTCAGCAGGAGGCCATGAACTTAAACCTCATGAATATTGCGTATGTACCTTGCTGATTTATGCTGACAAGCATAATAACCATATAATAAAATCGGTTTCACTCCTGGAACCAGACAGTGTGACATATATATATATATATATATATATATATATAATTTAGCTAGTTGGGGAAAGGATTTTACACTGGGATAGTTTAATGTCGACTTGAACTGTTATCAAGGATGCGCGATTCCTCACATTTACTAGTTTTCAGTTAGATGGATCCAAGCATCTGATAGTGTTCCTGTTGGTACTGAGACCGAGTAACATAATAATAGTACTACTAATCATATCAGTAATAATAATAATAACAGCTTTATTCTGCCCAAAATGTTTACACAATATACAATATTTTCAGATTAGTCTATTGAGTAATATCTTCTCCTCATTTGTCATCTTCAAGTGAAAGAGTAATCTACAATACCACATGTGACGCAATGCCCTTTGATCCAAAGAATAAAAGTAAGAGAGACTTATCACAAAATCTATATTCATCAAAGTCACACCGGATACATGTAACAAGCGCGAGTCAGTAAAATTGGCAACAACCTGGAATATAATTCTGAATACACAAAAATGAATAAACAAAAAAGGAATTATGTATATATATATATATATATATATATATATATATATATATGAGTACAAATCATAAATGTGTGTATTAAAAAACAATTCCGGCAGTTGATATGAACATAGGCATTAATTTTGCTGGAAATACTACCAATAACAAAAACTTATCACTGTATGTAAACCATTGAAATATAATTATACTTTATTTGATCTAATCCACAATACTTAAACTTTTTACTGATATTAAAAGTAATTCCTTATAGTATTTTTCTTTCGTTGCCAAGAGATGCTAATTAAAAATGTGCACGAGTACATTTGGCAACCCATGGACACGATTGAATGGTTAAAATAAAGAGAAATAGAGAAGATTTTGTGCCTTTTGTTAGATGGAAATTTAGGTAGCTCAGTGATTCGAGCAGAACAGCTTTGCCTAATATGCTACATAAAGGTGGAGAAATCACTAATTTGTGTAGTTACAGTCAGAGTACAAGGTCAAGAAGGTATTGTAGATCTCAAAGGTCTTAATAGAAGAGAAAAAAGCAATAGTGTGGTGAGAGCTGGCTGTTAGTCAAAACTGGTGGACAGTAATTTATGTCAATGTTTATGTCTCGAATATTGGTCGTGAGAAAAATGAGAACAAAGGCTTTGCGTAGGCAGATACAGTTAACATATAGATGATCTGACATTCAAGAAACATCCACAAAGAGATGCAAGGTTAACTTTCTGCGGTTTTCTGCTAACAATAATCTATAATATGTACACGAAAATCCATAAATATGTGTTGATTTCCTTAATAAACGATCTGTTGCCTTGGCCCTTGTCTTCTGTTGTTACAATAGTATTTAACTCCCCTATTACTCCGTAGAATACGTCATATTATCGATGAGTCTCATACTCTTTCCTGAATTTATGCGTAAGTTAGAAGAGCATACATTAGGGAATTATATTATTTCTGAATGGAACTTCCAAATGGATATGTAAGTTTTATTCAAGAGTTGCCATCGGACTTCCAAACTGATGAATACTATTTTCAGCAAGAATAAATTATTTATTATGAATAAGAAACGAAAACGATCAAAAATGGTAGGTATGAATTCACATTACCTGTTGGGGTTTTGATGTTGTCCAATACTGTTTACAGCTATCCGCAGAATTCTTCCTTCTTTTCTTGTTCTCACTTGTTTGTAGGAGCATAGCACTGGATAACTGTAACTTTACTACCTTTTGAGTTGGATCCCTCTGTCATAATCCTGGAGGGGGGGGGGAATGGTTCTCACGCTATTAGAGCTTTCGACCTAGTTGCTGACATCGTGATTACCACTTCCTCAATGCGCTCGCGGTTGTCGTCTAGATGACCAGAGTGAATCATTGACTCCTTAGTTAACGATTTGAAGAGTTCATATCTATTTCACCTGATCTGATCGATTCTGAGCACGTCTGTACCACATCTTTTCACTTGTTTTGGAATCTTAGCTACCTTCTCAGCTTTGAACACCATAAGCACATCCCAAATCCCAATGCTCATTTTTGCTTTCATTGAAAGAAGACAAACCAGCTGACTGACTTCATGAACGCTTTCACCTGCTCGCGTCATTTCGTTGCCGATTCTAGAAAATAATGAGTTTATTCTTCATATTTTTGTTGTCCTTTGACGTTACTGTAGAAACTGGATTGATTTTCCGGGGTAGGGTTGCTAGCCCTACACCCAACCTTCCCTCTTTTTTCGGGCTTAGCACCAGCTAGTAAGCTAGTGGACTGGTAAACTAACTAAGTCCTTAAAAATGACCACTTACACTTCATTGATATTCACTATAAATTAGTGACCTTCATTGTTTTGACGAAGTTATTTCGCTTGCAGATATTCAGCCAGTCAAGTGCTAATATTTCTTCTCTTCCCTCCCTCCCCCCCCCCATCAAATTGTGCTACTCGTGTTCGGTACTTTACCAGGTGGTTAATTCTGAATATAGTGTTCCATATAGTGATAAGCACAGCAATTTAGAATTTGTATTTCATTCCAGTTTAAACTCATCAGCTAGATCAGTGTTTTCGATCCTATCTGGGGAAAGAAACCGGGTATTTATGCCTTCAGTGGTTAATATGCTAACGTCAAGAATGTTAAAACCTCACCTAGTTTACTAGTTCATTGGTTCACTAGCTGGTCTTTGGAGGAGGTAAAAGAGAAGTTTGGGCGTGAGACTAGTAACCCTAACCAAGGAAATCACTGTGATCGTTGCAGACACTTAAATGCCACACAGTTAGAGCTATATGCTCAGAAGAAGTAAGTGAAGATGAATTAAGCATTGTTTATAATACTTTGATCGAAAAGTGGTTATCCCGACAAATTTATCAAGAAATACATGACAAAGAAAGCGGAAAAGGATTACTCCCTATCTGTAAACAAGAAGCCACCTTATGTACGACTGCAATTCAAGGGCGATATACCAAGCGAAATAATTGGGAAGAAATTAAGAAAATCAGTTCAGAGAACTTTTAATGCTAGCGAACTACACGTATTATTCTCTACACGACCGATGGTGATTCCTCGACTGAAAGATGAAGTACCTAGACTAGCCACTTCCAATTGTATCTATCAATTTAGCTGCGCTTGTGGAGCGAGTTATATTGGTCGTTGCTCTAGGAACTTGATTTTTCGTGCTCGAGAACATCTTCCACTATGGCTAAGTAAAGGTGTAGTGAAGACTATTAACAGTTCAATATTAGACCATCTGGTGCAAACTGGCTGGCCACAAAGCCAGCCAGCCAGCGTGGAAGAATCCTTCTCTATAACCTACCGGGTGCCTAATAAATTGCCAAGAACATCGAAGCACCGCATGCTCCAAACAGCAGAGGCTATCGCAATTCGCCTCAAACAAACAGTGCTCTGTGTTCAAAAGAAGCAAGTCCAGCCAGCCCCTACTACTGCCCTGGCCAGCCTTCAGTAAAGACTATAAAGTCATGAATTTGTAGTATTATCTTTCCTAATTCTTCTGACATTCAGCTTATTTTATGTTGATGCTATTCAGCTATAGTCTATCAATATTACTGATTCGATGTTATTTAAACAGCATTAATGTTGTTCATAACACTAATTCATTCATTCATTCACTATGATGTATATATAACTGTAGAGCCTGATGATGAATTTATCGAAAAGAGTACTCTTTGTTCAGTATCTATTCTTTAGAAAAAAAATAGTAAGATTGTTAAAGTGTAACAAGGTTTCTCTTCTCTTTCGTGTACTCTCATCTTGTTAATGATCATATTTAATTGTTGCTTAGCTATAAACTACTGTGAAAAGTAATTCAAGAAATATTGTCATGACATCCTATGATGAAAGACTGAAGTATCCTGGATAGAGCTTTCAACTTCACTACTCTTCAGATCATACTGATCATAAATAGGAGTAATGAAGAGTATTTTACTTCAGTGTAACTGAATTTCTTTATTCTCTTAGTCTATTTAATTTGTACTAAAATGAGTACTAACCCGCATATAATTAGAAGACTTTTATTTAATAAGAGATTAATTACTCAGATAGACTGATATTAGTGTATACTGTAGAGATAAAAATCATGTGTACATGAATGTTTATCGATTACTGTTTGCACTTGTATATATGATGCAATTGATGAGCACGAGAATGTAGGCTATATTGACAAAAATTAAAACAGACAAACTATTATAACGTTCAGTTGTAATGTGGTGTGTGATTTGTCAGTAGTATATACGGAGACGTTCATCAGCATAAAAAATCAAATATCTGATGGATATGTTTGACGTCAAAGAGAGGAAATGAGCCAATACTGCCGAAAAACATAGGAGACATGAAAAGAAGCCAAAGCGAGACACTACGAAGGAAGGGAAGAAGGAACACAACACGGAAGATGTGTGCAAATCATGATTTAGAGAGAAGGTGTAAATAATTTCGCTATATAGAGATACCAAATTCCGAATATACATTCCGTTACCAAGCTTCTTGTCTTCTACCACTGCAGTATAACTCTTCAATGATTGTTTATATTTATAGGTATGATGATAACAATTATGCTAGATAGTGGGATATGAAATCGCAAGATAAAACGATGATTAGTTTTATTATTCACTGTTATTATTATTCCCTTGGATTCCGAGTGGGACATTTGACGTCAACAGCATATCTCCATTTCATCCTGTTCTCTGTATTCTTCTATAACTCGTTCCATCTCCTTGTCACATGATCTCCTCCATAGCATTTTAGGCCACTGAAATGGGTTCCACTAGAGGGTATGCCTCGTGTGTGATACTACCCAGAGGTCCGCTCAGCATGTGTCCTTCTGCCTATTTCTTGGACAGTAAGTTTTTGTTCAGATGGATATCCTTTTTGCCTGGCCCTTTAATCTTCAGTATCGATTCGGCCAAGGCGGCTGTTGATAAAAGTTTGCAGTAGACTGTTGGAAGTTCTCTTCTTGATGTGATCACTATTTCTCTGAACTACATAGAAGCAGTGATTTGATATTAGAGTTAAAGATTTTTTATTTGTTAAATCTCTATGGTGTATACATAAGTAGGCGGGAAATGGATAAGACTGATTCTGTTTACAAAATGTACAGAACAGAGGATATAAAGAAGCTGCATTCATCTACTTTGAAACTAATCAATGTCTACTTATCATTTCTACTTCCCACTCATTGAGATACCGTTGTCCCATATGATCAGGAACTAGTAATCCTTTGATGATATTAGATAGTTGGAGGCAATCGGCAGGAAGCCCATCCTGATGTAGGTTTCATGCTAGTTGGCACAGCCCCCCCACAGTCAGCAAGGCGTATCTGCAACCTTGAAGGAACTCATGTCCCTTCTGAGATAAGAACCCACATCAGCCAGTGCTGCCTGAAGTCAGAGACTTTACCACTGAGGTACTCAGGCTCGCTATTGACCTCCTGTAGGAGTGTAGTGGGTATTTTGATTGAATACTAGTAACTGGTGTGATATGTCTAGTCCTTTCTTTGGTACAGACTGAATTCTATCAGTCAGCTTTGTAATGTGGCCACCATTCATTCTAGGTGGCTCGCCATCACGGTGCACATTGATATGATTATATTAGATAGTTGGAGGCAATCGGCAGGAAGCCACACACACACACACACTAGTTATTAGTGTCCAATTAAAGTACTATTAATCCCTGTTCACCGCTTTGATTCATTTAGTTATATTGGCGGGAAATTATCAAACTAATGATTACACAGTGATCATATTTTCATGAATCTCAAATACCTACATAATGAATGTTCTTATTAATTCTTGCAGCTGGAATTCTTCAAGCATAAAATCAAATCATATTCTCAATACAGTAATTAATAATTTTGGTATGAAAATAAACTATGCATTATATCATAATCAATTTTCAGTTATTTTGTTTAAATTATCTCGGTAATAAATACGCGCTCAATTTATCTTCTCTATGCATTCAGACAGAAATAAAATTAATAATTACACTGAATTATTGATATACTTTTATGTCTAGAGGTTTACACACAACACAAAAAATCTACATCAACTCTTCACCATGCAAGTTTACTTTCTGAAATTAGATTCCACTACTATCTGCATCAAATCTGTGGGGATTTTCGTATTACATAATAGGTTTTTTTTTAAAAAGGGACAAGGACAATAACCACAGAGACAACTGGTGACTTATAGGAACAGACTAGACTACATTTTAATGGCGTCATTATCCATTGTAATCAGTAAAACAGGTTGGACAGTAGTAATTTTGAATTTTTATATATTTAATGATGCATAATGAAATAGCTGGGAGGCATTTGTCTATATTTTAAGAGTTTATTTCCTCACCGCCTAGTTTTAGGATAGTCAATAAAACAAGTAGATGTAGACAACTATTTAGTTTACCTTAGGAAGAATCACATCTCTGCAAACCACATCAATGAATATCAGTCTACTGTTCATTAGGGATTATTTTCATGAGAGGTTTCGTGGAGTATGAACCAGGAGTTATGACCAATTGAATCCCCCAAAACAATGGCATTGTATAGAGGTGGTGTTATATAGCAAATTTACGGATATTAGAATTCGTGAATCACTGGTTTTTAAACCAATTGTCGAATATTTTAAAGTATTCACTTAACAATCTGGTGATGGAGTCATGTGTGTGCAGTGCTGAAGAGTCTCAAAATGAGGCGAAACACCTGTCCAGTAATATTCATCGTCTTCTAATGGATTCCGGTTGACCCAAAAGTTCACCTTCGAAAAATAAAGAATCCTAAAGTGGGGGAGGGGAATCATTGATCACTCTTAATCTACAAAAAGCGATTAGATGCCGCTGTTCTCCTACATCATAGGCTAATCTCTAGTTTAGATAAAGGAGCTAAATACGTTTGGTGTGCCTTCCTTGATTACACATCTGCATTTGACTCTGTTCCCAGGTCTCTCTTGCTAAGTAAGCTTGCTGCAACACAGGCTGAGAGCTGGACAAATAAGTGGTTGCATTCCTATTTTTCTGATAGAAAGCAGTACACCGTCTACAATGGAAAATCCTCCACTACCTCACTTACTTTAGCTGGTGTTCCTCAAGGTGCTGTTCTTTCTCCCTTTCTGTTTTCGTTTTTCTTACATGACTTGCCTTATTCTGATGTAGCCACTTTTGTTAAGTATGCCGATGACCTCTCGGTTTCTATGCCTGTCAACTCTCAGTCAGATTGTTCCAAATTAAATAGCTTTCTGTCGGAAATTAGTCAGTGGTCCTCTTCAAACGGACTTAAGCTTAATCCGTCTAAATGTCAGGTAGTCAATTTCACTTTCAGACGTAAAGGTGACCTACAGCAACTAGTTAGCTCACATGGCCCCACTCTCATTGACGGCACAGAGGTTGAAAATACATCTTATGTCAAGTACCTTGGGCTGAGTTTTTCCACCGATCTTTCCTGGTCTTCCCACATCTTGCTAGTTACTAGAAAGATGTTTCGCTTAACGTTCTACATTAGGAAATTGAGGCAGTCTGGTATAAAGCAGTCTTTGCTTTCTCAGTTTGTCAATTCTTGCATTCTACCCATCCCCCTATACTGCTCCCCATTAATCTTTCCTGGACTACTTAAGAAAGACTTTGCTTTGCTGAGAAGGCCAGGCACTAAAAGCCGTTAATAGGGCAAGTGGGATATCATTAAACCAACTGGTTAACACTATTGTAGATAGACATATTATATCATGTAAGAAACTAGCAAATACAATATTGTCAGACCCCGAGAATCCTCTCTACACGCAGCTGTCTCCTTGTATTTCATCTGGTAGAACTAAAAGCGGTTATAGGAGGCTATATGCTAGGACTATCAAGTACAAATACTCCACAATACTATATCTGGCACAGCTCTTATGTGATGAGAAATCCTTTAGGTATGACACGATCAACTTACTGCGGCACTCTCACAAATAGTCCTATTAGTTTTTGTTTTCCTTTCTTTGTTACTGTTATATTGTTGTTCACATCTTCTATTACACACTAATTTTATATTTCATATCCTGTGGTGCATTGTTTAAAATGTAAACGCAACGCTGTTTTTTTATCTATCTTCTTTTTGTGTGTCGCCTTTTGATTTTAAAATCTTATAAAATTTATGAGGTATTTAGATGCAATATATTGTAATGAACGCTGAAAATTCCATACCTGTACTACAAATACTGTTTGGAATAAAGCTGTTATTATTATTATTAATGTTTTAATATTTGACTATGAAATGAAACGAGAAATAAGTTTGAAGGGATTATTGTGAAGTGTAGAAAACCATTGTTCTGATTATTCACATAAGTTCTGTTTTGTGTACTTCAGTTTATTTTCGGCTTTAGACACATGACAGAGTGTTGATAAATTACAACTACTTCATGACCTAATTATCTATATACTTCTTTTGGGATTTACAGAGTGACAGTTACTCCAATTAAATGTACTATTTGAAGTGTCTAACTAAAGACGTTACTTTAGTGTCACCTTCTGTCCGAATCCATCACAACTGGTCTTTCTCCCTTATTTCACTTATCACCTGATTGTAAAACAGTAAAACTAGTCCGACCAATAGGAGTGTTTAACTATGTCAGAAGAAGACTTGTCCCATAAACAAAAGACTGATAACCTCATTGAAACTATCTTTGTAAACCGTTTGGTGCTCTGTCACCTTTAATGTTTGGTTTCATGTATCCCAGGTTATGCACCATTCATACGTAAATAGGATGTAGAATCATTCCACTTTAGCGACCATATCGGGCAGAACTAGGTCATTATTAAGGTTAGATGAAGAAAAATAGTCACACAGTGTCTTTAATCACAAACATCGTCGGGTGACATTATTAGGGTGGTTCGAAAAGTTTTTCTAAACTCACAAAGTGAATATGTGTTCAATTAAATGTATCAGATGTATAAATACAACGGTAATAAGAGTATAATGAGGATATTCCGCTTGAACGTGTATTGCCTACGACTATTAATGATGTATATAAGCCAAAACAAACAATATTTCAGCGAATTCGTTTTTTGCAGTAGTGTATAACAAAAACATTCAACAATGTTACTCAGAAATATATTCAGGTAGGTAGTTACCTGTCGTTCCAGTGGGAAGTCATGACCATTAGGGTGCAGCAGGTCGGGTGTGAGGAGAAATATTCGCCGAAGACATCGGCTAGCGGTTGCGCCACATCGTGAATTGGCAGGAGTTGGAATTCACGGGCCATTGGATTGGGTAGCATTGGCTTAATCGTCTTCGAGCTAGCTCGCTAGTCTTGTAACCAGAAGGTCCTAGGTTCAAACCCTGGCGGTGGATGAGTGCTGCTGAAGAGTCCCAAACTAGGACGAAACAGCTGGCTGTCCAGTACTCCTAGGTTTTCCAATGGTCCTCTAACCAATGTCAGTTCATGATGAAATCCTATAACCAAATATAAACTACTTAGGTTTTTTACCATTGTATTTTTTTCTGTGGTCAAGCGAAACAGAATGCGAATTTCATCTTCCTTTCAAAGACACCCTTCTGTAGTACTTCGATGCGTCGAGCTTTATGTCTTCTAGATACACTTTATAAACTCCTGATGAAAAGAAAGTAAGATGAAATTAACTTCTTAATCTGAGTGTTAGCGAATAACAGTGTAACCTTCATACTATAAATGTCTGTTCTTTATTTTCACTTAAACTTATTAAATAACAGTAAAGAAAAGCTAATTGATAATCGGAGAAAGAGGGTGCAGCAGGTTGAAGGTGAGACAGTAACTCATCGAATAAGGAGATATTGTGAAGTGGTCGCGCTATGTCATGAATTGGCTGGAGTTAGAATTCATGCACTGGCTATTGGACCAGGTCCCGGTGGCTTAATGGCCTACGAGCTAGCTTGCCTTGTAACCAGAAGTTCCTGGCTTCGAACACTAGTGGTGTGTGCCGGATGAAGAGTCCCAAACTAGGACAACACAGTTACCCAGTACTCTCAGATTTTCCAATGGTTCTCTGACTGATGTCAGCTCATGAGGAAATCCTCCAACCAATGAAAACAAAATCCCTACAAAACCAATACTTGAAAAGAAACAGTACTTTGATGCATGGTAATTACAGTCACTACTCAACAACTCTATTCCTGAGTCAGTCATATGAAACAACTTTTCTTTTTCACATAAAGTCATTTTTCACACAGAAATAAAATCATTGTATTACAAGAACATGATGAAAATTGAACAAAGTACTCGAATTGACAAAAAAAAACACGTTATTCATACAACAATCACGTTAGTATCATGTTACAATGATGATGAGAATTCATTCACTAGCCGCGCATACTTTAACAACAAATTCAGTGTTCAGACAAGTAAAAGCTTGTATGCATTGTAATACGGTACCCTTCACAAGTATAAATGACATTTTGAGTAAAATAAACACAAAATAGTCAAAAAAAAAGGAACAAAAAACAAATTAGTATCCTTATCATGCTTGTAAGCGGAGGGAAGATGATAAGTGACTTTCATGTGTCACTCAACCGAATCTGATACCAGAGTTGTTTACATGTTGGGGTGGGGGTGGGGGTGGGGGTGGGCGTAAGTAATTGCCCCCACACTACGTCTCGTCCATCTTTGTGGTTTTGTGTTTATAGCTTAACCCACAAGCTGTGTCCATCATTTGTGGTCAACAATTAGGTAGATATTATTATTATTATTACTCATGAGAAATTGGACGACAAAAACCCAAGACAACATTCACAAGTGATCGCTGGCTGAGTTACAGCTAGTCATATCGTCCACTTCTAATGGTAACTACCACTTAATCAAACAAACATTCAACCATGTCAATTACAAATGATGGATGTGTGAATATCACAAAATTCAAATAAGAAGATGACAATGAATAAACCAAGTGGTAATTAGTGTATTCATCATACGAATCAACACATTTGCATGCTAAATTAGTAAAAATATGACTGTATTATACTCTGACTAAGTGTGAATCACCATTATCATCATCAATTTCACAACCAGATACAGTGCAGAAACCCCTACTCTCTTTTATGTCAGTTGTATGATAAACTTACAACATTCAACATGATTTCAAGTGGAAACAGAGAGGAACACTGCACTCACTAGAATGAACTTTTAAACATTTGAGTAAACATGGGATTTTCAATACTACTATTATTACTACTCTAAGTAGTATTAATGTAGCTGAAAATACAAATATAAATTACGAGTAGGAGACTATGTAGGTATAAGTACATTTACTAATCAGTAGACTGAATTCAAAATTAAATGTCAATCAAAGTTGTTTTATCTTTCAACTCCACTTCACTCAAAACTGATTCTCTTGCCTCTTGAGTACAAATGCTCTTAACTTACATATGCTCACAAGTATATATATATTGACCAACCACAGAAATAATTAATTTAGCCATTTATTTCTTTGTATCTATCAGGAAATTATGCTCTTACCTATTTCAGGTTTCATGCAAACATGTGAGTAAATGTGTAAAACATGGAGCTTTGAATTCACTGTCTTCATGAAGTTTTGTTCAGAAATAAAGCAAAAGTTATCTCATGTTTAAGTGTTCATGTCAAATCTTATAAATATTCAACTTTCAGAGTTTCAGCTTATGCCAAGAGTAGACACTTCCCACTATATGTGATTAGAATGTACAACGATAGGAATGCAATGATATCCTGATAGTGTGTTGAAGTTAGTTCTGAAGGTTGTAAACGCTTTGTTTTTTTGGCTGTCTTACAGGGACTACAGTGAACCTGAATTAGTAGATACTATCTCTGTCAATTGCAGGAAAGTATTAATTTTTGTGGGATACCCAAATTACAATGGAACACTTAAATGCTCAGTGAGATGATTTTAAACGATTTTGATCAAATTAATACAATAATCTTGACTAAAAGCGTATCACTAGACATACTTTCTACTGTTATACTTCAGGAATCCTGAAGATATATATAGTAGGGAGGGAAGTCAGAAAGTCTTTGAACTTATTAAAGTAAAAATACACATTTCCATACAGTTAATAATGTACCACATCTTTTGTATCAGAGCTAGTCATACTTCCTTGTTGTTCAAACTTCGGTAGATTGAGCGGAGTTAGGAAGACAATATGTAAAAGTTGTCGGATTAAATTTTTAAATCGACCGTCAATAGGAAACGCAACCTGATACTAATAAAGATGACTCATATCAAGGATTACCCTATTTTTGCTTTTTCGATACTCAAAGATTGATCTCATCCATCTCATCCTATTCATTACACAACTACCCATATACACTAAATTTACAGTTATTTCTAATAGCGTGTCATCAGGGCTGAGTGCGAGTATAACAAATGTAACGATATCCTGTATAGTTTATAATGTCAGCTGTAATGCACATATTGTAACTCTAAATGTATTGTTTTGCATTGTATTCGATACTTCGATATGTATTCTAGTCCTGTCTTCCTCTTATAGTTTTGAGCTGTCTTCCAACTTTACACCGTTTGGAAATTCATAGTTTAGCGAGATTTAGGATATAAAAAGACTGAAAAGCCCCTCTGAGTATCTAGTATCCAGGGTAAAACCATATATGAGTTCATGAAATAGATAGTGTATATTTCACTGCGTGAAACTACTAACTGTCATTCAAATACTACTCACGTTATCGAATAGTAAAAAGGCATATTCTGTATATTTAAACATTGAATCAAAGTACAGGGTACCTATATGGATTTCCAAATAAATATATTTTATTCCCGTCATGGGCGAAGTATTCATCAATATACAAGCGAATAAGGACTTTTCTAGTTGCGTAATAGATTGTCTACACCACTTCGTAAGTTTTCAAGTAGACTTGTGGGAAAGTGAACGAGTGTAATGTATTTCGCGGTGATAGTATCGGGAAGTTGAGTAAAATTTTTAGCGGGAACATGAATATTTCTTTACGTCAGTCTTTTCGTTTGACTGAATGGATCAAAATAATGTCATTTGTGATAATAATAATAATAATAATAATAATAGTTCTTATATATATCCAAACCACGTTCACTTTTAACGGTTTGAAAAAATTTGGGCATTGGGTATATGATATTTTTTTTTTTGATTTTTTGATTTACAGCTTGATTCCACACTGTATTTTTGGTACAAGTATGGAATTTTCAGCGTGATATTCATTATAATAGAGGTTTTTTGTATTTCCCAATGAATGAAAAAACAAAACGAGATTGTTTTTACTGACGTTTCGCTATTTAATGCTAATAGCTTTCTCAAAGTATTATTAAACCGGAATTTACAAAATCTCAGCATATATATAACAAAGAATTAGGGGGTGAGAAAAAAATTCTTTGTTATATATATGCTGAGATTTTGTAAATTCCGGTTTAATAATACTTTGAGAAAGCTATTAGCATTAAATAGCGAAACGTCAGTAAAAACAATCTCGTTTTGTTTTTTCATTCATTGAGAAATACAAAATCCTCTATTATAATGAATAATAGTTCTTCTTCTTCTTATTTTATTTATTCCACTGTGCCACCGACAAACAGAGGTTAGGACTCTCGCCGACACCAACAATAAGGAATCTAAATCATCAGTAGTAATTCCATACAAGGAAGGAACCTCAGAAGCCTTACGCAGAATTCTTAACAAGGCTGGAATAAAAGTGGCATTTAAACCCACAAATTCAATTAGAAACAAGCTTTGTCAGTTAAAGGATGAATCCTGTGGAGCCTTTAAAACAAAACAAATTAGTTTGTCTAATACCCTGCCTGCAATGATTGTCAGGTCAGATACATAGGTCAAACTAATAGAACAGGGGCAGTCAGACTAGCTGAACATGAAAACCTAGCAAAATCTAGATTGGTCAACCCAAATAAGATAAGAAATCTAGTGAATAGTTCAGCCATAGCATTACATGCAGTCACACACAACCATACAATAGGATGGGATAGGATGACAGTTTTAAAATCTAATGTCACGGGGTGGACGGAGAGATTGATAACTGAAGCTTTGTTTATCGAATCAACTGGAGAGAATACGTGTAATAGGAATGATTCAACACCTGTCCCAGATATCTGGAAAATTCTACTACTCCTACGACGACAAATAGGAGAAAATAAAGAAAACTATAAAACTCAAGTTTCGAAGTCGTGTGATTACAATTGATATGATTATGAACAATAAATTTTGTTCGAAACGTCATCCAGTAAATAATAACACTGTTTCACTGTGTGATATATCTAATAAACATACTAATATGGAATTTGGGCACTGTGGTAGAGTATAACTCCATTATAGATAAGATTTTATTTTGATAAACCAGTGTTGGACAGTAATACTAACTGATGGCGTTTCGAGCACAAACTATTGCTCATAATCATATCATCAGTCGATATTACTGTATAACACTGTATGCTTTATCAAAAACAAAATCTTATCTATAATGGAATAATTTCACATAACCTATTTTAAATTGTCTTCTTTCTCATCAGTACACCATACAATGACAGGTGAATAAAGTGCGTTTCAAATGAACAGTATGAAAGTTTATCAGAGTACCACTTGTAAAGTAAGTGAGCAATTAACCGATCCTCTGTGTAGTCCATTGAAGTTCAGTAAACTTCTAAACAAACCCTAAACTGTTCTCTACTACTTAATATTGTCAATACAAGTAGTATACTGCACCGTTTTGAGTCTTATATGATTAGTTACTCAGTGAAATGAGCTGTGTAAACTAACAGAAATACAGTTTAGTCATCATTTCATTAATTTTCAGTTTAGTCACAGCGGAAAGCAACGATTTCACGCACACACAGGTGCTACATAATATAAGAAAGAAAGAAAGAAAGAACAGAATGATGCTGGAAAAAGGACAACCAAACAAATTCATGAGATAGGAATAAGTTTTCTATTCTATTTCTCTCTTACTTTACTCTCTATCTTTTAGTGTCACTTCTCCCCACCTTGCTCTCTCTCTCTCTCTCTCTCCCTCTTAACCACACCTGCTGTGTTTGTTTTTTCTAATCAAAACGCATCGTTTTCACTTGAAATTAGAGTAAAGTGTATACACCCATGAGACAAATTGATAAAATTGATAAAACCACCAAACATCTAAATTGTTAAACTATTCTCTTTTCTCTTTTTTTGCATAGAAATTTTCTTTCGGAAATTCTAGAAATATATATACCAGAATTTTAATTTTCAATTAGAAGCGTGCGTTTTGCTGCTTTATTTTTACTATTATTATTATTTCTCTTACCTAGTAATCAATAATGCTGGAATAATGTCATCAACTGTAACACCTGTGATTCATTTTGTCACTTCATTGGTGTTTAGTAGTAATTAAGGCTTTAGTAATTAAAACTCAATTTTAGTTAGAATTTTGCTAGTCTTTTCAGTTGCATATTGTTGATTGATCGAAGGTGCATAAGATAGTCTATTTCATAGTGAAAAAAAAGTTGCAATATGAACAATAGTCATTTGCCAAGAGAACTTCTTGTCATTCCTTTGCTTTCCGAATGAAGCATAGGGCTATAAACTTCAAGCGTTCGAGTTTCAATGGGGTTTGTGTTGATTTTTTCGACGGAGTAGGTTTGCTAGTCTCAATTCCAACCTTCCCTTTCATCCAGGGTCACTACCGGCTATGAGATGTTTAGAAGCACGTCAGTCGGGAATGGTATTTTATCTTGAATTGAACCACCGACGTACATCGACCCCTGACGGGGTCATGGGTGCGTATTGCTGAAGAGTCCCAAACAAGGGCATTTTGAATATTATGCAAATTAGATGTTCGAAATATGGAATTTCTTTGTTTTTGAGATGGATTTTGTGATTAATTGACTCATTTAAAATATTATAGACGAGAATGCTAGTGTATTGTAAATTAACAAAAGTTAAAAGTCATGAATCATTAGATTTGAACTCAGTGGTTTGAGTATAATTTGCTCGCCTGGTCACTTCATGGACCTTGGTTCTCACTGTGATGGAAATATATATGTGCACTGCTAAACGGTCTCAGATTGGAATAAAACATTTTTCCAATGATGTTGGCTGGAGTGGACATTTCCCCACTGAAAATACTATCCATCAGCTATATTCGAATGAAACTTTGAAAATGGTTATTTCTGTAGAATTCATTTTTAGATCTTTCAAGTTTATCAGTCACTATAAAGCCTTGTTTTGTAGGAAAATTATTTGAAGTTGTCTTTGAAAGTATCCATCACATTAAAGTGTATCTTTAATTATACTTTTTTTGAATTTACTGATGAGGAACCCCAAACTAGGACGAAACAGTTGTCCTGTACTCGCGTGTTTTCCAATGGTTCTATTAATGATGTCAACGCGTGACCAAACCCGTGACCAGTCAAATTCTTGCAAACCAACACTTGATAATTTGCTCTATAGCGTGTGCTACTGACAAGATTTTGTGATTACTGTATTGTGTGTGACATCTTTTGCGAGAATATTGAATAGCTGAGCGACAGATTACATGGTGAAGAGAAACAATGAAGGATATTTGTGAAACAACGAAAATAAACACGAAAAGAAGATAAACAAGTCACAAAATGGAGAACATGTGCAGTAGGAGATTTCAATGTAATGTTTTCTGCATTCTGCCATATCTGTACGCCAATTCGTCGATAAACATTTCTGCTACCAGATACTACAGTGTTCTGCTGTTGCTAACTTGATCAACTTACTTCCTTGTAGACAGACTCACATGACTTCGTTGAGAAGTACCTATTTGTGAGAATCATTCGACACACAATTTTAATTATGAGACAATTACTATAAGCTTGACTAGTCGATTCAAACAACGGGTAGAGAACACCAATTTCTGAAGTAACTTTCTATACAGGGAAGTTTTTTTAAACTCATAGATGACAAAGAAGGCGAGAACATATTCTCATCTAGTGGAATTTATTTATAATATAGTCATTTCATGGATGATATCGACGGTTGAGAGAAAAAAAAACAATCTACATTCAGACTAACATTCAACAGAAGCTACAATGAAGCCATATGCTTAAGGTAGGGCAAGCTTTACTTTGAATGTTGGAGTTATGGTTCATGAACGTCAGTGGTTATGAACCTCGACTGCATCTTCAGTCAATTAAGATGACACTATTTTTCTAAATAATCGAATCAATAGTGAATTCCAAGTTCGATCACGAATTGCTTTCAGCTAGAGAATCACTGAAAACTAGTAAATATTAGAAAGCTGTTTCGTCCTAGTTTGGGACTCTTCTATAGTGTACACGAATGACCTTATCTCCAGGGATCAGGTCCAGAACCTTCAGGTTTTAAGGTGAACTCTTTTACCATTCAGCCTCTGATACGAATTCTAGTGGTCCATCAATTCTATATCGCACCGCCGCCAACCATGTCATCGGTGAGTATCTATCCTCCAGCCCAACTTGGTGAAGCCTTCTGCTCATGACTTCTCGCTAGAATTTCAGGAAACTTCCTCCTGTAGGTGTTAGTTCGTCATCGAACGTGAAGTCAATGAAATGTCTGCAGACCAACAGTTGAAAACAATAATGAATTATTTCTCTTGGTCAGAGAATATGCCATTTTCTGTTGCTCGTCGTAATTCATAGAAATATTCGTTTAGTTGATCTTTGTGGACGAAAGAGGATAGCCATTATTCGTGATGACTTTGAATTATTCAGTAAATTCTACGTGAATTCTTCTTAGGAATTCTCATATATACTCACTTACGTCATGTCTAACGTCTAAAAGACATTGACTGTCAAACTGCCTACTTGAAATAATTACCTATTGTATAGATGGTTTGAAATGGAATAATTAATGCCACATGAAAACAAGTGAATTACTGGCAAGAAAACAGAAACAAAGGAATCATATGCAAATAATAATAATAATAACAATATTTTCTTTCTTTTATGCATAACTTGTGAAAGCAATTCAGTAAACCATGAAATAGATTCATGCTTCAATGAGTAGTTGTGTAATACAATGAGTAGCTTAGGCTGAGCAGTTACAGTATCTCAATCTACATGTTACCAATAGCAGTATATATATATATATATATCCTGATGTAATACATTGTAGCTTTAAGTAGCTTGTTGGCTGTCTACGGGAAATATTACATTTAGATTCTGTGCATTACAGAAGTGCTAGTGTGGAGTGTACTACTGATAAGATTTGTTAGTAGTATATAAAGGGATACTTTGATTGGACACCAGTAAGTAATGTTATGTATCTAGTCCTTACTTCGGTGCAGACTGAATTCTATCAGTCAGATTTGCAATGTGGCGACCATTCATTCTAGGTAGCTCACCATCACGACGGTGTACATTGATTTGATGATATTAGATAGTTGGAGGCAATCGGCAGGACACATTGGACCTAGGTTTCGTGCTATAGTTGGCTCTCTACAGCAGAAGGGACATGAGTTCCTTCGAGGGGGCAGATATGCCTTGCTGACTGGTGAGGGCCAACTAGCATGGAACCTAGGTCCAAGGTTTCCTGCTGATTGCCTCCGACCATCTAATATTTAAAGGTATGTTTATCGGCATAGAAATACCAAATAGGGGAGAGATAGATTTGACGTCAAAGAGACCAAATGCACCAGCGTTGTGAGAAAATATGGGAGACACGAAAAGGATACAGAGATAGACAATACGAAGGAAGGGAAGAAGTAGTACAACATGGAAGATGTGTGCAGATGACGATCTAGAAATAAGACGTAGATAAGTTCGCTTTATAGAGATACCAAATTCTAAATGAGGATTCCCTTACCATGTTTCTTATATTTTACCGTTACACAAGTTTTGGAACCCTTAGAAGGAGAATCGGACCCATGATGGAAGTGTCCCCATACAGCCAGAGCTACCTCCAACAATTTAGCATAAACAGAGAATAAAACATCCGGAAAGTCTGCCAGTTGAAGGTCACCTTGAGTGGCTTAGCTATTTCCATTTCTTACTAATTGTTATTAGAATTTTCTGAATAGATAGTAAGATAGTTACGTAAAAACTACTGTATTTCTCTAATTTACATGATAACTGGACGTTACTCTAGATATTAGAAGTGAAATACAACTCTTATCATCTTATGGTGCCTTCTAGGGGCTTCTAGTATAACCCAGAGACTACCGGTTCCACTAGTCACTAGTCAAGTAGTAACATCAATGGAATTAACAATAAAAGCACTTGGCAATAAGGGTAGGCTTTAGAGTTATTTTGATGAGAAATAACATATTTTCGAAATGAAACAAAGCGTTATGGCTTTACTAATTTGTCATTGATTTAATACGATTTACGGAAATTGAATGGAGGGAACAATTGTGCATTCAGTATTTGAAAAAAGCATCTATTCATTGAATTTTCTTGAGAAAATTGAAGGCAACGATAAAAACGAAATTCGCAGCATACAATGAGATCATTTTATTTCATGACTTCTAATCATTTTCACAGTGTCTGAGATCACTCCAGATAAAAAAGTAATAACATTCATTAACTTAATATGCTGAAGAAACAATCTGGAGATTTTTAGAAATTGAGAAATCAACCAGCTGTTTATTCGATAGCATGCTGGATTTCTTCGGGAGTTGTGGGGGTATTTGGGAGACAAGTATGCTAGATGAGAACGAACCAGCTGTTCAGTGTTCACGAGGTGTTTGTCTGTTAGATATAGTGTTTAACAGACAGCAGTATGCTGGATCCCTTTCGAAGTCGTGAGTGTACGCTGCTCAGACACTCTACTGGACGTCGGACCAATTGTTCAGTGTTCTTTGGTTCTCAAGGGTTCTGTATATGCTGAATGCGAGATACTGAAAAAAGGGGATAAAGTGCACTACTATGCAGTCAAACCGTTATTGATTTCTATGTCACTGAATAGAAAGTTCAGAAGTTGTGAAAAGCGAAGGAGAAGAAAAAATAAGTAGGAAAAGAAATCATAAAAAAACACTGACTTGGTATATCGCATCCACGAGGTATCCGTCTGTTAGCTGTAGCGTTCAACGGATAAATACACCTGCATTTCTAATTCTAAGACATTGTCGTGGAGATGGTTTCGTTTTGAAGTTAAACTTTTATCAGTGTTTAACACCACATACTCACTGAATTCGTTGAAAATGGATGGACATCTTCTTGATATCGTGTACTTACGGATCTCAATTTACCTACTAATAGGATTGCAATGGTTGCTACTGCACAAGTTTTTGAATTTAGTCAACCGATGATATTTTCTGTGAAAATAATCAGAATAGACCAACTACATGAATGAAGTTGGTCAATATATAAGGAATGATGAGAACACTTATCTTCTGTGACACCAAACCTGGATACTACAGAAACTCTACAGTTAAAGTTATAACCCTAACCAAAGTCTGCAGGAGTGTGTAATTAAATCCTCCCCTTCCCAATGACTCATGTATCCAATCGATAAGTTTCAAGTTTCGACCACAGCGGGAACGAATACACCTGAGGTACAAACATATATAACTGTTGAGTAATAAATAAAACTTCGTTACTAGCCATCAATACCTTCAGTAGGCTTTGAGAAACTGTTTTGTTTTTCCAGTTAGTGAAAAGATCATATGTATTATAAAATCAATAAATGTAAATTACCACCTGCCCGAAAGTTTGAAATAATCGGTTTCTTTTCTTTTCTTTATTTACTAACGTTGGTGTGCATGGAGTGAGAAAGTTTCGAATTTCAAATTCCCTTCAGTTTATGCTTATCATATATATATATATATATGGGCATAACATTTGATATTCTCAAGAGACATAAGATCTAAAGTCTTATTTGAAATCCAGAGAATCAATCGGTGAAATAAACCCATTATATTTTATTTGCGTTTGATTGATATCGACTATAAACAGATTTTCTTTGCCGTGGAAGTTATTTTTTATCTAAGCTAAATGGATTACCACAGTAATTCTTATTGTCTTCTTGTGAATACTAGCTGACTGGGAAGAAGGGAACATCCGACGTTTGAATTCCCTTGAATTAATGTGTGCTCACTTTTGATATTAGATGCTACAAATCAATATGAAAGTATCATAATTCGTCTTCAAGTCAAATTTTTAGATGTCTATTTGTGTAACTTTGGAGGAGTGAATTTTAGAATAATCTATTTCAGCGACAGTCTATCTGACAGAACTGTGTGCATACAAATCGATTGCTGGATATTGACCAGTGTAGTTATCGTGTTCATGACTCAGCTGAGAGACTATTGAATATTTGCATAGTTTTGCTGGTAGGTTATGCTACATGAGACTGAAAAATACTGTTTAAATTAGAGGTTCAGTTTCAGATTCGACTGACAGACTTTGGTAGGCATTCAGAGCATGACAGCCGTACGGGTTACCGTCTTGTAATAAGCTTTTGTCACATCTACTTTGTTTGAAATGTGAATAACTTCTATAGGAAAGATGATGTGTTGTTGCATAGATAATAGTTTTAAAGCGGTGTTAATTCTGAAAAAGATATCTGACTACATAATCTTTATGGTATAACTGTGTAAGAGAGTAGCAGATTGATATTTAAGTCGAGGTCATCATGAATTTTAGTCTTAACTATAAGTCAGTATCATCCTTGTGTATTATTAAGCGGGTTATTTTCAGGAAGAAGTCATTGGTTGGTCAATACACCCATTTCAGACCTTTTATTCCTCTTGTAAACAAAAGAAAGCTTATCAGTACCCTGACTTTTTGTACTAGAAAACTCTTCACAACCGATACTGTGGACGGTGAAATAAGGAAAACAGGAAAAGTTTCCGTGAGGAGAACAGATAGAAAGAAATACCTGGAAACGGTTCAAAAGAAACGTGTATATATGACTTTACCATTTAAAGGAGACTCAGCAATTGAATGGATGGCATCGAAACTTCAAAAGATAGTAGCTAAAACATTATTTGCCACCACATTGTGTTTAAAATTTGCCACTCGACGTATAAATCCAACGTAGGTGAATGATAAACCACCGAGTCTGGCCACTTCGTTGTTCACTTATAAATGTAACTGTTCATATGGAGACAGTCACATGTAGAATGACTCGTTAAGCCCACCGTCGCCTTCTGGAGTATTGTCCAACGTGATTAGCTAAAGGTGTTATAAAGTCAGTCAGAAGTTCCATACTGGCACACCTAGTGGGTACGGAACACAAGATTGGCAAAAATTCAGCTTTCACAATTCTATACCAGGTGCCACCACAACTCCTTAGGTTGCTAGGCATAGCTTAGGCAGTTGTCATAGTGATTTTTCTCCCCAGTCTCTGTGTTCAGAAAAAGTTAGTTCAATCTTTGTCCCTCCCTTGGTCTTCACTCCCAGCGTAAAATAGTTATCTCTCCAGGTGACACCGGATAACTGTAAATATTAGCTTATTATTTTATTTTTCTACTTTAAATGTTATATGCATTATCAATATCATGCTGTACTCTAGTTGTACATTTTATTCTCGATTTCATAACTTACCATTGTTATTATATTATCTAATTGCTATGCGAAAATAGTTATTTTCCCTTCTACCCCTACTAGTATGCCCATTCTGCCTATACACTCACCGTTGTCTAGATTATATAAACACTTGAATGAATTTATCCTTGTTGTTATTATCATGATCACATAAATTGTTATCCATTAATTTACATCCCTGATCTCTGATCTTCTATTTTATTAACCACATTATTTCAAATGCCTATGACCAATATTTCATTACGTAAATGTAATACCTGATGAGAATTTATTGAAAATTCATATTTGCTTAAATCGTGTTGTATAATTTCAAACTATTATAGTTTTTTTTTCCTTCGCGTTCCCCAGTGGAACATAGGGCTTCAGCTAGGGGCTTGAAGTTTCTGTAGCAGTGTTTATTTTACAGGATGCGGTTGCCAGCCTCATGCCCAACCTTTCCTCTTTACCAGTATTATTTCTGGCTTAGCGAGATTTGCGAGTGCGTCGGCCGGGGATCGAACCTCAGACCATGTGCATGGTCGGCGAGCGTCCTAAACGCTATGCCACCGACGCACTCCTTTTATAATGGTTCAGTCTAAATTAGCGCCCAAATTATTTCGGAGAATTCGTAACTTCTATTAGATTTAGATTTATTGTTTGAGGATAGAAGGCTTGGACCCTATGTTAATCCTTTTCTAAGAAATTTCTGTATTTATCCAAACCCTTCTTGAATGATATAGTTGAAGTCGCAGACACCACTTCTTTTGGGAGTCGGTTCCAGGAGTTTATGACTCAGTGTGAGGACCAGTACTGGCTGGATATTTATAATTCGTTAAAAGTGAGTTATAAAATAGGTCAACAACATACTGAGGGATTCATTTTTGTGATGTAGTAGGGGGATTGATATATCACTTAGTATTACTATATGGACCGATAAATCTCAATGAAAAAGTTAGTCGGGTTACCTTATCTGCATATATTCCCAAATATTGATTCGTCTGATGAAATAAAAGAATGGCTGACAAAGTATCATTAGTCGTTAGGTCATGAGAACACTTCATCATACTGTTAAGATAAGTGATTAGTACATATACAACATTGTGATAAAGTGTTTGCATGCGCGAATAATTTAGTGAATTCATGCATCTATGACAACAAGATGTCAATGAATGCTGCATGCAGTTTTATTGATCTAAACAGATGGTAAACGTTATCATGACATTTCTAGTGCTGATGGTGAGAAGGAGCTGTTTTATTTCTAAAATCAGTAGAGATAAGAATTAGACATTTAGTCAGTTGACATATGAAACTATTACGTAATCTCCGGGATGAACACACGTGTAAAAACAGATTAGTGACACAAATTCCATAACAAAAGATGAATAGGTTTAAAAAAATAGGATATTATGTCATTATACAATAGACGTCATGATTTCATTATCACTATCACAATGCATGTATTCATCCCTTTTAAGTACTGGTATTTATAAGTAGTTAGGTTGTTCAGGGTAGGTGAGTGTTGTGTACATGGAGATATTATTAGGGTTGGTTTTGTTTTTTAATTATTCTCCCAATCGGTATCTGTTACAGAAGGACTTGAGAGCTGTTTCACTTCCTTCTTCAGGATTCTGGAACAATATGTACCTAAGATCACTTAAGGTTTCCATCCCATTCACTTCAGTATGCGTCATGACAGGGTGATCATTTAGCCATTTGGGTAAATTGCAGTGGTCTGTGATTTATAACCTCTTTAGATTGACAATACAATCTTATCACCATCTCAGATACGTCTGGTCAACCCATTAACATGCAATGTACAAGGAAATTGTAGAGGAAGCTAAAATAGTTGGTGTCACAAAAAGATTCAGTCAGGTGGTTTACTGGGTAAGCTTTGAAATTCACTAGGGAACTTTAAGCATACACAGTATCACCAGATGAGTTGGTTAACAGATGAAAACTTACTACCTAGAATCTTGGAGAATCCACTCAGCAAAGAATTAGTTAGTTATGAGTATGTAGTGTTAAAAAGTAGCGAACTCAAATGAAACAATAGTTCAGTGTAATTGGATTCTCATTCTTTCTTCAAACGAGGTAACCTTCTGACAAATCGTATGTTCAACTCCATCGTTTTCTTCAAAATTACCTACCGACCAACAGAACTGAAGGTATCCGTCCTCATTAATAGACCCATAGAGCTGTTAACCATCAAACATAATCACTTAGTGAATCACGCTCAGCAGTTACGTACTGAAGAAAAGTTCGAAGTAAACTTATGTTGATAAATAGTATAAAAGTAAAATATTTCAGAGTTGCTTTCATTGCCTATTTTATTAGCCGGTCATAGGTTTGGAAAAATAAAGGGAGATTGGACATAGGGTTAGCGACCCTACTCCGGGAAATCAGTCCAATCACCTCAGAAACTTAGAAGCACAAAATAATTTTTTTTTTTATAAAACTCAATCTTCTTTGGAATCTGAGAGAAGAAATGAGACGGGTTGACGAAAACCTTCGAAAATTCAGTCAGCCTATATATCTGCTTTTGATCAAAGGAAAAATAAACATGGCAACAAAGAATGTCCTCACGATGTTCAAAGCTGTGAAAGCTGTTCAGATTGCCAAGGAAATGAGAAGATATTGTATTGAAATGCTAGGAATATGTTAGAATATATAGACTGGAATTTGACTCTTCAAAGTGTCGACTGCAGGGTCAGTAATTCACTCTTGTTATCCAGGAAAAAACCATGGGCAGACTGATGAAATGGCTATCATGTTTTCACCAGAAGTATCGACGGCTCTTATGCAGTGGTAGTTAATCTCCGCCAGAATAATAAATTCAAGTTTGCACCATTCATCAGTGCTAAACTGAAGAGTATTGATAATGATCTGTAGTGAAAATGTGACGCATTTAGTCATTCGACCCACAATCTCGATTGTAAAACCCACACCGGTTAACAGTGAAATAATATACCCAATATTCAATGAGTAAGTTAAGATACGTGACTAGTAGACTGATGACTTAAGTTTGATGACACGTTAATCTCAGAGTTTCGATACCAGCCAGACACAATCAAGTAAAATTCTTAATTCATACGAATATGAATATGGTGCAAACGAGAAGGACAGTCATTTTTCGGGGCATTTGTGTTGGATATCAAATAAAAACACTATGTAATACAACAGCAGGAAGTCGACTATCGACTTTTCTAGAATACGGAATAAAATATTCACAAAATAATCATCATTTGTGAACTAGTCATGCACAAATGTCGTCTGATATTTAATGAGGTCTATCGGTTCATGTTAGAAATTCTAAACGAGCCTAGCCCACACATCACATCAAATAATACTTGAACCCGTCTGTGAATGGAGAGACAAAAACAAGTCGTCTAATTATTGTTTTATTTTTCATGTTACTTAAATACTCTCGGATGACTGATGTGTACATATAGAAGACTTTTCAAACATCAGTGATAGTGTGATAAATATTCTAGGCATGTTTGTTCTTCATAATAAATAAGCACGGTTATTTTCATAGATATAATTTCATATCGTCTGTATTTTGTGTTCATTTTCTGAATAGCTTCATAGACAAAATCAGTTGTCCACTAACTAACAATATAAATTATAGGTTTGGTCAAAAGATATTAACAGTTCGAGGACTATTGGAAAAGTCGGGAATGCTGAACTGTTGTTTCGTTCTAGTTTAGCACTCTTCATCAGTACGCACCAACAGGGATCGAACTCGGGACTTTCCGGCTAAAATAATGTTGGTGGGCAGAGGTGCGTAATGAAGTGGAATATAAGTGGTGTGGTAGAATATAATTCCATGTTTCTTCTATTCCTTTGCGTTCTGAGCTAAGCGTGGAGATTCAAGACTGATTCCCGAAGTTTCACTAGGGGGGGGTGTTGTTTTTATTGGGCCAGGTTGTTAACCTCAAACTTCCTCTTTTCCGAACTCATTATCAGCTAGTAAACTATTTGACGTTCAAAAGTGTGTCTCCCAGGAATCGAACCTGGGCCACGTGGGTGATTGGATGACGTTTCACAAATGAACTACTGAGGCTTCCTAACTTGCTTTACATAGTTTATTTTATCATCTCTCTCTCTCTCTCTGTAATGAAGTTTGTACTGCATGGTATATATATATATATATATATATATATATATATATGACTTTGTATTACGTGTCTAGGAGAATGCTGTCATCATATAATATGTTATGTTTAGATATTTCAGAGGTGCTATATCAACTTTTTTGTACAGCTGGAAGATAGGACAGATACCTAGACTACTTTTCAGTACACCTTTTCGCCACCAAAATAATTGTGGCCAAGAATCTTTTTAACAGAGCCAAACGTCTAGTTACTGAGGTGGAAGAGATCAACAGATAACTCAAATTGGTTCAATCCACTCTTGAATCAAATAATTATCCCAAAGCCATCATAAAAAGATATTAAAAATGTGAGGATAAGGATGAAACAAAACCTGTTGTTAAGCTTAGGTAAGTACAGCGGTGATTCCTTAGAGCAAAGAAACATCCAATTAGATAAAGCGAATCCTTAACAGTCATGATATTGGGTTCCGCTGCTAGTCACCATCCACCAATTGAATTTTAATTAGATGCCCGGACATCGTCGAAGCATCTGCACAAGAAGCCGACATGTCAACCTTAGACCGAGCACTTCGGTCCAGTTAGTCGACGGGAAAATCTAAAATTCAACTAAATAATTAATACAACCCGTTGCACAAGAGGTGGCTCTCGTGCCCCAAGTGGTCTAGTGGATAACGCTTTGGCGTTTGAAACTATGGGCACTGGGTTCGAGCCTCGGTGGGAACATCATCACTCACTGAGAAATGCAGGTACATCCAGCTGACGAGTCCCAAACAGGACGAGATGTGCATCCTGCATTCAACTGCTAGTCACCATCAATTAACTTAAAAAATACAATCTGTTTAAAGTGTTTAACGAAATTAGACTAACATTTGTAGGTCTGAGTTCAAATATTGATCACAGTTCATGCAATTTTGTTGATTATATTTTGATGCCTATTCCATGACTCATATGATTGAACAAGTTTTTAAAAAGAAGAAATGTCCTTCTTGTGTTACGTTAATTTCGATTGATTTCCCTGAAGAATTTCAGACTAGTTTTCGCTGAACGAAACGCTGGAATTACTTATTTCAGTTTCTCTGAGATTTTACAAACGTCTACTTCTCACTTGTCACTGAATTATTTCGGAACCACTCGGTTAAATCTTGATCACCAACAACAGCAGCAACATCCAGCGCCAATCACCATCAATGGGAGGGATTTGAAAGAGGTTACTGCATTCACCTATCTAGGGAGCATTGTCTCAACTACAGGAGGAGCGGACGAGGATGTCAAATCGAGCGAGAATCGGGAAGGCGAGAAACACACACATTCATCAACCTGAAACCAATCTGGAAATCTTCGTCACTCAGCATCAACAACAAAATTCGGATTTTTAATACAAACAACGTGAAGTCAGTCAGCTCTTCTATACGGACCATAAACTTGGCGGGCGTGTCACAAAGAATATTTCCAACAGCCTGTTGCAGACGTTACCTTTATCAACAACTGTCTTCGCTGGCTCTATACTGAAGATCAGACGTTCGGGCTGGAAAGAATCACCAACAAGAAACTATGGGAAGGAACAAACAAAACAAGAACCAATCGCCCAACAAATATGCAGGAGAAAGTGGAGATGGATTGGACACTCGCTCTCTGAGGAGGCCGCTGGGTGATATCGCTCTTCAGGCCATTGCTTGAGTGGGACGTCAGTGCAAGGGTGACATGGAGGAGATCGGCTGAAGAGGAATTGAAACAGTATGAACTAACATGGATGCAAGTAAAAAGTACAGCAGAAGACAGAAGCGAATGGAGACGTGCAGTTGAAGCCCTATGTTCCACTAAGAACCCAAGGGAACAACAATAATAATAATAAGCATTATTATCTTGCTCATTAAGTTTCCAGTTAACGACTACACTAGATTTTGGAATGCTGACAGTAACGACAAACAAAACATCTGGTAAAGGTGCTTGGTATTGAGTGGATGATTTCGCTTCAGCTCGTATAAAGCCATCTATTTGAAGTAAATTAGTAAGGATTTACCTGTCTAGTTATCGCTACATATTAAAAAGCTGTGTTTGTAACTATTCCGTTCACTCATTGGAAATAATACCATCACCCTTTTGTTTTTCATTGTTTCATACTTACTTTCGAGTTTGATGAAAACTATCATCTGTGACAATAAAGTCTGTAGGCGATCAGGGTACACTTTTGTTTCTCCCAGTTACTAAATCTAAAATTGCGTTGGTGGCACAGTGGTTAGGACTCTCGTCGACCATGCACATGGTCTGGGGTTCGAGCCCACGCCGACGCACACCTGATATCTATGGTCGGCCTGCGAAATTTGGGCTACCGATATCCACGCTGAAAATTCCATACTTGTACCAAAAATACAGTGTGGAATCAAGCTGTAATCAAAAAAATTTAAATTTACTACTTCACAGTTGAGTCGGTCTTCACTACTGACCAGAAGGTCCTGGTTTCGACCTCTGGCGGTGGGTGCGTGCTGTTGAAAAGTCACGAATTAGGACGAAACAGCTGTCCGGTACTCCCTGAAGGTTTTCTGATGTTCCTCTAACCAATGTCAGCTCATGATGAAATCCTGTAACCAATCAAACCAATACTTGAATAATTCAACTTTACTTCATTTGACTCATGTTTAACTCAACTAATAAAAACCACTAAATAATACCATAAGTGATTACAAGTTTGAGCTGATTTATACTTTTCACATTTTACATGTACAAAAATACCTAAAGCTGTGACAACAATTCTCTTGATCACCATGTTTATAAACAGTCTGTGCATTGTAGAATGAATCAGTCTGTTTTATGTGTTTATTTTCAATAGTTGTTGAAACACACAACTTATCGTTGTATGTGTTAAATAACCATTACAAATGCACTTGTAATTCTCTCTTTCTTAATCTCATTGTATCCAACTTACAGACGACCTTTGTTCACATTAGTCAACACAGATTGTTTTTAAGACTAATTTATCAAATTATAATTTTCACCGGAAAACACTTTAACGCTCGTTACACACACACACAAACACACAAGCAAACGTACATGCCCAAATACATGAACAAAAACACTTAATGATACTTGAAATGTGTACATTTATCGTCCAAGTCTTAAAATTATCTCATAGTCTAGTTGAGAATTTGTTGACATTATTTTGGTTACATAAACACTGTGAAATTTGATACTGCCTAACATACATGTATCATATGCTTTGAAATGAACTTCGAACTTGAGGGTGACTGGATTGTAAACCCTTCATTCACACACACACACACACACACACGCATACATACGCACGTACATACTACTCGCACATTCTGAGATGTACGAGTGAAGTGTTTATACATAAAAGATTGTTTTAAAATACAAAATTTGCAATGATAAAATAGTTTTTTTCTATTTCTTTACACAGAATAGATATATGTGATTTAGCTTAGTAATATGTTACTAACATAGCTTGGAAACTTGGGTAGCTACTATATTATAGTAAGGTGATAGATACATAAAAGTGAAACCTTCCGGATGTTCTTCACAATATTATCCACTTAGAGTATGATTGGTTTCAAGTTCGTTCACGAATTAATATCATTTGACTGCTGGTGTCACCGAGAATCGTAAATTCACAGCTGTTAACGTTCAATGGGCACTAGATTCAGTCCTAGTGGCTGACTGGTCCTTGCAGACTGAAGGTTTTAGGTTCGGTCACTGGTAAGGTCATGGATGTACTGATGAAAAGTCTCAAGCGACTGTTCGATTCTCCCTGGTTTTCAATAGTTCTCTAACTGTTCTCAATCCGCGATCAAACTTAACACGTATTAAATCCAAACAAAGTAACGTTTAAAATGATTCTTTATTTCCATAAAATCAAGTGTTATCAAGAATTGATAAGAGATATTCAATCGTAATGCTAGTGACTATATTACCACTACATATCTTATTGTGAGAGTATTTTTTAAACTTTAGTTACTCTAAATGCAGTTAAACTTCATTTAGAATCTATATAGTGGAGTTATATACATTTGATTACGTGCTTAAATGGCACTGCATTTGTTATGCGATCGAATCCTGCTTCACTGACTGAGTTTTAGACAGAAAGGTAGTATAACTGAATTATGTACATCAGTCAAAGATCAAGTTCTAGCTGATCGATTGTGTTCAGCGCTGTTAAGTCACAATATTCAATGTTATTTGTATTGCAAAGATGTTAATGAATGGAACACTGCAATTGATTGTAAGTATAGTCAGCACCTTGGTAGAAAAACATAACTTCTGAGGTTTCGCTGAATCGTCTGTATCTTATCACATCAGTTGAGTCTGTTCAGCAATTCTATATGTATTCTATACTTACTATGATTACATGTTTCAGTAAACTTGAGTCCTCCACAATAGGATATCCTCGATTACTTCAGTATTGAGTCATTTATGATTGTTTAATATGAACAGAAATGTATTAAAACGTGTCTGTATACGTTAAGCCTGGCGATTTGCATAGTAAGGTTATTTCCAGATTATTAGAAGTATTTGCACCCTACATTTTCAGTAGATTGTGGTTACACTTCATCGAACCACAAACTGAAAATTCATCATAGCAGTGAAATGCATACAACGCCTCAGTATTATCTGATGTAGGCTTGTAAGTCTGTATATCTTTATGGTTGAATATAATAAGGGATAATAGATGGCTTAACAGTCATTTCCGTATTTATTTACTTTTCATTTAACCTAACCAACCCAGTCTATGACAGCCTCGCGTAGGTACATAAATTTGTTGTTCCTTAATCTTTAAATCTTTATTTGCACATCATTCACAATTTGGTCGAATATAACCCCATTCGATAGCTTGTTGGATTTTACCCAGTGTTGTAACGTTCTTCTCACAGTTTCCCTTCTTCGACTGGTTTTTCCAGTGCGCGAAAACATATTGTTACTTTTCTGAATTCGTTTACCAATATACTACTTATATCTAATTATAAGTAGCACTCACCACAGGAGCGGTATAATCCAGTCTCTTCTTCTGTTCCATTGTGTGGTCTTATCAGTAAAATGCAATGACATTGTTATTCTTTTCCCTTCCCTCCCCCCTTTTTACAAGTAGGATAACATGGTTAGAAAATATTTTAGTAAAAAATCCATGTTGTTCTTTGTTTTCTTATTGGGAAACACGATTAAATCAGAAAGACTTTGTTGTTCTCTTCACTGTGAATGATTTGCATATACTAATACCCTAGAATCAGGATAGTCACAGAAAAATATGACTTAAGCGAGCTGATCGACAAGTGACTGACAAAGTTGTGCTCTGATCTTCAGCGCAGATTGAAGTATGTGTTGAATATTCGTTAACGAATAAATAATATCACTATATTTGGTCCTAGTTTTTTGACGATGGATATTACAGGCTGGGCATTTAAGAGGACTTCAGGCATTTTACTACCTCTACCTTCTTGATATATCTATTGTTTAAATGTGAGACCTAGACTTTTGGATAAGACAAGGAAGTCATCTGGTGTCGTTTTAAGCGTTCAAAAATCAACACCTATTCTAACATGTAATGCAGACTGCGATCAGAAAATATTGTAAGCAAAACCATGAGAAACCGGAATGAGTTATGGTATCAATCCATAAGGCCACTAACTGCTAGTTAGTGCCAACCACCAAATTTCTGTCTTCTTGACTATGGTTCACTAGGCAACCGAGAATGCTAGTTATAGACTGTGAAGGGCACGATTGCCAATCCATCACAGTGGAACACAGGCAAACTTTTACTTTGCTTTTATCTTAAGTGCATTGTCATTATATTCCTTAATCACGTTTCCTATTTCTTTATTTATTACCGTAAGTGTATGTAAAAATGTTTTCATTACTTCGTTTTCTGTTTCACTACGTCCTATCATGGATTGAGAGTGTGACAGCTTGAATCATGTTGTAAGTATTAAGTTAGTTGCAACTGTTTTTGATTTATGTGCTCAGTGACTAACAAGCCAATGGACTATTCTTCATCCTGAAATGTGGTGTGGTGTTTAATCACAGGCCGGTGTTTGGCTGATATTTAAGAATTGTCATTTTATACTTATTCATACACCTCGATGACTGTTTTCCCTATCTTTGACTGACCATATGCCTTCAAAAAGAATTCAATACTTCATTTAGCAAAGTTATTAATTATTCGGTCATTTAAGCTATTCCTAGTTTTGAATTGAATTTTTGATTTTCCCGTCGATTGATTGGACCGAAGTGCTCGGTCTTAGGTTGACATGTCGGCTTCTTGTGCAGATGCTTCGACGATGTCTGGGGATTTGATTTGTATACAATTGGTGGATGGTGGCTAGCAGTGGAATCCAGGATGCGCATTTCGTCCTATTTAGGACTCGTCAACTGGATGTAGCTGCATTCCCGAATGACTGATGGTGTTCCCACCGAGGCTGGGACCCAGTGCCCATAGTTTCAAACGCCAAAGCGTTATCCACTAGACCACTTGGGTCACGACAGCCACCTCTTGTGCAGCGGATCATATAAATTATTGAATTGTATTTTGTATACAAAATTGTATACAAATCAAATCCTCAGACATCGTCGAAGCATCTGCACAAGAAGCCGACATGTCAACCTGAGACCGAACACTTCGGTCCAATCAATCCACGGGAAAATCAAAAATTCAATTAAATAATTAATATGACCCGTTGGACAAGAGGTGGCTGTCGTGGCCCAAGTGGCCTAGTGGATAACGCTTTGGCGTTTGAAACTATGGGCACTGGGTTCGAGCCTCGGTGGGAACATCACCACTCACTGAGAAATGCAGGTACATCCAGTTGGATGACGAGTCCCAAATAGGACGAAATGCGCATCCTGGATTCCACTGCTAGCCACCATCCACCAATTGTTCCTAGTTTTCTTTGTGAATTAGCTAAACGCTCTAACTGTTTACTGAACAGTAATCGATAAGAGAGGAAAGGTTGATTCATCTTGTTTTTTAAGTATTAGTATGTAGGTCTGTAGCGCGTAGCGATCACGCTATGTCGTGAATTGGCAGAAGTTAGAATTCATGGGCTGGCCCCTGGATCGGGTCCCAGTGGCTTGATGGTCGTCAGTGAGCTCACCGTGTGACTAGAAGGTCCTGGGTTCGAACACTGGCGGTGGGCACGTGCTGATGAAGAGTCCGACACTAGGACGAAGCAACAGGTTTTCCAATGGTTCTCTAACCGATGTCAGCTCATAATGAAGTCCTGTATCCAAAGTGATTCAACTTATATTTTCAATTGTTTAAAATCAGTTGAATTTTGAATTTAAACGTTGATGTAGACTTGATTCATAGAATCCTTTCGCAGTAGTGAATAGTTAGCAATTCACTGACAGATTAGTATACATTATCTACAGCTGTTACTGATCACATATTGATGAATGGAGACTCATTTTCATGCTGTTCAATTCGGTTGTCTGAATCTGGAAATCAACTTAGTCTTATTTTTTCAAGCAAAATTAGTTTTCAGTTAATTTCGAAAAACACCACCACCACTACCAACACCGACAACAACAACAATGGGAATGTGAATAAGAACAAAGTGGTGTCTATTCGACTGTTTCTGTATTTTTATGTTATGATCATTCACAGGTCCACCATATTCAAAAATGGAAAGAGAGACGAACTATAAATTCCAATAATTAATATTAATTATTCGATTTTAATGTCTGCCTTGATTTGTTTGTTCCAAATTTGAGTTTTATGCATTTTGGAATCAAAGAGATTACATAATTTAATGGTTTCATTGTGGTCTGTATCCGTTTGAATGAATGTGACATTCGAATAAAATCAACGTTGGTAGTGCATCTTCTTCACCTAAGGGTCTTTGAAGTCATTCTGTGAATACACAAATACTTAATAGGCCGATGGTGACTAGCAGTTGAATGCAGGATGCTCATTTCGTCCTATTTGGGACTCGTCATCCAACTGGATGTACCTGCATTTCTCAGTGAGTGATGATGTTCCCACCGAGGCTCGAACCCAGTGCCCATAGTTTCAAACGCCAAAGCGTTATCCACTAGACCACTTGGGTCACGACAGCCACCTCTTGTGCAGCGGATCATATTAATTATTGAATTGAATTTTTGATTTTCCCGTGGATTGATTGGACCGAAGCGCCCGGTCTCATTCAACTGACGAGTCCCGAATAGGACGAAATGCGCTTTATCCTGGATTCCACTACTAGTCGCCGTCCCCCAATTGAATTCTAATTACATGCCCAGACATCGTCGAAGCATCTGCATAAGAAGCCGACATGTTGACCTGAGATCGAGCAATTCGGTTCAACCAATTGATGGGAAAATATGATATTCAGTTAAATACACGAACATTTGTTCAAGGCTTTTCTGTATTTTGTCCGCCACTACCTCACTTAAATAAGCATCTAGACTGTAAATTTGCTTCGTTTTTTCATAAAATTCTCGCTGAAGATGTTATCAGATCGGATGATCAAATGTCGACGATCCAATACCGAAACTCAGACAGTAGATTTCTGTCCTCATTAGAAACTGTGAATCTTCTCCGTTATTTCAGAAATCATATATTTAAGTATTGGGTTGTAGGGATTTGATTGATTGTTTACAGGATTTCATCATGAGCTGACATTGGTTAGAGAACCAGTGGAAAACCTATGAGTACTGGACAGTTGTTCCGTCCTAGTTCGGGACTCTTCATCAGTGCGCACTCACCAAGGTTCGGGCCCAAGACCTTCTGGTTATCACTGAGAGGCTCACTAGAGACAAGCTGTATTCAGGTGGGTTACCTGGGGTTCTGATGAGAAGTCGTGACCATTAGGGCACAGCAGGTAAATTATGAGGACAAATACTCGCCAGCGATGACATTAGCTAGTGGTCGCACAATGTCGTGAATTGGCAGAAGTTGGAATTCATGGGCTGGCCATTGCATCGGATCCCAATCGTTCAACGGTCTACGAGCTTGTCAGCCTTGTAACAAGAACCCCCTGGATTCGAGCCCTTGTGGTGGGTGGGTACTTGTGAAGAGTCCCAAAACTGGAATGAAACAGTTGTACAATACTCCCAGGTTTTCCAGTTGTTCCCTAACTGATGGCAGCTCATGATGAAATCCTGTAACCAATCCTATATTTACTTTACAGTTTTCTGTTGCAGTCTCTCTGTAATCCCTAGCATAATAATATTAGATTAAATATTGATAGATATTCATAAGACAGTTATATAAATAGCTGCAGAATATTTCACAGAATTGCGTCACCAGCAATCTGCAGACACTCATCAGTACCTGCTTCCTCTCCATACCGAAGATCATATGGCGAGAAAGGATAAGCGATACGGAACACTGGCAGTGAATGAACTAACAACCTATCACCTAACAAATAGGCAGAATGGAAGGGAGGTGGATTGGACATACACTAGGGAGATCTGTGAGCGACATCGCATGCTAGGCCATCGAATGGAGGCCGAATGGAAAAAGACGAGCTTAGCGTTTATCTAAGTGTGATATAGAGGAGAATGTGTCAGCAGGAAATGAAACCTTATGGGCAATCTTGGAGCCAGCCAAACAAAACAGCAGAGATCAGAGTGAAGTGGAGAAAGGTCACTGAAGCCCATTGTTCCACTGATAACCCAAGGGAAAAATAATAATAATAATGCGCAATACTTGCATCGGGAGTGAGTTACTGGTTTTATCTTTACTTTCAACGCAAAACTAGAGTAGTTGAAAACATGTATTAGTGACTAGCTAATATGTTGACAGATTCGAAAGTAGTGTAGTTGAATGGATTCGCATCATATCAGTTCAATGATAGATCACTTGTTTATGAGTTTCCAAATTTATGAACTGATATATAACTGTCACCTGCTCAACTGTGTCTTTGAAGTTCACTCAGTAGACTTTAGATTCATGCTCACTCGGTCAATGTGATCGATTGTTTGGCAGGTATGAGGTTCTATTTTGAATAGGATTTATCTAAGCACTGCCTTTGACTCAGCAAGATAGTATGTCGAGGTTACTCTTAGAATGGTTCACTTTTCTTGTCCTAAAATATGAAATAAAATTGTGTTCATATGACTACATTCAGCACCAATTTTTTGACTAAATGAACACAACTTAGTTTGATATCATCAGTCAACTTTTCCGTGCTACAGAAGGGTGTTTGTACCGACTGATATGGTACAGTGGAATTTTGGCTGACCGCTTTCTGCAAGACTAATGTGATTTTGAAGCCATTAATTGTCTGCAAAGGCTTGATTAAACATACGGAAGTTTTATTCATCTAACTGTCTAAGAATCTTTACTTTACAGTAACTTTAAAAAGAAGTCAATGATTTCTTCTTTGTTGATTGGATATTTAGCGGTTTTTATTTTCCTTATGTGATGAAGCAGAGAGTATAGCTATGTAGCTGGGATAAAATATCTCCTGGTACGATTCCTTGGATAGTTGTTGCACAAGAAGATTACCCCCTCGCGTTTCTACTGTAGTGCAAGATGTTTCTAATCATCGAGACGGTATAGACTGCTTCACTTTTTTGTGTAACATTCGATTTTGATTGTTGTAATTCAAGCGCCAGTTTTTATGAGCTGTCTTCCTTTTTAATTTGGTTAAAAGATTTCTTAGACAAGATACGCTTCCGTGTTGAATACAGAATGAGTGTGCAATTTTTAAGCGTTTAGGTAAACGAATTCTAGCTTAAGTGTTATATATATATATATATATATATATATACTAGTCAGAAGTTTATTTCATGGAGGATTTAATCATGAGCTGACATCAGTTAGAGAACCACTGGAAAACCTGGGAGTACTGGACAGCTGTTTCGTCCTAGTTTGGGACTCTTCAGCAGTACGCACCCACCGGGATTCGAACCCAGGACCTTCTGGTTACAAGGCGAGCTCGTAGACCATTGAGCCACTGGGACCCGATCCAATGGTCCTTGAAGTTTATTTCACTGACTGTAGCAAATTGACAGTGATTACTAGGAGTAATAGTTCGACTTTGATCCTTTCATTAATTTAGAATATTGATTTTATTCAGAAATCTTTATAACCATAATACAAAAGTGGATGATAAGACTTGACAGTCAAATATATTTTCGTAACTTCTATCCACCTATCGTCCAGAGTTGCTTTCTTTGAAAAAAATTTATCAGTGGAAAAGCAAATAATGTACTGATCAGATTGTTACTGTACGCATCATGATTGAACAAAGCGTACAACGTCAGTAAAGCATCTACCTCAACAAATTCATCAACTTCGAAAAGGCCTTCGACATTCAGCGTAGACCGAAAAGTAGTTTGTAAACTACTTCACACTATGGTGTACAGCATCCTATATCTTTATCAATCTCATTCGACAGCTGGATATATGACAATGCCGTGTCAGCTGATTCATAAAGGAAAACCTAACGAGGCGTTCGACGTGGATACAGGAGTTAGACAAGACTGGCTGCCTACTACCACCGATGGTATTTCTAATTGTGGTGGACTGAATCGTGAGACAGAGCATGCTGAGCGAGAAGACAGGAATACATTGGGCCGATAAGAAGATTCTAGAATACCTGAACATCGTGGACGATTGATATATGATGTCATATAAGCTCGAGGATCTTCAGGGCGGAAACGAATGCGTTAGCAGGAGAGGTAGAGAAGGCAGGACTTCAAGCAAACTCAGAGAAGACGGAGGTAATGAAGAAAACTAACCAGTCGACAACAGGTACCAGTCACCATCGACGGGATAAATTTGACAGAGGTCACTTCGTTCATTATCTACGTAGCATTGTTTTGATTGCAGGCGGAAAGAATGAGAATGTCAATACCAACCAGAATCGTAAAGGGAAGGCAGACAGAACTTAATAACTACGGAATCGGTTTGGAAATCTTCTAAACCAAGCATAGAGAACAAGATTTGGATTTTCAAAAATAATGTCAAGTTAGTCAGTGCTTCTAAGTGGTTCACAGACTTGGCCATGCTCCATGGAAGGCATTTTCAACATCCAACTGCATACCCTAATCAACAACTGACTTTACTATCTCGTTGTTGAAGATCGGATGGATTAGGGACAAGGAAATCTGGCAACCACCTAGCCAACCAAGAACCTATTGTCTAATAAATGCTGATAGAAATGGGGGTGGGCAGAACACATACTGAGGAGACCGTCGAATGACATTGCACTCCAGGCCCCCGAGTGGAAACAGAATCGGAAACGACGAGTGGCATGTCCGGGGGTAACATGGATGGGACAGTGTGAGGAGGAGACGAGAGACTATGAGCAATCGTGGGACCCGCTAAAGCTAGGACTATGTGGAGATGTGCTGTCGAACTGTTAAGTTCCACTAGGAACCCAAAGGAACAATAATAATAGTATGTTCTATTTAGCCTTTTATATTAGGGATGGAAGCTGAATAACTAAATAAATATAAACTGACCTTAAAATGAGAAATCATATTTGTCAGTTTACTAGCTCAGCACACTGTCAACTGAGCTATCAAATCAAAATCATAAACAACTTGTAGTACATCTTCTTTCAGGGCTTAAAATCATCTGCAAAGCAGATGAACGTAACCGATGCACGAACAGTGATCTTGTGGTGAGAGCAGGCCGTGAGAAAATATGAGCAAGGCTGATTCAACAACCAATCACAGCAAAGTTAACGTGGCAAAATATGATTCGCAGATAGAGAACTCTATTTGTCGAGGAATCCCGAAACAACCAATCAGAAGCCTGCGTTTGCCTGCCTAACTTCTGATAAACAACCAATCAGATGACTGCGCTTGTCTACTTGCATAAGCTATAATAATGTATGTGAAATATGTATAAATACGTGTTGATTTCCATAATAAAACGATCTGTTGCCTGGCCCTTGTCTTCTGTTGTTACGACCTCACTCTAGTTTGAGCACTGCAAAGTTCAGCCCTTTAAAGGAATGAATGCAGCAACCTCCATTTGATGGGTAGGAATTATTATCATTACTGTTATATTATTTCTGAATTGAAAATACCATTTCTATTGTTGCTGTTGTTGTTGTTGTTTTAAGAACTTTGACAAGTAACATTCATAACATCCTTTTCAATCATGTTATTCTGGCCTTTCATTTTACTTTCCTTGTAACTTGGGTATAAACAACTCACTCAGTTTCCATTCAAACATATGTTGAAAACAACTGAACTTCTTGAAATGAGCGAAAGCATGAAGAAATAGAAAACACAAGCTTGTTCTTCTCCTATGAATGGTTTTAGAGTGATTGTGGTTCCAATGGATAAAAGAGGTCATTTTAATTTCCTGAGTATGAAAACATGAAGAAGCAGTAAGAGTAGAGGAATGACTTCATAAGAGGAAACAAACGACTTCAGTTTCTCAAAAGTTGCAAATAAACGCGTGTTAAATATTAGCTGAAATGAAGATTCAATATCCTGTTTATTTAAAATCATAATCTCAGGTTTTTCTCCACCATCGAATGATGTAAGTGTTTCTTCTTCAGGGAAAAACAATTTACACAACATGTATAAAATATAAGTTTTTTGTAAAGATTAAAATTTTGATAAGTTTAGAGTCTTGTGATAAGACTAACATACTGGAAACGGGGTGGGAGTAGAAGATTTTCCCATTCAATGAAGTAACACAAAGTGATCTTTCTGAGATTAACGGGGCAGTAAATGATGATGATGAATAATTATCACTTCATACCCCCGAAGTGGAAGAAGTCAGGATGAACAGAACGTTAAAGACCAACTCACTTGGCATAACTGATACTGAACATGTGACGAGCACACTGTGGCGTGTGCTATACAGATGCAGATTGATAGGAAGCGGCTACAAATTGAAATCAACACTTTAAGTCAATGGATGCAAAGGTAGAAGTGTTTACTCCTCAAATCTAGATTTAGTTTACGTTGTGGTCATGAAATAACCTCATTGGACAATTTTTCGTCCCATTGTCTAACATTTGACCAGAATACTGAAACCGTCTGAAACAGATATAACACAAGAACCAGTCCAATCACTTCATTCGATATTGTGAAAACTGAAAGATCCAACACAAAAAGAAGAAAAAATTAATATGATTTACAAAATAAATTGTATCGACTGCAATAAACATTACATCGGTCAAAGTGGGAGTCCCCTTCGAATCCAAAATCGAAGAACACAAATTGACTGTAAAAGGGCATGATACTAGGCATTTTATATTAGAACATGTGCTGAAGATGTCTAGAATCAACCAACTCAAAGAAGACAACTAACTCAAAGTCATCCACCTGAGCTAAAAATCTTCTCTATTATTTGGCCACTCACCAGCCAGTCAGAACAGTTTGTGGTCTACTTAGCTAGCAGATTCTCAGTATGGATAAAAATGAATAAATATGATGCCTTTTTTCCCAATAAATATAACCTGTTCCCGATTCTCTTATCTTCTGCAGTTACATCACGAGTCAGACTATATCAACTATCAGAATTGCTGGTACACACTATGAACTATGCAACTGATGACAACAGCTATAAATACTAATGCAGTGAAGAATCCTGCAGAAACCAAAATATTTGCTGTAGAAATGTTTCTGAAAAGGAGGTTATCACTCTGAGGGGATCTAACACGAGACAGATTGTGAAGAATTAAATATCTCTTGTTAAGGATGATTGATATTATGCTATATTATTATTATTCCCTTCGGTTCCATGTGGAACACAGGGCTTCCGTAGAACATATCTAGTTCACTGCCTTCTCTGAAGCTCTGCTGACTGGCTGCACAGTAACTCATAAGCTTTCATATACTTCTCATGTGATCTCTTTCAATTCACCATCTGACAAGTAACTCGTCCTTTCCCATTTAAGTTCCGCTCTTGAATCTGGTACCTAGGCAAAATTGAAGGTCTTCTCAGCATATGTCCAATCCATCTCCAATTAGTGCAGGATGCTGCTTGTTTTTTTCGATGATTGATTTCCAAAAAAATATTTTACTCGTTATTAATGCGAAGCTATGGGATAATTGTTAGATCAGATACTTTATAATGAGTCAACAACTTCTAACTTCCCTGATGCTACTGAACCACATTCGATTTAGTTGCACATTGGATTGAAGAAATTATTTAAATGTGTGAGTATGCCATGTAATGACCGAATCAAAAGTATTTCAGCTTGAAGTCAGGGGATCAATTGATACTCTCCTCCGTGTAGCTTACCAAGCATCCGGGAGTGACGCATACTTCAAAACTATGTTCCAACAATGTCGAAAGATGTTTGAAAGCGATAAAATCTGTGGTGCTGTTCAAGAAGGATGATAACTTATATTTCAGGTTAGAAGACGGATTGATATATCAGTTAGAGAACCATTGAGAACCAGGGTGTACTGAACAGCTGTCTGGAGGTCAGTGGCAGTACACACCCACTGGGTTTCGAACCCAGAACCTTCTGGTTACAAGGAAAGCCCGTATACCACTGAGCCACTGAGACCCAATTCAATGGCCAGTGCATGAATTCTAACTTCTACCAATTTGTGATACATTTAGCACCACCAGCAACCAATGTCGTTGGCGGGAACTCCATCCTGACTCCCCACTGGATGGACTCCACTGGTCACGACTTCTCACTAGAACTCCAGGCAACTTCGCCCTGTAGCCAGTCACTAACCGGTATCAAATTAATTTTCAAGAATTAGCTTGCAAAGATTCTATATGTTTTAGATTAGACCACGGACTGAGTCCCAAACTAGAGCAAAACAACAGTCCACTACTCCCTAGTTCTCAATGGCTCTCTAACTGATATCAATCAGCGGTGTAACCTGAAACAAACAGAATCCCTACAAACTAATTCTTGGAAATAATTTATATCAAAAATACAAAACTATCTCAACAAATTGCATTGATTGCACAGTAGTAGAATGCTCACCGACCACGCATATGGTCCGGGGTTCGATCCTCGGCCGACACACTGCTTTACGTGGCTAAGCCAGTTATAAGCCTGGTAAAGAGGGAATGTTGAGCATGGGTTAGCAACCCCATCCCGTAAAAATAAAAATCACTGCTACCGAAACTTCTAGCCTATAGCTTGAAGCCCTATGTTTTTTTTTTATTACAGCTTGATTCCAAACAGTATTTTTGGTACAAGTATGGAATTTTCAGCATATGACATCGGTAGCCCAAATTTCGCAGACCGGCCGTAGATATCAGGTGTTCGTCGGCGTGGGCTCGAACCCCGGACCATGTGCATGGTCGGCGAGAGTCCTAACCACTGTGCCACCGGGAACGTCAGGGAAATTTAAAAAAATCCCAACAGTGCTGTCAGACAGATATGAGCTCTGAAAATGTCCCAGGTGCAAAATACTTAGGATCAATAAGAATATTCCCGACAAAGTAGGATAAATACTCTCTGAAAGAGTCATGCAGAACAAAATGCGTTTTCCTCAGACAGTCCAGCGTTAAGCAGTGATTCCAAGGCGTTTCCATTGAACTGTATCTTAGAAAAACGCAGTTGCAGGACAACACATGATTATCAACACCATCACATAACAGCAAAGAGAAACATTGAAATTGTGGATCGACTACAGACAGCGACAAATAGTAAAAATTCAGTCGAAATGAGGTATGCAAATGTTAGAGAGATAATATACAGGTTAGGGAGGGTGGGAAGGAAACAGTAGCGATTACAAAATTATTCAAAATATTCAAATAAGTATCAATATTGTAAACAGCTTGTTCATGGAGGGGTTTTCAGGTTAATTATTCTGCTATATGACGTAATCCATCATTTTTAAATTATTTCACAGGATGATTGACACGAAATAAATAAAACTGTAAAATATGTTCCTACATAGAACTAATTGGTGTGCATACAAAGAAGTAGAAATATGATGAAAAGTCTATATCTACAAAGAAAGGAAACTATTGCTCAATAAAACGTTTCCTGGAGAGACACGATAATGGAAATGTCTGTCACCTTGACAGTTTACTCTGATGATAATAATTGCTTGAATGACACTGTGAAATAGTTACCAGGGTAACACTATCATTGCTAGAAAAGTGACTTTAGGAGATATTCAATCCATTTTTAATCTATTTCATATTGACATTTATTTTCATGTTAAATGAAACATTTGAAATTTGAACAGTAAACTTTACGTAAGTCTGTTGGTTAATAGTATCTGGCACGCTACTAGACTATTCATATGCTTGGGATGATAGATAATCTGTGTTTTGGGCAGGAATTTATTTATTTTATTTTTCATTTTTGATTACAGCTTGATTCCACACTGTATTTTTCGTACAAGTATGGAATTTTCAGCATGGATATCGGTAGCCCAAATTTTACAGGCCGGCCGTAGATATCAGGTGCTCGTCGGCAGGGGATCGAACCCCAGACCATGTGCATAGTCGGCGAGAGTCCTAACCTAGTATATTTGAATATCGTAGGGAAGTGTCAGCGTGTCTGTTCTAATCAACTAAAATTCTTTAACATCCTGCAGGCTACCATAAATTCTTTCCAGTTCAACTAAACAGTGTTGAATGCATCTTCAGTAGTTACCTTGTCAATTATAATTAGTCCAGATCAATTAAGTGTTGTAAATAACTTGGATTTGGACCAGTGAAGCGGCATTATTTATCATTCGTATGCCTTTAGATTTCGTCAGGAAGTATACTACCCCAGATGATTTCTATGACTGTGGTAGATGAAATGACGCAAGAGATAGTGGAGAGAGACAGAAGACCTGTATAAGTTGGAGTGACAGAATACTCTAAAAGATCGAAATTTCACGGATCATTTATTTCTCATATCTCACCATTCCGATGATTTACAAGCGAAAAACAAAAAATTAACAGAAGATGCTGCGAAAACAAGATTTCAGATGAACATTGGGAAGACGGAGGTGATGAAGACATCCAACCGACAGTCACAAGTACCGATCAACAAAAGAAGTTATTCTTATTGATTTGATGCGATATACTTCTGAGACTTAGTGCATCACTAAAAACATTTCCAACAGCTGCCTTTGTCACATATTGAAGATCAGCTAGTCAGAAAAGATAAACGACAATGAATCAACCAAGAACTTCTTATTGAACAAATATGCCGATGAAAATCGTGATGGACTGGAAATATGCTAAGAAGACCGTCGACTGACATCACAACCCAGGCAAACCGTCGAGTGGAACTCTAATGAGAAACGACAAGTTGGGCATCCAGTAATGAAATGGAAGAGATCGTATGAGGAGGAAACAATAGTCAGTGGGTGATCGTGCAGCCAGCTATAAGAGACTGAAGACACTAAGATGCAATGACGACGTTCTGCTGAAGCCCTTCTACGTTCCATTTAGAATGCATTGAACGAATAGTAATAAGTTGTGTGTTTCTACTTTAATGTCTTCTAGTGGGAATATTCATGATATGCAGTTAAGAGACAATTTAAAGAATTCGAAATGATCGAAAGGTTTATGTCCCGCGGCGAGGACAAAAACTGTTTGATTTACTACAGGCTTAGACTAACTAGTCAGACGACACGCTAGTGGAACAAATAAGCTTTCGTTTGTATTAGTGTTAGAATTATTAGTTAGCAGTGTAACGATAGAACATGACAGTATTTGCTTGAGAAGGTGTTTATAGGCGTCGGTGGCACAGTGGTTAAGAGTCTCGCCGACCATGCACATGGTCAGGGGTTCGAGCCCACGCCGACGCACACCTGATATCTATGGTCGGCCTGCGAATTTTGGGCTACCGATATCCATGCTGAAAATTCCACACTTGTACCAAAAATACTGTGTGGAATCAAGCTGTAATCAAAAATAAATAAAAATAAAATAAATAAATAAAATAAACTAATGTACTGATATGCCAAAGTACATATAGCTTACACTGAAATCTCCGATTGGACATGTTCTCCATATTGTGCTTCTTTTGTCTTCCTTTCATGTTTCCTAAATTATTATACAAGAATCATTCTTTTCTCGTCTTCGACATTAAATTGCTATTGAATATTCTTGTAAAAGACATCACCCACAATATACTTCTAACAAAACCACATCAGTAACACCCGCCACAAAGATAGCAGTATCATCAGTAGAACAAGATTCAGATTTCCAACATAAATGTGAAGCCATTCACTGCTTCTATATCGGTCAGAAACATGGCACTCGAGTCATGGAAAGCATTTTCAACAGGCTACTGAAGACTTTTATCAACAGCTTTCTTCGCTGGCTCCATACTGAAGATCAAATGACCGGCCGGTCAGCCAGAAAGAATCTGGTAACAAACCAACCAAGAGCCAATCGTCCAACAAATATGTAGGAGAAAGTGGAAATGGATCGGAATACGCTGAGAAGGTTGCCGAATGACATCGCGCTCAATACAAGCTATTACTGGAGTGGAATCCTAATGGGAAACGACGATTTGGGTGTGGTTTCAAGAGTGACATGGAGGAAATCGTGCGACAAGGGGATGAGGGATTATGGTCGATCGTAGACCTATCTGAAGAGCACAACAGAAAATAGAACAAAGTTGATATGTGCGATTGAAGCTCTCTATGTTCCACTTGGAACCCAAGGAAAAAATAATAATAATAATAATAGTTGTTTCAGGATTTCATCATGAGCTGACATTAGTTAGAGAACCATTGGAAAACCTGGGAGTACTGGACAGCTGTTTTGTCCTAGTTTGGGACTCTTCAGCAGTACGCACCCACCGGGATTCGAACCCAGGACCTTCCGGTTACAAGGCGAGCTTGTATATCATTAAGCCACTGGGACCCGATCCAATGGTCCTTGAATTCTAACTTCTGCCAATTCACGACATAGCGCGACCGCTAGCCAATGTCTTCGGCGAGTATTTGTCCTCACACCCGACCAGCTGCACCCTACTGGTCACGACTTCCCACTGGAACCCAGGTAACTACCTACCTGAATAGGGCCAGTCGCCAGTGAGCATCTCATTGGTATTCAAGTGTTGGTTTGTAGGGATTTGATTGGTTTCAGGATTTCATCATGAGCTGACATTAGTTAGGGTGCAGCTGGTCGGGTGTGAGGACAAATACTCGCCGAAGACATTGGCTAGCGGTCGCGCTTTGTCGTGAATTGGCAGAAGTTAGAATTCAAGGACCATTGGATCGGGTCCCAGTGGCTTAATGATATACAAGCTCGCCTTGTAACCGGAAGGTCCTGGGTTCGAATCCGGTGGGTGCGTACTGCTGAAGAGTCCCAAACTAGGACGAAACAGCTGTCCAGTACTCCCTGCAGGTTTTCCAATGGTTCTCTAACTAATGTCAGCTCATGATGAAATCCTGAAACCAATCAAATCCCTACAAACCAACACTTGAATAATAGTTGTGGTGGTAATAGCACAGTTAGTTTATGACAATAACAATATCACTCACTTACCATAAAAACATTAGAAACATTAAAAGCATAATCAGAATGTAAAAAATATCCTTTTATCGATTTCCAATATTTTCAAATCAGTACTGAATTCAAAAGTGAGTGAAGGCGGTAATCTATTGATTATCCTTCTGTTATCTAATTAGAGTAAAGTTATATTAAAGTTTTATATATATTTATATGTGTATACATTATCATTTTGAATGAATTATTCATTTTGATTAATTTCTTAAAGTCAATCATATTTCACAATTTGACTTTTCCACTTCGGTATGCTCTCTTATTTTTAAAATAAAGTAAGACGATAAACAAAACAGCGTTATAAATAATAAAAGAAGAAATTAAAAAAGAATTAAAATTTATTATCAATTTCCTTATTTATTTATTTTTCTCCTGACAGAATCAATATTAATTATTTTGTCTATAAGTGAGTTGATTGAATGGACAATATATCGATTTTTACAGAGATTTATGATAGAGTGGAATATCTGATTACTTCAGAACGTTAGTATGAACGTGGAGGATTTCGTAACAACGGGATTATTTCTGGAGAGTGTGATGTCCCTAAAACGAAATTATCATCATAGTCTTTTGAAAGATATAAGTATAAAACTTGGGCACTGTGGTAGAGTACAACTTCATAATGGAGTCTTCTGAAGGAGTTGTCTTTCTTCGTACTGATGAATGTATGTACGTGTACGCATAATTTGTGAGTTATAATGATGAATGTTTCCACAGCAAGTAAAGCCTATCCCTTGTGAACGCATTGTGAAAATGCAATACAGTTAGCGAGAAGGAATCATATATACAGCAGCGATCATCATAGGTAGATAAAGTACTATCATCAAGGCGCCTATCACAACTGTTTCGGTGTATAAACCAGGTCAGTGGCTTACTTTTTATCTTCTAATAAAATAAATACAAACTGTACATTATAATTTACAGGAAAAGTGATTTTCCACAGTCGTTTTGCTACATTACAACGTCCGATGATGCAACCTTACTGGTTCAACGGTTTTTTGTTGTTAGAATGAGCAATAGTTACGTTTATTATTATTGCTATTCGTTCCTTGCATTCCAGATGGAATATAGGGTTTCATTAATAGAGAGCCATTTTGGCTTTATTCTTTGCAGTCCTCTTTAGCTAGTTCCACGACTACCTGTAAGCTTTCATTTCAAGTACACAATCTGCTCCATTTCATTTTGGGGTTTACAGCTCATTGTTTCTCATTCTGGTTACACCCGAGGTATGGCCTGAAGCGTAGTGTCACTCAAAAGTCTCTTCTCCACTTATTTTAGGTATATCTGTCGGTTGATAGTATCTTGGTTACTTGACTGTAGGAATTCCTTGTTTTTTATCCTTTTTGACCATCTGCTCATCAGTGTTGAACGAAGGCAGTTGTTGATAATTGTCTGAAGGCTGTTGGAAATGTTGTTGGTGACACACAAACGAAGTCTCTGGACAATACAGAAGCACTGACTTGACAGTAGTGCTCGGGTCTTGTTTGTTGTGCTAAGTGCAGTACGTCTCTACAGTAGTGAATGCCTGTCTTGCATTTCCTATCCAGCCTTTGAGATCCGTTTAAATAAGGCTTGTTCAGACTACCAACCTAGTCTCAAATGGACTTAACACAGCTGTAGATACCCTAAGTATATGTAATGCAACAAACACGTTGCTTTTTCTTCACTTCAAGAAGGTTTCGAAAGAAGTGAAAATTATCGTACATAAGAAGGATCAGCATACGAATACTTAGTAAATTTTTGCTGACATTTCACAGAGTTGAAATCTGTTGACTTAAAATACATGCCATCAACTCAATATGGAGATGACCAGTTATATATTTACGACAGTGATTCTGAAACTGAAGTCTTCGGTAACAATGAATTCCCCTATCTGTATTATGCAACGTAGTAATTCTCCTAATACAATTCTTTCGATGTCAGGTCTTCTGCTTTCGAAATGCCAACACTTCACATTGACGTGTAGTACGCTTTTGATAATTTTCTTTTTACAGGCTCTTCTATTTGAAAACTCATTTAACGTGTTGTTGCTGATCAATTATTCGTAGCTAACTTATCACTACTCGATTGATAAGTTATGTTCTGTTTATTAAGTAATATGCATTAGTGTAGAGTAGTTGACACAGATGTGATTTGCAGGGATCTGATTGGTTTCAAGTTAGGTTACGAGATGAGATTAGCCAGAGAACGAGTGAAAACCAGGGAGTACTGGACAGTTGTTTTGTGCCATTTCGGGATTCTTCAGCATCCTCACCCACGACATTACTATTTATATTTTTATATTTTTTTGATTACAGCCTGATTCCACACTGTATTTTTCGTACAAGTATGGAATTTTCAGTATGGATATCGGTAGCCCAAATTTTATAGGCCTACCATAGATATCAGGTGTGTGTCGGCAGGGGATCGAACCTCGGACCATGTGCATAGTTGACAAGAGTCCTAACCGCTGTGTCAACGACCCCTGTACTGAATTCAATCGCCTCGGTGAGTTTCCCATTGTGTATATTGTCCTGTCCAAGTACTTTTCCTATGTAAATTTCTTTTTATGCTACCATCTGGTTTTCTTGTAAGTAGGACATTGTTAGGAAGAGGCAAAACACATGCAATTATCAGGTCATTATCATGTCTCAGTCAAGTTATTATCGCGTTATTAACAAGTCGTTGACATGCAATTATCCTGCTTTCTGATTGGACGCTTGCACAATTCCAACTCTCAACCGGATTGGTTGATTTCCAGTCTACCTTATTTTTGTATAAATACAGTCACTTTTGTCATAATAAATGAACCTGGTTTTACCGCTGATTCTCGCGTGTTCTGCTTTACCAGTTAAGTGGGCACTGGTCAGTAGTTAAGCAGTGACCTCGTGACAAAGATCTAGCATCATAACAATTGGCGACGGGGTTTCGAATCCATTGCAGTTCAATACAGTCAAATAAAACCAAGATCATCCAGTGTACATCCAGCCTGTCTTCCAAATGACAATTTCATTTGAACAAATGCAACTTCTCCTTCATCAACAACAGCAACAGTTTGAAGCTTGCCAGCTCAGCTTGATTGAAAAACTTACAAAGCAGTTTTCAATTCAAAATCTCGGCAGTTCCAACTCAGAGAAAACCGAATCTATTGGGAGTTCAATTGTAGAGTTCAATTTCGAACCTTCAACAGGCGTGACGTTTGAAGCTTGGTTTCGACGTTATGAAGATCTGTTCCGGGTTGAATGCGCTCACCTAGATGATTCGGCCAAAGTGAGACTACTCCTTCGGAAACTTGGTCCAGCCGAACATAACAAATATGTCAATCATATTCTACCAAAGAACTCCAGAGAACTCAACTTTGAAGAAACCGTTCAAACGTTAACCAATATTTTCGGTGAACAGTTATCTCTCTTCAGTATCCGTTACAATTGTTTCAAGATATCCAAAGATCCAGGAGATGATATTCTCACCTATGCTGGTAAGGTGAATCGTGAATGCGAGCGATCGAAAATTCGATCACTTACGGATGACCAGTTTAAATGCCTGATCTTTGTCTGCGGTCTCAAATCTTCAGTTGACAGTGATATTCGTACCCGAATCCTTGCAGAGATTGAACGCAAACCGGACATGACTTTACAGGAGGTAACTGCTGAGTGCCAGCGAATCATCAATCTAAAGCATGACACGAAGTTGATTGAGGACGGTCAAGTTCATGAATTTACTTCTGTTCAGGCTGTCAAGTCAAACAATTCTCTGCAAGTCAAACACAAGCCTCCCACAAATTGTTGGTTTTGTGGATCGTGGCATTTTGGTAAATTTTGCCCGTATAAAAGACATAAATGCAGTATCTGTAACAAGTATGGTCACAAGGAAGGATTTTGTCCCCCAGTGAAACCTAGATCAATCCGATCTCACAATACGATGGCACAGTCACGAAAGTTTCGATCTCGGTCGACGAAACCTCAAATCAGCAGTATGTTCGCTACCTTCAAAGTTGACTTCGAGTCAAAAAGAAAGTTTGTCACACTTTCTATCAACCAGAAGCCAGTTCGACTACAGTTAGATACTGCTTCTGATATCACAATCATATCTCCCCAGACGTGGCGGGCACTCGGGTGTCCACCTTATCAGAGAACGGAGCATACTGCAAGAAACGCGTCGGGTGACGTAATGAAATTATCTGGCCAGATTGAATGCGACGTAACTTTCCGGTCGACCTCGTTCCAAGGAACATGCTACATCACCAATCGTCATGATTTGAACTTGCTTGGTATTGACTGGATCGAAAAGATGAAACTCTGGGATGTCCCACTGAACTCAGTTTGTTCCAATGTACAGTGCTCAGATAGTCCTACCAACATGTTGATGCATCCGAACTCGACCGCAAAGTTCATCAGTCATCTTCGCACCAAACACGCTGCCGTTTTTCAAGAGTCTTTGGGTTGCTGTACCGTACAAAAAGCCAGACTATACCTCAAACCTGATGCCAAACCAGTTTTTAGACCAAAACGCCCAGTACCGTATGCCGCATTATCGTCCCTTGATGCAGAGCTGGATCGTTTAGAAAAGTTGAACGTAATCAAGCCAGTCGATTACTCATCCTGGGCAGCCCCCATAGTGGTTGTCAAGAAAGCAAACGGTACCATCAGACTTTGTGCTGATTTCTCAACAGGACTCAATAATGCCCTTGAAGATCAACCGTATCCACTACCAGTACCGCAAGATCTATTTGTCAAACTGAATGGCGGTAAATACTTCAGTAAACTTGATCTAGCTGAGGCATACCTACAGATCGAGGTCGAAGATGATTCTAAAGAGCTTCTGACAATCAACACTCACAAAGGACTGTATCAGTTCCAGCGACTTCCATATGGTGTTAAACCTGCTCCTGCTATATTCCAACAGATAATGGATGCAATATTAGCTGGTGTATCGGGAGTGGCCGTTTACCTCGATGATATCATAGTCACAGGAGAAACTCAATTCGAACTCTTCAATCGGTTGGATAAAGTCCTGACAATACTCAGTGATTCCGGTTTCCATTTACGTCCGGATAAGTGCAATTTTTTCATGACTTCAGTGAAGTACCTGGGATTCATTTTTGACAAAGATGGTCGCAAACCCGACCCCTCCAGTGTGTCAGCAATTCAACAGATGCCTGCCCCTAATAATCTCAGTACGTTGCAGTCCTTCCTGGGGATGATCAGTTACTATAGTGCGTTCCTGCCAGATTTACATCGTCTCAGGGCCCCAATGAATCAGTTGCTCATGAAGAATGCTAAATGGAACTGGTCAGAAGAATGCCAACAAGCTTTCATCAAGGTCAAGAAATTACTCCAGTCTGACCTGCTGTTAACACATTACAATCCAAAGCTGGATATAACATTAGCTGCAGATGCGTCCAACTATGGTATTGGCGCTGTCATTTCACATGTGTTTCCAGACGGTGTTGAAAAGCCAATAGCATATGCATCGCGAACCTTGACAAAGGTAGAGCAGAATTACAGTCAGGTCGAAAAGGAAGGATTAGCGCTCGTGTTTGGGATTCAAAAGTTCCACAAAATGCTGCTTGGCCGAAAGTTCACACTTTTTACTGATCACAAACCACTATTATCGATTTTTGGCTCCAAGAAAGGTATTCCAGTCTATACAGCCAATCGACTCCAACGATGGGCGACTATGCTACTAGGATACGACTTTCAGATCAAGTACAAATCTACAAAAGATTTCGGGAATGCAGATGTCCTCTCGCGTTTACTCAGCTATAACAAGCCCGCAAAGGAGGACGCTGTGATCGCCGGCGTTTCTGTCGATGAAGACGTGTGCCACGTATTGATGACGGCAATAAACACTTTACCTGTCTCAGCCGACATGGTTCAACGAGAGACGCAGCGTGACCCGACATTACAGTCAGTTCAACAGTATCTGCGTTGTGGCTGGCCCTCGCGTATTGATTGTCCAGATTTAAAACAGTTCTATCAACGACGACATTCGTTATCCCTGGTCAATGACTGCATTATGTTTGGCGAACGTGTGGTCGTGCCTCGAAGTCTCCAACAAAAAGTCATGAGTCAACTACATTTTACGCATCCTGGTATTGGCCGTATGAAATCGTTGGCACGCTGTTACGTCTACTGGCCAAATATCGATCGTGAATTAGAAGTGATGGTTCGCTCATGTTCTCGCTGTGCTCAGGCTTTGAAAATGCCTATCAAGACAGACCTACAGCCGTGGCCCAACCCAGGAAAACCGTGGTCAAGAATCCACATAGATTTTGCCGGCCCAATCAATGGCAAACAGTTTCTCGTGGTAATCGACGCGTATTCCAAGTGGCCGGAGGTTTTCATTATGCAAAATACCACAGTGACGATAACATTAAATAAGTTGGTTCAGCTTTTCAGCAGATTTGGTGTTCCAGAGATCATCGTTTCCGATAACGGACCTCAGTTTACAGCTGAACAATTCAAACAGTTTTGTGAGCGGCTAGGTGTTCAGCATATTCGCAGCCCGCCTTACCATCCTCAGTCAAATGGACAAGCAGAGCGTTTTGTTGATACACTCAAGCGCGCACTTCAGAAGTCAAACGGGGAGGGATCGATAGAGGATGTATTGCACAATTTCCTCTTCATTTATCGAACCACAACCAACCCATCATGCCCAAATCAAACATCTCCCGCAGAAGTTATGTTTGGAAGAAGATTACGTACTACTTTGGATACAATTATCCCGATCCCATCAAGACGGAGCAAATGTGGTCGAAATAGTGAATTTTGGTTCAATAGACGTCATGGCACCAAGCAAAGAAGTTTCATGGTTGGTCAGTCGGTACTGGTTCGTGATTACATACGGAGAGATCGCCCATGGGTTTCTGGAGTGATCGTTGGAAGAAAAGGCCAAGTCATTTACAAGGTCAAGGTTGGAGACCTTATTTGGGTCAGGCATGCCAATCAAATAAGAAATAGACTAGTTGGTAAACAGTTGAACGATTCCAAGTCCGCCGACGTACAATTTGAGCTATTGATAGATACGACGGATCCGAAAACGTCACATGGCCAAAATAGTCGAAACAAAGGCAAAGTGTCCCAGCAGCCAAGGAGATCACAACGACAACCAAGACCGCCAAAGTACCTACAAGTGATTCCGCGATACAAAAGCTACCGGTAGCCCTATCTTAAAAGGGGAGGTGTTAGGAAGAGGCAAAACACATGCAATTATCAAGTCATTATCATGTCTCAGTCAAGTTATTATCGCGTTATTAACAAGTCGTTGACATGCAATTATCCTGCTTTCTGATTGGACGCTTGCACAATTCCAACTCTCAACCGGATTGGTTGATTTCCAGTCTACCTTATTTTTGTATAAATACAGTCACTTTTGTCATAATAAATGAACCTGGTTTTACCGCTGATTCTCGCGTGTTCTGCTTTACCAGTTAAGTGGGCACTGGTCAGTAGTTAAGCAGTGACCTCGTGACAAAAGATCTAGCATCATAACAGACATCCAGGAAGGCAATTCTGCTTTGAGATTCCTCTTCTCACGTGATATTCATAGCAGAATGTACTTCATTGAATTCATTATCACAAAGAATATAGGTATCATACATATACCGGCCATAAAATGAGAACTTAATGATAAGATTGTTTAAAGGTCCATTTTCTAGTTTACTTAGGAAGAAATCTGCCAAAATGGGACCTAACAGGGAGCCTATCGCCACCCCGTCCACTTGTCTGTAAAGTGTGCCGTCAAATTTGCAATTTACATTCATGGTACACCTTAATAACAATTCTTTTAAGATTTCATTATGGATGCCAATATTTATCGACTGGTTATGCATTTTTTCGTAAATGTAGTTAGCTGTTTTTACTACAGGTACATTTGTGAATAAAGATGTTATGTCTAGATATATCATGGTTTTGTCCTTGATATGAATATCTTTGATTTTGTCTCCGAATTCAAATACATCTTTGACACTATATTTCACTGTCTTCTTAAATTATTATTTCTTTTTAGTTTGTTGTATTTATTCTTTCAGAAACTTTTGTTTCAGATAAATATTCCTTCAAATTATACGAAAATTAATCAACTCCTTGATGTGCCGATTACTCTAGAATGATTCATTCCATGAGAAAGTTGAATATAGTCTATAAGCATCTAATCCATTAGATAATTCAAAAAATGAATGACTATAACAACATCATTAAACGACTTCTCTTCAACACAATGTCAACTCTACACAGAAAAGATGAAAATCAATTCTGAATAAAACATTATTACCACTAATGATGGGAGAAAGATATTCTGGGAAATAATTTTCTTACTGCATCAGCTGATCCCGCCACCTCCTCCGCTCCTACTGCTCATAAGTCTTAGGAGAGGTTAAATATTGCTCTCCTCACTTGTTATATTTTGTGAAAACAATTGGGAGAATAAAAAAATATTTTCTCACGATATGCCTGCTTTGTCGACATCCATCTGCTTAAGAAAGAGCGAAAGAATGAAATAAATGATACGAAGTAATTCGTTGCTTTTCATTTATACTTCATCTGTCCGATGAGAAAGCGGGCGATATATATATAGAGAGAAATGTGAACACCGATAAGTGAAACTGTTCATTTCGATAATATTTTCAGAAAGTAACTTAGAGAGATCATGTGTTTATGAGTAGCTTTCATTGGAATCTAGGATGAGTTTTTTACCAGATTGAATAGTCGTTAGATGAATACACCTCTACCGTTCAGTATGTTGATTGGAACTCAGCTTTGATCTTTTGAAGAACTAGAGGATTAAAAAGTAGAGTATGTAGCTATAGTGGGTTATCTTTGGTTCGGTAGGCACCAACTATTACCAGAAAATGACCTTAGGGGATGGCCTGCTTTCCAGGAGTTAACTGACTAGATTACACTTTCACATGAGTTTAGTGTGTATATCTATCGGAGTTGTATTTAATTATAATGAGTTGGTTAGTAATATTATCGCAGAGGTGCGTTGGTAGCACAGCGGTAGAATGCTCGTGAGCCATCAGGTGGTCCAGGGTTCAATCCCCGGCCACCAACGCACTCCTTTACCTCGCTAAGCCAATGACATGACTGGTGAAGAGCGAAGGCTAGGCATGAGGCTAACAAACCCCATCCCGCAAAAACAAACACTGCCGCTACAGAAACTCCAAGTCTGTAGCTTAAAGCCCTATGTTCCACTGGGAACTTAAAGGAATAAAAAAATTGTCGCCACGATGAAACTGATTATCAGAAAGAATAAAACCGATCATGCTTTGGAAAACTAAAATAATATCCAAAGTCTGACCAGTTACTCTGGTGAAATGGCATCACAAAGAATCAAACTCATCTTTTACAGAAACCTGACAGTTTGTGGCGAAAATACCCTACTGTTTCCTTTAAAAATTATGTGACAGGTTCAATTTTACAATTGCGTTACAAATAGGATAGTTTAGAATACTGAAATATTGTTGAAATTATTTAAGGAAGTCTTAGGTGTGCAGACTACAACTGATGTGATGGGAAGTGAGTAAAGCTGGAATGAAAATTTTGTCGGCTTCAGGATTCGACACAACAACCTCCTCATTATAAGATGAGGACTGTATCGGATGAGCTGTAACACTGAGCTGTCGGCCAGCCTATCATTTTACTTAAAAACAACAAGGAAAAGTCTGTCATATTAGAAACTAGCAAACTTTTGAGTCCATGTGATTCTCTTCAAAGCAAACTTATTTTCTTCGCTGTTGTTATGGTACGGTGAATAAGTGAGTGAATTATTCTCTAAGGAAGGTTAAGCCAAATAGAAATTTGTCACAAAACCTTTATTCTGCTGGCATTCTGATTTACAAAACTGGTGAAAACTTCTGTGTGTCACTCAATTTTCGGATTTTATTTCCTTCAGACAGCTGTAAGACGATAAATTTGCGTTTCCTGTCAGCCTTCAGCCAGATTAATAAAAACTGTGTTAATAAATTATTTAGATCATACCTAATTTACTGTACCACTGTATTAGATATATTAACTAATCTTTTGCCTAGCAAACATCGTTATTTAGGATCAGTTGTAAGTGCTCGCTAATGTTGTTTCTATCAGGTCAAATATATACGATCATCAAACTGAAAAGTATACTGACACAACGCACTTCTGATTTATTTTAGATAAAGGAAACTGGCAAGAATCTTTGACCTGACTGTTACAGTAAAGTGGTTTTACTTCCTTCGCGAGTATAGGTATGTCGGTCATTCGTGGTGTTTTATTTCATATCGATTAGTGATGAAACCTACTTTAAAATCAGTCGAATCCCCACCAACTCAACGCCTGAAAATGAACATACTCATTACTCATCAGTGACTAACTATGCTCTCATCTTCTTTGAATTCTAACGAGTGAGGTTCAGTGAGCTTCACAGAGTACTGCGAGAGGTCAGATATTTGTTGATAACATTGGCACCATTTTAGGAACAGTCGGAAGTCAAAATTCATGGGCATTTGGATTCCAATCCAGTGGGTGAATGATAACTTGCTCACTTTGTAACCTGGCGGCATTGGGTTGATCCCAGGTAGGGTCACACTTCTGTCCTGCAACAGACTTTCCATCTAGGCCAAAGTATGTGTCTGGTACTTCCTGTTTTACAGTGTTTCTTTAATATGTATCATATTGACTGTATATTACTCATGTTAAAGACTGAATTATGAAGTCCTCACAAGTACAAATTTTTACAAATTAAACAGGTCATGATCTTTTCTGTTGAATATTGAAAGCAGAAACTGTGATATATCAATAGAGTTTTCAAAATGAACTGATTTGCACTGAAGACTTGCTGATAAAATCTTGGGGCATTTCAGTCAGCTACTGCACTTTGTTCTGAAATCTGCTCAGTAGCCAGAATGGTCAGTCGTAAATTATGTATGTCTGTTGCATGAGAGTGTAAAGGTGAGTCCGTTACTGCTTAACATCGGCGATTAAGTCAAGTAATCCAGGTTTTATCACTTTAGGTTGATAGTATTATGAAGCACTTGGTGAGACCTCATACTAAAACCATTATTCGCTTCATTTATTTGTGTGTCTGTATGTGGGAAGGCAGTAACAATTTATGAGTGGTTCAGTATAAACACTTATTTTAAAATTGTACATCCAGTTAAACAAAGATTCTAGTAGCTATGGTGAATAAATGAAAACAATTACAGCAAGGGAGTGGGAGGAGAGTAGGTGAAAGAGACGAAACCTACATCTTACCAAACAGGGAACATAGCCAATCGACATTTCCAACAGCTTTAACTGTAATTTCATCTGTCTCTGCCTTTACAAAAAGAAACACATTATTGTCTTAAAAACCTAATTACTGAGACGCTACTTAAGCTCTTATTGCCTATTCTTCCTTCAAACAATTATAAATTCCACATATTGAGGTCAAACAATAAGTCATATAATTCTAAGCTGTCAAACGGTTATTTTCATTTGATTAGTTTATGCGTGCCAACTGAAAATTACCAAGTGTCTTAATGCATTGTCGTTTGCTAATTGATCCAATGAATTGGTTTTAATTCCTAGAAGGTAGACCTTAATGATTTTGACACTAGAACTTCTTGGGTAAGCAGTTGTACTGACAAAATAGATATGCCAAATAGCTTTTTTACTCTAAATTGTTATTGTTAGATGGGTGGAGGCCGGAAGCCTTGAAACTAAGTTTTGCGCTTACTGACGCTCATCAATATCTTGAAGGAATTCACGTCTCTTCTGAGACTCGATCCCGAGTCATCCAGTAATGCAGACAGAGACGTTACCACTGAGATATTTGGGCTGGAGACTGATCTTCTGTAGGACTGTATTGGGTAATTTGGTTACACGCTAGTTACTACCCAGTGTTCAGTCAAAGTTTTTGCATGTTACGCTTCACTACCATTACTCTAGAGGATCCAAGACTTTCACTTTCTCGCGATAATTTATTGTGTTTTATTCTAGAAGATTTCGTCAAAATGAGGAGTCGTTTTATTGATTATCACTTGGGATATTTCTTCAGTTACACCCTTTTTTTAACATTTTCACTTTACAATAAAATCAAACTAAACCACGGGAAATAAATGAATACTGTTTTGAATTACGTAAAATCGTCACTAGTTGTTAACAGATGACTCTGACAAGTTGTCATTGCTATTAGAAGTCCACCAATCAAGCTTGATATCTGGCCCCAAAATACAATCATATAGTTCTGTAGCTAGTTGAGATTTGGTACTAGACAACCGAAGTTAAGTGACAGAATGCCCTCGAGAGGGATTTTATGCAATGAAGAATTCGTGTGCATTACAGGATTCTTCGGCAAGTCACTCATGATGTGAAAGGTTTGAGAGCTATCTGTCTATCTTTGTAACTGGATGGAAGAGCTCTTGGAATGTAATTTGTCCCTGGTTCGCTGTTGCGCTTCGTTTACATGTGCTAACTACAGGTCGATTACGGCCTCCTGTAGACTGGTCATTTGGAATCTTCATGGAACTATGATTTTGATGTGTCCCATGTTATTACTGCTGCTCTTTTTTATTACAGGGAGTGAGAACCGTTGGAATTTAAGTATGCGTGTTTGTGAGATAAATTTAGTTAAACACCTTAAATCCTAGCCAGTTGATGGTTATTAGTGATGGCTTCATTGCCAGCTAAACTTAGTAGATTCCATATGAGACAAGTTTATTTGATTTAACACAAAGTGCTGAAGTATTAACAACTGGATGATGTTATGAACACAATTTATTACTCATAATCATATCAACATATTCATACGACTTGAGAACTTGCCTTATATAATCCTACTCTGTGCTATTTTTGTTGTAGTCTTCCATGTCTATAGCATAGGCATTGCGTCATTTCGATGAACAGAGATTAGATGGTTAACCTCTCTTTTCACCGAACTATATTACATTTTAGTACTTCCATCATACCCCACACTATTGTGTGACTACATACAAGTGAATACCATGCAGTGACCGAGCTTTTCCCCAGGTTATTCAACTTGGCAGGGTCAATCATTCTAGGTCTATCTAATCTTTTATGTTCCAATAATCTCACTGACCCCGATCTACTGGTTTGACCTATGTAAGTAACCTCACGGTCAGTATTACACAATATTTGGTAAATTATATTAATTTTCCTAATTGGATCTATTGGATCTTTGTTTATTGATTCAACGCTGTACACAAGCAATCGAAATGACCCAACACTTACACCGGAGATAATGAAAAGTTGGAAAAGACAAACGGGGAAGGGAGAAAGAGAAAAATATGCATAAAGCAAATTATGAAGTCATGTAACTAAATCGATATGATTGTTAGCGATAAATTGTGCTCGAAACTTCATTCACTTATTAATACTACATCAAATGAACTTATATTAAATTACATTCTACCACGGTACCCAAGTCCTACACTTACATTAAACTGAGTAGACTCAAAACACATTTTGAATGGAAGGATGAAGTGCTACCAAACAAGTAATTGGGCAAAGCTCTGCAATAGCGTCCCAAAGGATGCGAACGCACAACTGACCTTCAGCTGACCAATCAGAAAATAGGAGGATTTTTGCATAAAATTTTACGTATATTTACACAAAAAAGCATGAAAAAAAACATTATATAGGGTATTTTTGTCTAATATGAGATAAAAAAGATCTCCCAATTACATTGAAGAGTTTCAGTTTTTAAATTAAATCAATTTCTATACATATATTCGTCCAGGTGACTAAAAATAACTTCGTTTTGAAAGGCGTTTATAGCTCTGATTCTATTTTTTAGTCTTCCCCAGAAACCTTCAATTGAATTAGTATGGGTACCGGTTCTAGGGTCAGCGAAGTCATCTGAATGGTTTACTCGATGATGTATATATCCCAAAGCCGATAGTCGATTATATCCTGCCTATTCATCCGTATGAATGGTTTTGCCTGGCAAGACCAGCCTTTGAATAATGGGGAGGAGTGTATTAGCACTCCTATCCGGGATAAATTCGATGAATCCTTTGCGAATCTGGGTGTCATAAATACCCAGAACAAAAAACGTTATTAGCCCTAGCACGTCCTCGATTGTACTTCTTCTTTATAAGGACCGTTTCATCGATATCAACTACGACACCGACTCCGCCCAACACTTGTGTAATACTATTCATTTTCCATGATGCCGAATCTCGGCAAAATTAGAACCAATTGGAAAGTTGACGTTAACGTACTATCTGTCTGAGCGGCAGTTGATCTCATCCCGGTCTTTAAAATCCAGTAATGGCACAGAAACAGGGTATTGGTCAACGGAAGTTTCGATTTTTCAAAGAAAGTTCCTAGAAGACAATCAACTGAGAGTGTCACTTACCAGTACGAACACTTGTTCGCTTCCTACACTGTGTACATCTAAATATATATCCATCAATGACCTGGGTATACGGCTGCAGGTTCATAGAAGCACCACAACTACATATCCGAGTACGTCCTATTAATCCAATATCTAGGCAGTATTGAAATACGTGCTCTGGCTGAAATTTGCATCTGAGGAGATGAGCAGGGGTCATTTTCGCGCTAGAATAATGGGAAGTTTCCACAACCAATGACTAGCAAGCGTTCAAGGTCACTTGAACGTTCGCACTCCTGGGACGCTATTCTTGTACTCCGCCGTAATTGTAACATTCACTGACTACGTTGAGATCCAATCTAACTGTGGAGAATCAGTGCAGTTTCTTTCCAGAATAATACGGTGCTGTGGTCAGAAATCAATATCTGCTTGACAGAAGTAGTAGCCCATAACTCGTAATATCAAATGAAACGGAAACTCATTATTTATATTAGGGTGATCTAAAGTCGAAACAATAAATCCTGTATTTAAAAACAGATATAGCAATTACTCACCAGGATAAGTGTAATTCAGAAAGATCAAATCTTGCTATCAGATTTCGTGAGGGTATAAATTTCCCTCTTCCAGATCTAGGTGTGAGATAAACATCTCAACTAACTTTAGTACATGCTAGTAGCTACTGAGAATTAAGTCGACTAGCTAAATTTTCCCCAGTTATCTGAATCAGTTTGTAGCCATCGCAATTGGAGTAAATGTTAAACTGGTCTGCTGGATATTTGATGTTTAGATCACTTTAAATAGATAATGAGAGTTAATGAATGAAGCTATTGCCTTTTAACTGCTTATATCAGTAAGTAGCATACAACAGATCTATTTCCCCCTTTTCGAGCTCTGACACCATCGATGATTTCAAGTATTCCTGATAGCCTGATTAGTAATCGAACGTGATGTTTTATTAGCCGAGATTTCGACATCATATTAGATGTTCCCATAAAGGCAGGATGCCTAGAACTAAAACTATATGTATTTTTTACCACATCTATGTCAAGCATATCACGTAATTTCAACAGATGGGTCTAAATTAGTTATCCTCTCCTCACCTGAAACACAGCATTATTTGAATTTTAGGGTTGATTTTATATTTGCTAGTGGCTCGTATAGAAATCAAAATCTGAGTCTGTTTGAGGATCTTCAGATTTTGCAGTTATAATGGCGAGTCAGTGATTAAGACTTTCCCACTGAGAATACTAGTAGATACATGGGGCTTAAGAGTCTGACAATAAGTGTAACACTCATTTTACACTTCACTGTTAGCTATCACCAAGTGTACAGACAAAATTTAACCGTTGAAAGTAGCGAGAGAACTCTACAGACAGCCCAACAAATTGAGTTCAGTATATCAAAACAGGTAAGATCAGAAACTTCAGTAATAGCGTTTAGAACTATAGTTATTCGTCTTCATTCTCTGAGTATTGAACAAGGTCACTTTGTTTTTGATGTGGTTGCGTGGTTGACCAAAGTCAACATCCCGTTCTTCTTCGTATCTACGATCAGAAGCTAACCGTCGAAAGACATGATATCCACTCCCTCATACCACTACATACAGACAACCACGGACATCAATTCAACTGGGACAACGTTGAAATATTAGACAGAGGAAACAACAAGAATGCTAGAGAATTTTTTGAAGGCTGCCTGGTATTCCAGTGAATCGCCAATCGACAGACACATCGAGATAAACAAAATTTATCAACCGATAAGAAAGAAACCTCACACACACAAAGGGTGAAATTCCAAGTCAAAGAAACAATCAGTTCCAATACAAGTAACCTAGAAGGTGTGAAAACACACAAAAACAACCAATCACGTCCACGGTCACCAGGAGAGATGATTAATAAGCACGAAGTATGCTCTGAAGATGTCACCTAGGAGGGCGATGAAAGCTTCGCAAATTAACTATCCAACTCAGAGAACACAACCACATCAAAATCATCCACCTGAGCTACAAATCTTGTCTATCGTATCTAAGGTCACTTTGTATCATTGAACATATTTCATCGGGAATTTTTGTAAGTGAAATTCGGACTGGAAGATACCATAATGTCTTCTATCAAGCGACTTATTTATGCATGAGTGTCAGTCTTTATAACTTACTTGAAAAATCAAATGATACGAATTTGAATCTCTTTGAATCTCTTCTGCTTGCAGTTTACAGATACGATAAGCTGGAAGATAAAAACAAGGTAGAAACTTAAAAGGATCCTCCTACTCTATACGTCATCACTCCTAAACAAAATACTTAGGTGACTTTCAAATTTATGCCACTGAATTCAACTAATGCTGAATTTTCTGCTCAAGCTAACACAGTCAGCCAAAAATGATCAATTAACTCATCGCTTCAGCACCGGCATTGTTCTTTTTTATGAAACACTTAGTAGAAGAACTTCTATGTAGGTTGTAAACGTTTTGGAATTCGACTTTGACAGTCTGATGCATTCGTCAGTGAGATCTTTAGAGTATGCTATCCACGCTGGTGAAAAATCATGCTTTTCTCATCTTCCTAGAAAAAATCTGATTTTCAAGTGTTAGTTTGCAAAGAGTTGTTTGATTTCATGATTGATTAGGAACTCACATAAGTTAAAGAACCATTGAAAACCACAGGGTACTAGACAGCTGTTTGCAGCTCTTCAGCAGTACCCACCCATGAGCCCATTAGAGATTTAGCTCAGTAAATGATGGTCACAAAATGAGCTGGCAGACCTTTCAACCATCGGGATAGAATCCGGTGGATATATATATGTAACGAGAGAAGACAAGAGACAAGCGACAGATCGTTTATCGAGAAAATCAAGAGACACTTATAGATTTTTATGCATATTACTATTCGTTATTGTTAGTGGAGAAGCGACATCTTCTGATTCGTTGTTTGCTTGCTGAAGGTTATTCTGTCATCTCTTTGTGGCCGTTCCTTAGTCGATCCGGTCTGCGAATCGTATCTGTCCAAGCTAAGTCTGCTGTGATTGGTTGTTGAGTTCCTCAAGGTTAGGCTTTACTCTTATTTTCTCTCCTGACCCTGCTTCAGGACGTAAACATTGACGTAAATTGTTGCTTACAATTTCGGCTTGCAGACCGCTCTCACCATATATATATATATTTATAGGGGATTTAATAGTGAGCTCGGTAACGGTACAGAACACCAGGATATTAGTAGTTAACGCGTTATAAAAGTTAATGATTACTTCAGATGCAGTTAAAGACCCTTACTACAAATTAATAAGATCACACATAGATCTGTTCCGCTTCTAGAGGCATGTCCACTGGTAGAAGTTGTTTGCCAGTTGTAGAATAATCTTCGGACGAAGATCATGTGTTCTTGTGAAATTCCAAAGAATACAACGCTAGTGTTAGTGGAACAAGAAGACACTAAGTAGTGATGGACAGCACAAACATATTTCCAGTCGAATACCAAAGTTATATATTATTGACCAGGAAGTCGATTAAACATGAACTACGTACAATGTCTCCATTTTTAACATTTAGCAAAAACTGTACAGATTGTTTATTTAGGACTCCACATATATACACAACTGTCCAGTACTCCCTGGTTTTCAGTAATTCACTCACTGAAGTCAGTTTTTAAACTATTTTAAATCTGATTTCTTTTTCATGACACTAGCATTCTTTAGAGGCAGATGTTCACAGAGCTATTTCTTCAACAACACAGGATTTTCAAATTAATCCTGAAATCTGAATGGAAAATATGTTCACCATGCAAAACTTTTGTTCAATTATTTATTAATTTAACTAATTATCTTTACTCGTGATGACATAAACAAATAAATAAATAAATACTTAGAGAGAGATTGGCATACTTGAAAACAATCAGTATAAAAGAAGAAAAGCAATCGGGTAGCTCAAATTCAATTCTGTTGATTTTATTTGTTCATAAAAATTCTTTCAAGGTCAAACAATCAATCAATCATTCTTTATATCCTTGCTACTATTGTTAACAGTATCACGATGGTCTCAACTGCTGGAATGACATGGTGAGTTCAGTTTGAGAAAAACAACGTCGACAACAAGCACAACAACAATAACATCAACAGTAACAGCAAAAAAGACATGATACAATTTAAAATTGACTGTCATACAAAGTGATTAGTCTTTCTACGCCTAATTCTCATCATTTGCATTCATTTTAATGCTTTAAAAGTGTTTATTTAAACAACATTTAAACTATTATATATATAAGGATAGAATAATTAATTAATTGATTAAATAATCAATTGATACTGATAACTGACTGGAATGATGGAGTGTAGCAGTTTTCACTTGCTTAATAAGAAAGAAAGACAAAAAGGAAAGAACGAGTATAGAATGCTGTTAATAGTAGAAGGGAATTATTCTGAAGCTATCATCAGTCTTTCCTTATCCCTATTTCTCATCATTGTCAACAAAGAAAAGACAGTGGAAGAATTTCAGTATGCGTCTGTGTGTGTGTGTGTGACAGCAAGAAAGAGAAAGGGAGAGATGGAGTGAATAAGATCTATGCAAAACAGATTGAAGAACAAATAGAAAATGATATAAGTTGAGATTTAATGATTCTAACTCGGAAGTGAAACATTAAATAAGTAAGTAATATCATCATCATTGTTATCATCAATATCACTGTTAATAACATTGAAAAGAATAACAACAGAACTTTCTGTTCCATCATGTCAGAATGATAAAAAAACAGAAAGTGGAAATGGAAGGTAAATATTCAAAGAAAAAAATTGTAGAGATTGATGGAAACATCCTTTCTGATGCTCTACCTTTTTCACATATACATATCATTAAAAGCCACTTAGAATGATAGTGATTTTTTGTTAACGTCGTTCAGATGTACAAATCAGCCCTAGATTCATTCATCATGTTGTATCCAGAGGTATAAACTCTTTCACTTTAGAATTAGATCGTAAACATTGCTGGAGTGTGTGTGTGTGTGTGAGAGAGAGAGAGAGAGTGAGGAATGAACAAATCCACTAACTTTAGTCATGCCATTTTATGACATATTTAACCTGTCTAACAATGAGAAATACTATTTGCAGGAGAGAAAAGCTCCTTGTATTTTTAGGCGGCTAATGAATGACTATCTCATAATAAAAATTACAGCCATTGTAATGGCAAAAACTCAAGAATTGTAGTCCTTATAGCTTGCCCAACTTATGCGGGTAACGCGCAGTCCAAAATTATCCTAACAGTATCAAAAGCATAATTTGTTGTGCTAGAATCTGTGGTACTATTGAATAATGATAACTGATATCACTTGTGCGTCGGTGGCACAGTGGTTAGGACTCTCGCTGACCATGAACATGGTCTGGGGTTCGAGCCCGCGCCGACGCACACCTGATAGTTATGGTCAGCCTGCAAAATGTGGGCTACCGATATCCATGCTGAAAATTCCATACTTGTACCAAAAATACAGTGTGGAATCAAGCTGTAAATAAAAAATAAAAAAAAGTAAATAAAATTAAAAACTACCTTAGCAATGCTATCCGGCAGCTGCACAGTTTGAAAATCTCTCAGGTGCAACAAAGTTAATTGACCACACAATACCTGAGAATCAATAAGAATATTTCCAGCAAGCTGGAATCAAAACTCTGTCTACAAGAACCAAACAGGTGCATACTGATGAGGAGTCCCGAATTAGGACGAAACAGCTAGCTGTCCAGTACTCCCAGGTTTTCTAATGGTTCTCTAACCAATGTCAGCTCATGATGAAATCCTATAACCAATCAATCAAATCCCTATAAACCAACACTTGAAGAACAAAATAAGTTTTCTGCAGAAAGTCTAAGATCAAGCAGTCACTCCACGGAGTAACCTTGAGTTCATTCAAACGAAATAGTAAAAGAACACAATATCAACGCCCACATATCGGCAAAGAACAAGTGAATAAATGGTTGGTTGACAGCCCTGGTAACACGAAGGTCTTTTGTTCAATATCTAATGAGTTCACGAGTACGTACTTGCAAGGTTTCGCATGCTTGGACGAACAGCTACTGAGTACCTAGTTACTAGTGTCCAATCAAAATACCCACTACAGTCCTACAGGAGGTTAATCGCGAGCCCAAATAGCTCAGTGGTAACGTCTCTGACTGCAGCCCCACTGGGGGACGCGGGTTCGAATCTCAGAAGGGACATGAGTTCCTTCAAGGTTGCAGATACGCCTTGCTGATGAGTACCAACTAGCACAAAACCTAGGTCCAAGGCTTCCTGTGGCCGATTGCCTCCAACCATCTAATATCATCCAATCAATGTGCACCGTGATGTCCAGCTACCTAGAATGGTGGCCACATTGCAAACCTGACTGATAAAATTCAGTCTGCACCAGAGAAAGGACTAGAAACGTCACACTAGTTACTAGTGTCCAATCAAAATACCTAGTACTCTCTCCGTTTGATTTCAGTGTTACAACACTTCTTGACATTTTTTCTTTTTGCGACGCATGCAATTTGTTTACAGTTTGAGAAGTCGGGATTCTCTCGTATTATTCTTCCAATCCTTTTATCCGACCACAGCTGACATTATATACTTTTTGATTTCAATCAATGTAGGCAGTCTCAAGTATATTCTTGTTTGCTAACCTCTCGGAGTACTAAATTCAGTAAATCAAATGCATTTCAATAAATTATCAGGATTACTGGAAATCATGGACACTGGAAAACAAGTGAAGGTGAAGTTCATGAAGAACAAAAGTGAAGAAAACATTAGTGAAAGAAGCAATTAAAAGAATGATGGGAATCGGTGTAGGGCTTCCTAAGTCAAGGTCAGGTGACTTTGTAGAAACACTTATGCATAAGCAATCGTAAGCAAAACATTTTCTATACCACCTTTCGACTGACACAGAAAAAGAAATTAGAATGTAATGAAATTTTTTCAACTACTGCTGAAAAGAATTCTAGCGAAGAAGAAGCTTGGTCCAATGTACAGTTTACTGAATAAAGAGGGAAATGAAGGAAAGTTCTGGGAAATACAAAGGACAGTTTTACGTTCCAAACAGAGGAGACAAATAAAGCAATGCATTGATCACTTCAAAGGACTCTTGAATCTACCAACCCCTGCAACTTGTCCAGAAATATCAAAAACAGCACGCACAGAACTGCCTACCAGCGGACTCCGACCAACCAACAGAAAAAGAAATTTTGGATACAGTCAAGCTACTGAAGTCCAGCCGAGAAGGCGTCGCGACCTTATGGAGTTCTCCTGAAGCCCTGAAAGACTTCAGAGGACATGCTGATGCCACTATTGCAAAAAATTTGGGAGGAGGGAAAGGCGCCTACAGATTACAAGAGAGGCGGGCTGCTTTGTCTCACTACCAGAGAAGGGTAACTTGAGCCAATACAGGAACTGGCGTGAAGTAATGTTCTTGTCCACGCTAAGTAAAATACTAGGTTGTGTTATCCTGGAGAGAATAAAAGATGCACTGCATTAAGAACTCCCCCGGTCGGAAGAAGCTGGGTTCAAGAAAGGCAAATCATGAACTGATCAAATTACAACCCAACGCATCGTCATCACAGAACAAAGCATCTAGTGGCAGCCAAACCTCCCTCTACCTCAACTTCATCAACTTCCAAAAGGCTTTCGACAGATAGTGCTGACCTAGAAGTAATTTGAAAACTACTCCAACACTATGGTGCGCAGCACCCTATATCTTTGTCAACCTCATTCAACAGCTGGCTACATGACACTGCCTTATGTCAGCTGATCCACAACAGAAAACTTAGCAAGGCATTCGAAGTTAATGTAGGAGTAAGGCAAGGCTGGTTGGCTATTATCACCGGTGATATTCTTAATTGTGGTGGACTGGATTATGTGTCAGATTGTTCACAGAGAGTGAGAGAACAGAAATACGCTGGGCCACCGATAAGAAGACCTTAGAAGGTCTGGAATTCGCGTGTGGATGATCCATGTTTAGTGTCACACAAACTCAAAGACTTCCAGGCAGGAGAAAACCAACCAATTAGCTGGAGAAGCAGGCGGTGAAGACAAGACTCCAGGTGAACACAGATAAGGCGGAGGTGATGAAGGTAATCAACCACCTCCAGCTACAACAGCCAGCACAATCACTATCGAGTAGGTGACATTGAGGAGATCGTGAGAGGAGGAGGAGAAGGAGATGAGAGATTATTGGTAATTGTGGACTCAGTTGAACGCGAGAGCAGAAAATAGAAGAAAGTGGAGATGTGTTGCTGAAGCCCTATGTTCCACTCGTAACCCAAGGGAATAATAATAATAATAATCAGCGTATTCATGTGGCCAAGGGATGGAAAGATAGTGCTACTCGAAATCTCTTTCAGGAAAGCACTTCTGAACTAGAAAATTGAGACATTCTGTCGCGCCTTGCATAGTAGTTCACAGACACTAACCGAATTTTGCAGCCCGAAACTCCGTGTTTTCAAAGCAATCACTTTGGATGGTACCACTCCACTTCTTCTCAAGCGTACCTTGTGAATAACCTTGATAATGTGCATTCTGTTTATCGTTTCGTGTAACTATTCGCCTGTTGCATTACGCCTTCCAGATATCTTATCTGATTTCCAGCAGTTTTATGCAATGTGACTTGTTTCACCTTGAGTTCACTCAATTTTCTTCAGCTTTTCCCACTTGCTGGATTACATTGTGGCGCCTATGTGATTTGATCTACTGCTTCATTTTGTTGTTTACATGCCTTTCTTAAGGTATATTGTATGGAATCTTGGACACAAAATATTCGACTGAAGTGTTCAAATGAAGTTTACAACCGTAATTAGTTGTGATGGTTGGTTTTTCATCGACTCAAGATGATTTTGTTAGAAGTCAGGAATATTTTGGTTAAAGACATCTGAAATGTATTGCCTCTGAGAATATTAGAGCTTACTACTTAGTGAACTAAACTTTCAATATCAAAGAGCTTCACATGAAGGTGAAACTGACACATTTTAGGGCCAATCTTTTCACTCATTTACTTCATAAGAAAAGGATGGCTCACTGCAATAGTAATAATAAAGCTTTATTTTAGGCAATATGCGAAGACGTAGTATAGAAATTCTCAGCTTGTATAGTTGCGAAAAAGTTTCTTTTCGTACAGGATTTACGTGTAAGTAATAATCTGAAGTACATCATGAGGCGTAGTGTTGTTACGTATGAAGAGAGAACCAATTCTCAAGTATTGGTTTTTTAGGGATTTTGTCAGATTGCATGGAGGATTTCATTATGAGCTGACATCAGTCAGAGAACCACCGGAAAACCTGGGAGTACTGGACAGCTGTTTCGTCAGCCTAGTTTGGGACTCTTCAGCAGTACGCACTCACCGCCAGGGTTCGAACCCAGAACGTTCTGGTTACAAGGCGAGCTCGTATACAATTAAGCCACTGGGACTTGATCTAATGGCTCATGAATTCTAACTTCTGCCAATTCACGACATGGCGCAACCATTTCACAATGTCTTCTCCGATGAGTTACTGCCTCATCTTCAAACTGCTGTACCCTACTGGTTACGGCTTCCCACTAGAACCAATTCTGTTAGTTTTTGCTGCATTCCCTTCAAGGATTGCACAGTGTTTTGTTGAAAGTCAATTAAATATGCGCGTGAGTTAATCTAGTGGTCATTTGATATAATTTCATGATTAAAACAATAAGAAATGCCAAAGATTTTAAGCATTTTGATGGATGAAAATTCTAGTAGCCCAGTATTTTTAAGTGGTCTAGTGAAATAACTTTCCGGTCAAATTTTATCCTTATACCACCTGTGATGGTAGCTGTCTTTAGTTTAACCGTTACTCAGCTGCACGTGTTTTAGCACAGAGGAAATTTAGAAGGCGACGCTACCAGTTGGTAAAGCTAATTGTCGTGACAATTTAAAAACAACAGTTGTCATTTAAACTCACAGTTATATGTATAGACTCATCAAGTGGTGGAAATTACAAAACTATTTATTGTTATTGTTTCCTTTAGTTCCTAGAGGAACATACGGTTTCAGCCAAACGTCTCCACTGCTTTCGGTTCTCTGCCAATATTTCCACCTGGCTTCACATCTTCCCACATGCTTTCATCTCTTCTTCACATGACCTCCTTCATGTCACCCTCGCACTGACGACCAACTTGCCGCTTCCCGTTCGGGTTCCACTCGAGCGATGGCCTGGTGTGTGATTTCACTTGATCATTTTCTCAGAGTATGGACAATCCACCTCTATTTCTTCCTGCATATTTGTTGCACGATTGGTCCCTTGTTGGCTCGTTTCCAGAGACTTCCATTGGTGATCTTTTCTGGCCGCCATCTGATCTTGAGTAATATTGAGGGGAGATGGCTGTTGATGAAGGACTGCAGTTTGTTTGAGGTGCTCTTCATGACGTGCCAAGTCTCTGATCCGCATGGTAGCTCTGACTTCACAACAATATTATTCTTTGCCTGAAATACTTAACTGATATAACAACTTTAACAAATCTCTTTTTAGAATTTCCTACTTCATACACTTGGTTTCCTTGATACATTCCGATGAAGTAAGGAAGACTGAGTATTCCGTATAAAGTAACACCATCTACTACAATCAAACGTTTACAGCCAAACTTATGCATACACAAAGAAAGTGTGATAAACCTATCACTTCCTAGTTAGCTAACTGCATTTCGGATTTGCATAATTATATCCATATTAGTGATTTCAGTTCACTGAGTTAATTTCAATTTAATAAACTGTAATATTTTTGAGCTACTATGTAGCGCCCTCTAGGTTAACTCTGATATCTGTCTTCCAGCTTCCCCCCTTGTTTTCTACTTTGAAATGGGTATACATTAATGATGATATGAAGTGAAAATATTGAGATACTTACATTGCTGATGACTTAATTCATAACATTTTTTCTGTTATCATCCCAACTGTGAAGTGCGATATTTCCATTCTTTTATAATCAATGTAATTTCAGGTTGTCTACAGATGATGAGAATTCACATTGAGTCATATAAAGGAGAAGGCGTTCAGGTCCGTTGTAGATTTAATGACTGACAAACTTATTTTGTATGCAAAGTTCAGGATTTAACATGTGAATTACCACTGTTTGTGTGGTTTGAGAAAGTTTGATTCACACTTTTTTAGTGAGATTCCCACTTATTCTTTAGATAAATTTTGAAAATCCTTTGTGGTGTTCCAGGATAGAGGTATGAGGGGATCTTTTCTCTCCTTTATAAAACCATTGGGATAAGTGTTCGATGATACGTTTAGATAACAAATTGTGGGTACGGCCGACGTGTCTAGTTCCACACGAGCGGGTTAGTTGGTAGATGTACACTGATGAGGTCAACAGTGGTAGCTTATCCTACGAATAAATGGCTTTGGAGAGAGAGAGAGAATTATTCAAAGTTCACCAGAGAAGAAGGTTTCAACGCTTTTTAGGAGAAGAAAGTGTGGATGGTTTAAGTGGTCTCGGTTTTATGGATTTTATGGCCATTTTTGAGGAGGATTCATTTTAGAGTGTTCAACTCCCCTTCCATAGTGTCAGGACTGAAAATTGTGAGGATTCTAAAAACATTTACTACATATATGCGATTGTATAGCTTGACAACGATATCGCCAAAAAGACATGAGAAGATTAACTGTCTTTGATCATATGTGCCTGTGCTCTATCTCCCGTGTGAAGTGGTAAGATAAGGTGAGCAATATTGAGGTTAGGCGTCGAGTGCTAGGTAAGGAGGGGAAATCAATCGATGAGGCTGTAAAATTAGATCGACTGAGATGGTTAGGACATGTGTTACGGATGCCTAGTCATCGCCTTCCTCGACAATGGGCAATGTTAGCTGACATAGGGTCAGGCTGGAAAAGAGCTAACGGCGGTCAAACAAAAACATGCCTTCACAACTCAATGAAATCCACAACAGTTAGTTTAAGCTAGCCAACTAGGGAGGTGTAGACTTCCTGATCGGTTGGGGTCCTCGGGACAGTGAAAACGAACGGTTGGAAACAATTGGTGATATGTCTGAAAATCTTTATCAGTGATGGCGCAGATTCATTCAGTCCTTGTGACTTATAATTTACAGTGAAACTACATTGTTCTTCATTATTACTACTCTTTTTGCCTCGTATCTCTGTTTACTGTCTGTATTTTGCATCTCTTCTACTTTTTTCTCTTGCTTTGTGTGCTACATGGAGTGTGGCGACTTGAACTGGTACACATCGGTGCAAAGTTCTATGTCAAAAACAGACAGACATCGCCAAAAAGACTAATTTTTTGCTGAACGCTGTAAAATAATATGACGTCACTTTTTTGTATAACAAATTTGGTATTTCTTGCTTTTGCAGAACTTTCTTCTTATTCAAGATTTGAATTTATTTAAACTTGAACATTCAAGGAACATTTTCAACTCGTGAGTTTCATATTCGTTTTTGGTTAGGATTTTTCTCTAATCTTAAAACAACACGAAGACAAAAAACGTCAAACAAATGAACTTCATTGAGTAGGAGTGTTTACTTTACTGATATAGATGAAAAGTGGAAAAAATGTTTAAAACAAACAAAGTGTGAACATTGAACATTGTAAAATAAACAACATACATATATTCATTCTTTTCATTTAATCATTTCCCAATGTAAACCTCCATACGTACATACAATCACGCTCAAGCACCTACAAATACGCATCGACTCATATTCACTCGTTGTGGGAACCACTTCTTGATACCAGCATATGGTTCCTGTTTTTTTTTAACAGGGAAATCATATTAAAAGATAAACTCAAATGTCCGTGTGTGTGTGTATTTCTCGTTTTATTCCTCGAAAAATATCTGTTCCTGCTGTTTTCGAGGCATGTGTATAAATAAGTTTTGAAAAAAAAACTGAATTTGCTTTCTTCCTATCCCTTGTTCAATAAGACCAAAGACAACTCAAGTTTTCTTTCTCTTCAGTATTTTCTGTTAGTAGTTAAGAGTGAGTACACAGATTAGACGGAAATTCATTCGATTTTAATCCTCTTCTTGTTCTTCTTCTCTGTTCTTGAAGAAGGAGAACTCATAATCCTGTTGTTCATTTGAATCAACACTGTTGCTGTTACGGAGGGTGTGTGTGTGTGTAATATATGATGAGAATATTTTAAAATAGAAATACTGGGAATTAAGCTGCTCTTCATGACTATGCTTCAGAGGTAATGTGTCTGAGGATTAAAGTTTGGAAGATTAAAGAAGGTTGCTAACATAAATAACTCACTCTCTAATAAAAATGGACAGGCATGTAAAAAAGAAGGCGACCTACTTGAATAATTGGGCTATCTAAATTTCCATTGGAGACAATGCATCCTATTTTTCTTTAATTCTTATTGTTATAACTATTCATTTATGCTCGTGGGTTCCCAAATGTACTCATTCACATTTCTAATTGGTTTGCAGCCCATCGTTGCTTATTTCTTGCGGACCAGAGAGAAATACCACAGAGGATTATTTTATTCATCAGATCGAACAGTATTTCGTCATGTGATATACTGGAGATGGCTGTTTTATTTGAAACTCCTAGATGAAGAGAAAATATTATGCAATAAACTGTGCTGAAAATTTGTCTATATTGTATAAACTTATTGTGGAGAATAAAGCTAGAGAAGATTTATAACTCAGGTGGATGATTTGCAATTAATGGTGTTCTCTGAGCTGGTTAGTTTAGTTGCTGAGCTTTCGTCGTCCTTCTGGACAACATCCCACTTCAGCGCAATATTTAGCATAAAGTGAAATGATTTAAATTTCTTCATGAGTGATATAACTGCGTCTCCCGGTAAGCATCCTTACATATGTATTGATCATTCTTTATTGACATGGATTTTAATTCACAAGGGAAGAAGAATTAAATAACGAAATCCCATTTTTAGATGTCTTAATCAGGGGGAACCAACAGAGGAAATTTAGAAACACAAGTATGTAGAAAATCAACGCACACAGATCAAATACTCAACTATTCTAGCAATAATCCAATTACTCACAAAAGAAACTGTGTACAGACATTGTTTAAAAGAGTTAAGACGCACTGTAGCACTCCAGAGTTGAAAAGAATGGAAGACAAATACCTACAATCGGTCTTCAAAAAGGATGGTTATCCACAAAATTTCATCAAAAAGTGTTTAAGGTTGAATCACAACACCAACAAAGAACCATCATCAAAAATCACAAGAAAATTCATCTTACTATACATGAAAAATATCTCTGAAATAACAGCTAGAATATTGAAACCGTTTGATAAAGATATAGCACACAAGCCAGTTAAATCGCATTATTCGATATTATGCAAACTGAAAGATCCAACAGAAAAAGGAGATAAAATTAATACCATTTACAAAATAAATTTTTTTTGAACTCTAACAGGCATTACATTGGCCAAAGTGGGCGTCCCCTTCGAATCAGAATGCAAGAACACAAATCAACCGTGTAAAGACACGATATATATTCTTTCATATGAATGCACATAGACAACTATGGACATCAGTTTGATTGGAATAATGTCAAAATCTTAGACAGAGGAAACACCAAAAGTGCCAGGGAATTTCTAGAAGCCTGATACTCAAACGAAAATGCAATTAACAAACACGTTAATGTAGACGAAATTTACCAACTAGTAAAAAGTAAATCAGGTGACCAGAAAGGTTAAAATCCAAATCAATAAAGAATGATCAATACATATGTAAGGATGCTTACCGGGAGACGCAGTTATATCACTCATGAAGAAATTTAAATCATTTCACTTTATGCTAAATATTGCGCTGAAGTGGGATGTTGTCCAGAAGGACGACAAAAGCTCAGCAGCTAAACCAACTAGCTCAGAGAACACTATTAATTGCAGAATAAAGTTATTATTATTGTTATTATTATTATTACACCAGTTAACATTTGTGTAGAAAAGGGTGCAAAGTAAATGGTAGCAGGTATAGAGGAGGAAGTTTACTTTAGTCTCTCGTGCGTATCAACATTGCATTTCAAAAGAGTGTGAGGATGACAAATGTTACTGTTTAAATAGCTTCATATAGTGTTTACCCGATGGTTGTTTACTGGACTCCTCTTCATCACTCATTTTCACCAGTTGATTGTTTTTATTACTTGACATCCCATATTTGATGAGTCTACAGTGATTTCTGTCAAGTTTATTTCCAGGTGGGGGGAATTTCATAGGAGGAATATTTGAATTTTGAGCTGATAAAAGAATGAGAAAGTAGTGTTAAGTTAACTAAGTACTTGAGCAGTATATGGAAACTTTTCAGCTGCCCACTTGATGAGGATTCAAATGATTCCAAGGCAGGTCTAGTCATGAACTGGCATCAGATAAACAACCATTAGAAACTTTTGAGTACTGGATAAAAATTTCATTCCATCTTAGAATACTTCAATGGTGCACTTCCACTACCTCATTAGGACTCGAAGTCACAAACTTCAGACTAGTAAGCATGCACTTTATCACATTTATTTTCCGGCATGCCATCCAATGTCGCATGAATCACAGTTTCATTAGATGTATTCCTTAACATATTTTCTAGTCTACGAAGATTTCATAAGATGATCCAGTGTAAATCGCAGTTAAGTAGTTGAGTAACGAAATGGATTCAGATGGAAGCTGAATTTTGTGAATTACTCATAAACGTTGGAAAAAATTCTATATTTGATTTTTCTATCTATTATTAAGTGATAAAAACACTTCAATATTCTGAAATGACTTTGACCAAATTTTTAGTGGTAATATATTCTACATGATGTTGGCTGATGCTTGGCAAGTCCTGATTAATAAATAAAAGTGGATATGTTTCGCTAAACTATCATACTTAATCTAAATTTCTGACTGTCGATATCTTCGTATGTAGAGTATAACAAATGACTTACAATGCCTCCTTCAGGCATACATACATACACGTCATTATTGTATATCACATATACATATATTATCATATTCGGTTATCTATAATCATGAACTTTAGTCGAACGTAATCACTGAACATCTGATACCAAAGTGCACACTGCTTAACAGAAGTAGACTAATGTTATCAGTTAGAGAACCATTGGAAACCAAGGACTGCTGGACAGCCGTTTCTTCAGCCTAGTTTGGGAATCATCGACAGTATGTACCCACACTGTGGGGTTCGAACCCAGGACCTTCTGGTTACAAGGCAAGCTCGTAAACCATTCAGCCACTGGGACCCGATTCACTGGCCAGCCCATGAATTCTAACTTCTACCAATTCGTGATTTAGCGCAACCCCGACCATTGTCGTAGTTGGGACATCTATACTCACACGTGACATCTGAATGGACCTCAATGGTCACGGTTTCTCACTAGAACTCCAGGAAACTCCATCGTGTAGCAAGTCACTAGCGAGCATTAGATTAATTTTCCATAGTTCGGTTTGTAAGATTTTGTTTTGTTTTAAAGAGTTGGTAGAAGTTAGAATTCATGGGCTGGCCAGTGAATCGGGTCCCAGTGGCTGAATGGTTTACGAGCTTGCCTTGTAACCGGAAGGTCCTGGGTTCGAACCCCACAGTGTGGGTACATACTGTCGATGATTCCTAAACTAGACTGAAGAAACGGCTGTCCAGTAGTCCTTGGTTTCCAATGGTTCTCTAACTGATATCAATCCATGATCGACTCTTAAAAACAAAACTAACCTTTATAAACCAAACTGTAGAAGACTAACGTTAGTAAATATCCGGTCAAATTTTGATCACAGTTCATGCAATTTTGTTTATCATATGTTGATTTTTGTTCACGACTCGTATGACTGAACTATTTATAAATATTACTGTATTACACTGTGTGAATTTATCAGAATAAATTTTATCCATAATGGAATTATACTCTACCACAATGACCAAGTTTTATTCTTATCTACCTTTGTTATTTTAATTTCGATTAATTTCCCTAAAGAAGTTCGAACCAGTTGGTCGAACTAAACATTGGAATTATTTATTTCAATTTCTCTGAGATTATACAAATATAATTTTTTACAAATATCGTGTATCTATGGGACAGAAATATGATGGACTGTTAAAGAATGATTTAATCGTCTAGGAAACATCAACTAAGGGAATATTATAGATTGAAGAACTTCCAACAACTACCAAACTCATTTGTGCTAATGTTTCCGTTCAATGACTGAATTATACCACCAAGTTTGAAATACTGAAGTTAGATTAATTTACTGGATATCCCCGTGGATATACACTTCATAGATAGGCCTACAGTTAATAATAATAATAATAAATAGTAATTATTCTCTTGTATCCTTAGTGGAACATATGGCTTCAACAACAAATCTTCATTTAGTTCCACTTTCTGATCTCCTCATCATCTGGATCCTCGACTGCCTATAATCTGTCATCTCTTCCTCACCACAGGATATCCTCCATGTCACCCTCACATTGACGACCCATTCGTCGCTTCTCATTCAGATTCCAATGGAGCAATGGCCCGCACTGAGCGCGATGTCATTCGATCGCCTCTTCAGTGTGTGTTCAGTCCACTTCCACTTTTGCCTACATATTTGTTGAGCGATCGACTCTTGGCTGGTTTGTCCCCAGCTAATTTCTTGTTGCAAATTCTTTCTGCCTGACCAGCCGACCGGCCATTTGATCTTCAGTATAGAGCCAGAGAAAACATCTGTTGGTTTCAATCTACAGTGGCCTGTTGAGAATGCTTTTCGTGATGTGAGCGCCATGTTTCTGACCGATATAGAAGCAGTGATTGTCTTTTCATTTTCCCTGAAAATCCAAATCTTGTTGTTTATGCTGAGTCGGAATGCAGAAGATTTCCAATAAGGTATTAGGTCTTCTGGGTTATTGCTTCTAAGCAACTTTTGATATGTAAGATCGCTTATCAGCAAATCCACATACATTAGACATTAAGAATCGATTGGAAGGAAGGCCTGACTGACCTGAATCCATCCATTGGTTGCCTTCATTTACCTGTAAAACATGCTGGGATGGATTTTACGGAAATCCATTCCCTCTTTACACATCTGAACCAGTACTAGTCATTAAGTTTTGAAGTGTTAAGTAATTTACATTTTAGACTGTTGAGTCTATTAAGTTGCCACGTCAACTCTCTTGGTAGCCATTTTAAATGCTAAACCAACAGATTTTGACCACTTATTATAAATTATACAACTATATTGGTGGCAGTACTGTGACAACATGGAGTAAGCCCACAGTGTTTTAGTCGATAAAAATTAAAGAAAGCCTACTTTGTGAATATACGAAAAGCTTTTATTGACAATTAATAACGACAACACACTGAATAAGGCTGTTACCTTAATTGGCCTAAATGATAAATATTTAGTTAGAACTTTTTCGTATGCAGTCACTTCAAACTGTCCTGTGCACCAAGTCTTCACTGGTTAATTTCAGTGTTTGTATTTCAACTGGGTACTCGGACAATGTACAATAATGGTTGATTAAAATATAAAGACATAATTCAAGTTGATTTTTCTAATTTATATAAATAGAAATATTCAAGCTATTGAAATGGGAAATAGGCTGTGTGAAGTAATTTTGTCCATTGGATTCGTTGTTTTCATAATTTATTCTTATTTTCAATACCCACATTACCTAATTGACGACGTTACACATTTTCGAAGTTGGGTGGAGAATTTGTAGAAACATAAATTCGGTACACCATACCTCCAGCGCTTTATTTGCACATCACTCGCAAATCAGTAGAATATTACTATATTCAACAGCTTGTTGGATTCTGCACAGTGTTTCTAACGTTGTTCTCACAGTTCTCTTCGTCCACTGCTTTCTCCAATGCCCCAAAACATATTGTTACTTTTCTGAGCCCGTTTAGTGATATACTACTTATATCTGATTATAAGTAGCACTCACCACAGATTCACTGATACCATTGCAGCTAATGATTTGGCCGTGTGTATAAGACATGCTGCTAAGTCATTTAAGAGCAAAGGATTATAACTGACCTAGATATCAGACATATTTATTCTAATGTATTTGAATAATCTGGCAACATCTTTTATACCTTCAGCCAGATGATTTGCTATGGGGAATTGAATCAATCAATGAATTACTCAAGATAAGTTGATTTGAGGTATATTAAAGCTGTAGGCCAGAAAATTCCCACATGGTCGAGTTTATGTTCATTTGATCTCCTACTATTTTAAGAAGCCACAGGAAAGAGGTTAAGGTATTCATCTAGTTGAGTCTACCCTGAATGTGTGGTAGTAAACGATATGTTCTAAGGCTATTCATATACATTGTAATAATTGTGTCCAAATACTAGTTCACTTGTGTGCGTCGGTGGTATAGCGGTTAGGACACTCGCCGACCATGCATATGGTCCGGGGTTCGACCCCCGGCCGGCGAACTCCTTTACCTCACTGAGCCAGAAATAATGCTGGTAAAGAGGAAAGGTTGGGCATGAGAGGCTAGCAACCCCATGCTGTAAAAATAAGCATTGCTACAGAAACTTCAAGCCACTAGCTTGGAGCCCTATGTTCCACTGGGAACGTGAAGGAAAAATTATTATTATTATTACTAGTTCACTTATAATCCTACGTTTTCAGAATACACCAGTATGTCTTAAATAATCCGTTGCCCTGATTCTGATTTTATTTGACGAATTGCTTTATTTCACTTGACGGCATCTGGTAGGTAGCTAAGCTAACACAATGCAGTGAGGAAACTTTATCTACATTCCAAGTCACCTATAATTTACATATGCATTTAAGTAGCCGAGCAATATGGAGTGTGTGTGTGTGTGTGACAGGTTCCGCCTAAGTTGGCTAACTTTACCACTTGAATTGGAGCCTACGAATAGTTGGATCTAGGTAATTTGGTAAACCAGTATAACCACTGGAAAAACGATGGATGCATTAGTGATAGAGTAAACAACCGTATATTTTTAAATCTTGTTTGCTTAAACTGTTCGTATTTCTCTCCTTACCGCGTTTCACTCCGGCTACTTCCTTTTCGTTCATTTTTTTCAGTGTATACTGACAGCCGATTTCCTCTACTTCTGTTATCTGAAGCTCTATCAGTCTTTTGTGCACACCGAAGTCATCATACTGTAAACTACTTCAAAATTCTTAGGATAAATAACACATACCGCACTAATGACAACCTTTGAAAAGGTCTGTAAATGGTTACTGGTTTTGCTTTTGTTTTTTTTTCTATGAAGATGAAATGCCATCGTCTGGCATAGTCAGAGAACAACAGTATACGATACTGGTTTACGGCTAACTGATTCAATAAAAGTTTTGAGGTAGGTCGGCTGATTTACTCATAGTTTTAAGCATAGATTGAATTATCGAGTTAGGAAAGTGTGAATGACCAAAAAGTGATGGATAACCGCTTTTTCACTGGTTTCAGACTATTTATGAGACAGATATGAAGACAGTGATTCATTGATTGTTAGGACGGAGTTGAAAAACATAAAAGACTGAGTTACGATACAATGAGTTAACAGTAATATACTCAGAATGAAATCTGTTGGTTTGCGATTTCAATCTTAATTATGGAAGTGGATTCATATTGCACCTTGTCAAACTTATTGCTTTGTCTTCTTTCTGAATATTGAGCTGCTTTATTCGACCTACTGGAGTTGTCAGGTGACTCGACAGCTACGGATTTAGAACTATTCTGTCAAATCTTGACGACAGTTCATTTGAATTATTTTGCAATCGAATTAAATTAACAATGAAACTATGTAATTGGCGCAGTCGTCGTGTTTTCACTCTCCGTTGTCTGCAACAAAAGGTATATCCTAAATTCGTGGCTGTCGAGTCACCTGACAACTCCAGTAGGTCGAATAAAGCAGGTCAATATTCAGAAAGAAGACAAAGCAATAAGTTCGACAGGGTACTTAAACTAAACTCTAATCCTAAACACCATAATTTTGAAAATACGTCTAATCATAAAATTCTAGATACTAGCAGTTTGAACAGACATGAAAGTGTGATGTTAGCTGATGCGTAGGAAATCCTGATTAATAAATAAAAATGGATATGTATCACTAATTAATAATACTTGGTCAAAGTTCCCGACTGTCTATATCTACTTATGGAGACGTTAAGACATTGTTTTACAACTGTCTACCCACACACACACACATACACACTGTGTTCAAAGTGTTTAACAAAGGTAGACCAATATTTGTAAGTCCGAGGTCAAATTTTGATCATAGCTCATACAATTTTGTTTACTATACTTGTTGATACTTATTTTATGACTCAGGATTGGACAAAGTTTTTTAAAAACAAGAGATGTCCTTTTTATATATAAACCTCTGTTATGTTAATTTCGATTAATTTACCTGAAGAAGTTCGGACCAGATTGCCGGACGAAGTGTTGGAATTACTCGTTTCAATCTCGCTGAGATTTCACAAATATATTTTTTTTACAAATGTCTACTTCTCACTCGGCGCCCAAATATTTTAGAACTATTCTGTCAAATCTTGACGATAGTTCATTTGAATAGTAGATTAATATTCAGAAGTTGCATAATTGACTAACTGTAATGGCAGATTGCTTAACAAACTGACATCCACTATAGAATCACTAGTAATTAGTAAAGATTGGACAGTGTCTTTGCCTTAGCCTTGAAATACTGAATTGGATCAAAAAATCAATATTATTTATGGATACTACGACCATGGGTTTTTACAGAAAAGAAAATGTAAACCAAAAATGATCACAAAAAGAAGGATAATAACGAGAAGAGAAAATAGAAGGTGCTTTCTAGATGAAAAAAAACCCGGTAAATTAAATGCTTCTGGTGACTAAGATGAAACACCAGCTTTTTTTTTCAAATGCTTAATGTTGATTACGTTTTGCACTAGTAATTGTAGTTTGGACAGGGAAAGGGTAAGAACACAATTGATAAACGAATTAATAAGATGCGTGTAGCATAGCATTAGGAAAAATGTCATACTGAATATGCCGGATGTGTGTATGTGTGTGAGAGAGAGAGAGAGTGGGAGAAAAGAGAAATTAGAGGAATAAATCCACTAATATTTATTTATTTTATGCACTTGTCAAACCATAAACTGTCTCTATCCTCTGATTGTCTTTTTTTAGGAATAAAAACTGGTATCATTAAATTATTATTGTCTCTACTGTTCTTGTTACTATGACAACTGTTATGGTGACGTTGACTATGGTAAGTGCGATTTCCACTGAATTTTCTTTTAATCCACTCAATTTCTTGAGATGATGAATTTATTATTCATCATTTCATGTGGTATATAGATGGAAACTGTTGAATAAACCACATATAAGTTCAGTTATGTTGTTTTGTAGGTACATGACGATTACCTTTTCAATTTATAACTCATCAGCTGAGCGAAATCCATAAATGAAGTGTTATGAAATTAGTGGAGAAGATTTCTATCTCATGCGGATGTTTTGACATAGTTACCTCTTAACAACATAAAAACATGAGTGCTATTCAGTTACTCTGCAATTGACGTTATTGTCTAACTGTTATTAGATCATCAGATCAGTTCTCCTGATTTAAGACTGTCAGAGATAGTCAGAGCAAACTGTTTATTTAAGTCCTGCTTAAAGCGTGGTCTTTGCTCTTTACAAAAGTGGAAACAAGAAGTATGTATACGACGTCCTCTAGAAAAGTAATACTTATTTGTATTTACCATATGAAGCCTCTGAAGGATAAAATAAGAAACATAGACAATTGAAGAAACATTTTGTTTTCTACAAGAGAGTAATTACCAGAGTAATCCTAAAGATCACTGAACAGTACTCACAATTGTAACTACAACAGTTACTCATTCGGTAACTGCTGTAATGGCAGAAGACAACAAACATAATATCGGAATGTTTATTTGAAATCTGGTATCTCTATAGAGCCAAATTATGTAGATCTTATCTGAAAATCGTCATCTGCGAAGATTTTCCGTGTTGCGCTGCTTCTGTCCTTCGCAGTGTGTTCATTTGTCTTCTTTTTGTGTCTCCCATGTTCTCCCGCAACGCTGGTTTGTTTCCTGTCTTTGACTTCAAATCAGTGTCACCGCTATTGAATATTTTTATGCGATGAACGTCTCTTTAAATACTACTGATAAATCATATCAGTAGCATATAGCACACTACTACTACCAAAATATCAAATTAAGACGTGAAAACTTTACACGCTTCGTTTGAAGCAGGATTTTATCAAAGCATGCTGATACCCTCTTACCTGGTGGTCTTCAGCTTAATTTACCCATATATCAGTAATTATGTTACGGCGGGGCACAACATAGTTATTCATCAAGTAATACAGTCACCAGGTTCATTTATTTTGTAAATAATACTGTTGGTTGATGTTTGTGATTCTTGAATCTTCATTATATTGGTTACCATGGCAATAGCATTAGATTTTAGGATGGAGAGTCACTGTAAGCTGTCACTAAGCTAATAACGTCAACATTAAAAACGACTGCGTTATCGGTGACTCTGTTCAAGTGAACCATATATAAAAAGGTGACTACTTATAAGTCAATTCAGGCAGCTAAATAGTGGAAATGGCAGTTCTGTGATTTACAATTAGTTAAATTCACACTTGGAAATACATTTACAGGATTTCATCATGAGCTGACATCAATTAGAGAATCTTCAAGTATTGGTTTTTGTAGGGATTTTGTTTGATTGCATGGAGGATTTAATCATGAGCTGACATCAGTTAGAGAACCACTGGAAAACCTGGGAGTACTGGACAGCCGTTTCGTCCTAGTTTGAGACTCCTCAGCAGTACGCACCCACCGGGATTCGAATCCAGGACCTTCTGGTTACAAGGCGAGCTCGTAGACCATTGAGCCACTGGGACCCGATCCAATGGTCCTTGAATTCTAACTTCTGCCAGTTCACGACATAGCGCGACCACTTCGCAATGTCTTCTTCGATGAGTTACTGCCTCATCTTCGACCTGCTGTACCCTACTGGTCACGGCTTCCCACTAGAACCCCAGGTTAACTGCCTGAATAGGGCCAGTCACTAGTGAGCATCAGATGAATTTTCAAGTATTGGTTTTTGTAGGGATTTTGTTTGATTGCATGGAGGATTTAATCATGAGCTGACATCAGTGGGTGCGTACTGCTGAGGAGTCCCAAACTAGGCTGACGAAACAGCTGTCCAGTACTCCCAGGTTTTCCAGTGGTTCTCTAACTGATGTCAGCTCATGATTAAATCCTCCATGCAATCAAACAAAATCCCTACAAAAACCAATACTTGAAAATTCATCTGATGCTCACTAGTGACTGGCCCTATTCAGGCAGTTAACCTGGGGTTCTAGTGGGAAGCCGTGACCAGTAGGGTACAGCAGGTCGAAGATGAGGCAGTAACTCATCGAAGAAGACATTGCGAAGTGGTCGCGCTATGTCGTGAACTGGCAGAAGTTAGAATTCAAGGACCATTGGATCGGGTCCCAGTGGCTCAATGGTCTACGAGCTCGCCTTGTAACCAGAAGGTCCTGGGTTCAAATCCCGGTGGGTGCGTACTGCCGAGGAGTCCCAAACTAGGACGAATCGGCTGTCCAGTACTCCCAGGTTTTCCAGTGGTTCTCTAACTGATGTCAGCTCATGATTAAATCCTCCATGCAATTAGAGAATCATTGGTAAACCTGGGAGTACTGGACAACTGTTTCGTCCTAGTGTGGGACTCTTCAGAAGTATTCACCCAGCGGTATTCGAACACACTGATGTCGGCTCATGGTGAAATCCTGTAACCAATCAACCAAATCACTGCAAACCAATACTTGAATATCAGTGAAGTGCTTACTAGCGACTTGCCCTATTCAGGTAGGTAGTTGCCTGGGGTTCTAGTGAGAAATCATGACCAGCAGGGCGCAGCAGGTCTGGTGTGAGAACAAATACACGCCAAAGGCATTGGCTGGGGTCGTGCTATATCGTGAATTGGCAGAGGTTAGAATTCATGGGCAATGGGATTGGGTCCCAATGGCTTAGTCGTCTACGAGTTCGCTAGCCTTGTAACCAGAAGGTTCTAAGTTCGAATCCCGGTGGGTGCATACTAATGAAGAGTCCCAAACTAGGACGAAATAGCTATCCAGCACTCTCAGGTTTTCCAATGATTCTCTAACTAATGTCAGCTCATGATGAAATCCTGTAACCAATCAAATCCCTACAAACCAACACTTGGAAATAAGTTTATGGAGTTAGATAAAAGAATATTTATTCCAAATTAGTGATATTTCACTTCTGTGCCCAGATACATTTCACAGTCCTTTTATCCGTAAGGTTTTGCTAAATTGTGATGTTGGTTCATGATGTAATCCATATTGATATTAGTCCGAATTCTTACAAAAACTCATGGTCTAAATATTCATCTCCGGCTAAGTGATGGCTACTGGATGAATGTCCTTGGAAGGTTGCAGGTGTACTCTGGTGAAGAATCCCCAACTAGGTCGAAACGACTATCCGGTATTCTCTGGTTTCCAATGATCACTCTAAACGATTTTGTTTCATCATGAAGTCTACGCTGAAATGAATCAAAATCCCGACAAATAGTATTGCAGAAATACATACTATGTTACTGAATTGAATTACTCAACAAAAGTGAATGAAGAACTTCGCTTTTCCGTGAAAAAAAACATCCCCACAGTTACGCCTAACATCTTATTAATAGGCCTAATAATTTAGTTATTCCTTGGTTAGATTGAATTATAGTGATAATAAAAAAGTGAACAAAAGATGGCAATCATATAAAGTCATATTCACATTTGAAACAGGGGGAAAGAAATATCAACCATTTTGCCCCTTAATCTCATTCTCTCTTTATGTCTCTCTAAATAAGAGGAAAAAAAACAACTTAGAAACGCAATGAATTATACTTAATGTTTAACATCTTTAGTGATAAGAATGAATTATAATTCGTTTTCCTGTCTCCATTCTATAACTTCCCTTTAACTGCTTCTTCCTCTCACTCACTCACTGCCTCATTCTCTCTCGTGACTGTACAAATTTACACGAGATTATAATCATGTTCATAAAATCGTTTATATATACACACACATATAAATGTTGTATGTACTTTGAATTTTATTTTGTCCTTATTGTTGATTCTGTTGTTGTTGTTATTGCTTTTCCCTTCATCTAAACTACACTACAGTAGTATGCCTATGCCATACCAGGGTATCGTCATCATTTTCGTTGTGATTTATAGGATTCTTATTCGCCTAGTTACTTTGTCTTCAACTCTTTTATGGGATGGGAGCTTTTTAGATGGGTGAAAGGAAGGAAGGTAAAACAAAGCGAAGGGAGGAGTGGCGTCTGCTTAATTAAGTAGAATTTATAACTAATAGAAATGCTAACACATCTGTGCACATGAAGTAACTAGATATACGTTTTTATATATATGCATACATGAATAAATTACTCCATCACAAGTGCTTTGTCTTAATTATATAAAATTATGTCTTTTTGTAGTTATTATATATATATTTTTTTAAACTTCTGATTTGATAAATGTTTAGAAGAAGTTACAAGCATAAAGTTTATTTGTATGCATATGTATGGAGAGGCTGTACAATGAAGCAATTGTTGATATTCTAATCAGCACCACCTCTCACTCCCCACCGCTAACGTTGCTACCCCTGACAGCAAGAACAGTTGTCATTACAAAACAGAAATAACAGCAACAACAACACCAACACTTGGAACTCCATCTGTTCATAATTAACTTTGGAATATATCTATCAAAAATAATAAACTATGTAGCGTATTAATTATTTATTAAAGAAAAAGTGATTAATTCAAAGATAAAAGTTTATTGGAATGGTATTTCTAAACTAGACAATAATTTGAGGATCTCTTCTTGTTATCTCTTTGTTTTTCTCTCTCACTAGATCATACTTCCTTATCAGTGTGTGTGTATATAGATTAATTGGGCATCTTCAGAACTGGTGACTGGCTCAAACCTTTTGGCCACCTGAAATTTTATTTACTTTTCTCTTTTTCTTATAGTTGTCTTAATCTTCTAATTATGTCTTTGAATTGCAGCATAGATTTACGGAAATTTTCGATTAACTTCCAACCTACAGCTGTACACTTCGAAAAGAAGATGATAGAAAAGTGTTGTAGAGAAATGAGTCTTGTTTCCGATGGGACGGCGTTGAATTAGACGATATACTGTCGATGAACATTTCACTTAGAAGACAGAAAGATTGAGCGAAGAAATATTTAATTTTCAATTAGATCCTAATCTCTGGCTCTACTTTAATATATATCCACAGCATTTTTAATACAATGCACAACAATTTACCAATCAAGTGGCACTGATATGTTTGTTAACAATAATTAGTCAGTGTCAACATGTCAATGGGATGATAATTAACGAAGAAAATCAATACACACAATTAAAAGGTAGAAATGGTTACAACACGTGCATAATTTTGGAAAATTTTTAAAAAATTTTTTTCCTTCAGGTTTCCAGTGGAACATAGGGCTTCAAGCTATAGTGGCTTGAAGTTTCTGCTTATTTTTACAGGATGGGGTTGCTAGCCTCATACCCAACCTTTCCTCTTTACCAGCATTATTTCCGGCTTAGCAAGGTAAAGAAGTAAGTCGGCCGGGAATCGAACCCCGGACCATATGCATGGCTGGCGAGCGTGCTAACCACTGTGCCACCGACTCATAGTTTTGGAAAAATGAAGAGTATTTAAAGAATAAGCGTATGCACAGGTTGATTACGTAACAGACTGTTAAAGAAAATAAAACGATTTGGACAATGATAACCTGTAACTAAGGATGAAATGGTCTTAAGAATAAAATAATTTTACAAGGATAACATGTAAATAAAGATGAAGTAGTCAGAAAAAATAAAATAATTTGGATAATTATAATTTTTAGAGGTTTAGGGGTAGGGGGGTGAAGTAGTCCGGTTTATACATTCATGTAACGATGGCCAAGGTAAGGAAAGTGGGTGTACAAATTTCTTCTGAACACCCAGGTTTGGCTTCTTCAGGTGGATTCCTACTGCTTCAGCTGTTGTATGTAGAAGACGAACTCTCAGAGCAAAATTAAGATTAGAAGGAATGCGATAGATAATTTTAGATGCAGTATTAACGTCAACCTATTGCTCACTATCTACAAGGTGGGCTAAAATAGATCTCGTTTGTCCCTTGCTTAACCATGTTAGATGATGTTCGGAAATACGGTGATGAACCTGCCTAATTGTACGCTCGATGTAGCTGGCTCCGGAGCTGCAGTCAAATTGGTAGGTACACATAGAGGAGGCAAATTTAGGTAGTTTATTCTTATTTCTCGAACGTAGTATGGAGGTGGTTGTGAAGAGACAACGTACCTCTGCTGCATAATAAGCTCTTTTAACTGCATTCTCCAGGCACTGTGTTATTACTTCGCTGATGTTGTCTCTGAGGAACTGCAGTTTTGTGAACAGTGATTTTGTCGGAACTGTTGCCGTACTGACTCTCCTGGGTGCTGAATTCATATTTTTCTCAATGAACTTATCTGGATAACCATTTTTTCTAAGTAATTCTCTAATAATCTTAAACCCCTCATTGAGGCAGTCATCTTAACAGATTAACCTATATCTATGAACCAGACACTTTACCAGGTTACGTTTATATTTCAAAGGTACAAAACTCAGAAAATGAGTGCACTGACCTGTTGTTGTAGGTTTCCTATACACACTCCTTCTTAGTATGCCATCTTCTCTCCTTCCCATGAAGACGTCTAGGAATGAGATACTGTCATTACTTTCTTTCTATATGATAAAGTTTATTGCTGAACGGGCGTCATTAAACTTGTCAAGGATGTTCATTGCATCATTTTCATTTTTCATAAACAGAAATGTATCATCCATATATCGACAGCAGAAATCCAAGTCATTAATTACTCCTTTCAGTGATTCATTCTCTAACCTACCGAGGAAAAATTCAGCTAGGATTGGACCTAAGAAGGAACCCATAACTACACCATCAGTTTGTCTGCAATATTCCTTATTGAATAAAAAATGAACATTCATAGTACATATTAAAATAATATTTCACTACAAGTCTCAGTGCCACTGCGTCGGTGGCACAGTGGTTGGGACTTCCGCCGACCATGCACATGGCCCGAGGTTCAATCCCCTGTCGACGCACACCTGATATCTATGGTTGGCCTGCGAAATTTGGGCTACCGATATCCATGCTGAAAATTCCATACTTGTAACAAAAAATACGGTGTGGAAACAAGCTGCAATAAAAAATTATTTTTACGATAAACCACTCCGAGTATTCTGCATTCTGTTAGTGTAATTTTTAGCTATTAATATTATTAATACGTATAACGATATACATGGTAGACAATACTAGTTCTTACTGATTGTTGCGGCCGTTAGGAATAACATAAATGCATATCTGCTTATCGATTTCAAACTGCTAAAAAAGTGTAGAGAAATCAGTCTTTTCAAGTGTCAGTGTGTAGGGAGTTGACTGGTTTCAAGTATGATCATAAAATGACTTCGGTTAGAGAATTATTGAAAACCAGCGAGTACTGAAAGGAGGTTTATTCCTAGTTTGGGACTCTCCAGCAAGACCCAATCATCACCGCATTATGGATCGAGCCCATGACCTTCAGGTTACGAGGAGAGCTGTTCAGTCAATGGGGTGGAATACAATGGCCCATCAATTCTAACTTCTACCAATTCTCGATATAAAGCGCGACCGCCAGCCAGTATCATAGGCAAGTATTCGTCTTCACACCCGTGTGGTAGACCTCAGTGGTCCCAGATTCTCACTAGAAATCCAGGTGAATCTGTCTTCTAGTCAATCACTAGATTAATTTTCAAGTGATAGTTTTTAAGGATTTGATTAGTTTCAAATTTGATCATGTTATGAAATCAGTTGTGTGTTCGTGGTTCAGCAATAGAAAGCTTGCTAACCATGCACGTGGTCTGAAGTTCAATCCCCTGCCAATGTACTCCTAAATATCGCTAAGCCGGTAGTATGGGCAGTAAAGTAAGCTTTCGTTACGCTCGAGTCTATTTGGAGGTCAGCAGCAATCAGAATAAAAAATAAGATCCAGGTTTTTATCTCCAATTTGAAGTCAGTCAGTGTTACTTACTATACGGACCAGAGACTCGGCGCCACGCCACTTTCATTCTAAAAATCCTTCAATAAACTATCTATTTGCAGTTTGAATACTTATTTGATCTTTCAACGAACACTGTAATTGCTACTATTTTTTCCTCTAATCTACACAGCAGGAAACTCACAGAATCTTTCAAAGTGAAAACGGGAGTACACAAGCTGGCTGGTTGCCTGCTATCTCCAGTGATTTTGTAGATTCTGTAGACTGGATTATGCGACAGATGGACAACAGGCCGGGCAACGAGGAGACAGGCATAAAATGGACCCACACAAACAACCTGGAGGATCTGGACTTCGTTGATGATATATGTCTGATTTCCCACAAACTGGAAGATATGCAAATGAAAAGCAACAAGTTGGCAGAAGAAGCATCAAAGATTAGACCTCACTTCTGGTGAATATAGAGAAAAGAGAGGTAGGTGATGAAGATTCCTGGTTAACAGTAACAGCAGCAACAACAGACGACAATCAGCATAGATGGGAGAAATATGAAAGGAGCAGCCTCCTTCACCTACCAACGTGGGGAGCATCATTTCAACTACAAGCGGAACTGACGAGGGTATCAAATCTAGGATAGAGAAAGCAAGACAAGCTTCTATTACTCTCAAGTTTATGTGGAGATCAACAGCACATAGAATGAAAAATAAGATCCGGGTTTTCAACTCCAATGTGAAGTCAGTCAGTGCTACTTACTATACGGATCAGAGACTTGGCGCCACGCCACGTCACGAAGGTCACTTTGAACAAACTACAGACTTCCACCAACAGCTGTCTTCGCCCAATACTTCTCTCAATATCAGATGGCCGGCCAGAAAAAATCAGTAACAGGGATCTCTGGCAATGGGCTAACCAACCTAGCGGGAAGCGATTGTGCAACAAATATGCAGGAAGAAATAGAGTGGATTGGCCATACTCTGAGAAAACAAACCATCAAGTGAGTGACATCACACACCAAGCCATAGCTCGAGTGGAAGAAGGTTAAGTTGGTCGTCCGTGGAGGGTGACATGGAGGACGTCATGTGAAGAGGAGATGAAAGCATATAGGCAGACGTGGAGCGAGGTGAAAAGGTTGGCGAAGATCCAGGCGCGCAATGGAGTCGTGTGGCTGAAGCCCTATGTTCCTCTAGGAATTAAAGGAAACAATAATAATAATGGCCGATAAAGAGAGAAGGTTCAGTGTAACACTGGCAACTTCATCCTTTAAAAATAAACATCAGTGCTACCGAGACTTCAGAGCTCTAGCTTGAATTCCAATGTTCCACCCAGACTGTGAAGGAATACAGTAAAGCCAGATGATATCAGTTACAGAACTGCTGAAAACCACGGATTACTGGACAGTTATTTCCTCTATTTATTACCTGTTAAATTACTATGATTATAGGTTGGTTATTATACAATCGTTTAGTACAGAAAACGGTTATATTCATGTATAGTTAAACTAATGTTCAGAAAAATGTACTGTGGATTCATTAATGGACAATACCAAGCTCTTCCTGACACGGCAAACAGTTTATATGATTGGGTTACCTAAATTTTCTATCCATCACAGTACATAATATTTACTCGTTTAATATCATTTTAATCATCCAGTTACCACAATAAGTCACAGTCAGTACACACTCACAATTTCAAAGTGGTGCCTACTTATCGCTAAGAATTTTTCCAAAGAAATGGAGGAACAGCATTGTGAAGTGGTATTAGAACATACTTCGGATGGAACAATACTGCTTCAGATGACATACTATTGGTTATTATACTATTTGAAGATTATACATAAGGAGCAAACACCCTACTATGAAACTCACTGAAAATTCTGTATCACGTCCAAATGTACTTTTCAGAGTAAAGATATTATTATTATTTTAAATGTTCAGTTTTTAATAAATCATTTTAAAAATAGCTTGTAATGAATCATACTTTATTCTTCGCTTTATTTAGATGTATTTTTTAAATTCTGTTGACTGTCTGAATTCCACACTGTTTATCACTATCGCGGAACTAACTTCAGAGTGAAAACTATACCGTTACTAAGGTCAAACAAAATACACGAAAGTCTATAAGCTTAGGATGATGAACACCTGAAAATTTTGAAACGGATGTTTAAAGTGACAAGTACTGAATTCTATGCAGAATGAAGCTTTTTTTCAATCTCTGAAATGCTGGAACGTTTTCTCTTCAGTCTTGAATAGAAGGAAATTCTTACCTTAAATTTCAGTGTCAGTCATTCACCGAGAGGTATAGCAGTCAAGGTTTTTGTCATTTTCATTATTAAATTAAGACCACATAGGAAATGTTCTCGTATCATTCTGATCGTCGAAGAGGATTGAGATACTGCCGATTTATTGGCGCCGATGATGACGATTCTCAGTTTTACTTTGCATCTCTATTTTCTTTCATTACTTCGCATTCTGAGTAGAATATAGGCATTCCGGCTTTTAGCTTCGGAGTTTCAGTAGAACTGTCGTTTCTATACGGGATGGGATTGCTTGCATCACACCCAGCCTTCCCTTTTTTCCTGGCATACTACCGGCTAGTGAAATAGGTTAGGCATTAGGAGTGCATCGGCCAGGAACTAAACATGAACCATGTGCGAAGTTGGTGAGTATTTCACCTCTGTTCATAACAATAACAGTTGAAATGTGATCATTAGCAGAAAATAAACATAATACAGTTAAACAAACTGTTAAAAAAGGTAAATATATACACATATACATAACTGAATACAAAATAAAATTAAGTGGAACATATGTAGTCTTTTGTTAATTGAAGTTCACTTTCACACCTTATTCAGGTGTTATATTAATGAATTCATGTTACACACGAGTGTTTAATTAATTAAAAAAGAAATATATACTGAAGGAGAACAAATAGTGGGAGGGAGAAGCTAAATTAGAATAAAGGGAAATGAAGACAGTTGAAGTGAATGTGAACATTAAATGTAGCTCGACATATGCTCTTGTTTACACACACATATATGTGTGCTTATTTCAGTGGAGATATATTGAATGAATAAATGCAGCAATTACATGTTTCTTCAATTAGTGCATAGTGTTCTTTGCTTGTAAAGTGAATTGATCAAGTGTTGAATACTACTATTAAGGTAAGCGAGATTTATTGCTTTTATTTCTTTTCCAAAGCATGATTCAGACTACAAACATGTTGTATCTATGCTTATTTCTCTACCGTCAGTTTTCAATTAACTACTTTTCACTGGGTTTATATTTTACGTTCAGAATAAGTAATTAGGCTTTAATTTCTAAAATGAATGATTTTATCATGAATAGATGTTAGGCATCGAATTGTTTGGGTGTGCTTTAGAGTCCACATCAGTGATCAGTCACAACTACATGAGCTAAATTGTGAGTGATGTGTTATCTTACCCTCCATAGGCCACCACCTACGACTCGTCAGGAAATGCTACTAGCATTCACAGAACTGCTAGTGGACACCAACCCTCCTACGAAAGTCTTGGATGCTACAAAGTTGCTAAAAGCTGGAAAGCGGCAAAACTAGATGGAATCCTCCCCCTCAGAAGCACTCAAAGCCGACTCAAAGACCTCAGTGGATATGCTTACGTCGCTATATTAGAAGACTTAGGAGGTAGGAATTGTACCTTCTGATTGGAAGTATGACTGACTTGTTGAATTTCCAAAAAAAAGGCAAGAACTGATGCAGAATCATGTCCTCGTTCAGGCCAAGTAAAATATTAAGTCGCTTTATTCTGGAGAGAATAACAGATGCATTAGATGCAGAACTCCGCTAGCCGAAACAAACTGGATTCAGGAAAAGCAAATCATGTAAGGATTAAGCTGTAACTTACTCATCATCATTCAACACAGAAAAGAATGGCAGTCAAATCTCCACCTCAGTTTCAGTGATTATGAAAAAACCTTCGACAGCGTTGGCCGCGAAGTGATTTCGAAGCTGCTTCGACACTACGGAGTGCAGTAGGCAAACTTTTATCTACCTTATTCAACAACTACATGAAAACTCTACATGTCGAATGATTCACAACACAAAACTCAGCGATATCTTTGAAGTGAAGTCGGGAGCAAGACAAGGCTGCCTATTAACACCATTGATATTCCTTATTGTGGTGAATGGAATCATTCGGCAGGTCGTGATGAAGGAGAAGACAGGAGCGCGTTAGACCAGCGAAAAGACAACGGAAGATCTGTACCTCATGAACGATTTATGTTCAATATCACACAAACTCGAAGGTTTGGAAGAGCGAGGCAGACGTTCACTAACATAAAATCAGAGTGTAAATATGCTGCATTAAGAAAAAGGGACGAGATTCACATTTTCAACACTAATATTGAATCAGTTCTTCCATGTGGTTCAGGTAGCTGGTGCGTCACAAACACGACTTCCAGCAGGCCTTGGATTTCCATCAACGGATGCCTTCCCTTGATATTGAATATTAAGTGGCGAGAAAAGATATACATCAGGGAACTGTGGCAATGAACCAACCAGGAATCTATTACCCAACCGAGAAATGTGCAGAAGGAAATCGAGGTGGATCGGATATCAGCTTAACATACCATTGATTGGCATGAAGCGTCAGGTAAACTCTCGACAGAAACCCGGATGTGAGTCTGAGGGGGATATGGAGCAGGTCGTGAGAGGTAATCAAAGCTTACGGGTAGTCATGGAGCAAATTAAAAAAGGCTGTATAAAACAAGATGAAATGGAAATGTTCTAGTAAGGCGAGTGATATTCATTATCACACTCGAAGCCAAGGGAGTAATAATGATGATTATAATAGTGTTTTCACAAAAATTAACTTCTGAATATAATAAACATTTTCTTATATAATGAATGGAATTAAGTTGTACAACTCTAAACTCCTATTCTATTTATCTGAGCAAACATTCAAGTCACGCATTTCACTACTTAGAATAGCAGTGTAAACTCATGTCCCTCACGTTTCCTTGGGAGTTACTCCATTCACAATCTAAGTTAGTATAAGGCGAATCTTTTGGATAAATTCATTTATAAAATGGTTGACATAGTAACAGACCTTTTCAGGCGAAGTAGTTGTTTTTCTTTCTTATATAAGTGATTTTATTTCAATAAGTCATTGAACTAATTTGTTTGAATTAAGAACAGCTTTTAAAGATTCAATTTTTATTTATTTATTTATTCGTTATTATCGTCATTAATATTTATATGATTATTATGGGTGGATATCTTTTAAACAGAGTAGAGTAATGGCACATTCTTCTTTGTGTTTCTTTTCTAGAAATCAGTGGTTTGATGTAAAAGTCAGACTGTTCAGATACTATGTGAACTTTCACTAATACTAAGCAATAAAATGAACCTGCTGTGTTAGTTTGTCTGGAGGTATTCCATGCTTTAATGCATTCACTTGGCGAAAGTGAGATACCAAATGGAATTTCCGACTTGTGTTGATCTACTCATCTATTTGGTAATCGAAGTGTGTGTTTCTGTGAGCCACTAAGCTCAGTGGCAAGGCACTGCTGTATACCATAGTGTACCATGATCTGACATTAAATGTTACAGGGAGGCAATTAACCTAATTCTTTTCAACAGTAATCTAAAACTGACTGGTTCTTGCTTTTATTTAACTATACAATAATAATTAAGATTATCCAATTTTATGTATTTGAAATCTGTGAGAGTCTGGTGAAACCAATCAAAGATATTTTCTGTGTATTTAATTCCTTTGAATAAACATTCTGTTTTAAATATTTCGTGTGCGTCGGTGGCACGGCAGTTAGGATGCTCGACAACCATGAACATAGTCCGGGGTTCGATCCCCGGCCGACGAACTCCTTTACCTCGCTAAGCCAGAAATAAAAGCTGGTAAATAGGAAAGGTTGAGCATGAGGCTAGCAACCTTATCCTGTAAAATAAACACTGCTACAGAAACTTCAAGCCTCCAGCTTGAAGCCCTATGTTCCACTGGGAACGTGAAGGAATTTAAATTTTTTAATATATGCACAGAGTAATTATTTAAATGTCTATATATCGTAAATTAGTGAAAGTTGGAATTCATGGCCATTGAACAGTGTCCTGATGGGTGAATGACCCACGCGCTGGTCTAGTAACCTGAAGGTTCAGGGTTCGAACCCCGGTGGATGGGTTCTGCTGGAGAGTCACAAACCATGATAAAAAAAGTGGCCACTACTCTCCCTCTCTCTCTTAGTTGTTCTCTAAGTGACATCAAGTCGTGTTTAGACCTTTCAAATATCTACTGTCTCGCTTACAGTATGAACTACTTATAAACTTCAAAAGTAGAAGTTTTTTACACTAATGAAATAAGTAACAGACAAGGGGTATAAATACTAACCAGTGTTTCAATTTTGAGTACTTTTCTTGTCTGCAGAAATTATATACAGATAGAGGTTGGCATACAGGCATGAGGTAAACACTAAGGGGTACCACATAGTTTTCACACTGTTGTCTAGTGTCACTTAGTGACCGAAGAGGAATTCGAAGAAAAAAGGTATGCTGAAAAAATTCTAGAAGTACTCAACTTTAGAAGATAATCAGTAGGAGGAGTTCGTTTTTGTAACTGGTAGCACTACTTATTTAAGGAATATTTCTAGTTTTGAGGAGTCCATTTTTCTTCTGAGGTTACCTAGTGCTTAAGTCTAACACGTATTGCCGTCATCGAATTAATCCGATCTCAATTAGTGCCATATAGTAGTGTAAAATCTACACATGGATCACCTTACAATAAGGATTTTTTTAGTTTCCATTAGTGAGCTGTGATACAAGCTTTAACCACCATCATTCAAGCATTTTGGTTTGAACTCAGGGAATCAGTCAATGCGTTCTTCTATACAGCTCACCAAACTTCCGCGACTAACGCACAATTCCGATAATATAAAAAAGACGATTTGAATGATAGAGTTGTGGTACTACTGAATAATAGTAATAATAATAATAATAACTCATATAAAAATACAAAGCCCCCCCTCCCAACAATTCCATTCAGTAGCTATACAGTTCAGAAGACACGTCCATAGAATCAAAAAGAAATATTCCCAACAAGATGGAGTGAAAACTTTCTCCACAAGAATCACACAGAACACACATGTTTTTCGTATGCGGTCCAAGGTAAAGCAGTCACTCCATGGAGTAATGCAGACTTCATTGAAACAAAATCTCAACCACAAAACAGCCCACTTCTAACACCATCGTACAACAGCAAAGAGAAGCGTTTAAATTATGGATCAAACGAAAACAAAGACCAAGAATGACGATTCAGTCATAGTGAGATGTGTAAATGTCAGAATAATGCTGTACAGATTATTATTATTATTACTATCGTCTCCTTTAGTTCCTAAAGGAACATACGGCTCCAGCCTCACGTCTCCATTTCGCGTTCTGTTCTCTGCCAACCTTTTCATCTGACTCCACGTCTGCCCACATGCTTTCATCTCCTCTTCACATTACCTCATCCATGTCACCCTCCACTGACAACCAACTCAACGCTCCCCTTTCGGGTTCCACTCAAGCAATGGCCTGGTGTGTGATGGATGTCACTTGATGGTTTGTTTTCTCAGAGTATGGCCAATCCACTCCATTTCTGCCTGCATATTTGTTGCACAATCGCCTCCTGCTGCGTTGGTTCGCTCCCAGAAATCCCTGTTGCTGATTTTTTTCTGGCCGGCCATCTGATCTTGAGAGAAGTATTGAGCGAGGACAGCTGTTGATGGAAGTCTGTAGTTTGTTCAAAATGACCTTCGTGACGCGGCGTGGAGCCAAGTTTATGGTCAGTATAGTGAGTAGCACTGACTTTACATTAGGTTTGGAAATCCGGATCTTGTTTTTCATGCTGAGTAGTGCTATTGATCTCCACACGGACTTGAGAGTAATGAAAGCTTGCTTTGCTTTCTCGATCCTCGCTCTGATAACCTCATCAGCTCCGTACGCTGGTAGCTGAAATGATGCTTAACAGGTAGGTAGGTGGGTAAAAGACGTTACTTCTTCCGGATTCCTCCCATTTATGTTGATTGTTGTCTGTTGTTGTTGCTGTTGCTGTTGACCAGGAATCTTCATCACCTACCTCTCTTTTCTCTATGTTCACCTGAAGGATGTTCTATCTTTGATGCTTCTTCTGTCAACTTGTTGCTTTTCACTTGCATATCTTCCAGTTTGTAGGAAATCAGACATCATCGGCGAAGTCCAGATACTCCAAGTGTTTTTGTATGAGTCCATTTTATACTTGTCTCCTTGTCGCCCGCTCTCTGTCTGTCGCATTATGTAGTATACCTCAATCGGGAAAATCATTGGCGATACTAGGCAGCCTTCCTTGTCTTATTCCCGTTTTCGCTTCCACGGATTCCGTGAGTATCCCACTGTGCAGATTAGAGGAAAAAAATAGTAGCAATTACAATGTTGATTGAAAGATCAAATAAGTATTCAAATTGCAAATAGATAGTTTATAGAAGAATTTTTAGAATGATTATTCTGCTATACAAGCTTTCTAGTGAAGTCTGCTCTGTGACTACTAAGCTAAGTGAATTGGGAAGGTGCCATAGTGTGAAGAATTTCGTGTGACAATTACTTTGTACCAAAAATAATTCTGCTCATGATATATTTACAAAAACTTTGTCCGTTTCGGCACCGATTTCGGGTCAACTTTCTCAAGAACAGGTTAGTCTCTGGTGATGACAATTATAAACGATAGTTTATGTTACATAATTGTTTGATTAATTCATTTAAGACAAAGATAATCTAATAATTTATTCTTACTATTGTTTAAGTTTTTAGAAGTTTTGATTATTCTAAATTACAAATATTGATAGTTAGTCAGCGGATATCATTTCTGTTGATGTTTTACCTATGGGATGTTGACATGGAATTCCAGCATAAGATGAATAGTTTTAATTAACACTGTTTGGATGCATCGTTTAGATAGCGATGGCGACTGTGGTAATGACAATTATTATGCTAAAGTAAATTAACTTGCTTCAAATAATGCGATAACAAACATTTTTGTGATCATTTAAATAGAACTGGGTGTGTGACATTAAGTGAAAAAGATACATGAGAAACATTAGTGAATAAGATAAGATAATAATCAGAGGAAAGTGATAAAGTTAGAAGTTAAAATGGAAAAAGAATATGACAATAGATATATGACATAGAAACATGCTTAATATACTTCATAGTCTTCTGAAAATTGAACTTATCTATGCATAAATGACTGGACTGGATTGGTTGAACATTTCACTTTATTCAGTCAACGTAAAAAATCAAAAGTGATTTATTTTTCAAGTATTGGTTTTATAGGGATTTAGTTTGATTGGATGGAGAATTTCATCATGAGCCGACTTCAGTTAGAGAACCACTGAGAAACCTGAGAGTACTGGACAGCTGTTTCATCCTGGTTTTGGACTCTTCGACACAACGCACCCACAACCAGGGTTCAAACCCAGGACCTTCTAGTTACAAGGTGAGCTTGTAATCCATTGAGCTCCTGGGACCCAATCGAATGGCCAGCCCATGAATTCTAACTTCTCCCGATTCATGACATGGCGCGACCATTTCGCAATGTCTTCTTCGATGAGTTACTGCCTCATCTTCAACCTGCTGATTTAAACAAATAATGACTGAAGTTCATTTCACGAGAGATGGTTGTCATAGTCCAAGTGGTCTGGTGGACAGAGCTTCGGAGTTTGAAACAAAGGGTACTGGGTCCGATTCTCAGAGGGAACAGGTACATCCAGTTGAAAAGTCCCGAACAGGCGAAATTGGCATCTTTCATTCCACTGCTAGACACAATCTACCAAATGACATCAATGAGTTTCTGTTCATTCCATAATTGATTATGTTTCTGTGGTTGATAAGTTCAGGGTTGAAGTTTAAGGATGAACTTCAGCATCCAGCAGATGTTAGTAGATGAGAAATCCTGAACAGGATGGAACATAGGTCATTATCGAAACCGACCACCAAATTATATATTTTTTTAAAATTCTCAAGACAGCATAGAATATTTTCAAGTGTATAAGGAAGGCATATATTTTAATGCCTTCCATATACAGTTAACACTTATACTGTGTATTTAGTTACTGGGTTTAGAATGTTCTTGTCTTTTTAAGTCTTTTTACCTTTTTATTTTCAAACATCATACTTTTATACTCCATAACATTTTAATATCCTACATTGTAGTTGCAGTGATAATGACGTTAACATTATATCAGTGATCACCTAGTCACTATGGTTATCTTGTACAAAAAAGGAAGTGGGGGAGAAAAAAGTGTTTGCCAGTGTGTAAAGTGTCTATAGACAAGCTTTTTATGAATACATAAACAACCTATAAAAATGAATGATATTCAGATAGTAGTTGAGAAAAGCCTACTACTGTATTGTCTTTGGCATTTGTTTATTATACATGTCTGTAATAGTACTGATATATTCGTCTATACTGATTAATGACCAACGGAAGCAGTTTGTTAGTATATGATAAACATAAAGAAATTAGAATAGGTAGAATGAAGACGCGCTGTGTCGTTATGTCCTACTGAGGAACTTGACTTACTGACTGACAAGTGTATAACAATATGAATTGTTTACAGGATTTCTTCATGAGCTGACATCAGTTAGAGAACCATTGGAAAACCTCGGAGTACTGGACGACTGTCTCGTCCTAGTTTGGGACTCGTCATCAGTACGCACCCACCGGGATTCGAACCCAGGATCTTCTGGTTACAAGGCGAGCTAGCTCGTATACCATTAAGCCACTGGAACCCGACCCAATGACCCATGAATTCTAACTTCTGCCAATTCACGATATAGCACAACCACTAGCCAATGTCTTCGGTGAGTATTTGTCCTCACACTCTACCTGCTGCACCCCACTGGTCACGACTTCCCACTGGAACCCAGGTAACTACCTACCTGAATAGGGTCAGTCGCCAGTGAGCATCTCATTGATATTCAAGTATTGGTTTGTAAGGATTTGGTTGTTTGGTGGGTGCGCACTGTGAAGAGTCCCAAACTAAGACGAAACAGCTGTCCAGTACTCCCAGGTTTTCCAATGGTTCTCTAACCAATGTCAGCTCATGATGAAATCCTGTAAACAATCAACCAAATCCCCACAAACCAATACTTGAATATGAATTTTATTGTAACATACAAGAGCAACAGTCACAACAGAAGAGGAGAGAACACGAAGAAGGCGTGAGTGATGTGTAAATATGTGACTAAGCAAAGCTTAAATTCAGCGGGTACAAAGCTATTTGTCATTGTTTATAACAAGTCCAGCTAAACGGTGCTCTTCTTGTTCCAGTAAGTTTACGTCAGCGTTCCTTTCTGAAAGAGAAGAAGAAGAAAAAAACCCTATTTAGTGACATTATACTGGTTTTTTTCTCATTACAGTATGTCTGCAACAAATTCTAATAGAATACAAAATGATTGAGCAAAAATATACTTTTCGATAAATTCCTCTTCTGACTCTACAATTATACGCATGCTTATATACATAGAATATTCTAGATTAGTAGTCAATAACAATATTAGTGTTTTTTAAAAATAATATCGATTTGTAAAGTAAGATAAATGCAATTACAAATTCCATAAAATCTCCTCTTCTCTGGATCCGATTGAAAAGATAGAGAAACAGTTAGCGGGAACATTGAGAAGACTGAAACAACAAGACTTTATCTCCCAGAGTCACTATACATCACTGAAACCCACTGGAACGTTCAAACTAGGAATATTTGGCTCGCCTAAAGTGCACAAAAATGGGGTACCGCTTCAACCAGTATTAGATATGTTAAATGCACCATACCATCCTGTAACCAAATGGTTAGTCGAACTATTACAGCCTCTTCATACCGAGTTGGTGAAACACACTGTAAAGGATACTTTTGGATTTGTGGAAAGGATAAAAGATTCAAATGTTGTCAATAAATTCATGATATCATTTGAGGTATCTTCCTTATTCACCAGAGTAGCACTTATGGAAACAGTGGACTTTATATGCAAGGAACTCATAAGACGAAACATCAATGTTAGCATTCCTATAGCTTTTATGAAAGAGCTTCTCTTGAAATGCATAATGAATGTCCAATTTTTATTTAATAAGGAACTATATAGACAAATCGACGGTGTGGCGATGGGGTCACCACTAGGACCCATTCTAGCCGACATTTTCTTTGCGAAACTAGAAAATGGGCCTTTGAAAGATGTTTTTAATGAACTCGAATTCTATTGTCGGTACATGGATGATACATTTTTGATTATGAAAAATGAGAAAGAAGCAAAGAACATCCTGAATAAATTTAACGAGGTTCATCCTGCAATAAATTTTACCATTGAGAAAGAAAAAAGACTCTATTATTTCATTTCTAGATGTCCCTATGACCAGAAAAGAGGACGGTACAATAAGAAGAAGAAGTGTATATAGAAAACCTACATCAACGGGTCAGTATACTCATTTTCTCAGCTTCGTGCCCTTGAAATACAAACTCAATCTGATAAAGTGCTTGGTTCACAGAGCAAGAGCAATTCTCTCGGATGAATGTCTTGATGAGGAACTTAATAATATTAAACGGTTGCTAAGTGAAAATGGTTATCCGGAAAAGTTTATTGATAAGAATATGAATCTAAAATTAAAGCAGCCCAAGGTACCAACATTTCCAAAAAGGTCTTGTTCTTACAAATGCAGTTCTTTGGGGACAGTATCAGCGAGATACTAACACAGCGTCTTATAAATGCAGTAAAAAGAACATTCTCTGCTGCTGAATTACGCTGTGTCTTCAAAACCATTCCTTTTTTGCGTTCGGGAGTAAAAGACAAACTGACCGATTTCGCCTCTTCCATGTGTATCAACCAATTTAACCGCTCCTGTGGAGCCAGTTACGTAGGCCATACAATCAGACGTGTTTCTCGCCGAATTTCACCCTGTGTGGTTGAGCAAGGGACAAACCAAATTTATTCACAGCGCTATTCTATCTCATCTTGTGGATACAAAACACAAGATTGATGTAAACCATACTTTCAGGGTCATTTACCGCATACCAACGAATCTCAATTTTGCCTTAAGAGTTTGACTACTAAATATTGCTGAGACTGGCTGTTGGGATCCATAATAACAAGCTTAATTTGTGCATCCAAAAGAAGTTAGTTCAGACATTATCATTACCTTGGCCATCCAGGTTTGAATGATCCTCAATTTTTGTGGAATTTTCCTAATTTTAGTTGATATTCTATTTGCTACTATGTCTTTGTTATTATAATAATTTTAGCATCTTTAATGAACTGTAATTCCATTGATCTTACTTAACAAATCGATATTATTTTAAAAACACAAATATTGATATTGACTACTGTTCTAGAATATTCTATGTATTTAAGCATATATATAATTGTAGAGCCAGAAGAGGAATCTATCGAAAAGAATATTCTTTGCTCAATCATTTTGTATTTTATAAATGTCTGAATGAATATTTTTGCTATAAATAAATTCTAATAGAATGAACATCCTGTGCAAAATGTTTATGACTGATATATACCATACACTACTGATGTTCAACATTCTTATGTTCACATTATTGGATAACGAATAAAAATCTTGTATACGTGAGAAATTCAACAGTTTCTGATTTTGAAGTTTATACATGATTAATTTCATTCATGTCTGATTTTAACTATTAACAGTATTTAAGGTGTTTACTTCGTTCTAATTAAGGCTCATTTTAGGTAGGTATGTTTATATATCAGGATGATCAAGTTTTGAACATGGATGAAGCGCTGTAATGAGCCATCCGATAAACATTTATATTTGAATATCATTTACTAATAAGCTGTCGAATTACTGGATTGTTCATTCGTTGGCTAGATGTAATCAATTTCTTTAGTTGGTCAAATAGTGAAATTAGTGAAGATATTCATTTTTATGGTTCATTCTTGAAAATTATATAGTTTGTAGGTGATTTGAACTGATTTAGGCGTGTGTGTGTGTGTGTGTGTTTGAACTGAGTTGTTCAGCTTACAGTGTTGGTGAGCTGCTCTGAGTAAACGAAAAAATACTTCGGTGTTTAGTTCATCTCCATCCGACTAACAAACCTTATTGATTGGTGAAGAGTCTATGAGAAAAAGAATATATAAATACATTATTATGATATTATCAGCTAATTATCGAATTTACATAGAAGTCGAAGGCAAAAGTGTTCGGATTGTGAAACCCATTTATTGATTTTGTGGTAGATAAAACCCATTGGCGACCTTTGCGTACAGCGCATTAAAGAGCTGAATGGTTACTCCCTCAAACTTCAAGATATTCAAGACAGTGTGAAGGTGAATGCCTTTGGTTGCAGCTGTTATTTCTCTGGTAGTTCTCCTATTATAAGAAAATTGAGCTTCGGTTGGCGACACTTTCGACGATAGACAAGGCATTATTTTCAGATTTGTTTTTAGAGAACACTTAATAAGTTAAAAATGAAAACATTTGTTGAGGGATGGAGAGACGCAGGTTAACTCTAAGAAGGGTAGTTTAAAGTTATTATTCACGTGTTAACAGATCTGTCGATATCAAACACCCTTTTGAACAAATTATTACTTATTATTGTTCCCTTGCGTTCTAAGTAGAACATAGAGCTTCAACAACACATCTCCTTTTTCTTCTATTTTCTGCTGTCCAATTCAGTTGGGTCCACGATTGCTCATAATCTCTCATCTCCTCCTCGCTAGACGATCTCCTCCATGTCACCCTCTCATTGACGACCAACTCGTTGTTTCCCATTTGGATTCCACTTGATCAATGGCCAAAGTTGTGCGCTATGTCGTTCGATGACCTCCTCAACATACGTCCGATCCGTCTTCACGTTCTCCTACATATTTGTTAAGCGATCGGCTCTTGGTTAGTTTGTTTCCAGCCAGAGTTTCTTGTTACTAATTCTTTCTGGCAGTCCATTTGATCTTCAGTATGGAGCCAGAGAAGACAGCTGTTGATGTTAGTCTGTAACCTATTGGAAATGCTTTTTTTGGCACGCTGGACTAGTTTCTAACCCGTATAGAAGCAAGCACTGAGTGACTGACTGACTTCACATTTGTGTTGGAAATCTGAATCCAATTCTTGATGCTGGTTGAATGCAGAAGATTTCCAGACTGGTTTTAGATTGATGAAGGCGTATCTTGCCTTCTCGATTCTGTCTGACCAGCTTTGACATCTTCATTCATTCCGACTGCTTGTGTTTGAAACTATGCTGGCTGTCTAGATAAGTGAAAGAGGTAACCCCTGTGAAATCTCCCTTGTTGTTGGTTGGTTGGTTATCTTCATCACCTCTATTTTCTTTATGTTCACCTGCAGTCCTGTCTTCTCTGCTTGTTTCTTCAGAAAATTTGTTGCTTTTCTCCTGCACCTGTTTAAGTTTGTGTGACATTAGGCTTATATAATCCATGCTCGATATCTAGATCTTCTACAGTATTATTATTGTCTGTCCATCGTATTCTTGTCTTCTCACTCCCCACTCACAGTCTGATATATAATCCAGTTAGTCCATCACAATTAGGAATATCATTGGTGATAGTAGACGGGCAGCCTTGTCTTACTCCTGTATTCACATCAAGCGCCTGGTTGTGGATCAGCTGACACGTGGCACTGCCATGTAGCCAGCTGTTTGAATGCAGTTGAAAAAGACTTGAGGTACGCCGTAGTGTTGAAGCAGTTTCTAAATCCCTTCTCGGCCTTTTCGAAGTCGACGAAGTTGAGATAACGAGAGGTTTGACTGTCATTCTATGCTTTGTTCTGCGATGACGATGAGTAGAGTTGCAATTCGATCAGCGCATGATTTGCCTTTATTGAATCCAGCTTGTTCCGACAGGTGGAATTCCACATCCAATGCATCTTCTATTCGCTCCAGAATGACTCGACCTGGTGTAATACTTTGCGTGGGCGGAGGCATGATTTCACCTCATTTGTTGGACAAGTATAAGTTTCCCTTCTTTTGTAAGTTGACAAGGTAGCCACTTTTTCTTCCTTCAAAACCTTTTGCAGTAATGAAGTCAACATATATTCTATGGTCTCTGTGTCCGTTTTCAATGCTTCTGTGTGGAATTCTGTCCGGCCGTGCAGCCTTCCACGACTTTAGTGGCTCGATTGCATTGAAGATTTCTTCTTTTGTTGGGGATTGGTATCCACTGACAGGCAGTTCTGTGCGTGCTCTTGGTGGTATTTCTGGACGGGCTGTAGCTGACTGTCGTTTCAAGAGTGCATCGAAGTGATCAGCCCATTGTTTCATTTGTGCATTCTCTTTGGGACGTGGAACTGTCTTCTTCACTTCTCTCTTTATTCAATGCAGTTTACATTGAACTCCGCTTCTTCTCTTTTCTTGTTCATCTTTGCATTGAGTAGTCATCCTGTCTTTCTCCACCCTCGTCTCCTCTCTTCTATTAACTTCTAGATTGGTATCCGTTGAGAGCTATTCCTTATTATGTCACTTCTTTTTTCCTAGAACAGTTGTATACGTTTCCTTGAGCATCACCTTCAGAGAGTTAGTTCCAATGTTCTTCTACACAGGTTTCCTCAGTGATGTCATGTAGTGTCTCCGACTTTGTTCTGGTGGCTGCATTGCAGGTATTTTTTGCTTCTTTCACTTCCTGAATGTTGAACATGAACTGTGGTCTATCTCCAGTGGACTTAAATGCTTTCAGCTTGACCTTGAATTTCGCTAAAACTGCATGATGGTTTGAGCCCACATCTACTCCCCTTCTTGACTTTGTGTACAGCAGACTAGCTGTTGATATTTCAGGATCTGACTGGTAAACCTAAGTTTGGTATATGGACTTCTTGAATGGATGATATTACCGTGGATACTAACTTGAAGGTAATTTTTTAGTGGTGACATTTGGTGTTTGAATAAATTGGCGTCAAGGTTGATTCTCATTGGAAACATCACAACTCCTTGGGAAGTGGATGAATTCGGCCGAAGAGTAGCGAATGGAACGAAAGGCGAGCACTAGATTTCACTGCTAATCACCATCAAACAAGGTGAGTAATTTATTTAAAAATGTTAATCTAAGTAACGTTAAATTTTTGTTGTTGCTTGAATAACAGTTAAAATTAATAAGTAAACTGGTTTTAGAGACTGAAATTTGTTAGGAAATTCGTGGTTATGATATACGTCTAATTATGAACTGAACCAGTCAGTCATTGAGATGATCTGTAAGAGCATCTACAACATTGTAAACAAAAATGTGCACTTTGAGATTCTATTTTGCATTACATATTAGTGAAATCAGAAAGTTTATCATCAAACCATTTAAGCCACAAACAATAAGAAAGCTTTAGGGGTTGGATTTTGAATGATCAATTCTCATTTTTAAAAAAATAGTCAGTCCTGAGAAAAAAATTATGATGCCAAAAAGCGCATAATCTCTGAAAACTATCCACTCAAAAGCCCACTTGCTAAAATCAACCGATGAATGATTCACCAATGCATAAAACCAATATTACTGTGAATTTATTGCATTCATTCATTCACTTATCCATTCACTCACTGTCGAAGATGTATTCATCATTAAGACAAAGAAGTATCTCTGCGTATTTCTTTGCATAAATAGCAAATAAGCCCTGTTTCATTTTCATCTGTCACCTAAAATAAACTTAAAATATCATCATAAATTATACTACTACTACCACTACTACTGATAACCAACTGTTTCAATTTATAGTACTATAAATTATCCTTGTCCATAACACTTCTGTCATGTTGATTATTATTTATTCACTCATTGTATAAAATACACATTGAATTATACACAGCATAGCTAGTTGATTCTCTTTTTTTCCTTCTCTTAGTGAATTGTGTGTATAAATCTTGTACAATTAGTTACGGGAATAATAATAATAATAATAATAAATGAGGTAGGATTCAATCCTTCATTGGGGGATTATACACTTGTTTGGGAATTAAATTAATTCCTTGAAGGGAAGATAACTTGTGAGAATGTTACAATGATAATTAAGTGGAATGAATGTATTTGCGAAATTTTTTATTTTTTTGTTTTGGATGGAAGTGAGGAGTCAGTGTTCAAATCACACTTTATGCAAGCTATTTTGCATCATCAGTGACGTCAAAACTGTATGTACAGATTCATATATGCATATGTACACTAATGCTGTATGGCATATACTACTGGATGATTTAAGTAGTCTAAGAAGATTTGCATTAATTAATATACGTCTTATTCGAATCAAGATAACCCAACAACCTGATTTACGTTAACATTGTGCACGTATTCTTGAAGGTGACGTAAATATCTGAAGTCGGATGAGTAAATAAAAACGGTCTACACCGCAAGTTTTGTGTTTTTTTCTACCGACAGTATGTCATGCGTGATGTGTTACTACCTGTTTTCTTCAATGTGTTGTTATGACTCTGTCTGGACGCTTTTCTTTTATCAGAGTCCCTATAAACTTTTTGGTTTAAAGCCTAATTATAGTGAGGCTATCCTAGATAGTCTCAGAATGGCGGACTGTTATTCATATAGCTCAACTAGTTAGCAACGGACCAGTAATTCAAAGGCTGTTAGTCTAAGCCATGATTCGGCCCAGACTTTTACTTCCTCTTTGGTCATCACTCACAACATCAAAAACCTATTTAGTTAATTTTGAGGGAACTTCGCACTCTCTAAGAATTTTGAATCCTCCGAAAGGTGATAATTATTAATTTTACACTTTGTTTTTATGTTGCCGTCTAAGTTTATATTCGTGTTAGGTGGTTGAAAGCAGTTGGCAGAAACACCCTGTACCTAGGGTTTGCAATTGCTGGCACTCTTCCGAAATACATATCTCATTTAGACGCATGCTACCCAGTGCGGCAGTCTCAGGTATTACCACACAGCTGCTCAAGATTGACCAACTGTAGGAATTTAATGGATATATCAATCGGTTACTAGGGTGTACCCAATGTCATGTTTCCAGCCATTTGTCTTGATGCTCTGTGTTAACACTGAGACACCAGTTTTGATAGTTATTTTTTACTCTCCTAACTTATGATTTTAACCATGAAGCTTTAACCATCAACCTGGACGTAATCTATCTTGGAAGTTCTTCATGAAAATGCAGAACTGGTGTGATTTTCATCAGTATTTATACAACTCTTTATGATAGGACGTTAACAACTAGCACTGTCTCTCTCTCAGTGGTTTGTTAATCCGCTTCCATCTGGCATACTTTATAGCATGGATGTCTATACTCAAAAGGAAATATTTAGTTATTTAAAATTGTTACAGTTTGTCCAATAATAAAAGATAAGAGTTGCATCACTAGTTTATATATTTTCCTTATTAAGAACACAATATTCTGAGAAGAGACTCTTGTCAACGAATTTATTATCAAGTTGTACACTCGTATATATATGTGGTTTTTAAGAAATTATATCCAGTGAAAGAATTGGATCAAAGGTGCAAATACATGAAATAATAATAGTAGTATGAAATGCAATTAAAATATTTGTGATTATAATTATAGTTCACTGTCAAGTAGCAAAACAATTAATGCCATATACAGAATAATACATGAGGTATATAGATGCTGGAAAGGGGTGCATAATTATAGGATTAGTAGGCGAATATAAAATGTTACGTAACATGGTGTCAAATTTGATAAGACACAACTCAGTATTGTAAAAAAAAAAAATAATAATTTTGGATATAGAATGACAAGTGGGACAGGAGGAAACAATTCAGAGTGAGAATAATAATAAAAATAATAATAACCGTAGTAATGAAGAAAAGGTACATAGAATAACTAAATAAACAAAATAAATAAATGTCTATCTCTTTACGGCTAAGGCAGATATAGGGATTGTACATACTTCTTTTGTACACAAAGGTCTGGCTTGAATTCATGAATGACCAACGCCTCCGCTGTCTTTGGAAGTCTATAACGAAGAAAATGTAGCAACTTAGCGTGGATTCATTATATGATCTTAAAATCATGGTCAGGATTGGCAGTGACAGGAGTCGATTAGATGTTCTAGAATAGAGCTGCGCACACTCTTCCTTTCTCACTTGTAAAACCATGCTGGAATATGTTCTCGTATCCGTGTGGAAAGCGTTCTCTGGCTACAGCCAATGCACCTTGCTCCACAAGAGCACGTGAACTGATAGATCCACATAGAGGCATCTAGTCGGGGGAGCTTATCATTTACAGGCATAGAGTCAGGAAACATTATGCTCTGGTTTCGACTGATCTACATGAGGTTAATACTGTTTTGTGGTTTCTGATGATTTTGTATTAAAATTACCTTAATGTCTTTCACTAAATAACTAGTTTACAATATATATTTCGAAAAACTGTAGTCAAGGGACCGTAGAGTACCAAAGTTGGTCGACTGTTTACAGACTCAGTACAAATTAGGATACAGTTTAAAGTATGAATGCTTATTATCGGTAGGGAAGCATTACTATTTAGTTCTTTAACGTTTGCTGTACATGAAGAAACCTCAAGTTCTGAGGTCAGTTTAATTACTAGCAACTCATCGTATAGGATATCATTTAAAATGAATTCATTATTCTCAGAGCTCGAACTTTTATTTACAAACTTGTCAAAGCCCTGAAACCATCTCAGTCTTATTTTATCCATTTTTTTTCATATTTATTGACAAGAACCTGATATTTATCTGTGATCATCCTTCTTTGTTTTCCTGAAATTCTTTCAATGAAACACAAAAAAGTGTCATAAAGGCATAAATTGACAGAAATTCTCACAATTTTTATTACCTAGGGATTTATTTACCCTACTGTAAGTGATCATCAATGTAACATGTTCAATTATCATTCAATAAATTCCCAAATGTCATTTGATAATATTTTTATTTACTTATCATATAACCGATCATGTGATCTTCTATTCATTGGTTGATTACATTTTTCGTATCTCCAATATTGTTGTATTATACTGTTTGTTATTTTACAGTTGATGAGCTTTAGATTTATGAGGCGATTCACATCTAGTTATGTTAAGAAGACGAATATCATACTGTGTTCAAAGCATGAGTTTAAACAGGCAAGTGTTTATTTATGGATTATTAATAATATCATTATTGTTTCCTTTAATTCCTAGAGGATAATAGGGCTTCAGCTGAACGTCTCCATTGCCCATCCGGTCCTCTGCCAACGTTTTCATTTGGCTCCATGACCGCTTCCACGTCACCCTCGCAGTGACGACCAATTCGCCGCTTCCTGTTCGGGTTCCACTTGCGAAATGGCCTGGCGGGTTATGTCACTTGATGGTTTGTTTTCTCAGAGTATGGCTAATCCCCTTCAATTTCTCCCTGCAGATTTGTTGCACAATCGGTTCCTGCTGGGTTGGTTCGCTCCTAGAGTTTCCTCACTACTGCTGATCTTTTCTGGCCATCTGATCTTGATCAAAGTAATGAGCGTAGAAAACTGTTGATGAAGGTCTGTAGTTTGTTAAAAGTGCCCTTCGTGACGCGGCGCTAAGTCTCTGATTCGTATAGTAAGTGTGGTGAGAGGTGGCCGTGAGAAAATATGTACAAGGCTGATTCAACAACCAATCACAGCAGACTTAACGTGGCAAAATATTATTCGCAGATAAAGAACTCAATTTTTCGACGAATTCCGAAACATCCAATCAGAAGCCTGCGTTTGTCTGCTTAACTTCTGATAAACAACCACTCAGAAGACTGCGCCTGTCTACTTGCAAAAGCTATAATAATGTATGTGAAATATATATAAATACGTGTTGATTTTCGTAATAAAACGATCTGTTGCCTGGCCCTTGTCTTCTGACTGACTGACCTGACATTCGAGTTGAGAATCTGGATCTTATTTTTCATGCCGAGTGCTATTGACCTCCACACAGACTTCAGAGAAATGGAAGCTTGTCTTGGTTTCTCGATCCTCGCTCTGATAACCTCATCAGCTTTGTTCGCTTATAGTTGAGACGATGCTTCTCACATAGGTAGGTAAAGGAGGTTAATTGTTTCAGATTCCTTCCATTTATACTGATTGTTGTCTGTTGTTGCTGTTGCTGTTGACCAGGAATCTTCATCACCTACCTCTGTTTTATTTATGTTCACCTGAAGTCCTATCTTTGATGCTTCTTCTGCCAACTTGTTGCTTTTTACTTGCATATGTTCTAGTTTGTGAGAAATCAGACATGTATCATCGGTGAAGTCCAGATCGTCCAAGTATTGTGTGTGGGTCTATTTTACTCCCGTCTCCTCGTTGCCCTGCCCGTTGTCTGCCTGTCGCATTATCCAGTCTACCACAATCAGGAAAACCATTGGAGATAGTAGGCAGCCGACCAGCTTGTCTTACTCCCGTCTTCACTCTGAAAGATTCCGTGAGTTTCCCGTTGTGGATCACTTGACATGCAGCATTGTCGTACAACTGTTGGATGAGATGTATAATTGTCGGTGGCACCCCTTGATAGTAGCGAAGTAGTTGCCAAATCACCTCTCGATCGACGCTGTCGAATGCCTTTTCAAAGTCGATGAAGTTGAGACAGAGGTGACTGCCATTCCAAGCTTTGTTCAATGATGATCCGTAGTGTGGCGATTTGATGGGTGCATGACTTGTTTCTCCCGAATCCGGCTTGTTCCGGTCGAAGTTTTTCATCTAGGGCGTATTCGATTCTCTCCGGGATGATACGGCTTAGTATTTTGCTTGGGATGGACAGGAGCATAATTCCGCGCCATTTTTTGCATTGACTTAAGTTTCCTTTCTTTGGCAGTTTGAATAAGTGGCCTTTCTTTGAATCCTCGGGTACTTTGCCCTCTTTCCACATCTTCTCCAGGAGTGATGTCATCAAGTCCGCCGATGTCTCTGGGTCCATTTTCAATGCTTCTACTGGGATTCCATCTGGTCCTGCTGCTTTTCCAGTTTTTAGTATCTTCATTGCCTTCAGGATTTCTGTTTTCGTCGAATGGTTGCTGTTCAATGGTAATTCTGCTTTCGCTATTAGTATTATTAGGTGCGTTGTAGGTGGAGGTCGATTCAGAAGTCTTCTGAAGTGTTCAGCCCAGTGTTTCCTTTGCTCCACTTCTTTAGTGGTTGACCTTCCGTTGTCATCCTTCAGTGGCTTAATTTGTGTCGAACTTTTCCCTGATAGGTTCCTAGTTGTCTGGTAGAGTGTGGCGAGATCTCCTTTGCCTGCAGCTTGTTCTGCTTCACTTGCCATGGCTTCGCAATATTTTATTTTGTCTTCCCTGGCACTCTTCTTTACTCTTTTGTTCAGTGCATTATAGTCGGCATTCAAATCCTGTTTTTGTTTCTCGTCGATGCACTAGATAATCTTTTGTTTTACAATCCTTCTCTCCATAAGTTCGTGGAGTTCTTTCTGCCTAGAACTTCCATGCAGTTTTGACTCCACACTGCTTTCAGATTGTTCCAGTGCTTTTCAACGCTTGTCTCTTTGCTGGTGTTGATTTGTCTCCGCCTTCTTCTTTATAATTGCAGTCAGGTTATCTTTTTTATTCTGATCCTTCAGTTTATGAGTATTGAACATGGCTTGTGGTCTATCTGCAATTCCTGTTTCCTTGAAAGTTTTTAATTTGGTTTGGAGTGTTCCTTTTACGAGATAGCGGTATGAGCTAACGTCTGCTCCCCTCCGTACTTTTGTGTCCAGTAGGCTGCGTCTCCACTTCTTTGAAGACCATTGAGATGAAGTCAGTTTGGTTTATGTTTCGCCTGTCTGGCGAAACCCATGTAGCCTTGTGAAAATCCTTGTGCTTGTATACGCTTCCATCAATCACTAGTTCATTGAAGGTGCAGAAGTTGGCGAAGAGTTCCCCATTCTCATTCATATATCCAAGTGCTTCTCGACCCATAATGAGTTATCTTCCTGTGTTCTGATGACTCAGTAAGCTTATTTGATCCGTGTATTTTATTCACGAGCAGGATATTGACTTTCACAAATGGTGTATCAATTTTTAATCTTCAGAGTGCACTGAGTTAACCACAACATAGTTGACTTGGGTTGACAACAAGTTTGATTGGATTGTATGATGGATGAACAACATAAATATTTCCTCCATTAGGTTATTTTATGGAAATATCACACTGGGACAAAGTAAGCAGCTCAAAGATGGTAGTTTACTTCAGTAATTTTGAGGAATAAATAGGTGCTTCAATAAGTTTCATTTGGAAATAATATCAACTGCAGCTGTTTAATAGGAATTTGAACACTTAAGGCTTTTAATCTTCAGTGAATAATTCATTTATATTAGACTAGAAAGTTTTGCTAAAAGGAATAGAAGTACAAAGAGGACGTCAGTTATACTATAGGCCATACACATATAATTAATAGAGAGCAAAGTATATTTTTCCGTTTACATAATAGTAAATCAAGATATGATAAGAGTATACAAAATGGAATTGAAATGTAGACAGAGATAAGAGATTTTTAATGAGAAGGTAGACCATAAAGATAACCAAAAAAAAAATAGGTTTTAGTTTCCTCTTTTCTCAATGCAATCAAAAAGCTGCAGAATTATTGGCTATAATATTATTATTGTTTCCTTGGTTCCCACTTGGGACATAAGGCTTGAAAAACACATCTCCACTTTGTTCTATTTTCGGCTGTCCTCGTCAGCTAGGCACATATCGTCCTCGCCACATGATCTCCTGCATGCCACCCTCCCACCGATGATCCACTCGTCACTTCCTAGTGAGCTTCCACTCAAGCAATGGCTTGCATTGCACACGATGTTATTCGACGGCCTCCTCAACGTATGCCCAATCTATCTCTATTCTCTTCTAGATATCTGTTGAGTGATCGGCTCTTGATTAGTTTGTTGACACAGTCTTTTTGTTGCTAACATCTTCTGGGTGGCCCATATTCACCTCAGATACTTTTCTGACTTTTTCTGACACTTGGCATTTTCATATAGTCAGCTGTTGAATGAGGTCGGTAAAGAAATGGGGTGCTGCACAGCAAAGTGTTGAAGTTGTTTTCAAATTACTTCTCGGTCAGCGCTGTCTGTCGAAGGACTTTTCGAAGTTCATGAAGTTGAGGGAGACAAAGGTTTGACTGCCATTGTATGCTTTGTTCTTTGGTGATGATGCGTGGGGTTGTAATTTGATGAGCACATAATTTACCTTTCTTGAATCAAGCTTATTCCTTGCTGGAGAAGTTCTGCATCCAATGCATCTTTTGTTCTCTGCAGGATGAGGCGAATAAGTATTTTACTTGGCGTGAACAAGAGCATAATTTCAGTCCAGTTGCTGTAGAGGAATATGTCGCTCTACGTTAGTGGTTTTGCATGGTAGTTAGCCTTCTTTCCAATCAGTCGATGCCTTTCTTTCTTTTCAAACCTTTTCTGGTAATGGCGTGAGAATATCTGTTGCAGTCTCTGTGTGCATTTTCAGTTCTTTAGGGGGAATTCCTTTTGGCAATACTGAATTCTCGGATGGCGTTCAGTAGTTTGGTCGCATTCAGGATTTCTGCTTCCATTGGATGACTGGTGTCCACTGTCAGACAGTTATGTTCATGCTGTTGGTGATGGTATTTCTGGATGCGTTGCAGGTGATAGGCGATTCAAGAGAGCCTTGAAGTGTTCAGCCCATTGTTTCATCTGTTTATCCTCCTTGGTAAATAGATTCCCTTGAAGTTCGTTTTTGCCACAGACTGAAAGCAGGCAGTGATCTTAATGGGTTAAACATATATTTTATACTATTTACAGATTGCCGCCTCAACCTCATTTTCTGCGGGGTGAAATCTTAGAATTTCAAGTCACTTAGCTTACACACCACAGATCTGCGAATTTTATGAATACCAGCTCAAAACTTCCCTTTTCAGTTGGTGTTCAGTTGTCTTTTGGTGACTTGACAGTTCACTGGACATAATCGGATGGAAATGTTACACCTAGAATGAATTAGCACTCAGTTGATACGAAATTGGACCTTAACTGACCCTAAATGGCGTTTCAATTCAGTTGACTGGGCTGGCATCCCAAAACCTACAGCTCTTATCCGCCTATAAAACTAACCAACTAACTAATTAGCCTAGTGATAGTATTGATGACTGAAGTGGATTTTATATAATAAATGATGGAAGTAATATAATCTATATCACAGGGAAAATTTTACTATTTTTTCTCCTGAGATTAATTACACTGATGGTATTTTATTATTTATTCTGACTGATTGATTTATTGATCAATCAGATAACATCATCATTATTATTATTAGCTGAAGCGCCAACATTGTTGTAGTTATCAAAATATTATAAAAGTGCCTAAAGAATGATGTTTCGATGGTCCGTGTTTTTCTCATTTTTTGGAATAATACAGCTAGTTACCGTTGTTATCTACCTTTTTCCTGTAGTCTTGCATCACTCTACTACTACTACTACTACTTATTGTTATAGTATTTAAGTAGTCTGTGTGTTTTAGTGATAAATGTCACGAAAATTAGGACGAATCTATAAACCGACTGAAATTCTAAAATATGCTTGCTTACATTGAAATCGATATTCACAAGTTGTTTCATTTCTTCTCGAGTTTGGGCTTGCCTAGAGGTTAGCAATACAACTTGTCAGTTGTATCCAAGTATGTGAATTAAAGTAAGAAGTGAAGTTGCTTTTCGACAGCTAATCTTACTATTGGTCAGAACAGTATGATTGAAGTTGAATTATCAGTTACTGGTCTATGAGTTTAAATGCGTTTAAGTTCAGGATCGGATACTGAAAAATTATATTGTGAAAGACTCATAATACATGTCCTTAATTTAAAAAGATGAAAATTCTACAAAATTGCAAAATAACTTCATATGTTTATTGATACAATAAAATCGAAGGAAAATTGTATGTTTTTTTCAGCCTTATTCCGTTAGTGATGTCAGCTGTTGTGTTTCTTGTGTAGGAGGATAGGGCCTGGGGGCTAATAAACAAAAGAAGACTGAGAAATTTCTTTACATCTTAATCCATTTCATCTTAGATTACTGTGCGTTTTTAAATTTATATACACGAATCTTAACCTTTTGTGGGAAGGGGGAGGAGGTCAAATTAATTTAAAGTCTGATTCTGTTATTGAGTATTATCTCTTAGAAGACTGTTGCCTGCTGATGATGGGCATTAGGTATTGCTTATATCTCAGTTGGAGATTCTTCGCTTTTGCACTTCCATAAATTCTTAATAAAGCGACTACTGGAGATAATCACCATATATATATATTCCTTTACGTTCCCAGTGGAACATAAGGCTTCAAGCTAGAGATTTGAAGTTTCGGTAGCGGTGGTATTCATTTTCACGAGATGGTCTCATGTCCAACCTTTCCTCTTTACCACCCTTATTACTAATTTGCCGAGGTCAAGGGATGTGTCAGCTGGGGACCGAACGCCGAACTACTTGCTTTGTTGGTTGGAATTCTACCGCAGTGCCACCGACGTATGTATATATATACATATTAATGTAAAATACATCTTTATATCCATAATAGAGAGAGGGAGAGTAGTAGTTATTCTCAGTGAGATTTAAAACTCTCCTACTGCTTGCCTGACAAATATGACTGTTATTTTCCTTCTCGAAAATAAGTTAATTTTCTGATGAAGATGAGGAAAACCCAGTTCTATTTTGTTACAGTTTATCAAATGTTACATTGATTCATTCTGCATGCCTACTTGTGTACGATTTGGTTTTGCAAGTCAGATGAATATGAATGACATTCGCTAAATGTTTCATAAGTTGCATTATCGGTTGGTTGCAAATCATTTTTAAAATAAGCGCTATTCAGTGCAGTTATATAGAATTTGAGTAGTCATTTTAATATGTTTGGTTGACATAAGCCAACCGTCAATAACGTGCACATCGGACTACTCATTTATTTCAGTAGTATTGCGGTGAGGGCTACTTATAACCAGATATAAGTAGTATATCAGCAACAATATGTTTTGGACACTGGAGAAAGCAGTTGAAGAGGAGTACTGTGAGAAAAACATTGCAAACACTGTGCAGAATTCAACGAGCTATCGGTTATGGCGATATTAGACCTCTTTACGAATGATGTGCAAATAAAGCCTTGAAGATAAGGCATACCAAATTTACGTCCAAATAAACATTCCTTCGAGCCTCATCAGTCTTTTCTTCTTTACAGTATGTTTATGTTTTTGCAAAACTGTAATCATATTATTATTTTCTGGTCATACAATTTCTGGTTGATATCTTATTCACTTCTTGTAGCTGAATAAAAAGACCATTCAGCTTAGGGGAACAAACACACTATAATTTTTAATCAATAATTTCGGTGTCAACTTTAAGAATAATATCCTCGGTTATATAGAACCGTATAATTTTTGAACAGATATCTCAGAGATACGGCGTATGAATCGTAACAGATAAACAGATTCTCATGGATTGTGCTGGTAAATAAATACTGACACTGATGAACTGTTTCACTATGCTGTTGAATTGTTATACGACATTTCATAGGAATTTTCAAGTGTTAGTTTACAATAATTTAACTGGTTTCAAGGTAGTTAGACAACCAGTGGAAAACAGGGAGTAGCAGACAACTGCTTCGCCCCAGTTTAGGACTCTTTGACGGTACTTAATCATGGATATAAAATCGAGGAGGAGGGAATTCAGATACATCCGTAATTTTAATAAACGAAAATACTCCCCTAATGTGTGTACTTCAAATTATATGACCATACTATTATTTTACACGCCATCAGTACTGCATATTTACTATGTTTGAATGGTGAATTCTTTCAGAAATAAACTGAGTAAGTAGAGAAAGTTAACCTTCACCCAGCTCATCAGGTTTGATTATTCAATGGTGAGACGTTATATTAGATAAAGTATGTGGTTGGATTCCCGTGAAGTAGCAATACGAATGGCAACCAGACCGATATCAGTGTCATGATTCAGAAGTGTTAAATCTCCAAAAGCAATCCAACTGCTAGAATAATCGTTAATATTAAAAAGGTTTTATTCAGAATTCTAAACTTAAGACAGATAAATACGGTTATAGGGAGATTAGTGCGGAAATCCAATAGAACTTATGTGGCTCAGAGTTACTCACCTCTATTCAGTACATTTAAAACAACAATAGGTTTATAGAAATGATGCTGCCATGGAAAATCATGAAGGTAAGAGATGATTAGTGAAAATGTTTAGAATTTTAGAAGTGATGTATTTGCACAGTTGTAAATGCTTTCAAGCCATTTCATCAACACCCTGTCACCACTGACTTTTAGAGTCCCAATAGAGACCAGACATGAAACCTACATCGTGAAACATGAGTTATGCCATCATATTTAAAATTCTGTTTTGACCTCTTCTCTAACGGTTTTCCAATGTAATTTTATTTCAGCCAGAATATATCGTCAACCAGTGAACATTTAATTCCTGCCTACTTAGATCCCAAGCATTTTTAATGTTATCATTGGAAATGTGTGGGTATTGAACATCAGTTGAAGTTTAATTCACACCGCACAAGAAATTCAGTTTCAAGGAAAACCGGTCATTCCAGGAAATGAATATCCTATACTACTAAATAAGTTTGCTTATTATATATATATATATATATTCCATCTGCTTCAGCATATTCCTAGTATCTGAATACCATATCTTTTCATCTCGTTTGCAATCTGGACAGCTTTGTCAGTCTGATACATTTTTTTCTTCTTTACGTTCCCCAGTAGAACATAGGGCTTCAAGCTAGTGGCTTGAAGTTTCTGTAGCAGTGTTTTTTTTACAGGATAGGGTTGCTAGCCTCATGCCCAACCTTTCCTCTTTACCAGGATTATTTCTGGCTTAGCGAGGTAAAGGAGTTCGTCGACCGGGTTCGAACCCCGGACCATGGGCATGGTCGGCAAGCGTCCTAACCGATATGCCACCGACGCGCAGTCTAATACGTGGTGCGGACGTTCCATGTCTCTACATAGACTTTTTCTTTTGTCGCAAGGAGACTCACTGTGATGAAGTTTCCGAAGCGACTTTGTTTACAGGGGGAGGGGGGGGGCTGGAAGTCTCACGCCTGAGAAGAAGGTTGTTACATGCACATGTAGCTTACAGAGAAGCGACTTTATGGATCGCTCCTCTTAGAATCAGGAAAACAAGAAATAAAGCAATCAGAACAACACAACACAGCAAAAGGAAAAAATCACAACAAGAAGGGCAGCGACAACGACAACAAGAAATCCGTAGCAGTATTGCCACTGTCAAATACAGTGAACAAAAAATGATATCAAAACCACAGACTCATTGACTTGGGCCAACCTAGGTATGCAAATCCAACAATATATACAATTATAGATATTAGTTAACCTTTAAGCAGTCATAATATGCCAAACAGTTAGCTATAGGTATTAAAAGTCAACCAGATTATATCCACAGGTTCAATAGACTGGATAATGTGACAGAGAGCGGGTAGAGAGGAAACAGGCATAAAATGGACCCACACAAAAAACTTGGTTTAGAATTCATTGGCCGGCCACTGAGTCGGCTCCCAGTGGCTGAATGACCTACGGACTTGCCTTGGAATCGGGAAATTGTGGGTTAGAACCCTGGTGGTGGGTGTGTATTGCCGATGAATCCCGGACTAGGACGAAACAGGTGGTTGTCCAGTGCTCCCTGGTTTTCAATGGTTCTCTAACTGATATATATATATATATATATATATAACCATCTAACGTAGAATTATAATAATATACTAGCTGTTTCATTTTTTTTATTATTTGGGATGTTTTCCTAAAACTACGAACAGACATATAATTAATTACAATTACAAAGTAATAATTTACTGGAAATCTTATTATCCATGTAGTATAATTCATGTTCGTTTTTCCTTCAAATATCTTGTACATGCACATAGTGAATGTGTTCATAGTCATGTATCTATTTGACTAAACATTACAATTCATTTATTCCTCAGACGATATACATTACATGGTAGTAACTGAACCAAATATAATACAAAAATGAAGTAATTACAGATTTGGATAGATTACAAAGTGAAATAGTCTAGTAGTTGATATGATGCATTAAAATGGTTCAGATCTATAGATATCATATAATTTATCAATAAATTCATTATGCAAGTACTGAAATACACCCGGTCTGTCTGACAGAACAAGCATTTCACCGACCACTTGGGTGTTCTTCTTTTAGTTTGGAATTATTTTCAACTTTTGAAGCAACAGGTTTGGTCATGAACTGGCAAGATTTACACTATTGATATATGACTGATTAGTGTACAAGAAATATCCTTCTTGGTAACTTCTTCACCAGGTTCTACAGTTATATTGTAAAAACAGAAGACAAGGGCTGGCAACAGATCGTTTTATTACGGAAGTCAGCACGTATTTATATATTTTTTATGTACATTATTATAGCTTATTCAAGCAGACAAACACAGTCTTCTGATTGGCTGTTTCTGGTTTCTCGGAAAGTTGAGCCATATATCTACGAATCTTATTTGCCCACGTTCAGTCTGTTGTGATTGGTTGTTGAATCAGCCTTGTTCATATTTTCTCACGGCTAATATTAGTGACCTAGACGTCGACGTAAATTAATGTCTACCAATTGGCTAGCAGCCTGCTCTCACCACAATATGACCATAATAATTAAAGAATTATTGTTATTAACGACATTCATGTTTTAAATTAAATTAGATCGATAATATCGAAAGTATCTGCGAGTGATGATAAGCATAAAATATAATAGTAAACTGACTATCAGATATAGTAAGAGAGCTAATAAATTTATAGGTTCCACAGAAGGTCAATTGTGACTGGATCCACTTCTTTTGCACACATAGCTCCGGTTGTTTTAAGCGAATTACAATGGCTGCTGCTGTTTGGAGTGTTCGGTATTTACAGGACTATGGCAGTTCATTCGGCATTTATAGAAAATGACTGTTAAATGCTAGCTGTGTGGCCAGTTTGGATGAGGCAATCTAACAGTCTATGGTTTTAACTATACGTCTATTTAGCTGCACTGGTAAGTGTTCCCGAGCACGAAAAATTAAGTTCACGGGGCAAAGGCCAATATATCTGACTGCCAAAGAGTAGTTGAATTGATAGATACAAAAAGAGGTGGCTAGCCTTCATAATCACACAACCGGTTGTGTGGAAAATATAAAGGGCAGCTTACTGGCATTAAACGTCATTTGAATCGATTTTCTTAACTTGCTGATTATTATTTCGCTTGGTATATCTCTTTTAAATAGCAGTCATTAGCAGATACGGAATTCTTTTCTACGCCCCTGACCATGTGTTGCGTGACAAATTTTCCAGGGCATCTCTTTCCAATTAACCTTTCAAGCTTAAGTTCATATTCAATTGCATCTTCTGAACAAATAGATATGACTCCGTAGATGAGGGTGTTACCGGAATTTCTGTTTTACTTTATAGGGACGAAGCAGTGGAAATGTGTATACTGTCCTGTCCGTGTACTTTTCTTATGCAAATCGCTTTTTATGCTACTATCTGGTTTTCTTGTGAGTAGGACGTCTAAGAAGGCAATCTTATTTTGGAATTTTTCTTCGCATGTAAATCTTCATATCCTCGACCGACGTGAAGAACCTAGAAGACCTGGATTTCGTGGATGATTTATGTTTGATGTCACACACAATCGAAGACTTACAAGCGAAAACTGACAAACTGGTCGAAGAAGCAGCAAAGACAGGACTCCAGGTAAACATAGACAAGACGGAGGTTATGAAAATAACCAACCAACAACAGCAACAACATCCAACGTCAATCACCATCAACGAGAGGGATTTGAAAGAGGTTACTTCATTCACTTATCTTATCTAGGGAGCATTGTCTCAACTACAGGATGTCGGAACGAACGAGGATGTCAAATCGAGCGGGAATCGGGAAGGGAGGCGAGAAACCCATTCATTCATCAGCCTGAAACCAATCTGGAAATCTTCTTCACTCAGCCAGCATCAACAACAAAATTCAGTCAGATTTTCAACACAAACAGCGTCAAGTCAATCAGTTCTTCTGCACAGATCAGAAACTTGGTGGGCGGGTCACAAAGAATATTTCCAACAGGCTATTGCAGACCAGACCTTTATGAACAACTGTCTTCGCTGGCTCTATACTGAAGATCAGATGATCGGGCCGGAAAGAACCGCCAACAAGAAACTATGGGAACAAACAAAGCAAGAATCAATCGCCAACAAACAAATATGCAGGAGAAAGTGGATTGAGATGGATTGGACACTCGTGGCTGAAGAGGCCGCTGGGTGACATCGCACGCGCATCAGGCCATTTCTCGAGTGGAACCAGACCGAAAGGGAAGCGGCGAGTGGGGCGTCGGTGCAAGGGTGACATGGAGGAGATAGTGTGAAGAGGAGTTGAAAGAGTATGGACTAAGATGGATGCAGGTGAAAAGTACAGCAGAAGGAAGAGAGAAGTGGCAAGTGGAGACGTGCAGTTGAAGCCCTATGTTTCACTAGGAACCCAAGGGAACAACAACAATTATCGTGCACGTGTCAAAATCATTTTCGCAAAGGATGAATTTATCATCCATATCGCACTAACACAATGAGGGTTTTCTAACTTGGCCGTATAAAAAAACGAATGATTACCAACGAGTACTGGATAGTTGTCTCCTCCAAGTGTGTTCATTGCTGAAGAGTTTCACACTATGAAGGAACAGCTTTCTGGTGGTCCTTGATTTTCAGCGATTTATTGACTGATTTCGGTCGGTAACGAAATTAATATTGAAATAATTTTTTCCTGTTGAAAAATTTTATTGATTATTATTCGTTCCCTACATTTCTAGTTGGACACTGGGCCTTGAAAGTAGGCCTCCATTGCACTCAGTCCCCTGCTATTACTTTCAGGTGGCTCGATGACTTCCCACATGCGTTCATAATCTCAACATATGATCTTTTCTATGTTACCCTTGGATGTCCAACTTGTCACTTGTCATTCAGGTTCCACATGAAGGCTTGTCTGGTATGTTATATCGTTTAAAGGTCTCCTTAGCGTACTTTCAATACGTCAAAACTGAAACTTCAAGGCACAGAAAAATAAAAATCCACTTTTTTTTCTTAAAGAATCTGGAATTCTCGAAAATGATATATCATCTTGTTTTTTTTTAAATTATAAAGTGTAAGAGTCATTAAAATGAAAGAAAGAATCATAGGTGCATGCCTATTTTCCACTTATGTCTCACTCTGATGAACTATGTGATAGCATTAAAGCGAAGAAGAGAGAGAATGCGAAAAGGGAAAGACGATAAGAAGATTTTTACATGAGAAAGAGAACCACTTGAACATAATTCTAACACTTTTCAATGACAGTGTTAAGTGTTTGTCCTGGAAAGTAATAATAAGCAGTCCTTACTTTTCTCCACTTGTTCATAATCAGTATTGATTATTAAACAATTATTATTTATACTTGAAGCGTTACCAGCCATCTTAAAAGGCATTCACCATTATCAATTTTACTTTGATTCAAGTTTCAGTATCAAATATTATCTTTCTGCAAAATCTCACTTGGTCGCTTCTTGAATACTGAATAAGATCGTTTTAAAAAACAACTCAAAATTACCATCAGAGAAGAAAAATCAGGTGCTAAATGAGGACAGCAGATGCTCAAATACATATATCTTTCTGCATAGTCATAACACTTGTTTATTATGACGTGCAGATAGTTTTTGTGTATACTATGGAGAATAGGTTGTAGCAGTCAATGTATGGGTATGCTTCATAAGCAACAGCTAAGTCAGTCGATTATTATCTAAGATTCTTCAAATTTGGTCACTGGCTGATGTCAGTTAGAGGACCACTGGAAACTAAGGGGTAATAGACATCTATTCCGCCCTAGTTTAGGACTCATCAGCAGTAATCACTGATGACCCCACCGCTAAGGATTGAATCCAGGATATTCAGGCTACAGGATGAGAATCACTGACCATTCAGTCCCATCATTTTGTCAGTTTGTGATATTTAAATTATCTGTGAGTATCTATTCTCACACCTAACTTGATGAATCCCGCCGGTCATAACTTTCCACTAGAACATCAAGCAACTTTATTCTGTAGTCAGTCAGTAGTACTTGTAATCAGGCATGTTTTAAATGTTTCCCGAAGTGAATATTTGCTTTTGAAAAACTGTTCCCTCTTGAAGTTATTTATTTACTATTGTCCAGCAATGGAATCTAGGAAATGTGTCTCGTCAGTAAAGTGTACTTGCATCTTATCGATATTCAAAAAGAGCTGCAAACAAATGTACTCAAAGTTAAATTTAAGACTGTACACAAATATTCGCTTAGCTATCTCATTTATCCAAATGGGATCTATTAGTTCAGATTGGAAAGATTACCAGAATGGATAAATAATAACAAAGAATATTCACTGCCTAAAAGGTGATTGTTTTAGTTCAACAGCTTGATGTATAAAAACTGTGTGGTGCATAAAAGTATCCTTTGGGATGTCACTTATCTCGATAATATCGGTTTTATGCGGCCAATGTACTAAGCGTAGGATTAGATGTGTTATGGCCCAATGTAACACCAAGGTCTCCATTTAAAGAAATTCTATTAGTTTGATTGTTTGGAGGATTTATTCATGAGCTGACATCAGTCAGAGAACCACTAGAAAATCTGGGAGTACTGGACAACTAGCTGCTTCGTCCTAGTTTGGAACTCTTCGGTAGTACGCACTCACCACCAGGGTTCGATCCCAGGACCTTCTGGTTACAAGGCGAGCTAGCTCGTAGACCATTAAACCAGTGGGACCGAATCTAATGGTCAGTGCATGAATTCTAACTTCTGTCAATTCATGACATAGCGCGACCACTTCGCAATGTCTTCTTCAATGAGTTACTGCCTCACCTTCAGCCTGCTGTACCCTACTGGTTACGACTATCTACCAGAACCCCAGGTTAACTACCTGAATAGGGCCAGTCGCTAGTGTGCATCAGATGAATACTTGAAAATTCTATTAGTACTGGTGGAGATAAGCACTCAGCTTTCAGCTAACGGATCTCGGCTTTGCACCCCGCTTCAACTACTTCAGCCTGGGAAAATTGGGTATTATTTTCACTCCTCACGTAACAAGTGTGGCTGATGTCTTGATGGCAGATAGAAAATCTGTTCCAAGTAACTGAGTTCTGAATTCCATTCGTAGTGAAAACTGTCTTAAAAGGAAACTCAGTGTTTTTAAGTTAAATCATTCAGAATTTCTCATTTTTTTCACTGGATTTAAGAAATTATAAGAAATAATATCAACTGTCATTGTGGATATAAAATAAATTATAAAATTAAAGAAAGAAATTTTACAACCATTGAGAAATCAACCAGGTTTGAATGTTTATTTTGTTAGCAGCAATATTGGACATATGAATGAATAATTTGTGTGTGCTTATCTATGTGTATTTATGTGTGTATGTATGTGTGCGTGTGTACGTACGTATCTGTGTTGTGATTACTGACTTGTCTGATTAAGCATATTTGTGGACGCATTTTAACGGGATCATCTCCTACAGGCGAAAAACAAACATCACTGACCTAGGTCAAGGGATTTTTCGGGTCATTATAAAAACAAAAAGAAGACAGATTGACAATTAATTTATTTCATCTGTTTTTTTTTCTAAACTTCAAAATTCACTGAACATTTCAACAAATTTTACAGAAAGTAATTATATCCCCTTGTCTATTTCTGATTTCTTTGATAGTTTTTCATGATGACGGTAATATTTTTGAAAATTTCAATTTTCATCATGAATCGATATCAGTTAGAGAAACACCGGATGACTGTTTTGCCTACTTCTTGGACTATTCAACAGCACGAACCAATGTCCAAGTAAGAGGTCGAACTCAAAACTTTCAGGTTATAGGGAGACCTCGTTGGTCATTCATTCACTGGTATGGAATCCAGTGGTCATCCATCATTTCTAACTCCTACCATTCATTTCAGGATATATAAGCGACCACCAGACTTGAGGAACATTGCTGATCATGAAATTCCAACAAGATTTCAGGCAACTTCGTCAATGTTAGTAGCTGAGTAGTATACGAGTTTGTATTGTGAACGGATGGTTCTGAGTTCAATCGCCAGCCGGCTCATGAGTGTGCACAGATGAAAAGTCCCGAACAGGGACGACACAACTATCCAGTACTCCTTGGTATTCAACGGCTCCCTATCTGATTTCAGTTCATCACCAAACTGGAAATGAATTGATTATATCCCTGTAAAAATCAGTCCTTGAGAATTTCTGAACATGTTGATAACATTGTCAGTTCAGATGAAAATAGGACGTAAATAGGAAAATTACGGTTGATACTAGTTATAAGTAATCAATAAATGGTATAAAAATATTAAGGCAACGTGAAATCTCATCGGTTCACGTAATTATGAGTTAATTTCTTGATGTCGTGTTTTCAATACTAATTTCTTCTCTCCAGATCATTTTCTCACATCTCAAATAAAAAAGCCTACTTTAAGACTTAAAGTTAGGAGATTTCAAGGGTGTAAATTATCTTTCTAATCTGAAAGACTACCGAGTTTGACTGAAAGAATATGCGTTTGTGCTTTTTTCATAAATATGTCTTTGTATATTCAACTGTTAACTTCCTTCTTGATTTCAGTATTCACATTGTAGAGGTCCAACTAAATGCAGACCAAGTATTAACGCTGATAAAAGCGTTCTCTAAACGTTCATCTTATGTTTTTTTTTATTTAAAGCTTGACTCCATGCTGTATTTTTGGTACAAGTATAGAATTTTCAGCATGGATATCGGTAGCCCAAAATTTGTAGGCTGACCATAGATATCAGGTGTTCGTCGGCAGGGGATCGAACCTCAGACCATGTGAATGGTCCATGAGAGTCCTAACCCCTGTGCCACCGACGCACATAGTTTGAACACAAAAATTATATATGCATCATGGTATAACCGTATAATTTGCTAATGAAACATTATTATTTATTAATATTTCCTTGCGTTCCGAGTGAAACATAGGACTTCGATTAGTTCCTAGGTATGTGTCCTCTGACAGCCATTCCTTGTCTTGTCTCTTCCTTCTTCCTAGAACAGTTGTACACGTTTCCTTGAACATCACCTTCAGGGAGTCAGTTCCAATGTTCTTCCACACAGGCTTCCTCAGTGATTCCATGTAGAGTGTCCGACTTTGCTCTGATCTGGTCTGTAGCGAAAGTATCCCTTATGGTTTTGTCCATCAGTTTCTGGATGTTGAACTTGAATTTTGATGTGTGTATGTCCAGTTGTTTTGAGGGATTTCGGCGTCACCTTAAAGGTTCCTTGAACTAAATGATGGTCTGAGCCCAAATCTGCGTCTCCAATTCATTGAGCACTACTGAGATGAAATCTATCTGGTTTTTGGTGTGTCTGTCAGGCGAAACCCATGTTGCTTTTTGTATATCCTTGCGTTTGTACACTATGTCTCCAATCACCAGATCACTGAAAGAGCAGAAGTCTGCGAGCAATTCTCTGTTCTCATTCATTTCGCCGAGCACCAGCCTGTCGACCCATGATGAGTTCTTTATCTGTATTATTTGCTCCCAATTCGGCATTCATATCGCTCATGAGGGTTTTGTCGCCACCATTTAGGATGTTGTCCATTACTGTCTGTAGTTGTTTGTAAAAATCTTACTTCTTCTGTTGTTCCGCGTTGTTTGCAGCATTGTGCATAGCATCGGATAATTGTTACCTTCGTTCCTTTGGAGTTGAATCTTGCTGTCATGATCCGGGATTAAATTGGTTCCCACTGCACAAAGGCTTTGGCTGGTATTGGTGACATCATGATAGCCACTTACTGCCTCAGTCCGCTCGTGGTTGTCTTCTGGGTGACCGGAGTAGAATCGTAACTCTCCAGTTGACAATGTTGTCAATCCACATCCAATCCATCTACTCTCGAGGATATCCAGAACTTCTATGTCATGTCTTCTCATCTCTTTGGCAACCTGCGTAGCCTTCCCAAGCGGCTTCGTACACTGCATGTACATTTCACGTCCTCGTTCTTATTTTTGCTTTCATCGAGAGAAGACACATCGGTTGTCTGACTGGCTTTCATCCACCCGCTAGGTCATTTCGCCTCTCCGACTCAGGTGAAGAATAAGCTTGATATTTGAAGTTTTGTATTTTTAATATACTTTCCGTGCGTTGAAATTTCTCTAGCGGTTTGATAGGCTTAGTGGTGTGGGGTGGCTAGCTCCACGCCCATCTCTCTCTTCACCCGGGCTTGAGACCGGCTAGAAAACTAGCGAGCAAGCTAACTGGGCGAGGTTGGCTAATGAAATAACATCTTTTTAATACTTACAATAATTACTACCCACTCTTAAGTCTTTCAAGCTTGAGTCAACCTGAAAGTCATGGTTGATTTTATCCTACTAAGATTTTATCAAATTAGTGGTAGTTTTGATTAAATTCTATTCAGAAGAATGTATCATCTAGTGTGAGCATGGCTTAGGTGGATCCGGTCTACATCTAATTACGTCTGAGACTGGCAGAAAAAAAAAACAAGAACAGAGTAATCTTTATTTTACTTGTTACCACATTTTTTTACAACTTTATTTCCTGTATATGAATCATATTAACTGGTAAAAAGTAGTCACATTATAGCCTGTTTCTGAGTAACCTTGATTTTTTAAGTCTTTTTTTGCGCTGGATGTAGACATCCGGAAAGAAAAAAGGTTTATAAAAGTTTTCCAAGACCAGCTAGTCCATACAATTAGTTTGCTCAGTAAATCTTTGAACAACAGAGAAAAGAAAATATTCTACAGTGTTTTAATCAACATATTACACAGGAAACCAGAATTATTTTGCTGCCTCAACCCTCCTCCTCCTCCCACTTTTTGTTCTACTGTAGCCTGATTACACAATCTGTCTTGTGTACATTTTTTTTTCTTGATTTATGCGCAGAACATTCAGTCTAAGTCTAATTACTTTGAAATGTAAAACAAAAACTGGAGGTTTACTGTGTATGTTCATCTTGTAAAAAATTTTATCCAGGCGCAGAGTTGACCACCTTGGTTGTAATATCCTGACTCTTTTACCTAGTAAATATCATTTGATCTGTCAATGTATGCTGGATACACAGACCAAAAGTGGTACAATTTAAAATGTAATAATACCAATTGAAAGAATTAGTTGTATTTAAAACTGCTCGCCTTTAATTGCCCATGTCCACTATGCTAAAATGGGTAAATGCGTAAATCTCATCCAACTTTAGTGTGTATTATACATCGCTAATTAGTTATTTGTTCAATTATTTCGATTTACAAATGCCAACTATTAAACGCGGAACAATCATGTTTCTGAAATGATAATAAATATCATTCAACTTTGAAATCGGTATGGTTAATTTTTTAAAAAAAACACCGATTTACCTGGTAATCAGATTAAAAAAGGTTTCAATAGGTTTATCCCCCAGAGAACGCTTAACTGTGGGCTTATTCAAGACAGTTTATGCGCCTTTTTGGAATTATTTTTCATTTATCAAAGTGCATTCCCTACATATAATGGGAGTCACTCATTCAGCAAACAGTAATTACATTCGTTACGGGATTGCATCATGAGCTTACATTGATTAGAGAACCATTGGAAAACCTGGGAGTACTGGACAGCCAGCTGTTTCGCCAAACTAGTTTGGGACTAACTCTTCAGCAGTACACACTCACCGCCAGGGTTCATTCCCAGAACCTTCTGGTTACAAGGCTAGCGAGCTCGTCGACCGTCAAGCCACTGGGACCTGATCTAATGGCCCATGAATTCTAACTTCTGCCAATTCATGACATAACGCGATCACTAGCCAATGTCTTCGGCGAGTATTTGCCCTCACACCCGACCTGCTGCACCCTACTGGTCACGAATTCCCACTAGAATCCCAGGTGATTATCTACCTGAATAGGGCCAGTCGTCATCTCATTTATATCCAAGTATTGGTTTGTAGTGATTTGGTTGATTGGACACAGGTCCCAAACTAGGACGAAACAGCTGTCCACCACTCCCTGAAGGGTTTTCCGATGGTTCTGTAATCAATTTCGGCTCATGATGAAAGCCTGTAACCAATCATCCAAATCCCTACAAACCAATACTCGGATATAAATGAGATACTCACTGGCAACTGGCCCTACTCAGGTAGGTAGTTACCTGGGGTTCTAGTGGGAACATAATAATAATAATAGCTTTATTCCAAAAACAGTACTAATTATACAGCAAGGAATTTTCAGCATTCAGTACAATATTGCATCTAATTTACTCAAAAACGACAAAAAAATTATAAATACACATTACATAATAGTAATAATAATAAAACGATTGTTACAGCAGCTACATAGCAAAATACTGTATGCAATATGGTGAAAAATATGCATAAAGTATAAAATTGTAGTAATAATAGTAATACCAACTAAAATAAAATAGCAGAGCAATAATTAAACGACAGAAAGTGTGACACCATAAAATACAGAAAGATGAACTATGAAAGGATCGATTTACTGTGCCAACTACATCGTAACTTATTGACTTCTTGTCCTACCTGATGAGATACAACATTCGTTGTCATTCGTTAAATCATGCCTTGTTTGTGTATTCAGAGACAACTAATGCTCGCATTAAAGCTGTCTTCATAATACTTCTTTCAGTTTTCATATCATCAATGATCATTTTAATTTCCTGTGTAAGTATATTTATGTGTAGTCACACTGTTCGAAACATATAGTATTACTGCGACTAGTCTTTGCGTTTTAATAAAGGTATGTAATATTTAGAATAGAGATAAACATAGTCAGTTCTTCTATATGATTCAGAGGCTTGGCATGTGCACCACCAAAAGCATTTCTAACAGCCTGCTTAAGACAACTGTCTTCACTCCATACCGAAGACCAGATGGTTGGGAAGAATTAGCAACACAGAACTCTGACATCAAATCAACCAGCAATCTCTTACCCAACAAATATGATGAGGAAAATGAAGATGAATCGGTCACATTCTGTGGAGACTGTCGAGTGACGTCGTGCACTGGGTATAACCTTGTCAAACGACGACTTTGGAGTCGGTCCAAGGATGACGTGGAGGAGATAGTGTGAGGATGAGGAGAAAGTTTATAGGCAATCGTGAAGCCAACTAAAAGAGACTACAGTGAAGAGAGTGGAATGGCGATGTGACTTTAAAGACCTATGTTCCACTCGGTATCTAAAGATGAATAATAATAATAATAATAATAATAGAGAATACACTTAGAATTTTTTGGATGCTGTCAGTGATGATTTCTATTAGACAGACTACATCTTTATGTTTTCTGAATGAAATTCGAGATTTGTAATGAACAACAAGGCTAAAAGTTTGAAAATTAAGACTGGGATTTAAGGCATATAATCTGAAAATAGATGAGACAATCACAAATTGGACATTGCTGTCATTTTTGAGAATTCTAACGACTATCATGTGCAGAAAAAAGGAAAGTTAGTGTAATTGCTGAAAATTGGTGTTTATTATTTCATTAGATAGAGAACAATCTATAAAATTTTAAATATGTCATTCAAGCCTGAGCTCTCTCTGTATTTGTCTTTCACAGCTGAAACGTCAACATGTGAAATACTACGTATAAGGAAACATAAGATGCCCTTGTGATCATACTATGCATCTTTTTAAACATGAAACATAATCCAGATGAATTTTTATCTATGGAGTTTATCATTCTTAAAACATTGAAAGGTTTAGAAGTAAGTGAAAACGCAATTTTTAAAAACACTTTAAAATAGTCACTTCAGCCAGCTGACAACTTAATTATATAGAAATCTGTCTAGAAAAGAAATTGTGCTGTTTAGTTACTAAGTTCTGTCAACTGAGAAATTACTCTGATTGAGATTATAGTCATTAATTTGCCTCACCAAGCCTACTGGCCAGTCCTGAACAAGGGAAAAGAGGGAAGCTCAGGCGTGGGAATAGAGACCCTACCTGCGAAGACTAATTCAACCATTGTAGAGACTTCAAAGCAAAAAAGGTACAAAAGTAAACCTATTCTTCACTGGAATCGGAGAGACACGGGTTGATGGAAATCCTCGAGAAAGCAGTCAGCCAATGTGTATTCTATTCATGAAAGCAAAAATAAGCATGAAGACACGGAATGTTCACATAATGTGTGAAGCTTAAAAAGTTGATCAAATTGAAAAATAAGTGAGAAAATACGATTCAAAATTGATAGGAATCTGTGAGAATAGATGACATGGAAGTGAACTTTCCAAATTATTAATCTTAGCAGCGAATCAACGAAGAACCTTTTGTCCAACCAAGAGATATATGAAAATAAATTAAGATGGGTCGGACATACGCTAAGGAGAACGTTGAGCGACATCGTGTGCCATTCCTGTCCTCAATTGGAACCCAAATATCAAACAACGAGTTAGGCATTGGTTTGAGGGTGATATGGAGGAAATCGTGTGAGGAGGAAATGAAACTTATGGACAATCGTGAAGTCAAAAAAAGGACTACAGAGAACTCAATGAGATGGCGATGTGCTTCTAAGTCTCTCTGTTCTACCCAGAATCTAAGAGAATAATAATAGTGTAGATGAACAGTGTTAAGGGACTGTTTGTCGAGTTGTATTCAGTTCGTAAGGAATACTATCGTAGTTTGTAGGTTTAAATTACCTCACTGTTCAATGGAAATGCGAATCTTAACTCTGTCAGTTGCTCTGTTTGAATAATTAAATTATGTCGAAAATTTTCTCAAGGATCTATTCAACAGTCTTATATGCTCATGCATGTAATTCACAAAGATCGTGGAGCTCATTCAAAAATTCTTCGGTAGCTTAACAAAAAAAGAAATGAATAAAGCTGAAAATAAGAAAATACCCTTACTGAAGGGAAGTTGGTTCTTCATCTTATAACGAGGGTTGTATTCCCAACTTTAGGAGTATATCATATCATGCTGTATCGCTTGCCTTCTTGGTTACAATTTTAAGTTCCAAGCAGCTCACAAATTATGATCCCAAAGAATTAATTTGGTTTGACAGATCTACAGGAATTTGGTTAATTTCAGTCACTAACTGGCATTAGCAAGAAAGATATTTAAAGTAAAACAGAGTCCAAAAGGTTCTGATGCATGAAGTGTTTAACTTGAAAATCCAATTTAATTTTGTATTACAAAATAGAAAGATGCTCATTATCACGGGTGTTGAATTTCCACCTGGTGGCTAGATGTACACCTTCACTTTTCAGGACCTAATAGTTCTCTTCCCGATTCTCAGTCCTGTTGTGAGTGCGGAATATTGAAGAATCACAGATTAAGTCGAAACGGTTCCTCACTTACAAATATGCTCATGTAATTACGTAAGTGATTATTTCCTTTACTTATAATTGAACAACTAGTTAGCATCAGCATTGATCCAAGGACCACCTCCGCTATCACTACTTTTTATAGTCGGCTTGGTAAATTTAGGTTACCGATATCACATGCTGTAATAATAAAATAATATATAATAAAATAAAAAATTAAAAAAAAACTGTGATACATTTAGGAATGTATAGGCAGTGTACAGCTGTGACAATCTGGGATCTGATATCAATTCTTGACCAGATGCGTCTTCATCTCAGCCGAACTTTCATAAAGTCAACCCCTGAATATCAAGCTGGTTGCCGGGTAGATTATTTAAATTTCTGGTGAGAGATTATGACATTCAGATTATAACGACAGAAGTGGATAGCGCTAGAATTTGGAAACTGTGGTGTTTTAGATCCTGATTTATTCAATGACTGGATAAAGACTCAGTCATCTCATAGTCTGGTGGTCATAGGTAAATTTTGTAAGTGAGCACAGTCAAAGAGTCGGTATTTAGAGTGAAATATCTGTGTGCAGTTCCCTGGCTTTTTCTCTGATTACGATTCATAATGAAGTCACCTCTTAAATGAATCGAATTTCCAAACCAAACTAATTATGCAAAATTGTTCAGTCTTTTGTCATTCAGATTGTCTACAATCGTCTCAATGAGTCAGTAATAAATAAAGCAGGTTACATAGACTATTTGTTTATTTATTTATTGCAATCACTGTCTGGTTTATTTGCTTTTACTTTTTTGTTATCATTATTTCATATTCATGGGGTCATGTTTACAGTTAGGCACACAAGCACACACCCACACACACACACACACACAAACATCGTTTAACAAGAAGACAAATAAACAAACAAACAGTAGAGAACGCAAGGCATATTTACATAAAGCTTTGTCATGCATAACATTGTTTATCTTTCCAATGAGTCCCTCAATAAAATTGTTTGTGTCAACTGATTCAACAAAATAGAAAGCTTCACTTCCCAATTATTTATATGAAGGAGATGACCAATAAGTCAAACGAATATGAATGAATATAGGCTTGGTTCTACCAGTCATTTCACACACACACCCCGCCTGTCCTAATGTCATCCTAGTGCTTATATAACCGTTTTGATGAAATGACATAAAGAGGAGGGAGGGGATTGATAATTCATTTAGAAGAGACAGGTTTATGTCTACGGTTAATGTGAAAATGTGTCAAAAAATTTCACTCCAATCTGTTCGTGTGATCATCCCCTACACTGGTATGGATAAGCCTATATTATTCCCATGTCAAATTTCCATTCATTTCAGTTAATGCATTCAACAAAGCATACAGAATAGTATTCACTTGTTCTGTGTTTATTTTATATTCATGCATGTGTTTTGTTTATTTATTCAGTTGTCTGCTTTGTTTGTATTTTTTTTATTTATTCTTTCCTATTTACTCAATAAAATGAAAGAGTAGTAGGAGTAGGAATCTGTTTCGTGACCATGATGATACTGTTGATGTCCATCAGTGCTATTAACTGATGTTACTTTTCCCTTTGGAATAGACCAAAAACACTAAGAGGAATAGAAACTGTGAACACGATAGATCTGTCGAAAAGCTGACAGTGGATTACCTGGTTAACATGAGCGTTTTAATAATAAGCTCTGTGGGGGTGGGAGGGTGCGGACAGGTGTGGAGAATGCAACAGAGCAAGGTGAATATCACTTTCCATTTATATCTGTTTCAAATCATAAAAAGAGCATCCATTAAATAAATATGCATGAATGTGTCCCAAGAGATTTTTGTTCACAGACAAGATGACCCTTAAGAATTGTTTAATAGAAGAATAAGAGATTTTAATAAGAAATTTCAAAAGATGAAAACTTCCCAACTCATGTATTTCTTAAGGAATATCATATATCACACTTGAACACGCATCATATTTTAGAATATATACATATATATATATATATATATATATGTATATATCAACGGAAGGGATTTGAAAGAGGTTACTTCATTCATTCACTTATCTAGGGAGCATTGTCTCAACTACAGGATGTCGGAACGAACGAGGATGTCAAATCGAGCGAGAATCGGGAAGGGAGGCGAGAAACCCATTCATTCATCAGCCTGAAACCAATCTGGAAATCATCTTCACTCAGCCAGCATCAACAACAAAATTCAGTCGGATTTTCAATACAAACAGCGTCAAGTCAGTCAGCTCTTCTATACGGAACTCATGAGAAATTTGGCGGGCGGGTCACAAAGAATATATCCAACAGCCTGTTGCAGACCAGACCTTTATCAACATCAACTGTCTTCGCTGGCTCTATACTGAAGATCAGATGACCGGGCCGGAAAGAATCGCTAACAAGAAACTATGGGAACAAACAAAGCAAGAATCAATCGCCAACCAACAAATATGCAGGAGAAAGTGGATTGAGATGGATTGGACACTCGTGGCTGAAGAGGCCGCTGGGTGACATCGCACGCGCGTCAGGCCATTTCTCGAGTGGAACCAGACCGAAAGGGAAGCGGCGAGTGGGCGTCGGTGCAAGGGTGACATGGAGGAGATAGTGTGAAGAGTAGTTGAAACAGTATGGACTAAGATGGATGCAGGTGAAAATTACAGCAGAAGGAAGAGAGAAGTGGCAAGTGAAGACGTGCAGTTGAAGCCCTATATTCCACTAGGAACCCAGGGGAGCAATAATAATATATATATATATATATATATATATATATATATATATATATTGGAAATAAGCACGGTAAGAATTACTTCCCAAAATAATTTCATTTTAACGTGTTAAATGATCTAAGATGATAGTTATCAGTTGACAGCCTCTCTACATTCAGGAGAGATGACTGCATGCACAGGACAGCCACGGTTACTATATATTCTGACTTCGTAAATATCTCTTTGGCCTATAGATGACTTTAGAACTGAGCGGTATGTGTAGGCTTAGTAACTTCAGGTACATTTGAAGTAAGAATATTTGATATATTTATTCCCCTTAATGAATTTGAATCGGACAAGAACAACAGTTTTTTTCAGAATAAAATGGCGCCATCATTTATTTCGTTGACCTCTCATCAGTTCAGATGCTTACAGCCCAAAGTCATTATTAAGTATATCTAGAGAAACAATTTTAACATACAGGCACAGAGAGTTCATTTTTAAACAAAAATCAGCCAATCAACATATGCATACAATAATATATATAATAATAAACACTATCCCGAACAATAATGATCATACACAATGGAAACTTTCGACATTACGTAATCAGGGCAAGGAAAGACAGATAACCGCTTCTTTCTGGACGCATAAATCAGGTTTCAGATGCTTGATGGAGATTGCTTCAGCAAACTTGAAGAGCACTAAACTCTGTTGCCGATTAATAATTTTGAACGATCCTGCGATGTCCACCCCATGACCCGTGTTAAGGATAGCACTGTTGAAAGTATTTATTCCGTGCTTGAGACGTAGGCTTTTTGGTACATGTTCAGGAAATCAAAGGTATGCCCTTCAGGTATCTGCTCCCGCAGATACATGCGAATTTGTACATGCAGTTGGGTTTAACATGAGAAGGATGTCTCTAAAATACACTGTGAAACAGCACTACTGATATCACGGGTATGGAAAATATTGCTACGAATAAAATCAAAGGATTAGGTATAATGGAATTATATGAACAAATTTTGAAAGTAGTTATGTGAGTGCCTTGATATGGATATGAGTAGTAAATTGTGCTTGCAATGTATCAAACTGTGTTCTTAACAAATAAAATTATTTTATGACGGAATTTTACTCTATCAGTGGTCAGATTCGATTTTAGTGTAGTTTATAATTGATTTAGCTACTAAGTTGCATGGTACTTAAAGAAAGCTTCAGTTTTATTCCAATAACAATGATATACTGATTTACACTGAGCTAAGTTGGAGTTAATAACTGAATTTAAGCTACTTCAGTGGTCAAATGCCTGCCAATCACTCTAGTGGTTCTGGGTTCAACTCCTGACCGACGTAAGCCTTAACCTCACCTAATTTACTAGCTGACAGTAAATGAGGAAGTTTCGGTGTAAGGTGACCAACTTTAACCCGTAGAAACTCCACCGCTACTGAAACTTCAGGGGTTGAGTCTTAAGCCCTATGTTCTACCCATAAAGTAGAGGAATTAGAATCTTTACGAACCGATTGCATACATGTACAAGAGTGAATGCTGTGAAAAGAATATTAAGTTCATTAGTTGTAATCTAAAGTGCTGGCTGTGCGATTCACGAACAACAACAAGAATATTCAGTCGTTTGAAATACTCGTCCAGCTTCCTTAATTATCGTCTATTCCTTCAAATAATATCCTACTACTTGAATTTCGTCAAGTTACAGAAGAAGTAGCTAGAAGAAAAATATTCTTTGTAAATTAGTATTGATTTTATGTTAGTGCTCTTCAAATATTGAGTTCTGAAGGGTTCACTGTCAGATAACTTAGTGCATCTAACTAAGATTTTGAGGAGTATTTCATTTTTTTAGTAGTTTAAAATCAGTCTTTAGATTTCTGACTTTAATAAAAAGAAATAATGGTATGCATAAAGACAACAGACATTCCTTACTGATGAAAGCCAGTTGATGTCAAATTCAGACTAGCAGAGATGTTTTACAAACAGCCTTAATTTCAAATTTAACCACTACTAACAAAAAGTTGTTGGGTTCGATAACTTAATTAGCGATTTTTCTAGAAATTTTGAAGTACTGAGATAAGATCAAATTTCAGTTTTATGTTGACAAGGTGCCATTTATTTAAGGTACGGTAAGTTACTTATTGAGCTCCATCCTAGTAGTCCTATACGGTAATATTTCAATATTCGCTTTCCCATTGACAGACATGAATGTTTTAACTGCTTTTAAACATTTTATTTGCTTCCAATGCTGTTCGACCACTTTATCTCGGATTTGGAGTTTATCACGGCTACTGAGGAGCTATCCAAATTGCAATGTGGTCGCCATGCCAGGTGGCTCGTTATCACGTTGAAGGCAATCGGCAGGAAGCCTTAGACCTAGGTTACGTCCTTGATAGCGCTTGTCAGAAAGTCTTATCTGAAATCTTGGGGGAAATTCTGTTGGGGCTGTAAACTTCAGATGACTGAAACGCAACATACTGGCGGAACTCGAAGGCGTATATTTAAAGACGTTCACACATTGTGATTCTCCATATGGGATCAGATACATCCCTTCCTGAGAATCACGGAAATGGAATGAAATCACCTTCACTCATCCTATTTTTACAGATATGTGTCGTTGACAAAAATCGAATCTCTAAATAGCAAATAAACCGGTAACTATATATATATATACATATATATATATATATGTATATATATATATATATATGTTGATGATTCTTTCCGGCCAGGTCATCTGATCTTCAGTATAGAGCCAGCAAAGACAGTTGTTCATAAACGTCTGGTCTGCAATAGCCTGTTGGAAATATTCTTTGTGACCCGCCCGCCAAGTTTCTGATCCGTATAGAAGAGCTGACTGACTTGACGTGTGTATTGAAAATCCGACTGAATTGTGTTGTTGATGCTGAGTGACGAAGTCTTCGATTTTGTGTGACATCAAACATAAATGATCCACGCGCGAAGTCCAGGTCTTCTAGGTTCTTCACATCGGTCCAGACAGGATATCCCTGTCTTCTCGTTTCCCACTGCACTGTCTGACGCATAATCCAGTCCACCACAATTAGGGATATCATTGGTGATAATAAGCACCCTTGTCTGACTCCTGTGTTTACTCCAAACGCCTCGCTGAGTTTTCCGTTGTGCATCACTTGACATGTGCCGTTGCCGTACAGCTAGCTGTTGAATAAGGTTGAACAATATTTGGGCCCTGCACGCCGTAGTACTCGAGTAGTTTCCGAATTACTTCACGGTCAACGCTGTCGAAGGCCTTCTCAAAGTCTATAAAGTTGAGGTAGAGGTTTGATTGCCATTGCATGCTTTGTTCAGTGATGATGATGCGTAGAGTGGCAATTTGGCCAGAACATGATTTACCTTTCCTGAATCCAGCTTGTTCTGGTCGGAGTTCCGTGTCCAGTGCGTCCTTTATTCTCTCCAGGATGATGCAACTCAGGATTTTATTTGGCGTCAACAGGAGCATGATTCCTCGCCAGTTCTTGCAGAGTGAGGTGTAAGTCGCCCTTCTTTGGTAGTTTCACGAGGTAAACTTTCCTCCAGTCAGCAGGCACCTTTCCCTCCTTCCAGACCTTTTGCAGTAATGGAGCCAGCATTTATATATATATATATATATATACATACAGTAAGTTGTGTTCCAGTCATTTGAAGTTTACAGCCCCAACAGAATTTCCCCAAGATTTCAAATAAGACTTTCTGACAAGTGCTATCAAGGACGTAACCTAGGTCTAAGGCTTCCTGCCGATTGCCTTCAACGTGATAACGAGCCACCTGGCATGGCAACCACACTGCAAATTTAACTAACCGAATTCAATCTCCACCGAACAAAGGACTAGACGCATGACTATCTAGTGTCTAATGTCAGAGCCTTTACCTGTGGGTGGTATTTATAGGTGATCACAAGCCAGAACAGGGTATCATCCAACTATTATGCCAGTGAAATGCAGTTTACATTAATTCACCAAGAAAACTGCTTAATTAAAAAGTAATCGTTTTAAACTCACCGGAACCAAACTCGAGGGAAGTTTATTTCCGCTATTCTTGTTGTTTGTGTTTAAGGTATACACACTTATCTATGCCACACGCGAACACCATACATGACATTACTAATTATAGTACTTATTTTCTGAGACATTCAGTATCTACAGTTATCTACCTACACTCTTTTAAAAATTACCGCCACAAAATGTCTTTTTTTTCAAAAAAGTTGCATACGATGTTTTTCTCCATCATTTCTCATTTATTTATTTTGTGTATACAAACAAATTTCACAATTATGCTAAAATTTGTTGTTCATGTTCTTTTGTGATGTTAGGCTCTGGTGTCTCTTTATGTACACAGACGTGTGTGTGCGTTTGTGTGTTCAGGTGTGCGTTAATGCACGTTTGTACAGTTTTGTTTGATGAAATAAATTTTTCATTCTGGAAAAGCAAATACGATTAAAATGTTTGATTTTCTCACATTAATATGGAGATAAGTTAAAACTGTTTGACTTTATGATAACAACCGTAACCTGGACTGGCTAAAAAACACCAATACAAGCGATGAATTAAGCCTCTTTTATTTAACTTAACGTTTGTTTCATTACCTCAACAACGACAAAAATTGTATCTGTATAATTAGATTTGTTATTTTGGTTGCACTGTTTGATATAACTGTTTATTTATCGTCTCGTTGTTGTTGTTGTCGTCGTCGTCGTCGGATTCGTATCCAGGATAAAGTTTGTGTGTTAGAGAACTGTTAACAAGTGTAAACAGGTGGTTTTTCAATGTGTACAAAGTAAACAACATTTTCGGGTGTTTAAACGTTATATTTGTGTATTCAATCTTTGTTCTTTGTTCAGTTTGAGAAAAAGTTCTAATTAACCTGTTGGCTTAGTGAAACTGTCTAATGTAAAAAATTTGAAGCTGTGGATTTCATATATGAGTGAACTGACTCGTATAACGTGTTTTTTTTTATTCCTTCACGTTCCCAGTGGAGCATAGGGCTTCAAGCTAGAGGCTTAAAGCTTCTGTAGCAGTGGTTGCTAGCTTCATGCCCATACGGTCGGCGAGCGTCCTTACCGCTGTGTTACTGACGTATAACGTGTTAGTGAGAGATATTCTTCATGGGTAATTTTCTGTTATTTATTCACTGAGCACATCTTCGTTGTAGTTGATTCTCTGCTGTCAGTTTCAGCTGGCTTCACGATTATCTGTAAGCTTTTACTTACTCTTCAAGCATTTTCCTCCATGACACCATCAAACGACCAACTAGTTCTTCCTGTCTGAGTTCAGCTTCACGGCTTCGTGTGTAACGTTATTTGGAAGTTGCCTAGGCTAATGTTCAACCTATGTCGATTCTCTTCTGGATATATGTATTGGTTGGCCATTAGATTGTTAGCTGGTTCGCTACATACCAGAGTTCCTTGTCACTTTTTCTTTTTGGCTGGTCATCTGATCTTTCATGTGAAGCGAAAACAACTTGCGCATGGCAGGCCTCTGAGTTATGTAGAAATTGCGACTTGATATCATTGTTTAATAGCATTTGAATATTGATCCTCCCGTTGATGACTGTCTGTCTTGCCTTCCGGATCTTATCCTGGCTGTGACATCCTCATTCGTCCCGTCTGTTACTGAAAAGGTAGTATTCAGATCAGGTAAGTGAAATAGACAACTTTCATCAGTTTTCACCGATTGTTGACAGGTATTAGTGATTGTTAATCGGGTATCTTCTTCACCTGAAATTATATTTTTGCTGACTTCTGTGCCAACTTTTTGGTATTGCCTTGTACATCTTTGAGTTATGCAAGATGAGATATAAATCATTCAATTCAGCAGTCTGTTCTTCGGTCCAGTGTATGCTTGTTTTCTCAACACAAGATAAATATAAAATCCCTACTTAATCTATAGTCACTCCGCAAATAGACAACATTACCAGGCGTTGAGATTCACTTGAGCAAACTGATGCACTCAATAAGTAAGTCTTTGGGTACTTGTCTTATAAAGGAAAATCAAATATCAGTCGACACAGGAGCACTGTTTTCCACTGACCTGAAGTCATATAAATATGAGAATAGTATATGTACTTATTTGAACAGTTACTTTATCAGTTACTTGCAGCAAACAAACAAAAGACTGACTTAGTGAAATTTCACATCGATAATGATAAACCAAAATAGTAATATCAGGCGTCGGTAGTTCAGCGGTAGAATGCACTACTAGACCTTGCTAGGCCGATGGGAAGGCCTAGTGTAACAACAGAAGACAAGGGCGAAGCAACAGATCGTTTTATTATGAAAATCAACACGTATTTATACATATTTCAACTACATTATTATAGACAAGCGCAGTCATCTGATTGGTTGTTTAGGTAGACAAACGCAGGCTTCTGATTGGTTGTTTCGGGATTCCTTGACAAATAGAGTTCTCTATCTGCGAATCATATTTTGCCACGTTAACTTTGCTGTGATTGGTTGTTGACTCAGGCTTGTTCATATTTTCTCACGGCCCATATTAGTGACCTAGACCTTAACGTAGATTAGTGCCAACCAATCGGCTAGCAGCCTGCTCTCACCACACTCGTCCCCCCGTCAAATAGCTTCGTGCGCAGACGTTCCGACCTTCTGGGTGCTACATCCTCTAGTTGAGGATTGTTACTGACCGGCTTGTCCCACTGTACCCATCTTTGGAGCTGACTGGCGTTAACTCGTTTCTGTTTATCACCTCTTCGGATGGTATATACTTGACCCCGTCTTTTTGTGATTGTGTATGGTCCTTCCCACTTTGGAAGGAGTTTCCGTGAACCTAGCCCGCCTCCAACTGTATATCTCCTGTCTCTACACTTCACTTGGTCCCCGACTGCAAAGGTAATGCACTGCGTCCTTTCTTTCATCTGAGACTTCATGACATCACTGCGCTGCTTCCGTATTACATTCTTGACTGCCTCTTTCCTCTCTGCTTTTAATTTCGTCGTACTCCACTTTTGGTGCATGGGCCAGGTCTCATTGTGTACCGGTAATCGTGGTTTTCTACCATACATCAGTTGGAAGGGTGACTTCTTCGTTGTTTCCTGAGTGGTAGCGCGATGTGTTAGTAAAATCAGTGGAAGCTCCGTTTCCCAGTTCCCGCCCTTCGAGGCCAGCCACTCCTTCAGTGTACGGTTGTTTCTCTCCGTTAGGCCATTCGTTTGTGGATGGTATGGGGTCGTTCTGATCCTCTTGATGCCCAGCTGTTGCAAACGGGAAGTAAACTCTTCACTCTCGAAACAGGGACCTTGGTCTGTCAGTATTGTCTTCGGTACGCCGTGGTCTGCAACAATGTGTCTAACTACTGCATCTGTCACGGTTCTTGCACGTTGGTCTGGGATTGCTACGGCGTCTACCCATCGTGTCGCGTGTTCCGTCATCACCAAGAGGTACTGATTACCATTGGATGTCTGAGGAAATGGACCCATGACATCTACGGACCACAAGTCACCTATCGCGGTAACTGGAATCGACTGAAGTGGTGGTCGTATACACCGGTCACCTTTCATCAGCTGGCACCGTGGACATCCAAGTACGTATCTTGCTACGTCTTCTCTCATACCTGGCCAGTACATACTTTGTCTTAGGAGATCGGTCGTTCTGGCCACGCCTGTATGCGCTAGCTGGTGACATTCTTCTATCATGTCGTGGCGCGACGATTGAGGTATGACAGCCAGCCAGCTTCCGTCGTTCTCTCGCCAGGTCAGAGTCCCGTAGGCATTCACTCTGAGTCGATCCCTCTGTCTGAGTAGTGTGGTTAGCTCCTTACTCGCCGTAGTTTGATCCACTTCTATTCCGTTGGTGATCACCTGTATTACTGTATTCAGCGTATCGTCCAACCTCTGCCTACGTGCAAGTCTTAGTGGGTCTTGTTCTACTGCATGCACTCCGTAAGCGACCTCGGGCAACTCAGACTCATCTTCTGGTCTCGATAACAAATCTGCCAAGACATTTTCACTTCCAGGAACGTGTGAGATCGTAAAATCGTACTCCTGAAGACGCAACATCCACCGTGACAACTTCCCCCGTGGGTCTCTCGCTGTCTTCAAAAATTGTAGCGGCTTATGATCAGTTTCGATGTGGAACCGCCGGCCGAGTAAATAAGGTCTCCATTTGTCGACTGCCCATACCATTGCTAAACATTCTTTCTCTATCGTTGAATACTTTCTCTCTGCGAGTGTCAAAACCCTACTGGCATACTCAACGATTCCCTCGTCCTGTCTTAGGACCGCACCTATAGCGTAGTCACTGGCATCTGTGCACACTGTGAACTGTCTTCCTGGCACAGGTAGTTTTAGCGTCATTTGTTGGTGGTCGAGCAGCTGTTTAATTCTGTCGAATGTCCTCTGCGATTCTTCCGACCAAACAAACTTTGGCTCACCTAGTAGCCTGTATAGAGGGGCTGCTATCTCATTGAAGTTCTTCACGAAGCGGCTATAAAACGCTGCTCTACCCAAGAATTGTCTCAGTTTTCTCTTTGAATTCGGGGCTGGAATCGTTTTAATCGTCAAAATTTTCTCCGGCAGTGGTTTAATCTCACCATTTCCCACTTTATGTCCCAACAGAGTAACATTCTTTTTGGCTATCTGGGACTTGGTTTTGTTGACGCGTAGTCCAAACTCTTCGATGCGTCGCAGCACGGCTTCTACATGGTTGACGTGATCGTTTTCGTTTTGACTGTATATGACGAGATCATCACCATAAACCTCCACGTTTTTCAAGTTCCTAAGTAATAGCTTCATCAGTCGTCTGAACGTAAACGGTGCACCTGCTAGTCCAAACGGCATGCGTTTAAATCGATATTGTGTCTGACCCACGATGAAAGCCGTCTTATCTCTATCACCTTGTTTTATCGGTATCTGCCAGTATCCTGAGCGAAGATCGAGAACCGAAAACACATTCGCACCTTGTAGGCGATCTAAAGTTTCTACCACTGTTGGCATGGCACACGGTCTTAACTCTGTCATACTGTTTAACTGTCGAAAATCAACACAGAATCTATACTTCCCATTCGCTTTTTTTACTAACAGCACTGGAGAGTTGTACGGGCTATCAGCTTCCTCAATAATGTCATCTTTTAACATCTCTTGCACTTGTCGCTCCACTTCGCCTTCCAGATGACATGGAACTCTTCGCGTTGTAAATGACCTTACTTTCGGATCACTTAACGGAATTTCATGATTCACCTTATCGCAATAACCGTATGGGTCGCCATCTCCAGTGAACAGATGATCGTATTTACTAATTAACTCTGTCACATTGTGTACCGTCGGCAGCTTAATCGCTGCTATCTCGCTGGTCTCATACATGTTGATATGCCCGTATTTCGTGACCACCACGTTCGCTTGCGTGTCGATTATGGCACCAATCTCACGCAGAAAATCCGCTCCTAATATCGTTCGCTGTAGTTCGGGTACAACAATGAAAGGAAACGTCACCTCGCAGCCACCAACAACGACCGTACAGTTCGATCTACCCGTGATACGCAACACATACCCGCCTACTGTTTGTACTGTCAATGAACACGGGCTAACACTCTTACATAAATTCTTATCTATTAACGACACGGCCGCCCCTGTATCTATCAAACATACTACTTCTCGATCATTCACTCGCAACTTCGAATACAGAGCGCCTTTCTCAATAGCCCCCACTAAATCTAGGTTCATACGAAAGAAAGAACAAGCATTATACCGTCTGAAATTTTTTCTTTTCGCCTTTCTGGGCAGTATCTTCTCCAGTGTCCCGGCTTACCGCATTCAAAACACCGGTCTTTTCTATCAGCCAACTTTAACGCCGCCACTTCCCGCTGCAATGCTTCAATTTTCTGCTCATACTCGTTTGGTTTTGGTTGGTCTATAGCGGCTACCGTTGTGCTCAGCAGCTGTCTGGTCACCTTCGCCAGCTCGCTAATATCCATCGGCTGCGTTGCGTTAACCAGTTGTAATCGCTGAGAAATGTGGTCTGGGACACTCTCGATGAATTGGGAAGACAGTAACTGCGCTTCTGATTCTTCATCTAAAGTGGGAAGTGCGCGTCGAAGTAGATTAGTCAGTTTCACCGCCAACACTAGCGGGTCTCCATCAGGTCCAAGCTTCATTGACCGGAACTGCTGCATTGCTAGCTGTCTGTCTGTTTCGCTGTCAAACTCGGAAACTAGTCGTTCAACCAATTTCTTCCAAGACGCTGTGCCATTTGACCTGTCTACGCTGTCATATGCAGCCTTCGCTCGGCCTCTCAACAGCGTCCCCAAGACAACTGCCTTCGCTGCCTGCTCCTTGACACCCACCAGCTCAGCAACAGCCTCGAAGTCACGTAAGAAGCTCCTTATGTCTCCTTCTTCAAACGCAGCTGGCCACGGGATCTTCATTTTCTGGAGGCAGCGACACCAAATGTAACAACAGAAGACAAGGGCGAAGCAACAGATCGTTTTATTATGAAAATCAACACGTATTTATACATATTTCAACTACATTATTATAGACAAGCGCAGTCATCTGATTGGTTGTTTAGGTAGACAAACGCAGGCTTCTGATTGGTTGTTTCGGGATTCCTTGACAAATAGAGTTCTCTATCTGCGAATCATATTTTGCCACGTTAACTTTGCTGTGATTGGTTGTTGACTCAGGCTTGTTCATATTTTCTCACGGCCCATATTAGTGACCTAGACCTTAACGTAGATTAGTGCCAACCAATCGGCTAGCAGCCTGCTCTCACCACACTAGTAAAGAGGGAAAGTTGAGTGTGAGGCTAGGAACCCCACCCTGTCAAAAAACACCACTGCTACAGAAACTTCAGAAAGCTCTAGCTTGAAGTCCTATGTTCCTCTCAGAATGTAAACGAATAAAGAAAGTATAGGAATATCATAATTCATTCTCAGTATGGAGTGCTTGTCGAGGCGTTTGGAGTAAACACAAGAGTCAGACAAGGCTGCCGGCGTATTATCACCAATGATATTCCTAATTGTGGTGGACTGGATTATGCGTCAGACAGTGGGAAATAAGAAGACAGGAATATCCTGTCTGGACCGATGTGAAGAACCTAGAAGACCTGGATTTCGCGGATGATTTATGTTTGATGTCACTGTCACAAAATCGAAGACTTACAAGCGAAAACCGACAAACTGGTCAAAGAAGCGGCCGGCGAAGACAGGACTCCATGTGAACATAGACAGGACGTAGGTTATGAAAATAACCAACCGACAACAACAACAGCAGCAACATCAAGTGCCAATCATCATCAACGGGAGGGATTTGAAAGAGGTTACTTCATTCATTCACTTATCTAGGGAGCATTGTCTCAACTACAGGATGTCGGAACGAACGAGGATGTCAAATCGAGCGAGAATCGGGAAGGGAGGCGAGAAACCCATTCATTCATCAGCCTGAAACCAATCTGGAAATCTTCGTCACTCAGCCAGCATCAACAACAAAATTCGGTCGGATTTTCAATACAAACAGCGTCAAGTCAATCAGTTCTTCTATACGGATCAGAAACTTGGTGGGGGGGCGGGTCACAAAGAATATTTCCAACAGCCTGTTGCAGACCAGACCTTTATCAACATCAACTGTCTTCGCTGGCTCTATACTGAGGATCAGACGGCCGGAAAGAATCGCCAACAAGAAACTATGGATACTGAACAAAGAGTACTCATTCCGATAAATTCATCATCAGGCTCTACATTTATACATACACTATAGTGAAGAAACAAAACAAGAACCAATCGCCAACCAACAAATATGCAGGAGAAAGTGGATTGAGGTGGATTGGACACTCGCGGCTGAGGAGGCCGCTGGGTGACATCGCGCGCGCATCAGTCCATTTCTCGAGTGGAACCAAGCCGGAAGGGAAGCGGCGAGTGGTACGTCGGTGCAAGGGTGACATGGAGGAGATAGTGTGAAGAGTAGTTGAAAGAGTATGGACTAAGATGGATGCAGGTGAAAAGTACAGCAGAAGGAAGAGAGAAGTGGCAAGTCGAGACGTGCAGTTGAGGCCCTATATTCCACTAGGAACCCAAGGGAACAATAATAATATTAATCAAAGTAATAATAATGGTGTGCTTGCAGTTTAACCAACAAGTGAGAAATTTATTTTATCACTGAAAACTGGAAAACACGGAGAACCGTCGCAAACTGATATCACTGTTATTTTCATAAATCTTTGAGAATTCTGATAAATTCTGTTTTACGTCATACTGTTAAGTGATAATATCAGGTTGTTTTTTTTCTTTTTACCAAAAGTGATTATAAGAATACGGGGGAACAATATCTAACCAAATATTCTACACTCGACTGCCTCTAGCAGTAATTTTCCACTTGCCTATAATCAATCCCTCCATTGATATCCATTGATTTATGAAATATATACTGGAGTGGCTTTGTTTCCATTCTGGATATTTCTAGCATAATCAAATTAAACCATATTCGATAATTTCAAACGTAAAATAAAACGTTTATTTATCCCATGAGATTAAATTTTTGTTTTTACTACTTTGTTTGTTTGTTTGTTTGATTTCTGAGTTTTATGCGCGTACACCTCTCCATCTATACATTTATGTGTGTGTGTGTGCGTGTCTGTGTAGAAGTATTTTCTTTATGAAATAATTTTATGCTTCTGTGATTTTTATGATGATCTGAAAGGGCGAATTCTCAGTACCCTATAACTTTAAGTTATTTTTCTCTATATTTACCAGTTCGTTTAACTGTGAAATCAATTTGTGAAAAGAAAATTGAAATAGTGAATTGATCTGGATCATTTTTCACAATTTCAGTCTTCTTGTTTTCGTATTTAAAGTTGGCCTTAGTTGAGTACAAATAAAATTAATGCTGTAAAACAAATAAACAAGAAACAAGGATACTAGGCAGAATCTGTTTCCTTCTCGTTAGTTAGTTATTTCAAGAAAAACTAAACTTCACTGCAAGATGAAACAGTTAAATTCCCTCTGATGAGGATAATTATAGTTTTCACAACTAGCATATGATTGCCTTTCGTTAACGTGCATCGGTGGCACAGTGGTTAGGACTCCCGCCGACTATGCATATGATCCAGGGTTCGATCCCCTGCCGATGCACACCTGATATCTATGATCGGCCTGCAAAATTTGGGCTACCAATATCACATGCTGAAAATTCCATACTTGTACCGAAAATACGGTGTGGAATCAAGCTGTAATCAAAAAAATTAAGTAAATAAATAATAAAGTAATTACTTCTACTATGAATGTTAATTGTTCTTTTTTATTTGAGGCATTAGCTATCCAAAAGCTCAAACTCACGCTTTGTATCCAAAAGAAATACGTCGAACCCCTTTCCCTACCATGGCCATCATAAACAGGTAATTTTTTAGCAATGACCATCCCATCGCCTTTCTTATCTAAACTTCCTGTTTATTCATGTTATTTTTAAAGATTTTCTTAATCCCTGTTTAGAATACCATATTGTCATACCCGAACTTCGTGTTTATTTTGTCATTTTACTATTTCTATATATTTAATCCCTGATTACATAAACAATTATTCATCACATTAGTTTTTTCTATCCAAACATCCTGTCTATTTTGTTATTTCTACATTCCTAACCCCTAATTGCACAATATGTCAATCTTCTTAGTTATTATGATGCTACTTTGTTTGTTTTATCCGTCCCCCTGTTTATTACGGCATTTTAATGCCTAATTGTAATTTATATTAATTTGACCCTTAACCGGAAATTATTCTGGAACTTTCCCATCCATTTGATATATATACACGAATGTACAGCTACCTAGTTGATGACTTCGTCGAAAAGAAAACTTTCTTCACTGCAATTGTCTTCTTGTTTACATTCCTAGTGGAACGTTGGGCTTCAAGCTAGAGCTTTGAAGTTTCGGTAGCAGTGGTGTTTACTTTTACGAGATGTGGCTGCTAGCATTATTCTCAAATTCTCCTCTTTATCAGTATTATTATTGATTTGGCAAAGTAAAGGGATCGAACCCCGGACCACCTGCGTGGTCGGCGAGCATTCTATCACTGTGCCACCGACGCACGTTTATTGTTCTAAGTCACGTTAATTCGTAGATTTTCTCTTTACGACAAGCGGAACTACGTTTGAGCAGTCAATTTGATGTTTTTTTGGGGAGGGGGGTTAGAAAGAAGTATAAAATACGCGTTAAAATATTGGAAAAAAACTATTAAAACACTGGATTTGTTCATCTGTTGTTCTGATGAATTTTGCAACTTAATAGGCACCAGTTATACACTTCTTTATGGAGGCAAATAGGCTCCTTTAGAGAGCAGTGATTTATCAGGGATTGGAGCTTGCAACGTCACAGTTGTACTTTTAAAAAGCAAATTTATATCACTTCGTATCACAAGTGACTTATGCGAAGTTAAATATAACACAATTAGCGTTTTGTTAATTGGATACTGCTAAACACCCACTGAGTTATAAAAAGAAAAAAAGAAATGATCTAATGAAGAGAATCTTTAAGCTTTATGAATTACGGACTTTTACGTAGCAATAGGATGAAGAAAAAATAATATCAATTAACAAACAGTGCTGAAGTGGACACTACAGACAGAAAACAGCACGTAACAATGGTTATAATAGCGAAGTGTGGAATTCAACAAATTGTAAATTATCAAGTGTTCGTTTGCTCGGATTTGACTAGTTACAGCACTAATCACAAGCAGACATCAGTTAGAGAACCATCAGGAAACCAGCGGGGGGGGGGATACTGAACAGCTGTCTCGTCTTAGTGTTGGGCTCTTCGGTAGTACACACCCACCTGGGTTCGAACTCTGGATCTTCTGATTTCAAGGCGAGCTCGTAGACCATTCAGCCACTGGGACCCTACTTAGTGGTCCATGAATTCCAACTTTTGTCATTATTTGATATATGTTTAGCGCAACCGCCAACCGGTGTTTCAGTGTGATTAACTGTCTTCTAGCCTGACTTGGTGAACCCAACTGGTTACAACTTCTCACTGGAACCCCAGATAACTTCTTGAGTAGGGCCAGTAGTTAGCGAGCATCAGATTGATTATGAAGTGTTGGTTCGCAGGGATTTGGTTTGTTACGGGAATGATCCCAAGCTGACATTAGTAATAGAAACACTAGAAAACCTGGAAGTACTGAATAGCCGTTTCGTAAATCATTTCCTCATATCATGTAGTGAGATGTGTGACTGTCTTCTTAATAGGTGTCAGGCAATCAAATTTTAAGTTTGTAAGGATTTCTGATGGCGAAATTAATCAGCAAACTGCACAAGCCCAAGAGTTAAGTACCAGTCTTTTGCTCAATAGTGGCTTCAGAATGGATGTCTTGGAATTCTGTCAAGATCCTGTTGTCAGTGATGTCCACCATGTTAAGCGTGAGGCAGATGCTCTTTGATTGCATTGGTTGGCCCTGGTACTATGTTCTGAATTGGTAGAAGTAAGAACTCACAGTTCATTGGATTTCAGTCCACTGGCTGAAGGGTCAACGGGTTGGTTTTTTAACATCATTCAGTTTTCTATTTAGTACGCTGAAATCCCTTAAAAGTCTTACTAATTTGGATAACAATGAATAAGTAATCATTTACACTTTTGTGTTATTTAGCTTAAAGTAAAAATCATGAAATCTGCTCTAAAACTGTCTTAATCCCCACAAACCAAATATCTAAATAATCTAGCTTGATAATTTTGTAACCTGATGGCTTTCTACCTAACACCTTCTTATTGTGAAATGTATTGCAGTTTAAAAACGATGAGAACTCTGTACTATATGGTAGCATAATGTTTAGAATAAAGCTGTCGTTTTTATTATTATTAAAGTTGATTACATTGAAAATTGTCAAAGAGCAAAACTTATTGTGTTAAGGAGTTCTCAACTCATGAGTTATTTAGCTGTTGGTTTGACCAGTTAGGGAGGTTCAAACTACTTTACTAAGGTCCGCAAGAAGTTAAGAACCAAAGGTTTGAGAAACCTGGTGATATCGTTCAGAATCTTTCTCATCGGTGTATATGCATATCCTGCCTTGTGACCTTCCAAATCCATTCAAACCTTATTGATTCTTCTTCTTTGACCTGCGAAATTCCATTCGTTGTGGTTTCATTTCACTTTTTCTATTTTTTGGAGTGTGACAACTTGAACTGATGCAGTTCCGTGGAAAATTCTACTGTGATGATTCAGTTCAGTGCGTCACACGACAAGAAGGCAATTTTCATGGTGGAGGATGTTATCAAATATGGTAAGGGTTACTTCGTAATGTCACTTCAGGGCCTAATTTGGACAGCTTTTCGTTAAAAATTAATGATACAGTTCAAGCATTAATGAGTCACATGGTTTAACATCGATTATAAAACTTGGGACTAAACAAAGTTTTAGTACTTGACATCTAAATTCGTATACTTTCGGAAACATCTTGTTGACAGTGATGTCGAAAAGTGACTATTCACATTCTTGACTGTCTACTTTCCATCCACTTGTATTAGAAAATAATGCATCATTACACTGAAAACAGATTAAGTATATATTATTCTCTGAGGATATAACATTGATGAAAACTAGACAAATATCCGACACCTTTTCAAGATGCTATACCTTATAAGTCAGTGGCAAAAGCTTTTGTTTGAATGAAGTTCATCAGTGAGGTATTTGTGAACTTGAAGGAGCAGATATTCCTTGAGAGATTCAGGCCTGTACTGCTCGTGATGAAGTCAGAGCACCTGCCACTAAAGTATTTAAGTTACGCGTAACTCATTGTAGGACTAAATTGGATATCGATCAATACTTAGACGTTGGTAGCAATCAGTATATGAAGCCCAATTCTGCGGTGACTCACTTGTAAAATGAAAAACTAACTTGTGAAGTCAGTCACTCGGCTTGTCTTCAGGAACTTGACTTTCCTTAAAATTGCTAATGAGTCTTGCTCATGAATGTAAACAACCGTGAAACGGACATCGATTTGATTTTCTAAGGATCAATTTCTGGTAATATGAGCCAAGTCATGGTACAGTGGAGTTCTCATATTTTTGTTTCACCATACCTTACCGATAACTGATATATCCAGTTGCCCTGTTTTATTTAAATTGGGGATTCTTAATGAAAACTTCATTCAAGTGTTGGTTTGTAGGGATTTGATTGGTTTCAGGATTTCATCATGAGCTGACATTAGTTAGAGAACCATTGGAAAACCTGAGAGTACTGGACGACTGTTTCGTCCTAGTTTGGGACTCCTCAGCAGTACGCACCCACTGGGGTTCGAACCCAGGACCTCCCAGTTACAAGGCGAGCTCGTATACCATTAAGCCACTGGGACCCGATCCAATGGTCCTTGAATTCTAACTTCTGCCAATTCACGACATAGCGCGACCGCCAGCCAATGTCTTCGGCGAGTATTTGTCCTCACACCCGACCATTCGATCGGGTCCCAGTGGCTTAATGGTATGCGAGCTCGCCTTGTAACCGGAAGGTCCTGGGTTTGAATCCCGGTGGGTGCGTACTGCTGAGGAGTCCCAAACTAGGACGAAACAGCTGTCCAGTACTCCCAGGTTTTCCAATGGTTCTCTAACTAATATCAGCTCATGATGAAATCCAAAAACTTCATTCTCACATACTATTTATTAGGTGTTTCCGACCATAACAAGTGTAAAAAGTTTGAGGCGTTGTAACCAAGGGCAAAACGAAAGTAATGAAACAAATTTGGTCAGAGACACCAAGTGACAAAGGCACTGAATCTTGGATAAAAGCAAGGGCTGTAGTTCCAATAATTGCACTGTTTTCCGTCAACACTACAGCTGTGAGATGCAAATAAGATAGTAAATTCTTCTTCTCTTTTATAAATAAGGCTTCACAGTGTTAGAATAACTCTGCAAATATATCAAACCTTCCTGCTCTTTCATAATCCTCTAGGCAGTGATAGAACCTCCATTGCAGAAAGTGGCTGCAGAAAACATGCCTATCTGCTTCCCAGTTTCGATTTCTCCTCTTCTTCTACTTTATACATAAATTCATCCAATAAACAACAAAATGCCTATGGTAGATTTGGTGTGTCATAAAGGCCTTGGAAGACCGGTCACCTTTAATATGCACTCAGTTTTCTAGGTTAAACCAGCAGGTGTTTATGCTGTCCAAAATGTGGACCAACACATTGGTTATTCCACATCTGCATGAATGACTATCCTCTTTCGATAAGGCGCCAACTGATAGGAGACGATGTGTATTTAATTCAAGGGAAAAAAAAGTGCACACAAGCATGTAATCTTCATTGATCAAGTGACAGATGTGTAAAATCTATTCTTTTCATTTTTTAAAAAAATTATTAATTCTTCTACAAAAGAACTATCTATAAATCTTCAAACATTATTGGTCCAGTTAAAAAAATCAGGTTATCTTTTGCATTCTTGGCAGGGAAATTATTGCAAATGTTGATTTTTTTTTGACGGGGGGTGTTGTAGTGATCGTGTGTGGGAAAACTTCTCAGGACTAATGTATTTTATTATTTAAAAAAACAACAAGATTGCTGACCAACATTGTAATTTTCATTTCAGAGGACTTATTGCCCTAGTTATTACCGAGAGCACGTTGGCCATTATTCCAAAAGTCTGTATTATTGGAATTCCTTACACTCGTTATCACCGATAAACACGTGGATTACTTAATTGTGTTATTTCTTTAATGACTTGATGTGTCATGGAAAACACTTACAACAACCTGCTGCAGACTGTCATTAACAGTTGCCTTGTGAAGATCAGAAAGCCAGAAGGGATTAGTAACAAGGAAATCTCACAATCAATCAACCAAGAACCTACTGCCCAAGAAATATGTAGAATGAAATGTAGACGGATCAAACATATTGTTGATGAGATCCTTGAGTGACATCGTGCACTAAGAAAACCCTGAAGTGGGACCAGAATGGGAAACAAAGAGTTGGGCTTCCATGGGTGACATGGAAGAGATTGTGTGATGAATTCCATATTAGTTTGTTTATTAGATGTATCACACAGTGAAACAGTATTATTTACTGGATGACAAAGTTTCGAACAAAATTTATTGCCGTTCATAATCATATCAGTTGTAATCACACGACTTTGAAACTTGAGTTTTATAGTTTTCTTTGTCCTCTCCTATTTGTCCTCGTAGGGGTAGTAGAATTTTCCAAATGTCAGGTTGGACAGGTGTTGAATCATTTTTATTATACGTGTTTGCAGTTGATTCGATAAACGAAGCTGCCGTTGTCAATCTCTCCCTCCATACCGTTACATTAGATTTTAAAACTTTCATCTTATCCCATTCAGCTTATTGCATGGTTGTGTGTAATTGAATGTAATGCTGTAGCTGAACTATTCTCTATATTTCTAATCTTATTAGGGTCAACCAATCTAGATTTTGCCGGGTTTTTATGTTCAGCTAGTCTGACTGCCCCAAGTTGTACACATATATACTGTGTGATGAAGACATGAGAGCTTGTGGGCATTCATGAGGCAAGCTAAATAGGACTTCATAGAACTAAATGAAATGGCGATGGACTGTTGAAGCCCTATATTCCACTTAGAACCCAAAGAAATAATAGCGATAACAACATATATAATACGAAATTATAATTTGTTTTTCTAAATAATTCACTGCAAGATGGTGTTAGAAACACCCTTACTTATAAGAGTCACTGGCGGTGAATACTGTGAGATTTTGTTGACTAGTATAAGGTAAAAGAATTATAAGTCCACTGTAGTTAGGACTCTCGCCGACCATTCATATGGTCCGGGGTTCGATACCCTGCCGACGCACAGCTGATATCTATGGTCGACCTGCAAAATTTGGGCTACCGATAGCCATGCTGAAAATTCCATACTTGCACCAAAAATACAGTGTGGAATCAAGCTGTAATCAAAAATAAAAATAAAAAAATAATATGTATACTTTAAGTGAAGTAGGTCAGTGGATGATTTTATATCACTAGTAAAAAGAGCATTATACAGAGTCTTGAAGAATAATTTATTTGAACTACATACTTGTTTATGAATCTCATAAGATTTCTCACGATAACGCTGAAAAATAACATCAGTTGAAATGAGTTAATACTTTTCTATATAACCTCATCAAATTTAACTGTAGTATGTCAGTTTGCAAAGTATAACCACGTAAACATAAATGAGATCATTCTGAATATAACGACTGAAGGGTTAGTTAAATGCAGTACCTCACAGAAAAACTAAGTAAATTAGAGAGTGATGAACAACGGCATAGGTATTGTAATATAATTTACGGTAGCAGTAGAAAATGTATGTGTATTGTTCCACTATGGATAAAATTTTATTTCGATAAAGTCACAGTGTTATACAGTAATATTTACTGATGATCTTTCCAGTATACTTTATTGCTCTTAATGATATCAAGGTACTCATAAAAATTTATTGCTTAGTTTATATACATGAGTAAAGCTGTGTGGGCTAAAAGACTTGGTTGATTATTGTGCCCAAGTTTTATCCTAAAATCTATGTGTACTGTTTTAGTATACTGACTCAACGGAATGTCTCTTATACTGTTGCTTCTTAGATTGTAGCTGAAAGCGACATGTTTGCTGAGTGTGATGTGATAATATTACCGTTGACACTAGACTCTATCTAAAAATGCTAAGGAAGATGAGTAAACAAGCAACAAGGTTGATAAAGTCGGATTTAATGAATTCATTGCTCTCTATCTCAACTTCGTTGACTTTAAAAAGGCCTTCAGTAGACAGAATCGATCGAGAGGTGATCTGGAAACTACTTCACTAACAATTATACAACTCATCTAATAGTTGTACGACAATGATGCGTGCCAAGTAATCCACAATGGGAAAATCACGGAATTCTTCGAAGTGAAGATGGCAGTAAGACAAGGCTGCCTATTTTCTCCAATGATTTTCCTGATTGCAGTAGACAGAAAGCAGGCAACGAGGAGACAAGCATAAAATGGACCCACACAAAACACTTGGAAGATCTGGACTTCGCCGATGATATATGTCTGATTTCCCACAAACTAGAAGATATCCAAGTGAAAAGCAACAAGTTGACAGAACTAGCATCAGAGTGCGTCGGTGGCACAGTGGTTAGGACTCTCGCCGACCATGCACATGGTCCGAGGTTCGAGCCCACGCCGGCGCACACCTGATATCTATGGTCGACCTGCAAAATTTGGGCTACCGATATCCATGCTGAAAATTCCATACTTGTACCAAAAATACAGTGTGGAATCAAGCTGCAAATCAATAAAAATATATAGGAGGGACTTCAGGTGAACACAGAGGAAAGAGAGGTAGGTGATGAAGATTCCTGGCCAACAGCAACAGTAACAACAACAGACAAAAATCAGCATAAATGGGAGAAATCTGAAAGAAGCAACCTCCTTTACCTACCTACGTGAGAAGTATCATTTCAACTACAGGCAGAAGTGATGCGAATATGAAAGCAAGGACTGGGAATGCAAGGAAAACTTTCATTACTCCAAAGTCTGTGTGGAGGTCAACAGCACTCAGCACGAAAATAAAAATAAGATCCGGATTTTCAACTCCGCTGTGAAGTCAGTGCTACTCACTATACGAACCAGAGAATTGACGCCACACCGCGTCGCGAAGGCCACTTTGAACAAACTACACACCTTCATCAACAGCTGTCTTCGCTCAATACTTCTCTAAAGATCAGATGGCGGCCAGAACAGATCAGCAACAGAAGTCTCTGGAAATGAGGCAACCAGAAACCCTTTGTGCAACAAATATGCAGGAAGAAATGGAGATGGATTGGCCATACTTTGAGAAAACAAAAAATCAAGTGACATCACGCGCCAAGCCATCGCTCGAGTGGAACCGGAATGGGAAGGTGAGATTTGGTCGTCTGAGGGAGGGGTGACATTGAGGAGGTCGTGTGAAGAGGAGATGAAAGCATATGGTCAGACGTGGAGCGAGGTGAAAACGTTGGTAGGGAACCGGACGCGCAATGAAGACGTTAGGCTAAAGCCCTATGTTCCACTGAGGAAGTAAAGGAAACAAGAATAATAATACAATAATGAATCGGTCAAATTTCTGTATAGCTCTTCAGCTGGATACTTTACATACAGGGATATATGTATATATATACCATTAGAATTACATTGGGACATTTAAGACTGATAGGATACCAAGAATTTCGAAATAAATAGTATTTATAATTAAAGTGATGCTAATAGCAAAAACAATAACAATGATTAATGATGATAATGTCGGAGCGAGTTAAGGTAATGGCAATGATAAAAGATAGTTTTAAGTAAATCAGAAATACTTATAATAAGAGGTAGAATAAAACACTAATAATAATAGTAACAGTTAATAAATAAAGCATATTACCATGGTAAATTTAAAGTGACTACCATTTCCTTTTGTACACATAGACGTGGTTCATAAACTCTAGTTGCACAAGCGTCCACAGTTGCTAACATCTTCCTGTTTGTCTGTCTGCTGACAGCAGTGAATGACTGAACAGTGTCAATATCATATCCTTAGTCCACAAGATGCTTTGTTATTGAACTTTTAGACACTGCATGGCAGAATACTGTTTCCAAAATATCATTCATATCTTCACTTTTAAAACTTTATGAATCATTTTCTCTTCGACAGTCCCATTTAGACAGCTATTCTGTCTAAATATAATCGTAAATAGATTTTTTCATAAAACAGAATCAATTAGAGGAGCATTGAATACCACTTAGAACTACAAGAACTACCTTGTTGTAGTGTGGGATTCTAGGGTGGTACGGAATGCTTCTTGTTAAAACGAAATAACTTTCAAATGTACTGTGAATGTCTCTGCTTCATTAATTAATTTCAGTTCGTAAACAAATCCGTTTTAAAACTAATCAACTCTCCGCAAGTCAAATATTTCAGTACTCTTTCATAATGAATATATATTTCTGTGATTGTTATTATTTTTTCCTTTAGTTCCTCAATAAACATACGGCTTCGATCGCACGTCTCCATTGCTTTTGGTCCTCCGCCAACGTTCTCATCACGTCGCTCCACATCTGACCATATGCTTTCATCTCCTCTTCACACGACCTCCTCAATGTCACCCCTCCCTCAGACGACCAAATCTCACCTTCCCATTCCGGTTCCACTCGAGCGATGGCTTGGCGCGTGATGTCACTTGATTTTTTGTTTTCTCAAAGTATGGCCAATCCATCTCCATTTCTTCCTGCATATTTGTTGCACAAAGGGTTTCTGGTTGCCTCATTTCCAGAGACTTCTGTTGCTGATCTGTTCTGGCCGCCATCTGATCTTTAGAGAAGTATTGAGCGAAGACAGCTGTTGATGAAGGTGTGTAGTTTGTTCAAAGTGGCCTTCGCGACGCGGTGTGGCGTCAATTCTCTGGTTCGTATAGTGAGTAGCACTGACTTCACAGCGGAGTTGAAAATCCGGATCTTATTTTTATTTTCGTGCTGAGTGCTGTTGACCTCCACACAGACTTTGGAGTAATGAAAGTTTTCCTTGCATTCTCAGTCCTTGCTTTGATATCCTTATCACATGGGGGATTTAATCATGAGCTGATATAAGTGAGAGAAATAGTGGAAAACCTGGGAGTACTGGACAGCTGTTTCGTCCTAGTTTGGGACTCCTCATCAGAACGCACCCACCGGGGTTCGAACCCAGGACCTTCTGGTTAGAAGGCGAGCTCGTTGACCATTGAGCCACTGGGACCCGATCCAATGGTTCTGGAATTATAACTTCTGCCAATTTACGACATAGCGCGATCATTTCGCAATGTCTTCTTCGATGAATTACTGCCTCGTCTTCGACCTGCTGTACCTTACTGGTCACGGCTTCCCACTAGAGCCTCAGGTTAACTGCCTGTATAGGGCCAGTCGCTAGTGAGCATTAGATTAATTTTCAAGTATTGATTTTGTAGGGATTTTGTTTGATTGCATGGAGTCCCAAACTAGGACGAAACAGCTGTCCAGTACTCCCAGGTTTTCCAATGGTTCTCTAACTGATGTCAGCTCATGATTAAATCTTCCATGCAATCAAACAAAATCCCTACAAAACGAACACTTGAAAATATCCTTATCAGTTCCATTCGCTTGTAGTTGAAACGATGCTTCTGTTGACCAGTAATTTCCATCACCTACCTCTGTTTTCTCTATGCTCTGTGATAATACATTAGAATTTTATGCTTAATCTTTGATTTACATGAAACTTTGATAGAAAACAGGTTCGTTCACCTTTATATGCATTCATTATTAAGTTATTTGAGAATATGGGCAACTTATCAATGCAGTCATTGAAAATGCCTTTGTAGATATTACACCAATCTGAGTATATTTGAGAATCTTTAATGAACTAAACCATAGAAGCAATAACATCAGTTATAAACTACATTTTCTCTACCTATTTTTAAGAAACTTTAGTGTATGTAGTTTGCATTCACAAGAAAGGAAGACTAATTTCCTGAGGGAATTTAAATCAATCGGATGACAAATGAATACACTTTATCTTTGTTTATCTCATTCAAAAGACATCGGTTGTCACTATATTCATGATACTTTTTATTGAATAGGATTACTTTCAAAAAGTAAAAAAAATAGGAAAAGCAATAGTTTGCTTTAAAATTTATATTTGGCGTCAGCATTTAACTTCCGCTGTTTAGTTCACATGACTATGAAATAGGCTACATTTTCTGTATTGTTCTGTATTTTATATATGCACAGGTACCTACTGCATGAATGTAACAAATTCTACAATTCTTGGTTGATTAATTTCCATAGGGTAGTTAAGACTACATTGGTCTTTGGAGAGCTGTTTGGGTAATTGAAAGACTTGATATAGGATTTAGTATAGACAGGATATTACTTAGTTTCTATTGAATAATATTTGATAGCATACAGTTAGTGATTTACAAAGTTTACAGTTCTTTCTGGAAATCGAAAATACTCAAATTATTACATGTAGTCTATCTGACATCTTAAAAGTAAACACTAATGCACCATGTTACTTACTACCACTTAGTTTGAGTAGTGGACAGACTTCGAGTGGTTTGAAGCTATTAGGTTGTTTGATATGAATTTGCCTGAGAACACGACTGATGCGGTCAGTCTTGAAAAAACAGAATAGCTGTATGCTCTTTACCTTATAATGACTGGTGAGTAGTGTTAGTTAACGTGATCGATTTCCAGTCTGTTGCATATAACGTATTTGATAATAATTCTTAACTTAAAAAAATGAATACATCCTCTTTAAAACTAATATTCTTGGTATTTTTGAAAGTCAGGGAGTACTAGACAGCTATTTCATTCTTGACTGAAACTCTGTAGAGTTGATGGATCATTGTATTCCAACCCAGTGGCTGAAAAGTCAATGAGGTCACCTTGTAACTTGAGGGTCATAGGTTCGATCTGTGATGGGGTTAATGGAAAGTCCAAAACAAGTCCAAAAACAGCTGTCCAGTACTCCTAGGTTCTCAATAGGAAATCCCGATTAATAAATAAGAATGGATATGTATCACTAATTAATAATACTTGGTCGAAATTCCTGACTGTCTTCTTATGGATACGTTAAGAGATGTTTTACAACTGTTTACCCACACACACTCATACACACTGTGTTTAAAGTGTTTAACAAAGGTAGACCAATATTTGTAAGTCCGAGGTCAAATTTTGATCATAGCTCATACAATTTTGTTTACTATACTTGTTGATACTTATTTTATGACTCAGGATTGGACAAAGTTTTTTAAAAACAAGAGATGTCCTTTTTATATATAAACCTCTGTTATGTTAATTTCGATTAATTTCCCTGAAGAAGTTCGGACCAGATTGCCGGACGAAAAGTTGGAATTACTCGTTTCAATCTCGCTGAGATTTTACAAATATAATTTTTTACAAATGTCTACTTCTCACTCGGCGCCCAAATATTTTATAACTGTTCTGTCATATGTTGATGACAGTTCAATTCAATCTAATATTCTTGGTGTTAAACGTTAGTATATTGATGTAGTTATGAAATTTTAACCCCTAATTATGTATCTTAGTGACTATTATTCACTTGGATTTCAAGTGAAACATAAGGTTCCAGCAGTATATCGCCATTTCAGTTTGTTCCCTAAAGTCTTTTTCATCTGGCTTCACCATTACCCATAAGCTTTCATTTCCTCCCCACATTATCTGCTCGGTATCATCCTCAGACGCCCAACTACTCATTTCCTACTCGAAAGCCTAGCTCATGATGTCACCCAACGTTCTTCTGAATGTAAATCCAACCCGTCTCCATTTCCTTTAGCATATTTGATGGGAAATAGGTTATTGCTTAGTTCTTTGTCAGAATTCTTCATTGTTTATCCTTTTTGACCATCTGATAGTTATCGATAGAAGATAGTTCTTGATAAAGTCTGAAGCCTATTGAAAATGCCGTGCTTGACGTCAGCACCCAAGTGTCTGTACCATATATAAGAAGTGTTTCTTATGCTGGGTGCACTAGATTGAAAACCTCACTTCAGAGCAATGAAGTTCTATCTTGCTGAAATCGACGACCGAGTGATAACTCATATACTCGGATTGAAATCCATCGTTGAGGTCTGTTTTGTAGTCAGTTAGGATATATGACTCTAGTGTAGTGTACTGCAGTTAAATAAAACCCTATAAATTCCTACTTGAAATATATTTCCCTTATTTTCTTAGAAATCTCTATTTCAAGTATAATCTCAAACTGACTTCAGTTGGAGAACTGTTGAAAGTCAAGGAGTACTAGACAGCTCTTTCCTTCTTGTCTGAAACTCTTCAGAGTTGATGAACCATTGTATTACAGCCCCATGATTGAAAAGTCAATGAGGTAGCTCTGTAACTGGAGGGTCATATGTTCGATCCGTGGTGGGCTTAACGGAGAGTCCCAAGCAACTCCCAAACAGCTGTCCAGTACTCCTTGGTTCTCAATAGGTCTCCAACTGAAGTCAATTCGTGGAACTGGATTCTTGGTGGAAGTCTGTTACCAGATAGTAATCACTCCAACTGCTAGACCTTTAACATATTCATTTATGCATGAAAAGTATTTTTAGCGATGTAAGTCAGACAGTTTGTTTTTTTAATATAACTGAAACGAAACAAATGTTTTCAACGCATGAACTACAACAAATCGAATTGAAATTTAATGTAAATTTAAAAAGCAAATATTTTCTTTGTAAGGTGAATTAAAATAAACGAATATGCATTAAAACTGTCTTTTGGATACAGTGTGATACACTTGAGTTAATACTCTGTGTGTGTGTGTGTGTGTACATTAAAATGTGTTCACTTCTGCCGACTACATCAAAGTAAGTATAAAGATAACAACATCAACAAAAATACATGAAATATGTTTTAACTAATCCAAATTAGTTATAACTGTAATTTATCTTGCATTCTGTTCACTTATAGTTATGGTTCATTTGATGTTAGTATACGTTAATTAGAAACAATATATAACATGGTTTATAGGTTTCAAGGTAAATACAGTTTCAAGTGTTAGTCGACTAATGTAATGCGCATATATTGATCATATGTATATTGTAATCATTGCATAAGTTAGTTTGCTTTTACTCAGTATACTACTGAATGATCTATATGAGTAGATGGATTACCACTAGCATAGAGCAGTAGTATCCAGTCGCTCATATCAATCAATCGGTAGTATACAGCATCATGCATTGATTTTTTTTGTTAACTGCCGTTTAAGGTATCAGGCAGCTCACATATTGTGATCTGAACTACTTGAGCTTCCATAGGGAATTAAGGTAAAGTTTCACCTTGAATTGTGTAAATTGTGAATTATTAAAAAGACGGTTGCAGCGAAGAACTTCAGCGTGCATATACCAGTTTGCTTGCTCCTGCGAAGCTGAGAACATCGGCCGTACCATGCACCAGCTTAAATAGCGCGCCCGTGAACGCTTTCCAGTCTGGCTAGTAAAAAGAGAACGAAAACGTGTATATAGTTCACTGACAGGACATCTGGTCAATTCAGGACATTCAGCGCCATTAGAAAAAAATCCTTCAAATTAATGTACAAGATTCGATCAAACCTATAAACGGGAGTAAAATTACGACATCTGGGCATAGCTGAGGCACTAGCCATCCAGAAGCTCAAGCCCACGCCATGTATCCCAAAAAATACGTTCAACCCTTGTCCCTGCCTTGGCCATCATAAACTGGTAATTCTTTTAATAATGACTATCCCATTGAGGTTCTTATCCAAACTTCCTGTTTATTTATGTTATTTTAAATTTTTCTTAATCTCTATTTACACTACCATATTTTTATATCCAAACATACTGTCTATTTTTGTTATTTCTACAATTCTGACCCCTAAGTGCACAATATGTCAATCATCTCAGTAATTATGATGCTACTTTGTTTGAGTTTTATCCATCTCCCTGTTTGTTGTGGCATTTTAATTCTTAATTGTAATTTTATTCATTTGACCCTTGACTGGAAGTTATTCTGGAACTTTCCCATCCATTAATTCTAAATACACGAATGTACAGCCACCTAGTTGATGACTTCGTCGAAAAGAAAATTTGACTTTCTAGTGACCAGATTTCTTTACATTACGTTCGGTATCATTAAAAGTGTAATATCTTGTAGAAGTGAGTGAACATTAGTAATGTAGGTTCGTTAATTACTTATTATTTTACTTGGTTAGGTTTAATAATAATAATAGCAATAGTAATAGCTTTATTCTATCATTATTTATTTATTTATTATTTATTCCTTTACGTTCCCAGTGTAACATAGGGTTTTAAGCTGGGGCTTCGAAGTTTCGGTAGCAGTAGTGTTTTATTTTTATGGAATTGTGTTGCTAGCCTCATACCCAACCTTCTCTCCTTACTGGTCTTAATGCCGGCTTAGCGAGGTAAAGGAGTGCTTCGGTGGCCGGGGATTGGACCCCGAACCACATGAATATTTGGCGAGCGTTCTGTCACTGTGCCACCGACGCAGATTTATTCTGAACAATGTTTATTTTAATGTACAGAATTTTTAAAGGAGTTTATTGCATGTTATATCCTCCTTGTTCAGGATCTTTAAATAAACGATGAATCGACAGTAGGCTTCGGGATACAGCTCTATCAGACCTGAATCGTAAACCAATACATTATGATATTTCTTACTCTTCTCCTTCAAGAAATACACGACATTTTGTTGAATACCAGTCATAAAAAGTTCAGGAGTACATTTTGTGAACCAAGGACACAACTCAGGAAGGAGATAAGAGGCAGGCTGCCATTGAGGATAATGCCTTTCATCATGTTTAGTAGAAACTTGCTAATTAGCAGGTCTTAAACACTTTTAAATGCTCGCCAGAGTAAACAACACTATTGGAGGCCATATTTTAGTAGATTTAAACAAAGTGAATGAGAGGAACTATATGCAATATATTGGTGGGGACTTTTGGTACCCCAGGTTTTAAGCAGGCTGTCGAATGGTGGTCAATGTCCAGTCTGGAAACAAGCCAATCAGAATTTGGCCCACGTAAAATAATGGCCGAAATTTCATTGATCACGGTTACAGACTAACTGATATATCCTTGGTGATATTTCGACTCATGCACTATCGAGTAAAACACAATTTTCTGCTCACGATGTTGAGTTTTAAGTAGTGTGGGCTGGGGTAACAGGTAGCTGTCGTATAGTGTGATCGGCGTAATCAAGCTGTATTCGTGATCACCTTGTTTGTATCCGACTCAGCAACCATATTTCAAACTCAGCGTGTTGCAAATCACAACATAATTTGAGGAATTATTCGAACATTTTAACAATGAACTTACAAAATCTTTAACACGCACACTCTATTCCTGTTGAAGAACAGGAAGTATTCTGAAGTATTTACAGGGATCTCTTTTCTTGAAAGGATTTGTGTGACTTCTTGCAAGTACAAAAATACTCAGACGTTATTATTTAAATACATTAATATTTTGTTATACTGCAATGTACACGGAGATTCCCATTAAAAATATTATGCATACGACATTTTCATCATACCTACAACATAGAAATTTATTCATATATTGAGGAAAATTTATGGTGAGAAGGAAGTAATTTTGTCTAGACTAAGTCCCATCAATGTATGGGCATAATGCATCCCTCAATGTCCATATATAAATGATATGGGGCATCTTTCATATCCCAATTCTTCCGCAGTATTTACTATGAATAGGATAGAATGTATATTTCTGAGATCAGTTAGGAATTAAATGATACCTCACGATTTTAAAGGGACGATCTCAGTAAAGATATGACAAAAAGTATTCAGAATCTAAATACGAAAGTCTTACGGTAACTTCTGAAAAGAAAACTGACTTACGGAGAATTCAGTTTTAAAGGACATCGTCTACCGAATATGTGTGCACAGATGAGAGTTCTTTATGTCAAAGTACCGATGTGATAGATTCTGTTTGTTAGCAAAAGTCAGCAAACGAAATTATTGAGTTTAACTGAATTTCAGATTTTTCTGTCGATTGATTGGACCGAAGTGTTCAGTCTGAGGTTGACATGTAGGCTTCGTGTGCAGATGTTTCGATTATTTCTAAACATCTAATCAGAAGTTATTTGGAGCATAGTGACTAGCAATGGAATCCAGGATACACTGCGGTCCAATCAATCGACGGGAAAATCTAAAATTCAGTTAAATAATTAATATTACTCGTTGCACAAGAGATGGTTATTGTGCTCCAAGCGGTCTAGTGGATAACGCTTTGGCGTTTGAAACTATAGGCACTGTGTTTGAGCCTCGGTGGGACTATCATCGTTCACTGACTGGGGAATGCAGGTATATCCGGTGATGAGTCACGAATAGGACGAAACACGCCTCCTGGATTCCACTGCTAGTCATTATCCACCAATTAACTTCTGAAATTGATGAGTGTTCTAGTAAAGAAAAGCTTATTTCTGTAGCCTGTAATTTTGATCAAGCAAGGTTAAGGTTGTTAGTGGTAGTTAAGGGTGTACTTAGTAATAAGCATAAAATACTACTCCGATTCAAGTTTTCTTCTCTAAAAGAAGTTATCTAAAAATATGTCTTGAATTCATGACAGTCGTATTTCTATGCAGTTTAAGATGAGCAACCCAAAATGACAAAAATGGAATGCCGAGCTCACGCTTCTTCCTTTTTCCTGGGCTTACAACCAGCTAGTAAACTAGGTGAGATTTAGAAGTTCGTCGGCAGGGAATCCGACATTGAACCGCTGACAAATATCAGTCCAGAGTAGTTATTGACAATTATTACAGTGATATTTTAGTGGTTAACTTCACAGTTTTTCGAAATTTTTCTTACCATTTCGAATGGCTACTTTGTGAAGTCCTTATACAATAGCCTGTTTGATTGGCTGTCATCTTCTCAAGCAGGGAAAATGAAAACCACACCCACGGAAATGTTGAAAACCCGCTCTAGAGTAAAATGAATCAAGCAGATAGGTAAAACTACTGGAACATTGTGGTCTACGGTAAATTCGTTACAGAAACTCACAATAAGGCATATGTAAGAGTATTTTTTTTTCTCTACACGGCTAAATAGATTAAACTGAGACCTGTTTGCTCAGTCAACTATTAAATTTGATCTATTTATCGTCCAATGACCTTTATTTACGATGAAAAAAAGAAGCTGTTTAGTTTTCATGAATTTCCGGTTTAATTGAAGTGTAGCGTTAATCTTAACGATTTTTAGAGTACGTTTTCCAGTGCACTTGGTTTACAAACTTGGTTACTTGCTTTCTTTGACCCAGTTTTCACGCTTATCAACTTCCACACTCCTATTTGAAGTTTTAAAGAGTTAATTTGTGAGGATATGATTGGTTTCAGTTTTGGTCACAAATCGATATTAGTAAGATAACCATTAAAAACCAGATAGTACCGGATAGTTATTACTTCCTAGTTTTTGCGATTCTTCGGAATTACATAACCATGACCTTATCGGGGATCGAACCTATGACATTCAGGTTCAAAATGAATTTTTATGCTCTCCAGTGACTGAATACAGGATGAAGTTGCCAGGAATTCTGATGAGCAGTCATAACCAGTGGGGTAAGACGCATGGACAAATGCTCAGCAATAACATTGGCTGACAGTACTTTATTTTGTCAAAGGGTTCATCATTAGAGCATTCCTACAAAATATAATTCATGTAGATACGTGTATCCATTCATTTAGTGGTACACACATTTATACTCATAATTTAACAACTTTAGTTATTTTACAGACTGTTTTAAAGTTTTTACTCATCAGTTTGTTATTCTACAAAAAGATAGACTCAAAAAATAGCCTTCGTTGCCGTAAATAGCAATAAACAAAATATTTATTTCAGAAAGGAGGGAGAAATTAATGATTAATTAATAGAGTATAATTCTAAACAAACAAGAACAATATGAGAAGATTTTGTGCCTTTTTCTTAAAGAATCTAACAGCTTTTTGATGTAGACAGTGTACCGTGTTGGTTTTACGATGTTCTGGTCGTCAGAATTTCGACATCAGGGATGGGGGCTGATCTATGTGCTGTTTGCCTGTTTATTGAAAAATATTTGTTTTTAGACTAATAAGTGGAAGTCTAGTCGCACGTGTTTTGTAGCCTATCTAATTGTTATTTATTGATGATATCAAAGTGAAAAGTATTCCGCTTCATTTCTGTGTAACTCCAGTTATTCACAGTTATATGCAAATTAGATAAAAATATTTACGTTCTGTTGTACACGCGAGGCTATTAAATCCATATTGAAGTTATTTATTTAAAGGTTTTTGATAAATATATGTATATATATATCTTATAAGTTAATGCTGCGATATTGTAAACTCTCAGTAATTTTAATTTTGGGAATTCTATAGCACCTGTCACATAGTCCTAATTTAATAGGAACTTAAGTCAGTCAGAGTGAAAGAGGTTAACAGTTATGTCAGTCACATCTAGGAAACCTGAAAACTATTGTTTAAATTACTGTTCTTCTGTGAACTTAATTCACATTTAGAAAACCATCGTTACCATCTAAATACATTCGAATGAAAAGAAGCCATAAAAACAAAATAGACTTCTTAAATTCAAGTACACAACCGACGAGTAAACGATGAACGAGAATCATGAATTCTTTGCTTAGTACCATCCACTGGGAAATCACTAAGCACATCTAGATGTTTAAATGAATTTCAGGGAACTAATTAAATTCCATGGTTCACTGGCCTGCAGTATGTGTCACAAAAACCATTCTTTATAGCTTGTTACGGATCCTTACAAATAGCTGGAAAACAACAAGTTGGGCGTAGGTCTGAGAATGAAATGTGAAGCCAGCTTCATACGATTGCAGAGAACAGGATGAAATGGCGTAATTCTTGTTTCATGTAGAACAATTTCACGGAGATTGAGATCACCCTTAGACTTTTAACTTGAGGATGGAGTTATTATATTTTCGTTTTGTTTTTTAGAATTGCGATCTAAGTTTCTTATGTTACCGTTTGAATATTTTATTTCACATGAATGAAATTAGACTGAAAGCTCTATCGAGTTCGTACATCATAGAAACTTTTTATGGTTGGTGGTGGGATTCATATTCTAGAAAATCTTTTAACACTGAACTTACTGAATGCCCATCTGCATTCATTTGTGGCGTGTCATGATAGATTAAAATCATGATTACCAAGGTTAGAGCAGTTTTAGCTTTGGCATATTTCTTGAAAGTAAGAATTTCAAAGTAGTTAAAAAGGTCGGTTATAAAGTGTAACAGACAAAGTATGTGCATACATTTACTGTCCATAGTCTCATTGTCATATGCGCAGGGATTTGTTTAATTCATTTCATATCATAATTAAAATTTTCATGAAATTTATGAATGGCTGTAATAACATCTAGACTGAATCCAATTCGCTATTTTCAAATCAATCTGCAGTTTACACAGATCCAAGTGAAATTGCAACACAGTTTTTTTTTGAGACCGAAATTATTCAGATTTGATTTATAGGATTATCAGTTTCCCCAAGCAGCTAGCCAGAAATTGGATAGTTTGAAATGATTCGGCTCCCTGAGCTGAGTCAAGCCGGGTACACCGCTGATGAGCTCAGTCTTGAACAAGCGAAATGCCGATCCGGTGTTTAGATTACTTCCATGCGACACACCTGTTTGACGTCATCGGTATACAACTACTGATCTCAACCAGTCAGCAGTGTCTGATTTTGTGAAATTTGTAGACTACTTGTTTACTTCTATAATGCAGATTTCAAAAGTTCACAAATGACATGAGGAAGAGTTAAGTTTTTGTATAAAGCAAAAGAAATTAGCTGTTTAGATGATGAAATATGCAACTACCTTCTGTTATTAGTAGGTGCTTAAAGTAGCCTTGTAAACTTGGTTTTCTTTCTTAGCGAAGTTTTCAAAATGTCACCAATGTAATCCTTGTGAAAGTCAATTTGTCTAAACATCCTATGTTATAAGTTAAATTAAATATCCAGCTCAGAAAACACAACCACATCAAAATCATCCACCTGAGCTACAAATCTTTTCTATCATATCTAAGTTAAATCCATATTTAGTATATGATTGGTGGATGGTGACTAGCAATGGAATCCAGGTTGTGCATTTCGTCCTATTTGGGACTCTTCATCTGAATGTGCCTGCATTCCCCAGTCAGTGAATGATGATGTTCCCACAAAGGCTCGAACCCATTGCCCATATTTTCGAACACCAAAGCGTTATCCACTAGAACACTTGGGCCATGAGAGTTACCTCTTGTGCAACGAGTCATGTTAATTTAATTTTGGATTCTCCCGTCGATTGATTGGACTGAGGTGCTCAATCTAGGACGAAATGCGCATCCTGGGCTCCACTGTTAGTCACCATCCACTAAATGAACTCTAACTACATGCCCAGACATCGTCGAGGCATCTGCATAAGAAGCGGACATGTCAACCTGACACCGAGCACTTCGGTCCAATCAATCGACGGGAAAATCTAAAATTCAATTCATTTTTATTGATTAATCTCTAATCAAAACAGATTGTTTACAAAAACAGAGTACTGGATATTCACCACTAGAATGCCCTTCCACACACACATGGTGATTTAACCAGCAAGTGCTGTACGAAAGCTGCGACGATGGGCGTCGATTACTGCAGTCAGCTGCAATATTTGTACAAATACTAGGAAGGTAAAAGTCATCCTTATTGTGATAATACTTTATTCTGAGAAGAGAGTCATATTAGTACATTCAACTCGGAAAACTATTTCTTTCTTATTGACAATTATTTGAAATACACATGAAATTGACATAATTTTCCATCAAAAATCTAAAGCCTGAAGTTAATTTGTATTTTATGGAAGCCTAAAATCCTTTCTGATTGAAAGCATGAACATTGAGTTTATAAAATTATTCTAATATTCATTAAAGAACGTCAGCTTTCTTTTTGTCTATCATTCTTACCCTCAAGATAGTAGTCTAATTAGCTAAGTGGAGTCGATGACATCTTTTTAAACATTGAGGTCATCATTTGCAACACACACACACACATACACACACAAGCACACACAATATGCGATTGAAATATCAAGAAGAAACATGAAGACGACTTGATTTTTGGATTGCTTCAATAGATTTAGTTAATTATACCATTAAATAATAAATTTAATGAATTGTAAAACCAAAATAAATATTCACTGAAAAATATTTTTATATTTTGAAGGACAAATAGAAATGAATGATGGAAATGTATATATAAAAAGGTCAGCCTGACATTATTAAAATGCAAGTCGAAGTTATCCATCAATCAAGCATACATTCATGCGGAATAATATAAGTATGCCCTATAATTATACATCATTTAAAGTAGAATGAGTGATAATGTACTAGTTAGGACATCCTAGAATATGAAATCAAGCGAACTTTTATTTATTTTAGTGTAGTAGTTAAGCTTTACACCTAGTCGTCTCATGTCGAAACGGAAGTGTGTTGATTAGTACTTGAATGTTAAATGGGCAAGTTCCTCTTCCGTATTATATCCATCGAACTAAGTGGTTATCAAAGGAGAAGAGTGAAGTTTTCAAACGATTTCATTTTCAAGTTGACTTATTGATACCAGTAAAGAGTATGGTTTTAGCCGTAAAAGGTTTCTGCAAATAATTTATTGCTTAAAACTGAAAGGAATCAGACTGAACAAAACCTTAGAAAATGAATTTCAAAAGGTCATATATATATATGTAGGTATTTAAAACTAAACTCACAATTTTAAAACGAGTCTTTACGTAGTCCAACGTTTAAATGCAACCAGGCGAGTTCTCATTGCAAGGAATGCATCAGCTATAGATATTCATGTGAACTTTTAAGGAGACAAGGTGATAAAACTAAAGCACGGAATGTATTGTGTTGTATCGTAATTATCCTCTTAAGTTTCGAGTGGAACATACAGTTTCGATAGCGTATCCTTGTTTTCTTCAGTCCTCTGTAGCTGGCTTCACGATCACCAACAATAAAATCCAACCTCTTCACTCAATCTCCTACATTTCATTCTTGGACCTACACCCAACTTGTCGTTTTCCATTCACCTACCTGGAACATCATGTCATTCAACGGTCATTTCAACGTGTGTCTGATCCATCTTAATTCGCTTCTGTTTATTTTTTGGGTAGTAGGTTGTTGGTTGGCTAGTTGGGTGGGTAGAGTTCCTTGTTAATTATCCTTTCTGATCGACTACGTGATCTCCAGTATGGAGTGGAGGTAGCTCTTGACATACTACAAAGCAGGTTGTTGTATCTGCTTTTGATCTCCAGGCTGTCAAGTCTCTGAACCATATAGTGTCACCAACTGACTTGATATTTCATACAACCGATTCCTTTTACTATTTTGAATAAAGAAAGAATGAACATATATTGGACTCGACATTGTTATCAATGAAATTTCGAATCTTTTTCTTCATACGGGATCGAGCAGATTTCCAGACTGATTTCAGATCAATGAAAGTCCGTTTTGCTTTTCCTACCATGGCTTTGATATTCTTACTCATGGCACTTTTAGTTGAAATGATGCTGTTTAGATAAGTAAAAGATGTATTGTGTTACGTGTTAACAAGTATCTAGAAAGTAGAAGGCTCAACCAATTAACTTCATCAAATTAAATTGGGATTAACAAAATATGCAGCGACAAAGAAAAGTACGAGAAATCACTTAATATATAGCCCTAAGCTTCGATAAATTGCTTGGTGGTACTCATTAACCAGGTGCATATGTGTTCATAATGATAAAAATACCACATCCACTGATCTTATTAACACAGAGATACACAAACGATTAGACAAGCTGACATTCAGTGACCTATTCGCAAAAGAAATATATATATATATATTGAATAAGCAAGCCTTATACCTGAAGGTGAGGTATAGAGGTGATCAGTAGTCTGGTTAGTTAGTGATAAACTTGTCTGTTTTGTTTTACAACAACAAGCTAAACTGTTAACCCTCTAGTCCGATGAAAGTAAATTATGGTTGCATCAGAGAATTTTGATCTTAGGGTGAAAAAAGGCGTTTATTAGATATTGTAATTTGAAGCTGTGTGATTCTCATGTTGTCTGACCGAATTTCGCTCATTAAGGTACTTTCTATGTTTGTAAAGTGTCTCTATCCGGATAGAAAAATATCATCAGATCTTCTGGTAAACATGAAATGAGCTCATTCTCAGGCATTCATCTTCTGTAGTTAGTCGAAGTGAATCTGGTTATTGTTATTTACTAAGGTCAGGTCGGTTAGATTTTGGCTTGTGGACTGATCCAGTGGCTTCGTTGTCTGTAAACCAACCTCAAATTTACATATATATATATATATATATATATATATATATATATATATATATATATATATATAGTTTAATGACATCTTCAGTACTATCTTGAGATTAGTGAACTGCTTGGATCACTGGACTACCTGAATCGCTATTCAACACGATGCATCATATTTTCATCTAATTCTTGTTGTTTTAACCATTCAATTATCATTTTGAGTCACAAGTTGTACTCACGCATACTTTTGACTGGATTTCAAACTACCGGTGTGCATTTCTTGGAAATGAAGGAAAAATATCATGAGGGGTTAGTTTTTAGTTTAGATCGAACAGCATTGTATCGCATGGTATACTATAGATTGCTATTTTACAAGTATTGATCACAATCAATCAGCAGTGTATAGCGCCATGTATTTATGCCTGCTTTCTTGGTTACAATTTATAGTCTTTCAAGTATTGGTTTTGTAGGAATTTAGTTTGATTGCTTGGAGGATTTCATCATGAGCTGACATCAGTTAGAGAACCACTGGGAAACCTGGGAGTACTGGTTATCTGTTTCACCCTGGCTTGGAACTCTTCACAGTACGGACCCACCACCAGGGTTAGAACCCAGGACCTTCTAGTTACAAGACTGGCGAGCTCGTGGACTGTTGAGCCACTGGGACCCAATCCGATGGCTCATGAAGTCTAACTTCTACCAGTTCACGACATAGTGTGACCATTTCGCAATGTCCTCTTCGATGAGTAACTGCCTCACCGGTGAGTGTGTACAATTTACGTTACCAAGCAGACTATACATTGTGACCTGAATAATTCCGGTTTCCAGAAGAAACTGTAGTGAAATTCCACCTCAGATTGAGTAAATCGAAAATTGTGAATTTATAATTGTGAGGTATTTCTTACATTTAGGTAACTTTTGTGTTAACTGATCATAGTGATAATAACAACGTTATTCTGGGTAATGCTTTAGTACATACTGTAGAATTCCCAACATGCTTCACTGAGAATTATTTATTTCGGGTTACAATCTTCAAGCAAGTCAATAATCGCTAATATATATTATCTGAAGCAATATTGTTCTACCCAAAGCACGTTCTAATAGCCCATAATTTTTTTCTTTATTTTCTGCGAAAAATCCACAATGGTAAGTTGAATCCTTTTTAAAAGTAGGTGCGAGTACGAACTTCGACTTTGAAATGTAACCGGAATTGTAATTGAAACAACGTGAAACAGAGGAAGTAGGATGGGGAATTAGCTAGTCCGTTGATTTAAGCAAGCCGCCAGGTTATCATTATGAAATAAGAAAGCTGCTCACACTTCCTTTGATCATATATCTACCACAAGACAAAATGAATAAATTCCAAAATAACATTCACTGAAAGAGAAATTACCACTAAATAAAAGTAGTGGTTAACTTTTTATTTAAATAATATATCTATAGAAGTTATATTATTATGTTTTTTTCCCTAGGGTTCATGTGGATTATAGGGCTTCAACTTACGGAAGCCTTCGAAGTGAGGACGGGAGTGAGGCAAGGCTGTCTACTATCACCAATGATCTTCCTGATTGCAATTGATTGAATAATGCGACAGACAACGGCAACCAACGAGGGAACAGGCATAAAATGGACTGACACAAAAGACTTGGAGGATCTGGATTTCGCCGATGATATATGTCTGATTTCCCATAAACTGGAAGATATGCAAGTGAAAAGTAACAAGTTGGCAGAAGAAGCATCAAAGATAGGACTTCCTTCAGGTGAACATAGAAAAAACAGAGATGATGAAGATTCCTTGCAAACATCAACAGCAACAACAACAGACAACAATCAGCCAGCATAAATGGGAGGAACCTGAAAGTAACAACCTCCTTCACCAACTGACCTGGGAAGCATCGTTTCAATTACAGGCGGACGGAACTGACGAGGATATCAAAGCCAGAATCAGAAAAGCAAGACAAGCTTTCATTACTCTCAAATCTGTGTGGAGGTCAACAGCACTCAGCATCAAAAATAAGATCCGGATTTTCAACTCCAATGTAAAGTCAGTGCTACTATACGGATCAGAGACTTGGCGAGTCATAAAGAGCATCTCAAACAAACTTCAAACCTTCATTAACAACTGTCTCCGCTCAATACTCAAGATCAGATGGCCAGAAAAGATCAGCAACAGGGATCTCTGGGAGCGAACCAATCAGGAACCGATTGTGAAACAAATAGGCAGAAAGAAATGGAGATGGATTGGCCATACGCTGAGGAAACCATCAAGTGACATCACTAGACAAGCCCTCGAGTGGAACCCGAAAGGGAGGTGGCGAGTTGGTCGTCCAAGGGTGACTTGGAGGAGGTCATGCGAGGAGGAGATGAAAGCATGTGGACAGACCTGGAGCAGGGTGAAAAAGTTGTCAGAAAACCGAAGGCAATGGAGGTGCGCAGCTGAAGCCCTATGTTCCTCTAGGAACTAAAGGATACAATAATAATAATAATAATAATAATAATAATAATAATAATAATAATAATAATGGGGCTTCAACAATGCATCTACATTTTCTGTTTTCTGCGCTCATCTTCAGCTGGGTTCGAGATTGCGCGTAATCTCCCCCCACCACCACACGATCTTTTCTATATCACCCTCGGATCCACATCCAACTCATCGTTTCCTATCAGGATTTCACTCGAGCAACGACCTGCATTGCGCAAGATATCATTCGATGGCCTCTTCAACTTATTCTCAATCCACCTCCATTTTCTTCTGCATAATTGTTGAGCAATCGGCTCTGGATTGGTTCGTCAGCAGCAGGCAGAGTTTCTGACTGCTGATTCTTTCTGGCTGGCCAGCTGGCCGTTTGGTCTTCAGTATGGAGCCAGTCAAGTGGATAGCTGTTAATAGACGTTTGCCGTAGCTGGTTGGAAATGCTTTTTGTAACGCGCAGTGTAAGTTTCTGAGCAGTATAGAAGAAGTGAATGACTTTATATTAGTGTTGAAAATCCGTGTCTTGTTGCTTATGCTGAGTTAGTACAGAGGATTTCCAAACTGGTTTCAGATTGACAAATGCGTATCTTGCCTTCCCTATTCTGGCTGGCCAGCGTTGACGTCTTTATCCATTCTGATTGCCTGTAGTTGAAACGATGCTGGCTTCCTAGATAAGGGAAGGAAGTGCCCTCTTTCAAATCTCTCCCGTTAATGGTGGTTGGTGCTGATTGTTACTGCTGTTGGCTGGTTATCTTCATAACCTCCACCTTCTCCATGTTCATCTGATATTCTGTCTTCGACTCCTATCAGCCTGTTCTGCCAGTGTTTTGGTTTTCGCCTGTAAGTCTCCCAGTCTTAATGACATTAAACACAAATTATCCTCGCATGAAATCCAGATCTTCTAGAGTCTTCTTATCGGTGGTCCAACGTAGTGCTGTTTTCTCACTCCCTGTACACAGTCTGAAGCATAATCCAGTCCACCACAGTTAAGAAGGTAATCGTTGATAACAGGCAGCCTTGCCCTACTCCTGTATTGACTTCGAACGCCTCACTGAGTTTTGCATTGTGGATCACCTAATAAATGGCATTATCATCAAAGTTAAATACTGACATGGATTAACAAAGTAGTAAAGAATTTATCAGTAAACCACTTTTATTTAGCCTTAAAATTTTGTTTAGAATTCTATTATCTGAAATAGATAACAACTTTATTTTATCAACTCTTTTATTCATCCCAATAGTGTATATTTCTTGATGAAATTTTGTTTAAAAAGCTCATTGAGAAATGAAGAGATTCAAAGTTTTATAATAGCGCGGAAATCAACTCTTTAGAAGTTGAAGTACAACTGAAAAAGAACAACACACTTCTCAGTGAAATCAAATTATTTCTTAGTTAACTTCCGGAAGTTTAGCAAATTCTAGGTGAATATTGAAATCCTCTGACAAAAAAAAGAACGCATTAACTACAATGTTGAAAACAATTTATTATAAAGAATTAAACTGAGCAAAGAATATCCTTTTCGATAATTTCCTATTCTGGCTCTACAATTATATGTATATATGTTTATATACATAGATAATGGGCCTTTGAAAGATGTAATTGATGAACTAGAATTCTACTGCCGGTACATGGATGATACATTTTTGATTATGAAAAATTGAGGATGAAGCAAAGAACATCCTTGTTGACAAATTTAGCGATGTTTATTCTGCAATAAATTTTACCAGTGAGAAAGAAAGTGACTGACATTTCACTCCTAGGCGTCCTTATGACTAGAAGACATATGGGTACAGTAAGAAGTGTATATAGAAAACCTACATCAACTGGTCAGTATACTCATTTTTTTTCACTTCCCATCCTTGAAATACAAACTTAGTCTAAAAAAGTGCTTGGTCCACAGGGCAAGAGCAATCTACTTTAATGAATGTCTTTGTGAAGAGCCTAGTATTATTAAACAGTTGCTGAGTGAGAACGGCTATCCGGGAAAACTTATCGATAAGAATATGAATCCAAAATCAAGACAGGCCAAGTCACCAACATCTCCGAAAAAGGCCTTGTTCTTACAGCTTCAGTTCCTCAGGGATAATATCAGTGAGAAATTAACAGAATGCCTAAGGAATGTGGTAGAAAGAGTATTCAGTGCTGCTGAATTATGCTACCTTCTTAAAATCACCCCTATTTTGCTTTCGAGAGTTGAAGATACGCTGCCTAATTCTGCATTTCCTATGTGTATCTACAATTTGACTGCTCCTTTGGAGTCATTCACCTAGGCCGTACAATTAGGCGTGTTTGTTGTCGGATTTCTGAACACCATCCTGCGACTTCAAGTAAGGGGCAAACAAAATCCATCCATGGCTCTGTCCTGTCCCATCTTGTGGATACGAAACACAAGACTGATGTTAACAAGGCGGCTTTCAAAGTCATCTACTGTCTACCAACTAATCTTAACTTTACCTTGAGAGTTTGTTTACAACATATTGCTGAGGCTGGCTGTTGGTTTCTACACTAAGTAACCTAACTTATATATCCAAAAGAAGTTAGTTCAGACACTGTCCTCACCCTAGCTATCAGGGCTTTAATGATCCTCAATTTGATGTGGAAATTTCCTTAATTTTATTTGATATTCCATTTGCTATTACATTTTTATGTTTATCATAATTCGTGCATCTTTCCTGAGCTGTAATTCCACTGATCTTACTTAGCAAATCGATAGTATTTAAAAACACCAATATTGTTAATGATGACCATTCTAGAATATTTCATGTATATAAAAATATGTATAATTGTAGAGCCAGAAGAGGGAATTATCGAAAAGGATATTCTAAGATCAATTTTCTTCCAAATATTTGAATGAATTCATTATAAAATATCCACAGAAGATTATTATATATATATATATATATATATATAATATTCTGCTTCTTTTGGGCTTTTTGTTAATCAACATTCATCAAAAGAAATATATTGAAACTCAAGGACTTAGGCGTTGCATGAATGAAGTTGAATACAAATTATTTACGGTTGTGATTTTAGATGACTTAAATGAAAATTGAGGCGAAATCTACTTTTAATGATTGTTCATATTATTTGTGGGAATTTCTCATTAGGACATACGGAAATTCAGCTAACTTCATGATTGATCTCAAGCCCTCATCTCCTCCTCACATGATCTCCTTTATGTCACCCTTAAAACACTGCCCACATCGTCATCTCCCATTCGGGTTCTACTTGAGGTTTTGCCTGGTGCGCGCTGTTATTCTCTGGTCTCTTCAACGTGTGTTCCATCTGTCTTCGCATTCCTTAGCATATTTGTTGAGCAATTGATTCCTGGTTGTTTATCCTATCTGGCTGATCACATAATCTTAAGTGTGGAGAGAAGGCATCAGTTCATAAAAGTCTCCAGTTGACTGTTGGAGGTAGTTTTGAGGGAGTGTAAAGTCTCCGAATTACGTAGAAGCAGTGACCTGACAGCAGTGTTGGAAATCTGAAACTTGTTCCTTATGCTGATTGCAGCAGATTTTCAACCTAACTTCGGATTACGTAACACATGTTTTACTTTTCTCATCTGTTCCTAGCTGGTTCACATGGCATTTTAATCCCCTCAGTGGTTGTTGATACACTTTGCCAATAAGTTTATCATCGCAAAGTTATAAGTAGTTTTTATCAATTAAGCTTGTAAATGTCAATAAAAAAGTGGAGTTTTGTTTACAGTTCTCACCCATCCAATCTCATCAAATGAAGCTAATTTAAAAATTATGTGAAGTAATTTACCATATATCAAAATATTTATGCATTATATTTGAGAGCCTGCTTTGCCAATTCTGTTAGCACAAACAACATACTGTTTGCAGTTATGTTTAAGTTTTAGGCATCACAGTGGAACATTTCTATGATGGATACAGAGATCTTAGACAGTTGTAGTGATATTTGAACGGGCATATATTCCTCTGAAGTTGTACAGTAGCTCTCTCTGTCTCGGAAAGAGTCCGGGAAAATACGGCTCATTGGTTTTTACCCATCTAAGACAACATACGAATCCTGTATGATACCTCTGAACCTCAGATAATTGATCATTATTGGTAGGATTTGAAAACTACATTAGTTAACTTAATTCCATTTCATATCATATCACATGTCTCATTTATTAAACAGTGAATTATTTAAGGAATTAAGAAATTTGCCACTAACACAATCACTAATAAATACATAAATACCTTAGTCATTTTGATTGTATTCACGGGAAAGGCGTCAACTAATTCTAATGCTTATACGTCATGTTAATCACAATCTATTGTTAATCCTGTGAGATGTTTTAGGAAATCCATTAGTGCTTATTATCATTTAGAAAGTGTAACTAGCCTAGATAATTATCTATTTTTTGAGCAATACTACTTTGACATTCATATAAGACGAAGAAGAAGAAAAACATACACAAAACAAGACTGAAAGCTTCACAACGGACTGACATAAAGGACATTGGATAAAGTACAAACCTGTAAAATCATTGGAAAAGCATAAGTCATGAAATATTCTGAAGGTCAGTAAACTAGTCACAAATGACAGAGATAATTTTTAGTTGGATAACATAGTGAGTAACCAGTTTATTCATGTACATTTATTACTGCATTCAAATCAGCTGTGATGTTTACACTTCATTGAGCACTATTAAATTCTAGACTGAACCCTGCAAAAAACAATAAATGAATAAAAGTCATATCAAAATTAATTGCAGTAGTCTAATACTAGAGGGGAAAAAAAAAGCTTCCGAACAGTCAGTTTTTCAGACTTCATACGACAAAGAATATGTAACGTAATGTAGCGCAGTGCAGTGCAGTGCAGCGCAGCGTAGAGCAGAGCAGCATATCTACTGAATTCAGAGAGAGCAGAGAGAATAAAGCAGAATGCTCATTTATGATAAATCAAACCAAATAAAAATAATTTTTAATGGATTTCCTTTGTTTAACATTCTCTTTCCTGTGTTTTGCTCTTTTCTCCTGTGTAAAGTAAAAATAAAAATAGAGAACTTACTGTATATAAAATAGATACAAATGGAGGTAGAATGAGTGGAGCTAACTGTCTACTTCTACTTCTCCTCCTACTCTTCGTCCTCTTTCTCCTCTTCACTACATCTTTCTTTGATTTTCTATTTGCTTTTTCCTCCTACTTCTGTGAATAAACGCGCGCGTTTGTGTGTGTGATGCTATCCATATTCTTCTCACGGGTAGCATCTTAAATCCAAAATAACTTTTAACACTAAGATGAAAAGCTAAAAGAAGAGCAAAGATTGCAGTGGATAACCAACAACAACAACAACAAAAAATGAAATGGGCGTTAACTCTCTCTCTCCTTCTCTGTGAGTAGATTGATTACCTTGAGAAGTTTTGCTTATATTTCTATTTCTTGCAAAGGCTTCACTACTTTAAAACGTAAATTTTTCCACTAAATACAATATGCAATTGTTTATTGTGAATATACATACAACACGCACACACACATACACACGAGAACAAGTACGATGCAATATAATTTTTTTACGGATTTTATATTCGATGCAGAAAGGTGAACACTTACCTAAAAAGCGTCATTGACTTAGTTGTTAAACTAGTTAAGTTCAATTAGTGTCATCTGGACATTTCTATGATTCGAGGAAATAAGTTGCCCTAGATTCATAGCTGTAAAAAGTCTAAAGGCGATTAGATAGAATTTTATGTGGATATTTTCAACTTTAAGAATTAGAATTAACTTAAATAAGGACAATGACTTTGGAAAACAAGTTTGAGAAAGAAAAAGCTCAACATAGTTGGATTATACTCTCATGTGTATTGTCTCATGTGCATGGTCGGCGAGCATCCTAACCGATGTACCGCCTGTGCCTTCTACTAATGCTTCAACGTAAAACAATATACCATGATCACTCGACTACTTTTCTCAGAATGAGAGGATGGGATATGATAATATCTCTCCTCCTCTCATGTTTTATATGTCTTGATGGAGGAAATTCTTATGGAATCATAAAACATAAATTTCTAAAGAAGATATGATGGTGATAAAGTGCAGTGTCATTTTAATATCTTTATGAAAGTCTAAGTACGATTAGTGTACATTTTACACCTGTAGGTGTTGATATGTGGTGATACTTTTAGAAATGCTCCACAACGAAATTCAGTTTATGAACAGAGAACGAAATAGGTGAATGCACTGACTATATATTAGCTTGAGAAATTTCATCACCTACAAACAAATCGGTTATGAAATTTTTATAGCAGCTAAGTAAGGTGAATTCAGCGTTTACGAACTTATGGAATCTATTCAGTGGTGAGTGTACAACAATGCAGGTGGATATTTTATTCTAACTTTGTGAGAAAAGACAACTGGAGATAGAAAACATAAAGGACTTGTGGCTTTTCAATTGAAGTGAAACCGTTGGATAAGTGGTACTAAAGTGTGATACAGACTACCACTTTGGTTCATGAAGTCATCTGCTTTTACTGGTTTAGTTGGATAATATGGGGTAAAATAAATGTGAACTTGCCAACCATTGCAAGGTGCCATTTCACCTGTATTAGGTTAAAACCAGAAGAAAATTAAGGATAGTTAGGCTAAAACATCTTAACATTCTATGAAGTATCGGTGCATGGTGTCACTGGTGTTCCGTTTCTAACAGACAGAGATAGTGAGAAATAGTCACTGACGGCAGGATACACAAAAAGTTCAAATCTTTTTAATTGAACATGTGGTAACAATCAGTCTAAATGTTTAGTGTTCGATAAGGTGAGAAAGCCAATCGACTGGTTTATGTATCTTTATTGTTTAAAACGACTGGGATATGTGTTAATCAGATTACATCACTGTCTTACCAGGAGATCAATGTCAGTTGAACATGCATTATTTTTGAAAATATCAGGGTGTTGGTAGTGAAACAAATGCATGAAGTGACTGAATATGAATGTGACCAACGAATGGGGGGATATAACCTAATTTAACAGCTATATGAAGATGCAGCAAGTGAAGTGATTCACAGCGGAAAACTCACTGTAGCCGGTGAAGTGAAGACAGGTGTAAGATAAGATTGCCTGTTATCACCGATAGTATTTCTGATTGTGGTGGGACCTGTCATCAGCTAGACTGTGGAGAGTGAGAAGACAGGCTAAAACCAACAAGTTGGTAGAAGAAGCTAGCAGCGAATACAGGACTTCAGATGAAAATAAAAAGGACAAATATGATGAAGATAGCCAACCAATAACAAGCACTAATTATTATCAATGGAAGAAGTGTGCGTTGGTGGCACAGTGGTTAGGACTCTCGTCGACCATGCACATGGTCCGAGGTTCGATCCCCTGCCGACGTACACATGATATCTATGGTCGGCCTGCAAATTTGGGCTACCGATATCCATGTAGAAAATTCCATACTTGTACCAAAAATACAGTGTGGAATCAAGCTGTAAACAAAATATAATAATATGTAATAAGTTTGAAAGAGTTAACTTTCTTTACTTATATAAGCAGAATCGTTTCAACTAGAGGCATATGGAATGGATGAGAATGCTATGGCCAGCCAGGGCTGGAGAGGCAAGGCAGATAGAGCTTCTTAACTCCGAAGTCGGTATAGAAATCGAATGCACTAAGTATAAAAACAAAGTGGGGATTTCCGACGCTAGTGTCAAGCCAGTGGGTGCTTCTAAGTGGTTCATAGACTTCGAGCACGCTTCACAAAAGTCATTCCCAACAGCAAGCTGCATACATTTATCAACGGCTGCCTTCAACATCAAGATGTTGAAGATCAGATGGCCAGAAAGCATTAGCGACAGAGGACTCTGACAACCAACTAGCCAGCCAAGAACCTATTCCCTTACAAATATGCTGGAAGGAATGAAGACAGATTGAGACACACACTGAATAGACCATTGAGTGACATCAGGCGCCAGGCCCTGGATGGTAAGTGACTAGTTAAGCGTCCAAAGGTTAAATGAAAGGGATTGTGTGAGAGGGTGGTGAGAGCCAGTCGGTCGATATAGAGGATTGCAAAGAACAGGATGAAGTGAAGCTGAATCGCTATGTTCCACCTGGAACCTCATAGAATAATAATAATGACGATATGTGTCACCTGTTTTAGATACTAAGGATAATATGACAGATGCTAAATACATTTATTGGTTAACTTGAAAGTGCAAAAAGTAGACAACAGATGTTACTAAGTTTCTTTTCATTCAATAACTAATATCTATTCATTAAACGCTAAACGTAGAAATGGATTTTATTTTAGTTTGCTTTGAAATCTCCAAAATAGGCTACTGTTTTTTATTGTTATATCCATGCGCCTATTTCAAGCTATAATCATCAACATTAGGCCTTAAATTATATCGCTAAACGACACTGAATATAAAAAAAAAAATAAAACAGAATTTCATTATAATTACTGTTCTAGTCTATTATTTTCTACATTACAAGCGCTCATAGCAAGTAAGCGAAGGTTGGTGTTAATGACTTACCTTCTCTCTCTCTCCCTCTGAAGGTTGTTCACACAAGAGTTGTTCAAATAAACATCGAAACCTATAATTTCTAGAGTGTTCATTTCTTTCTTTTTTGCCATTAGATATTAGGAATGTGAACCGTCTGCCTACATTTTGAAAAAAGGAAAGAAACAACTACTGTAATTATTGTAATATTTAGCCCACAGAAGAAACAAAACTTTAGAAAGAATGAGGGTTTGTTTCCTAGCTCATTAAAAAATGGGACAATATATTTGCCAAAGTTTATGTTAATTCATGTGTTATGTTTTATGATTTAAGTTTTCTATAATCATTAAACCCATCAGTTTATTTTTCACTTATGTAAAAATCGTTTACTGTAGTAAAAATGGTATCTGCATCAAAAAGGAATACTTAGTTGTCGATAAACAGGGAAATTTAGAAATAGGACATATGGAATCACTCATTTCTAAGCAATGAAGGGACAGGTGACATAAGGTCATTATTGATCCTGAGGATACACCTGCTGGTATATATTTGCAGTTTTAGAAAAGTTTTCTCTATCTGACATTGGAGTGTATCCAACTCATGAAAGGTACAGACTTTTACACTAGGCTATCTTGGCGTTAAGAGTGGACCATTTCAAGGATCGATTGTGTATGGCAGCTGTTCACTGAATGGTAACGAAAGCACTGAGCATCTTTCATGCAATGAGTGAACCTCTGGTCTAACGGAATCTGCTGACTGACATACTGTCTGTTATCGAGCTACATTGCATTTAACAGTCAAGTCACATGATTAGTATTTAAGTGTTACACTTTTGCTGATGAAACATTGAATGAGTAAATAAACCAGTACACAGAGGAACTCATTAACAGGTACAGAAGATCTGAAGATGTAAACGCAAAACAAATCATTGTCAGCTGGAAGCCTGTCGTCACTTAAATTGGTTTGAAGGTGTTAATACATGACGGTAACAGTCAAGAGAAAACTGAATACCTCACTAGCCCAAACCTATCGTACAGTTAAGTTATTTTTTGTACATTGAGTGACCTGCTTTTTGGTGTCATCAAAGTTTGACAGGTGATAAATCTAGTCGTGGACACAGGTCTAAGTGTATGTGCGGCAACGGTCACATTGTACATATATACCGAGAGTCTACGTCTCAAAGGCAACAAACGGTTCCAACACCGTTATTTTCACTGCGTATATAATCCAGATACCCCAGACAACAACCAAAAGCACACTTAGGCAGTGAGTGGCTATCAATGATATCACCAATATAAGCCAAAGGCCTAATGCAGTTGGAACTAATCTCCTCCTGCAGGATTACGACAGCAAGATTCAAATTAATAAGAAGGCAGGAAGATCACAATTATCCAATGCTAAGCACAAACAACGCGGAACGAGAGAAGAAGCAAGATTTCTATAGCCAACTACAAATAGTAACGGACAATATCCCAGATAGCAACATCAAGATGCTAATGAGAGATATAAATGCACACTAGACTAGAAGCAAACAAAACAGGAAAAGAATTCATCAAGGCTCGAGAAACTGTCGGAGAAATGGATAACAGTAGGAAAATCTCGAAGAATTCTTGACCTTCAGTGACTTGGTGATCCGAAGCAGCCTGTACAAACACAAGGATATACACAAAGCAACATGGGTTTTGCCTGACGGACACACTACAAACTACGAGGACTTCATCTCATCAGTGCTCAGTGAAGTGGAGACGCAGCCTACGGAAAACAAAGTTCAGAAGGGGTGTATGTGTCGGTTCAGACAATCACTTTGTTCAAAGGACCTTCAAGATCAAGCTGAAATCTTTCAGAACAACTGGAGACACACCACAATTCAAGTTCAACATTCAGAAACTGAAATAGGCAACTAAAAAAGATATCTTCACTACAAATCAGATTAGAGCAAAGTCAGGGACACTGATTGGTATCACTGAGGAAACCTTTGTGGAAGAACATTGGAACTAGCCTCCTGATGTCAATGTTTAAGGAGACGTGTATCACCGTTCTAGGAGAAAATAAGAGGCAAGAAAAGGAAAGGCTCTCAACGGACACCTATCTGAAAGCTAATCGAGAAGAAAAGAGGGAGATGTTGAAAGAGAAGATGACTACTCAATGCAAAGATGGACAAGAGAACAGAAGGAGAAGTTGAGATCAAAACACATCTCACCCGCTGAATAGAGAGAGAAGTGAACATGAGTGCTAGGAAAGAAAAAAAGCAGTTTTACGTCCCAAAAAGAGGAGACAAATAAAATAATGGGCTGATTACTTCAAAGGACTCCTGAATCGATCATCACCTGCAACTCACCCAAAAATACACCACCACCAGCAGCACGCTCAGAAGTGGCTGCCAGCAGACTCGAATCCTCCAACGGAAGCAAAAATCTTGGATGCAGTCAAGCGACTGAAGTCCGACCGAGAGGGTGTCACGACCAGATGCAATTCCTCTGAAACCCTGAAAAACTACAGAGGACGTGCTCATGCCATTATTGCAAAATTTTGGATGGAAGTAGAGATGCCTACAGATTATGAGAATGGCTGGCTACTATGTGAGGCTACCAAAGAAAGGAGACTTTGGCCTGTGCAAGAACTGGCGCGGAATAATTTTCTTGTCGAAGCCAAATAAAATACTAAGTCGCATCATCCTGGAGAGAAGGAAAGATGCAGTAGATATAGATTTTCGCCACTCAACGGAACAAGCTGCACTCAGGAAAGGCGACTCATGTCTTGATTAAATTGAAACTCTACGCGTCATTACAGTACAAAGCATTGAATGGCAGCTAAATCTACACCTCAGCTTCATCAGTTTTAAAAGGCCTTCGACAACGTTGACCTTGCAGCAATTTGTTAACTACTTCAACACTACTGAGTGCAGTACCACAAATCTTTATGAACTTCATTGAGTAACTTTATGACAATGTCACGTGCCAGGTGATTCACGAAGGAGAACTAAGTGAAGGTGCTGAAGTGAATATAGGAGTAAGACAAGACTGTCTGCCTATTATCATTAGTGATATTCGTAATTGTGGTGAACTGAATTATGCATCACACTGTGAGTAGGGAGTGAGAAGATACGAACACGATGGACTACCGATAATAAGACTCTAGAAGATCAGGGTTTCTAATGTGGATGATTTATGTTTAGTGTCACACAAACTCGAAAACTTAGAGGCAGGTGTAGACCAACAAACTGGCAGAAGAGACTTGTAGACAGCAAAGACAGAAATCCAGGTGAACATAGAGAGGATGGAGATGGAGGTGATGAAGATAATCAACCAACAACAACAACAACCACTAATCACCATCGACGGGAGAGATTTGACAGAAACAGGTCATTCCCTTTGCTTATATAGGCAGCCAGAATCGTTTCAAACACAGGTTGGTGGAATGGATGAAGATGTCAAATCCAGCCATCCAGAAAGAAAGGCAAGGTACGCCTTCATCATCATCAGTCTGAAACCAGTTTAGAAATCTTCTGCATTCAGCTGGCTTAAACAACAACACTCGGATTTTCAACACTAATGTTAAGTCAGTTAGTGCTTCTCTATGGGGTCAGAGACTTGCACTGCGTGTCACGAAAAGCATTTTCAGCCGCCTTCGACACACTTATCAACAGCTGCTTTCTCTGGCTCCATATTGAAGATGAAATGTCTGGCCAGAGCCGGCCAGAGTGAATTAGCAACAAGAAACTCTTGCTGATGACAAACCAACCAAGAGCTGATTGCTCAACAAATATGTAGGAGAAAATGGAGGTTGATCGGGCATATGTTGAGGAGGCCGTCGTATAACGTCACGCCCTTGGCTCTCCAGTGGAATCGAAATAAGAAGCGACGAGTGGGTCGTCAGTGCAAGGGTGACAGGGAAGAGATCATGCGATTCGGAGGCGATGAGAGATTATGGACAGCCTGGACCCAGTTGAAGAGGATGACAGAAAATAGAAGAAAGTGGATATGTGATATTAGATACTTGAAGGCAATCGGCGGGAAGCCTTGAACCTAGGTTTCGTGGCAGTTAGCACTCATCAGCAAGGCGTATCTGCAACCTTGAAGGAACTCATATCCCTTCTGAGATTCGAACTGGCGTCCCCCAGTGGGGCTGCAGTCATAGACGTTACCACTGGGCTATTTGGGCTCGGGATTGACTTCCTGTAGGACTGTGGTGGGTATTTTGATTGGACACCAGTTGCTAGGAGTACTGACTCTTGAAAACCAAATATCATAGTATTCTTTTAGATTCACTTATTCAGCTTTCTCTTTATCATATATAAAACTATGGATTTATGTTCTCACGATGGCGTACTGAGTTCAGTTTAAAACCCAACTGTTACTTATGATACAAGCGAAAAAAACGTATCGCCACTATTATTTCGGATTTAATACATGTTCGCCAATATTTTAATGTGCTTTAAATAAGAAAACATCATTCTTTAATAAAACTCAAATTAAAACGTAAAAAGAAGGAAGGAATACTTGTTTATTTGTTTCAATCTATCTTTTGTCTGCCTTTTGTTGTTCGCTTATATCATTGTGTTTATAAAATGTTTTTGATATTGAAAATTAATTTAGGAAATTAATTTTTAGTGCTTATTGTATTATATTCACATGCGACTCTTTAATTCCTTCTTTGCGAAAAGTTTGATAAATGAATAAGAATATTTCATTTTCTATAGCCAATTATGTGATTAATTGTTTGTAGATTTTAATTTATATGTATATGGGTTTTCATTTCCTGTGAACGTCAAACTGCCACTAGAAATTGGTATTTCCATTGTCTGATTAAATGATTATCGCAACAGGCTGATACCGATAAGAATAATACGCTTCATTTAATGATATTTTCACAATGTCATGATAATTTTGATTGATTCCGGCTGGATAACTAACAAACTGCAAGAAACTTGAAACGATTGAGTAGTAGCTTAAGCCGGTCATTTTTTCAATCCACTGTCTGAATGCCTAATACGCTGAATGGGTTTGTGATATCTGAAATACAAGTATCTATACAGCAACGATATGCATTAAAGAACATCTTCCTTTCATTGAGTTCTAAAATTAGGCTAACTGAAGTAAATGTGTCTATCGATTTCATTACAACATGAATGGAATTAAATCGTTATCCAAGATTCTGTCGGAAATCACTGTAAAGATTACTATTAAGACTGAATGCCAGGAAGCGTTGGAACATTTTAATTTCAGTCAGATTAACTATACTGAGGATGACCTTGACAGAAACGCATTACAACGTCAAACTGCAATTGACAGTTTACCAGATGAGTTACGTTCTGTGTTTATGAACTACATCCTAGATGTTATTGATAAACGTATGAAAAAGCATTGTGTTCATCTAATAAAAATACTGAATAGACAGTTACCCCAAAATCTATTTTCAAAACCTCTTGGAAGGTATGTTCATAACTTTCCTAGTATTTCTCTTACTCTACTAGAACTAGAGTTCGTGTCACTAAGCTCAAAGTTTTCTGATATTGTAAGTCTTTCAGTAAGATTAGAAACTGAATAACAGTTTGTAAACCCTTTTTTTCAACAGGACAAATAACTTAGTTACGCCCCTAATTTGCAGTCAGAAGAATTCGAAACCACTCTTGTCGAAAACTTGTACCAGAATATAATGACTGGATTCATATTATTAGATAAAGTTGATTGCATCGATAAGATGAACAGTATTCTACAGGATAATGCAAAGTTCCAAAAACTAACCAATGAGAAAGACGATACAGACAAAAGAGAAAGGGGGATTTTCCAAGGCGTTGAAAACTCTACTTTGCGAGCATATGGTCTCTCCTCAAATTTTCGGATATCTACTGCCTGTAGGAAGAAATATACTTGGAATGTACGAGCTACCTCAAGGTTTCTGACCCAGCTTGACAATGTTACCAATATTGCACATACTGAAGTCACCGTATCATTAAGTTGTAAGATGGCGTGCAGACATACTTGAACCAGTGCAGCTGAAAACAGACGGGTATAGTTTGAAAGACACTTCAAAATTTATGAAAAACGTCAACGATAAAAGGATCAGTGATGAATAATTGGTTACTATGTATGTGACTAACTTGTTCATTGTTATTATTTACCTATTATTTCCTTGGGTTCCAAGCGAAACGTAGGGCTTTCAAGACCAAAATGCCATTCCACTACGTTCACATCAGTATTTTTTATCTGGATTTACTACTGCCTATAAGCTTTCGTCTCATCATCAGACTGTATACTCCATGTTGCCTTATGGCTCAACTCGCCATTACCATTCTGTCTTCTGTTCGAGGCGATGGTTCCCAAGCGATGTCACTCAACGATCTCCTCAGAGTGTGTCCAATCCATCTCCATTTCCTTTGGCATATGTGTTGGGCAACAAGTTGTTGGTTCAATCGTTCAAAGAGTTTCTTGTTACTAATTCATTCTAGCCATCTGATCTTCAGTGTTAAACCAGCGAAGGCAGTTATTGACAAAAGTATGTGACTGGCTGTTAGAAATGCTTTTCGTGATAGGCCATGATTCTGACCCATGTAGAAGCACTAACTGACTTAAGATTAGTGTTGAAAATCTGAATCCCGTTGTTCATGCTAGCTAAATGCACAAGATTTCCAAACTGATTTCAGACTGGTGAATGCGTACATTGGCCCTCCGATTCTGGTTGGCTGGCTGGCTTTAACATATTCATTCGTTCCAAGTGTCTGTATTTGAAACGATATTGGTTGCCTAGTTGAGTGAAGACAATGACATATCTCTATCAAATCTCTTCTGATGATGACGGTTGGTGCTGATTGATGTTGCTGTTGGTTGATTATCTTCACCACCTCCGTTTTCTCTATGTCCACCTGGAGTCCTTTCCTCGCTGTCTACCAGCCTCTTTATCCAGTTTATTGGCTTTCGCCTGTAAGTCTCCGAGTTTGTGTGACACTAAACATAAATCATCCACATTAGAAACCCTGATCTTCTAGAGTCTTATTATCGGTAGTCCATCGTGTTCGTATCTTCTCACTCCCTACTCACAGTGTGATGCATAATTCAGTTCACCACGATTACGAATATCATTGATGATAATAGGCAGTCAGTCTTGTCTTACTCCTGTATTTACTCCAGAGTCTTCAATGAGTTTTCCCCTGTGGATCAACTGACACATGACATTGCCATATGGCTACTGGCTGAAGTTCATAAAGATTTGCGGTACTGCACTCAGTAGTGTTGAAGCAGTTTCCAAACTGCTGCAAGGTCAACGTTGCCGAAAACCTTTAATCTGAGGTAGAGATCTGACTGCCATTCTATTCTCTGTCTGTTTGAAGACGTGTAGAGTTGCAATTTGATGAGCACATGACTTGACTTTCCTCAATTCGGCTTGTTCCAGTGGGTGGCGGAGTTCTGCATCTAGTACATCTTTGCTTCTGTGCAGGATGACACGACTTAGCTTTTTAATTTGTATGAACAAGAATATTATTTCACACCAGTTCTTATACTGGCTGAAGTCTCCCTTCTTTGGCAGTCTGATAAGGTAGCAAGCTTTTTTTTCTAATCAGTAAGCACCTTTCCATCCTTCCAAATTTTTGCAGTATTGGCATGAGCACGTTCTCTGTAGTCTTTCAGAGCTTCAGGAGAACTCCATTTGGTCGGCTGGATTTCAGTAGCTTGATCGCACTCAAAATTTGTGCTTTCATTGGAGGATTGGTGTCCACTGGCAAGCAGTTCTGTGCGTGCTGTTGGCAGGGGCGTATTTCTGGACGAGTTGAAGGTGATAATCTGTTCAAGATTCCTTTGAATTGATCACCTCATTGTTTGCTTTGTCTCTCCCCTTTTGAGGCGCATAACTGTCTTTTGTCTTTCCTAGCACTCATCTTCACTTCTCTCTTTATTCAGTGAGTGAGATGTATTTTGAACTCAGCTTCTCTTTCTCTTCTCTTGTCCATCTTTGCATTGAGTAGTCATCTTCTCTTTCTCCGCCCTCCACTCCTCTCTTTTATTAGCTTCCAGGTAGGTGTCCGTGGAGATCCATTCCCTGTCTTGTCTCTTCCTTTTTCCTAGGACAGTTGTACACGTTTCCTTGGACACCACCTTCAGGAGGATAGTTCCAATGTTCTTCCACACAGGATTTCTCAGTGATGCCATGTAGTGTCTCCGAATTTGCTTTTATCTGATTTGTAGTGAAGGTACCGTTCGCAGTTGCGTATTTCAGTTTTTGAATGTGAGTTGAAGTCTCCAGCGAAGAATAAGTTTTCTTATTATATTTTCTAGTGCTTTGGCTTTTTCTGTCGATTGGATTGATTTTCTGGGGTAGAGTTGCTAGCTCCACACCCAGCCGTCTATCTTTCTGGGCTTGGCAGCAGCCAGAAAACTGGTGACATGGTAAACTATGTGAGTTTATCTTATTGGAGGCCATTGATTTAATTTGTAAATCTGTGCTAGAAATTAACGAGGAAGTAGGTATTCTACCTCTGTTGTGCGATAAACCTGCAGTTTCAGTTTAATAACGGAGTGTATATATTTAAAAAAGAAAGACTAAGGGCGTGCGAATGAACTCCCTCTGGGTCTTATTTTAACCAACTTATTTATGGCAAAATTAGAAGATGGTTCACTCAAAAATACAGTCGATGAATTCTCCTTCTATTATAAGTATATACGGACGACACTTTTATCTTGCATAAGAATAAAACCAATACTTAGTTCCTTCCTAAAACGTTCAGTGTTCCTTGCCCAAATACTGAGTCCACGTATGATACAGTGCTGTTACTTTTATCTTTATTATCATTATCATACCACGTTATAATTGCATATTTTAATCTTAGCTTATAATAAAACAAAACCCTATGTTATCTAATTACTGTGAGACCATAGTTTACTTCTACATTAACAGTGACTGTTTGCGTAGATTAATTAAATACTTGCATGAATTTATAATTATTATTATCTTTTTTATTATAGCTTGATTCCACACAGTACTTTTTAGTAGAAGTATGGAATTTTCGGCATGTGATATCGGTAGCCCAAATTTAGCAGGCCGACCATTGATATCAGATGTGATTCGGCCGGGGATCGGACCGCTGACAGTGTGCATGGTCGGCGAAAGTCCTAACCGCTGAGCAACTAATGTATTTTAATTATTACCTATAAGTCATATTCACACTTTGCAGATTATTTAACAATTTGCGATGTACACAGTTTGAGGCGTGGAACTTTCACCTCAAATCCCTTTAGAAACTAAATTATTCAGGCGGTCAGAGCTGATTTGGCTCTCTGAAGTGAGTCAAACTGGGTACACTGGTGATGAGTTCTGCCCCGAATTTGAATGAAACGATCATCTTGTGTTTAGATTGCCACGATCTGGCTAGCAAAGACTATTCACTGTTGTCAGGCATGTGGAAATAGTTATCTAAGTTAATCGGTAGTACATAATTTTATGCAATTAATTAGTATCCACTAATTTAATTACCATAACTTACGATGCTATTAACCAAATTGGTAATTGCATATTCTGAATGAATGACTTTTGCTGGTTACTTTGGAGCATCAAAAACTGTAATACACCTTGCTTCATTGTTGTCTGACTAAGTTAGTTTCAAAAGAATAATCAGATTTATCAAGACACATATGCTTAGAAAGAATTATTGTGTGCATTATGTTTTAAACATCGAAACCTGTTGCTCCAGTGATGCAGATAGATGTCAGATTCCTTTCTTTTCGATATCCTCGAAGAAAGCAGCCACTATTCACGACAGATAGAGTCTGAGACAGCTACAGAATTGAAATTCAGCAACTCACGCTATATACGGCTATGACATTAATCTAGAAAGAAGCGGCTGACAACCGGGATGAGATTCTTTCTGGTTTTCCAAGCTGTCTGCTTATTCTTCAGTTTATATTTCTTTTCAAGTGACCACAGTATGATTTTGTGGTTGGGATCGAGTTTTATAATTACCATTTTGATGCTAAAGTTATTGCATTATCATTATATACGGGGGGAAATTCAGTGTCTGCTAATAAAATACCATATTTCTAGTGTTCTTGAAATTACGTCCGCTCAAATTTACAGAAATATAATTTAGCAAGTCGTTCGTAAGTCTATTTTAATGTGTGAAATAACTTTCTTTTATAAACTCATCACTATGTCCAAGACATTAGGATATCACCTAAATATGCTTGTAAATACATATGGGTGCAGTTATAATGCATTGGTAGTCTAACCGGCGAGAAATACTGTGGTTAGCTTTGAATCAGCTAGCATCTGTAGCAAATTTACTCAACATACAGCTTAGACTAGTGTGATAAGTCAGGTAGCCCAAATTCCAAAGTCCCCCTTGCTAACTTGACCTCAACAAGTGTGGGTGGTAAATTTTATTTACAGATTCTCACAGAAATCTAAACACTTTTTGCTCTCTCTTCTTTTTAGTGTTATCCTTACTTGCATTCCTGAGTCATGCACATAGCAACTAAGTCGTTTTCATCATTCAGTGGTTACATATTCTCCATAGATCTTTTGATTTTCCCTTCATTCATAGTTAACAAATTTAAGTCTTAGCTCGACTTCTCATAAAATTCAAGAAAATATTGCACCAGTGTAGTGACTTTACAAAGTTATGACAGGAAATTTCATTATTTTTGAGGATTTTGAACAGTAACTTCTTGTGGAACCTGAGTTGGAAACGGACAGTTAGATGTCAGATGGTGACATAGCGTAGATAATGTGTAGTGAAGATGAGAGTTTATTGACAGTTGTGGAGGCAGGCAAGGAGGTCTGAAGACAAAAGAAAAAAATGGAGGTGTGCTCCTGGATCCCTATGTTCCACTAAGAACACAAGTAAATACTAATAATAATAAACTCTGGGATTTTTCTGTGATGATGTGTACTGTGCTATGAAGTCTCTTGGTGTTGGTTTTTGATTCTATTGTGTTCTTCAACTTGTTTATTTTAACTGCGGAGCTTCCATTATTCTTCTAGACAAAAACATCAACGTCACCTTGACAATGAATGGGGGTTTTCAAAGTTCTGTATGAATAAAGTAGCCTGCATTCCTTATGTATCAATGTTTATGCTAGTTTACATGAATGGATTAGAATGAATGCATTTCATATCTTTCGACTACTAGGTTTATTCATGTGGAGTATATATATATATATATATATATATTTTAATTGACGGAATTAATTGTGTGACGCTTAAAACAATGGGTTCAGGGCTCGAGTTTCAGTGGGAGGGACACTATCACTCACTGAAACTACAGGTATATCAAGCTGAAGAGGAGTCCTAAGTGTGACGAAATTCGTATATTCAATGCCACCTCTAGTTACCATAACTTGTCATAATTTATCTTAAAACTGATTCTGGTGTGAAATTTTTTTAAAAAATTAGCTTATTTCTGTCAACTTCTAGTTGTGGTTATTTTACATACAACACTTGTACTCCCCCACTTTTTTTCTTTCTTTCCTTATCTTCAAGTGTGTGATGTTGTTTCCCATGATGGAGTCAGTTTGTTTTTTTCCCTTCACTTTACACACTTCCTAGTTAGCTGATAAAATACTACTGATAGGAGCAATATTAATAGTAGTAGTAGTAGTAGTAATAGTAAAGAAGTCATTTATCATGTTTATAATATTTTCTTGTAATTTTGTTGATGATTTTATCCAGTGAAAAGCAGAGAAAAATTCCATCTTTCCTGACTTTAGAAATAAAAACAGATAAACAGAATGTTCATCTTAATTATTTCAATCACGTAACAAAAAGTGGAACACATTCCTACTGTTCATAATAATACTCAGCAAGAGTAGTAGGAATCAACCAACCAACCAACCAAGATGGTATCCCTCTTTTCTCTTTTTTTTTTTTAAATCCCCTCCTTTTTCATCCTTATCTTTGTTTCATTTTTTCTTTTTATTATTATTATTATTATTACTATGATTATTTTGACTTGTATGACTAATCTTTCCATCTTTGTAGTAAAAATAAATATTCAGTTTTGCTGTCAAATTTTATTAACACACACACGTTATAAGAATAAGAATAAGAGGTAAAAAAGATTTGTTTATTTGGTACTGTAAGGCTGATCAGTTTATCTGAGAGTTTGAACAACAACAACAACAACAACAACAGCAGCCACGAAAAATGGGAAGGGAATAATGAATAATAATAATAATAATACTGATAATTATGTGATGCATAAAGACAAAAAATGTATTCACTCTCCCAAGTGGGATTATTTCTATAGTTGTGTCATCTATATGTGGTGTATAGTAGAATTGACATGACACAGTCTAACATATACTCTCGGACAGATGAAGAGAAACATGTGTATGGTAGTGAATATGAATGATAACGTGTGTTATGCTTATCTATATATATTTCGTCAGTAAATAAAGTCAGTTAGATGGCTTTCGTGAATTTTCGGGGAGGAAGGGGGAGGGAGAGAGAGAGGTAGAACATCTGCTTTGTACCAATGTAGAACCATTCAACGGTGTGAAATAACAATCCCAGGATAACATTGGCTGAATTTCTTGTGACATTGTGCTATACATTGCTAATTGGCACAGGATAAATTTGATGGTACCATTGGATTGTGTCCCAGTGGTTAAATGACCAGGGAGCTCACCATTTAACCCAAAGGTCCTGGATTCAATCCACAGTGTAGTCATGGGTACGTGCTGCTGAACAGTCTTAAACAAGGATGAAACAATATTCCTCAGTTTTCTGCATTTCTCTAACTGAAACCAGTTGACAATCAAACTTGAAGTTCCAAAGAAATTAGAAATAATAGGCTCTTTGAAATGAGTCTAGTGACTGAATAAAAAATACGCCAGCTTTTTAAACTCGTACTATTTTCAGTGTTCATTGTTAAAGAGTAATAGAGCAAAATGAAGTAGCTTTTAGATACTTCATTGTTTTCTACTCCCAAACCTCGTTTGGTTTACTAATCATTAGTAAGTCTTGAAAACAGAGTGCATCAGACATGAGACTAGAAAACCCGCTCTATAAAAGCAACACTGCAACTCAGAAGCTTAAAGCTCCCTTGTTCCAATGGAATAATAATAATAATAATAATTTTTCCTTCACGTTCCCAGTGGAACATAGGGCTCCAAGCTAGTGGCTTGAAGTTTCTGTAGCAGTGTTTAATTTTTACAGGATGGGGTTGCTAGCCTCATGCCCAACCTTTCCTCTTTACCAGCATTATTTCTGGCTCAGTGAGGTAAAGGAGTTCGCCAGCCGGGGGTCGAACCCCGGACCATGTGGATGGTCGGCGAGTGTCCTAACCGCTATACCACCGACGCTGTTCCAATGGAAACGCAATAAGAAAGAAGGTTAATGTTTGACGTAAGATCTGAGGGGAGAAAAAGTAGTTTTCATCAGCCAGTAATATTATACTCAGCAAAGGAATTTAGGCCTATAGTTTAAATTAGCGTCCACTAATTTGAGGTAATTCTGATACATTTTTAGTGAATATATATGTACGTCAAATAATGTACTCTCCTGACCAAGTCATTAATAGTCTGACAATTAATCTGCACGTATTTATATGTTATGATTGATCCATGCTTCACACTTCCTTGGCCCTTACGAAATTGTTTTTGTCGTCTTTATACGTTTATGTCAGTGCTCCTCAGTTAAAATTAAGGTTAAGGCCACTTGACTCGGTTATGAAGCGTTGTATCTACAGGTCTTTGCATTAAAGGGATTATATTTTGGGATAAATGTACCTTCAGCATTTTTGCTGGTGAATGTCAGAACACTTCTTAAATCCCTAAATCAAACATGTCTTCCTGGCAATATACTTTTCATGAAAATAAACTTTCTGTCTTTGGCAATCAGCTAAAGCTATTGGATTCATTATTTGTTCCGTAAACTAATAAATTAAGTGATTTACTGACTTTTTGTAAACTTACACTATGGTGGGATATTCCTTATATGCTTTTCTAAACATTTTCAAAATTTTGTGGAAAGGAGTACCGGAATTTAGATATCTCAGTTTTTTTTTACTTATTGTTGTAAATCAGTAGTATTTTATGAGAGGTGACTTTATTGATTATCGCTCAGACTCACATACATTTTAATGGGCCCAGACTAGCTCCAGTAGTGGAAAGATTGATGCAAGAGAAGATTGGCCTTTTATTTTATTCTATGGCGACTTCTAGTTAATTCACACATATCAAAGCTGTTTTTATAGATGCTTTGTGTTTATATTGTTTCATGTGACAATAGCCAAAGACTTGTAGACTGGAATGAACTTATTCCACTTTCGATTTTTTTCTTTCAAGACGAGCACCAAAGTTAGTGAATAATACACATTGTGCCTACTGAACATGAAAACCACGTTATTATTATTTACTTTATTCCAAGTGGAATATAGGGCTTCAGATTTGAAGTTTTGATAGGAGTGGTGTTTATTTTGATGTGGTGGGTTTGTTAGCTGCTCGCTCAACCTTCTGTCTTTTCCAGGCTTACTACAGGCTAAGTAAGGCTTAGGAATGCGTCGGCCGGGGATCGAAACCCAAACCACATGAGTGCTCGGCTAGCAATCTACCACTGAATACAATTAAATTACAAATAAAGGTGGTTGATACTGAAAGACAAATAAGTATCTGCAACTTCTGAGCGAGTGATTTCTCTACCAAAAATTCGAATGTGTATGGCTTATTGTTACAGCCACAGACAGTGTCATTAAGGGCTGTGACAGAGTCGTTTAAAAGGTTACATTGGGTATTTTGATTTATTATTGGAAAGTGAGCGGTATTCATATTTAGACCTTAGTTACGTTCGATATTTCTTCTGTAGATTTGTAATAGTCACCACAGTAACTTAATTCCACTTGACAGTAATTAGTTGGTGGCAAAGTTGGCAGACAGGCCTTGGTCAGTAGCCAAGCCTAAACAACATAAAATAATCACCATTCACTGGTCAACTAATATACCTAGCACAACACTGCATGAATTCTTCGCGGTGCAAATGATTTGAATACTGACTCCTGCACTGTCTGACATAGATTGTAGCATTTGAGAAAGTGTCATTTTTGATGATACTGATAAGGAGTATTAGTAAGCGTAAACGCCAGCTTTAGAGTTTCAGGTGGCTCATTTATTTAAGTAAAACTCTAGACCAGTTTTAAGTACTCATATATTTTACGCCAAAATGTGATAGTTATTTAACGATATCATACGTTTCAAGCAAACGGATCTGAGCACTACATCATAAAGCTAGTACTATTGATTATACTTACCACTAAAATGTCACAGATAGTGAAGTAGTTAGATGTCGAAGCTTGGATAACAACTAATACCTCATCTTGAGGTATAAATTTCAATTATTCAAAAGTTTGCTTGTTATACTATTTTTATTGTAATGTTTTCCCCTTTTAATAGGTAAAATACGACAAGATGTAATAAGAACAACATCGACTTTTTCGTTTTATGTTTGTCGAATAGGCAGAACTTTCATTCTTTTTAATAAAACCTAGGTGACTGTTAGTTGTAAATGCATAAATCTAAATACTACTGACTGAGTAAGACAAATAGCTGTATACTACTCACACCAACCAGTAATGCTTGCTAGTCAGATCGAAGAGAAGTAAACACTAGCAATCACTACTGGTTGATTTGGGTGGCGTGCAACTACTCATTTCAACCAATCAGTAGTATGTGGTTTTATGCAAATATGTTTGCTTTCTTAATTACCATTTACGGCATCAAGCAGATCACATATTGTGATCTTGATCACTTAGTTTTCAAAGGAAACTGTGGTGAGATTGCATTTCCTGGAACTGTGGAAATTGCAAACTGCGAATTAATTTGCTAATTCAGAACTTGATTTTTAATAGCATGACGTTTTTTAAGCATCGTTTTCATTTGTAGGGGACTAATATTAGAGTTCACTAACATTCCAAGTATAAAAGTAATAATCCAAGTCAGTGGAGTGTTAAATCACAATATATTACCAAAAATACAGTGACGAGTTATAGCAACAAAAAGGATTACTTGGTTATAAAGTGTAAGTCCTCGGCTACAAATTAATTATATAATCCACAGGCACGTTAACTGTTTGGACTGCGTCTGCTGTGTTCCGGTTGTAGAAATGTCTTCGGATGAAAGTAGTAGGCTCCTACAATAAATCCAAAGTTACAACACGGTGTGAGTGGAGCAAGTAAATAGAGGTGACCAGGGAGAAGACAAAGTCTCCGACAGCAGAGTGTATTTTCCAATCGTACACGGAAATTATGTATATTTCAACAAGAAGCGATTTAAACAAAAATTATGTACAATATCTCGAATTTATACAAGTACCTAAAAAGTGTACAATCACATTGTTACGTACTCAACACATTTATCTCTACCTATGATTTATTTTCTCATTTTTATTTTCTCTATTTATTTGATAACTGGGGTTCATCTAAATGGCCGTTGTGTGCGCGTAACCATTTCAAATGACACTAAACTCCACTCATTTGACTTTTCCTAAAGCAAAATATTTAGTTCTATAACACACCAACGGTCCTACATCGGATGATGTCATAAAAAGTCATCTAGAATTAAAGTACTCTGTGATAACACGTCAAAATCAGCGTCTTACTGATTGGAAATGAGATAAATTGGAGAAGGTTGAGGGGTAAAAATATTATCAAGTTGATCTTTGATGAGAAGTAACTTGTACAGCGATACATTTGTCTTTGCTATTTATGAGTATGCATAAGAGGCATAAAATCAGTGGAAGTATTTCTCCCATTTAAATTTTAGAAAATTGTTTTTTTAGATATTTTTGATTTCAGAAACGAACAATTTAAATTTTTACTGTGATCTTTAGATTCTAGATTCTGAGTATACGCGATGTATATCGTTAGTTTATTCATGCTGTGAATTAGTTTCTGTAATTAATCCTTGTAAGTTGATTACCGATTCGAAGTTCAATATGTTGCAGTATTAACCTTCAAGGTAATCAGATGTAAAGCAGTCATCGAATGACTTTATATGATCCATTGCACAGCCGTGATGTTAGCTACTGATAAGATGTCGTAAGTTGTATTTTTATAATGAATTGCTTAGCATCATTTCCCATCCAACTTGTGTGTTACACTTTTGACTGTTGTGAGAGGTATTCTTCATGGCTGAGTAGTTGTTGCATGGTCTCTTTTGCTAGTTTCAGTCCAGTAAAGGCATATGATGCTGTGACATTGAAGGATACCGTTATTTCTTGGTCATCTGTTTGGATGCCTCCGATTTTCTCTAGAAATCGGATAGAAGAATAGAATCCAAAGGACCTTAAACAAGCTGGAGAAAACTGGTCAGATCACAAAGCAAAACCAGTGGCGATTGAAATCCAATGGACAGTCCCACACCGATTCCAATATCCGGGTAAACCAGAGGCATGCAAAAAGATGACCAAGAAATAACGGTATCCTTTAATGTCACAGCATTATATACCTCTACTGGACTGAAAATAGCAAAAGAGACCATGCAACAACTACTCAGCCATGACGAACACCTCTCACAACAGTCAAAAATGCAACAGACAAGTTGGATGGAATGCATAAACCTATGCCTAACAAATTACTTCCAATTCAACGACCAAATGTATGAACAAGTCAAAGGAACACCCATGTGATCCCCAATATCAGGTTTGATTACATAAGCTGTGATGCAAATGCTCGTAAACATAATCCTACCAAATATCAAACCCGAAATTTGGATACGTTACGTAGATGACACATTTGTAATGATCAAAAGAAACGAGTTAGATAAAACTCACAGCTTAATAAACAACGTCTTCAACGATATCAAATTCAAAAGAGAAGAGCAGTTGGAGAACAAAATCCTATTTTTAGACGTCTTAGTTAAGCGAACAACCCTAGGAGAATTAGAAACTCAAGTTTATGGAAAATCAACTCACACAGATCAAATACTGAATTACAACAGCAACAATTCAATAACGCACATAAGGAATTGTATACAAACAATATTCACGAGAGCCAGGACTCATAGCAGTGGGATATTTTATGGACGTCTCCGAAAAGAATGGATATCCATGGGACTTCATCAAAAGACATCTTCTCCGAGGCCAGCCTACCAAATCAAATGCTCCCAAGAAAAGTAAACAGAAAATCGCACTATCATATATAAAGGACACTTCTGAAATCTCTACAAGACTCGCCAAACCTTTAGGAATTTACATCGCACACAAACCAACAAAATCACTTCACTCAGCTGGTTCTATGTCAACCAAAAGACTCAACAACGAAAGAAGATAAAACCAACATTATTTACAAAATAAATTGTAACAACTACGAAAAACATTACATTGGCCAAAGCGCACGTCTTCTTCATCTTCATATCCATGACCAAAATCTGGCCGTCAAAAGACATGACAACCACTCACTTGCTCATATTGCTGTGTACAGATAACTACGGACAACATTTCGACTGGAACAACCAACATTCAGATACTAGATAGTGGAAACACCAAGAATGCTAGAGAATTTTTAGAAGCCTGGTATTCTAGTGAATGATTAACCAATAGACACATTGACATAGAATTTACCAACCGATAAGAAGAAAACCTCACACACACAAAGGGTCAAAGTTCAAGTCAAGGAAACAATCAGTTCCAATACAAGTAGCCTAGAGGGTGTGGAAACACACAAAACAACCAATCACCTTCAAGCCGGTCACCAGGAGAGATGACTAACAACAAACTGGTGGAGAAATCTTAAAGCTCACTTCAACGAATTGAAGTATGCTCTGACGATGTTGCCTAGTAAGGAAATGGATGCTTCACAAATTAACTATCCAGCTCAGAGAACACAACCACATTAAAATAATGAGTATGTATGTTCAGTATTATCGTGTCCTGCAAGTTGAACATTTTATTCCTTATTATATCATAGTGACAGGCTATTCAACGCTTTACGAAAAGAGACTCTTCTAAGTTGAGTCTTTCTTTAGTTACTGTTGATAGTTTTGTATGCATGTACATATAGTGAACGTCATATTGCTGGACTGTTTAATTCACATAAAGTTATAGCAAACGATACTAATATCAATTCACTGTTTCTGTATGCTTCAAATTTCTATCCTGCCAGAGACTTTCATCAAAAACTACCTTTGCTCTGAACCAAAGGTTGGATGGTCCAAAAGGTTAGCGAAAAAGAACTCTAGGAACAATTCAACCACAAACTGACGACCCAACATATATGCTAAATAAAATGGAGATAAATCGAGCAAACTCTGAAAACACCACTAAGTGACATCATTTGTCAGGTTTAACCTCCAAAAGAACCCCAAAGGGAAACGATGAGTTCGGCTTATTTCCGAGGGTAACATGAAGAAGATCATGTGAAGAGGAGATAAAAGCACACAGTCAATCATGGAGTGAGGTAAAAAAACGGCTGCAGAAAACGAAGTGAAATGCAGAGATACCGTCGAGGTTCTGAGTTCCACCTGATACCCATGGGAATAATAATTTAAAAATATTTTGTCTACCATCTAATAGGGAATAATTTTCAACTTTTTACGCATATTCGACTTATTAACTCATTTTAGAAATAAAAAAATAAAACATGTACCCATCGTTTTGTAATTCACATAAATGTCAACATGGATTAATGTAAGCTTAAAGCATCTGAAAGTAGGTTATACACATAAAAACATCAGAGAATCAAATGAATATATATATATACGTATAGAAATATCCATATATTTTAATTGTCAGATTTAATTCATTCTACACACTCTAAATTCATATTTACAGATTTAAAAGAGAAAAAAAAAGAAAACAAATATCCGAGGTGGAATAACAACAACAACAACAGCGACAAAATCGCATAAAACGCAGATAAAAATTAATATTACTAAACATGTCCATTTACTTATCCATAGGAGTAAACATGAAGCAATAATGATATTAATAGTAATGATAGTAAACATGAAGACAATAAAATAACCCCCATAATCACTAATTCACTTGCCACTTTCAATATTCCTACTTACTATCCAGCATTTATTTATCCTTCCTACTTTATTTATTTATTTTTTTGGAAGGACTTGATTTACTCATGGATAAACTGACTGCTAAATCCATGCCCCCTAATTAGTTCCCCTTGTCATCTATTTATTGCATTAAGAATGGTGATTTAAAGAAACGACGTGTATGATTTATTTATGACTATCAGCATTCACTCACTCACTTACTCTTACAACTGTTTAGCATACCAGTGATGGAATAACACCAGATGACAGTGAGGTAATGTAAAGTAGAAGGAGAGTTCAAAACAAATGACAATAACAAACAACAAACAAACAACAAACAATTTGTTTTCTTTGAAAGTTTTAGCTTTATGCTAATTGTCTTTTGATTGTTTATTTACTTACTACTTAGATTGATATTTTATATATTTTTTTCCCGGCATTGATTTATTGTCATTGGCTAGAACTTGTTTTAAGACATTTTATTTACTAGATATCGCATTGGGGATTATGATGGATAGTAATGAAGCATATTCATTACATGAAGAATTACAGAAGCGATTTTATTCCATGCTTATTAATCTGTTTTAATTCTAAGAATTTATTTAATCCTTTCAGTTGTTTTCGTATATTTTACGTTTACCTTCAAGATAAATGAAAAATCAGGTTATTTGATTGTGGGAAAAGTAATTTCAAATAACCAGTTCCCTTTATCATTTTGAAAGAAGAAGAAAAAATGAACATATTTCAGGGATAATACAATTTAGTTTGATGTCATGAATTATTTTCAACTACGTACATCCTAAACAATATTACAATAAAAGTTACTAAATTGTTTCAACATACTTTTCTCAGAGTGAATTCGAGTTATGTATCGAAAGTGCGTCGGCAGCACAGCGGTTAGGATACTCACCAACCATGCACATGGCTCGAGGTTCGATCCCTGGCCGATGCACCCTTTTACCTCGCTAAGTCAGTAATAAAACAAAGAAACTGGTAAAGAAGAAAGGTTGGGAATGAGGCTAGCAACCCCATCCTATAAAGATAATCACCACTGCTACAGAAACTTCAAGCCGTCTAGGTTGCAGCCCTTTATTCCACTAAGAAGGTGAAGGAATAAAATAATCCAAAATACCAGCGACATAATTCGAAAAATGAAGTAAACAAAACATCCAGTGTTAAAAAAGGGCTAGATATTTATAGCATGTTTTGATTGGACACTAGTTAGTGACTAACGTAATGTGTCTAGTCTTTTTTTTTGATGCAGACTTAATTCTGTCGGTCAGGTATATATTATGGCCATCGCTAGTTGCTAACTAGTGTCCAATCAAATTATCCAGTATAGTCCTCAGAAGATTAATCAAGAGCCCCTAACTCAGCCATAACCCTAACCCTAATACTTACCTTAACCGTATCCTAACCCTAAAGAGATCTTAACACATTTTCCAAACAGCACTTAAAAATGTGATCTGAAAGAAATTTACTCCTTAGTTGGTGAATAACGTTGATATTCACTCTGCGATAATGACAGGTGTCGTCAGCCGACGACTAGCATACGTTCAAAGTCATTGGGACTTTGGACCCATGGGATGCTACTGTTTAACTTCGTCACAAAGAAAACCCTGGTTACATTGTTTCGCTGGTTTTTGTGTTTGTTGATATATTTATCAAGAGAACTTTTCATTAGGACACGTATACAGCGTCAAATAATGTAGATTTATGTGTTAGAGTGGATGTGAATGCCGTCACGTAAAACTTCGTTTGTCCAAGGGGTATTAGTGAAGCAATGGGATGAATTTAGTTTATCATGAATGATACTGATTCTTAAGGCTAAAACGTATCAGATTATTATTGAGTTATAAAAACAAACGCTTAAGATAAAATAAGTTTGCTTTAGGTTGTACCAACAATTTCAATGCGTGTACAGAAATGTATGGAATCCGACCCAAAGAATTCTGTGAGACTGCTTTGTAACTAACAGACCAAACGTATATGTGAATCCACATAAAGAATCATATTCATACATTATGTATATATACTATAGCTTTTATCACAAACTGATATCAGTTATAAAACCACTGGGAAACCACTGAGTATTGGGTAACTGTTTCATCCCGTTTGGGGACACTTCAGTAGTACCCTCCCATCGAGGTCCGAACCCAGGACCTTCCTATTAGAAGGCAAGCTTGTATAACATTCAGTAGCTAGAGAACAATCCAGTGGTCTGCTAATTCTATCTTCTTCTAGTTAGCAATATATATATATATATATATATATATATATATATATATATATATAGCGCAACAGCTAATCAACTTCATAGGCGAATAAATGTCTTCTTGCCTGACTTGTTGGACCCTGCTGATCACGGCTTCTCACCAAAACTCTAGATAACTCCCTGTGTAGAGTCAGTCGCTAGTGAGTATTAGAATGATTTTCAAGTAATTGCCTGCAAGAATTTGGTTGGTTCCAGGTTTGATTAGGAGGTGAATGGTCCACAAGCTCGCCTTCTAACCAGAAGGTTCTGGGTTACCATCCTGGTGGGCACGTACCACTGAAGAGTCCCAAACTGGGACGAAACAGTTTTCTGATACTCCCTCGTTTTCCAGTGGTTCTGTAATTGATGTCAGCTAATGATCAAGGCTATAACCGATCAACTATATGCAAACCAACACTTGATCATCTGTTTATGTATAAGTTTATACACAAGTCTTACAGCTCTTTACTTAGAGTAAAACTGCACATATTATTTTATACTTTCCAGTTGTTGACTGAACACTGAAGTTAGCTGGCACAAAACCCACCTTGGTCTCTGGGAAACAGCCGTTTTAAATTCAATTTGGATTTTCTCATAGGTTGATTGGACCGAAATGTTACGCCTCTGTTGACATTTTGGCTTCTAATACAAACGTGCTGATGATGTCTGGGGATCAACTTGAAATAATTTTGTGGTTGATAACTAGCAGTAAAATCTACGATGGGTATTTCATTCTATTTCGGACTCATCAGACAGATAACACTTTGGCATTTAAAATGATGGGTACTGGATTAGAGTCACATTGGGAACATTATCACTCATTGGGGAATGTAGGTGCGTCCAAATGACGAGTTCGAGATCGGGCGAAATACACATCCTGGATTCCACTATTAGTCATCATCTACCAAATTACATCATGATTAAAAGCTTCATGGAAAATAGTGCACAACTTGATGTTATTGCATCTTATTTTATGAAAGCATGACGTCTGTAAGAGCCTTTCTAAACCACACACACATTTCAAACTTGCATAGCACAGAGAACCTTATTTAAGCTAACTGCCGATGGTTTTTTCTGTCATCAGCCCAAAATAAAGAATATCATTAACTAGATTCTCATTTTGTCTGATTTTAGCCATACATGTTGAGTGGGAAAACACTTCAGTAAGGACAGCAAAGCACGACTTTATTTTAGTCATACATACAGTTTTTGCAAGTACACAAATATTTCTGCGAATTCGTTTTGCTCATTCTCTCCTCCCCTTCTAATTGTAATTTTCTAAAACATCTGGATTTAATCAATCACGTACGCGATGGATGTATTCAATAATGACTTTGGGCTACATTCTCACATGCTTATTTGTTTTCCCGTATGTTTAGCCCGGTGGATAGTATATAATAATAATAATTATTATTATAATAATAAAGACAGTGATATATGTATGGTTCAGGGAAAGCTAATTCTACTATCTGTGAAATCATTTTTCTTTTACTTTGTGAGAAAGCGCGCCTTCTGAAATCTAACATCTGTTCCAAAGATAAGGTAATTTTCATATTGCACCTGTATTTCTTATTCTACAATAGCGATAAACACATATGTTAGTTTGCTTCATAATAAAAGAATGAAGAATGCTAATCACATTGCATTTTTCTGCATTTTCATCAGGATGTATTGACTCTTTTTTTTCAAAATTTCTGTGCGCACAATTTAAAATAAAAAAAACGCTTACTAAAGTAGAAATTCTCTCTTATCATAGATTTCTATTCGATGTACAAATATGAATAGAATTTTGTAACAGCTTAAAGCTTCAGCTACATTGATGCGAAAATATAAATTATCAGTTTATATACTACTGATTAAATGAGAAAGAGTGCTTCGTAGATAGAGAGAAGTGATCTGTAAACCGAACGGCTGTTTCACTCGTTTGTGGGATGACTTGATCAGCTCAGAGTGTCAAATCAGTTCAAACCAAGCACTTATTTTGTCTTCTTGATTGCTACTCATGGTATCAAAAAGATAATTTCAGTTTCTGGAGGAAACGGTAGTGAAATTTCAACTAAAACCATGTAGACTGCCAATAACGAATTTGATAAATCATGAATCTTAATAATTTGTAAGTGGTTTGACGTCGAAAAAGTAACCTAAATATCTCAACGAGCAAGTTATTGCTTTTTCTCTAAGCGGGAATCATCTAAATCATACCCTCTGGATAATAATCATCAGACACTACCTTCACCCTCAACCTGATCTCATTCATCACAATTTCACACTGAGAAAGAAGGTAATTTATAAGAAATACTTGGAAGAGAATAGCTTATCTCCAGTGTAGTCTTCATCGTTAAGGCGTTTAGCTGGAAAAATAAAGGCTGAATAAAGACCATGACAAAGTATTTAGTTATTATTGTTCTCAGGATTTCATCATGAGCTGACATTAGTTAGAGAACCATTGGAAAACCTGAGAGTACTGGACGGCTGTTTCGTCCTAGTTTGGGACTCTTCATCAGTACGCATCCACCACACTGGGATTCGAACCCAGGACCTTCCGGTTACAAGGCGAGCTCGTATACCATTAAGCCACTGGGACCCGATCCAATGGCCAGTGCACGAATGCTAACTTCTGCCAATTCATTATTGTTATTTTTCTCTTAGGTTATAAGAAAAACATAAGATTTTAACAGCACATCTCCATTTACCCTGTATTCTGCAGTCCTTTCTTTAGCCGGATCCATGATTACCCCGAACGTGTCACATCCTCGCCACATGTTCTAATGTAAGCTCCCCTCAAACCACACTCATTTCGTTGTCTCCCATTCGGCTTCTACTCTAGTGCCTTAGATGTAATGTCACTCACTGGTCTCCTAAATGTGTGTTCGATCTATCATTATTTACCTTGGTTTACTTGTTGGTTAGTAGGCTTTTGGTAGGTTAATCCTTTTTGTCTGAGCACCTTATTCTCTGTACAGAGCGGAGGTAACTACTGGCAAAAGTCTGTAACAGGGTGTTGAAAATTCTTCTGACGATGCGTCAAGTCTCTAAAACAAGAATTTCATTACATTTTTAAATGTTTGTCCAACTAAGATAAATTAAGCGATGTATTAGACTGGCGAGTCGGTAACCAGTTTTTCAGTGAGTTGCATTTGTATGGGGAGAATTTTACTTCGGCAATCTAACCTTTTCTTCATGCCTCCACCTCCACCTCAATTTTAACTTCTACAAGGGGGACATATACCTCAATATAGACAAGAGGTTATTTCAGCACGCAAATAGTTCATCAAAGAATTTATATGTGAGAAGTAGGTGATTTATAAAAGAATAATATTATTAAAATTTACATTTCAGAAGTTTCCTTGTATCTATTACACTGTTACTAATTAGCACTGAAGTTATTTTGAACATGATTCTGTTAACATATGTATGTATGTTAATATTCAACACTTAGCTCAAACCAGGTTGATATGTTGACAAGAGAAAGCAACAAAAGGTGAAAATTCTCCTTTACTTAAAGTTTCTTGTGATTTCCACAACTCATGTGCATTCCTTACCATTTATCTAGTAATATAAATAAATGCATCGGTGGCAGAGTGGTTAGGACTCCCGCCGACCATGCGTACGGTCTGGGGTTCGAGCTCACGCCAACGCACACCTGATATCTATGGTCGGCCTGCGAAACTTGGGCTACCGATATCCACGCTGAAAATCCTATACTTGTACCAAAAATACAGTGTGGAATCAAGGTGTAATCAGAAATAAAATAAAAATAAATAAATTTATTGAATATCAATTCTTTTTCATCGGATCGTTTTTTACTTTGTTAATTTAACATCAGTATCACAGAGTGATGTACATTTATTCATTCGTTGTATTCTTCTGTTTTGATCATGTGAAAAAGACTGTAAATAATTTCGAGTTGTTAAAAACCATTCGATCATAGTTTAAACGCATGCACGGGTGATAATATGCATAAAAATGTAATAGTAAGTTGAATGTCAGATAAAATTAAGGAGAAATTTTTAATAAAATAGTTAAAACAGTAATAGATTGTGAAATGCTCAAAGGGAAGAGAAAATTAGATATGATAGAGATTTGTACCTCAGGTATCTTCTCTGAGTTGGATGGTTTATTTGCGAAGCTTCCATTACCCTACGAGGCAACATCTTCAGCGCATACTTTAGTTCATTGAATTGAGATTTTGGATTTCTCCACGAGTTTGTTGTTAGCCATCTCTCCTGATGATCGGCTTGAGCGTGATTGGTTGTTTTGTGTGTTTCCCCACCCTCTAGGCTACTTGTATTGGAACTGATTGTTAACTTGACTTGAACTTTGACCCTTTGTGTATGAGATTTCTTTCTTATCGATTTGTAATTTTTGTCTATGTTAATGTGTCTATTAGTTAATGATTCATTAGAATACCAGGCTTCTAAACATTCCCTAGCATTCTTGGTGTTTCCACTGTCTAGTATTTGAATGTTGGTTGTTCCAGTCGAAATGTCCGTTGTTTTCTGTTCGCACCAATATGAGCAAGGGAGTGGATGTCATGACTTCTGACGGTGAGCTTGTATTCATGGACATGAAAATGAAGGGGACGTCCACTTTGGCCAGTATATTGTTTTTCGCAGTTGTTACAATCTATTTTGTAGATGATGTTTGTTTTATCTTCTTTCGTTGTGGAGTCTTTTGGTTGACACAGAACCAGCTGAGTGAATTGATTTTGTTGGTTTGCGTGCGACATCAATTCCTGAGGGTTTGACGAGTCTTGTAGAAATTTCAGAGATGTCTTTTATGTATGGTAGTGCGGTTTTCTTTGTGCTTTCCTTGGAAGCCTTTGATTTGGTGGGTTGTTTTTGGGGTAGATCTTTTTTGATGAAGTTCTGTGGATATGTATTCTTTTAAAAGACATCCATGAGATATTTTTCATCGGTTTTCTTTAAGGTGGGAGTGTTGCAATGAGTCCTGGCTTTCATGAATAGTGTTTGTATACAACTCCTTTCGTGTGTTATTGAATTATTGCTGTTGTATTCAAGTATTTGATCTGTGTGAGTTGATTTCCTATAAACTTGAGTTTCTAATTTTCCTGTGGTTGTTCGCTTAACTGAGACGTCTAAAAATGGGATTTCGTTCTCGGATTCCCATTCTCTTGTGAATTTGATTTCGCTGAATACGTTGTTTACTAGGTTTTGTGAGTTTTATCTAACTCGTTTCTTTTGATTATTATGAATGTGTCATCCGTATAACATATCCAAATTTTGGCTTTGATATTTGGTAGGATTATGTTTTCGAGCCTTTGCATTACTGCTTCTGCAATAAAACCTTATATGCGGGATCCCATCGGTGTTCCTTTGACTTGTCTCTACGTTTGGCCGTTGTCCTAGGAGTAATTTGTCATGCGTAGGTCTATCCATTCCATCCAGCGTGTGTGTTGCATTTTTGATTGTTGTGGCAGGTTTCTGAGTAGTTTCTGCATGGTCTCTTTTGCTATTTTCAGTCCAGTAGAGATATATAATGCTGTTGTAACAACAGAAGACAAGGGCCGGCAACAGATCGTTTTATTACGGAAATCAACACGTATTTATATATATTTCCTGTACATTATTATAGCTCATTCAAGTAGACAAACGCAGTCTTCTGACTGGTTGTTTCGGGTAACCTCGGAAAGTGGAGCCATCTCTCTGCGAATCATATTTGCCCACGTTAAGTCTGCTGTGATTGGTTTTTGAATCAGCCTTGTCCATATTTTCTGACGGCCAATATTAGTGACCTAGACATTGGCGTAAATTAATGTCTATCAATTGGCTAGCAGCCTGCTCTCACCACACTGTGACATCGAAGGGTATCATTATTTCTTGGTCATCTATTTGAGTGCTTTTAATTGTCTCTAGAAATATGATTGCAGATTTGATGGAATGATCTCAGCAATCCATGAAATGTTTCAATTTTCTGTATAGTTCTTTGGACATATTGTAAACATGAAGTCAAAAGGCAGGGGAAATTATCATATCATTACAGTCAAGGTACAGAAAGTGTCTGAACACACGTCTTTCAAATATATAAGTACTGCTTCTCCAGGTGGATTGTGACCGCTGCAACTATATGTATGATAGACAAACTTGTAAAAAAAAATAAAGATTGGTCGGAATACGGTAGATAACTATAAACATTGGTAACGTCGATTTTGTGCTTAGTATACACAATATGAGCTTGAGCTGAACTGCGGATTGACCTTGTTCATTCTTTGCTTAATCAGGATGACGCTTAGAAATCCGCCGATTAACTTATCTAATTGTACTCAGAATGTAACTGGCTCTACAGGAGACGTCAAACTTATAGATACACATAAATGTGAAATTAGGTAGTTTATCCTCAATTGCTAGGCGTATACAGATATTGAACTTCTACTGCATTGAATGCTCCTTCAGGCGCTGAGTTGTTATTTCATGGATGTTATCCACCAAGAAACTGTAGTTTGAAGCGTTTTAAAAACTATCACTGTTTTAATTATTTCTGATTATCTCATAAATTTTATTCTTAACTTTACCTGAACTTCAGTTTAGTATTACATTTTTATGCATATTTTGACAAGGATTTGTTAACACTTTATAGCGTTTTGGCTCATGACGATAATTAGTGTTCCTTAGTCATACTAATGTGTTCTGAATACTGTACACCACTGATAAGCTGCACTGCATATAAGCATAACAGTATAATCTCTTTTAAGTTCTAGTTTGTTCTAATGTTTTTAGAACTAAGGTTATTTGTTAGATGAGGGTGTACAATGTTGTTCATTTTCAATGCTTCCTATTTGGTTGCCATTTATATTAGTGAGCAGATCACAAAGAATCTGTTTCAGTACCTTGTTTCATAAACTGAAGTTTTCCGATTTAATTATAACGAATAAAGTATAATTATATTTTAATAGTTTACACACAATGATAAGTTTTGTTATAATAACAATAACAAAACTGATCATTGTGTGTAAACTATTAAAATATAATTATACTTTATTTGATCTAATCCACAATGCTCAAACTTTTTACTGATATTAATTATGACGAATTAGGCTTTCCTGTCTTTCACCTTGAACTATGCTGCAGTCAAATAGCCGAACCCGTTTATTATTTTAATAATAGTTCAGGTAGGCTTAAAGATGAATTCCGAACGTATTACTGAATTTTTTTGAAGTATATAGTATTTTGGTTGAGAACCTATCGCCCAACAAGTATGCAATAGAAAATGGAGACAGACTGAACACACTCCGAAGCGTTCACTCGGTGATCTCACGTGCCAGGCCCTACAGTAGAACCCAAATGGTAAGCGAAGACTTGGGCACTGTTCCTTGGATGCCATGGACAATCTTGAAGCCGTCTAAGTGAATTCTGTTATATTGCTGGAAAACGAGATTTAGTTGGAAAAAGAAAAACTTATGTGTACCCACAAATACTGAAAATCCCATTATGGAGAAAATTTTAATTTGGCCAAATCTCACAGTGTTATACACTAATACTGCTCATAATCGTATCACGGTACTCACACAACTTCCAAACTTCGTTTATCTACACTAGCAAAAAAATTGATTAGACACATGAATAAATAAACAAAATGAATACAAAGTTCAAAAGACATGAGTGAAACAGAAAGGAAGTTAAAGTGCATTCGGAAATAATATTAGTGTTATCAATAAAATATAACAGGATGGGATGGGAAATAAGACGGGTGTTGTTAATCAATAAGATGGGGAATAAGAAGTTTTATCAATAACATGTTACAGTGTGATGAAATGAGATGAAGTAAAACAAATTTTAACATTTTTCGTTGGACACTACTCAGTGACTAGTGTAATGGTGCAGACTGAATTCTATCAGTCAAGTTTGCAAAGATCGTGAGTTCCTTCAGTGTTTCAGATACGCCTTATTGACGAGTGCCAATTAGCATGAAACCTAGGCCAGACAAGGCATCCTACCGATTAACTCCAACCATCTAAACTTTAACATTAGATATGATAGAGAAGATTTGTAGCTCAGGTGAATGATTTTGATGTGGTTGTGTTCTCTGAGCTGGATAGTTAATTTGCGAAGCATCCATTTCCCTACTAGGCAACATTTTCAGCGCATAATTCAATTCGTTGAAGTGAGATTTCAGATTTCTCCACGAGTTTGTTGTTAGCCATCTCTCCTGGTGACCACCTTGGACGTGATTGGTTGTTTTTGTGTGTTTCCCCACCCTCTAGGCTACTTGTATTGGGACTGATTGTTAACTTGACTTGAACTTTGACCCTTTGTGTGTGAGGTTCCTTTCTTATCGGTTGATATGTTAGCTAGCCGTCAAAAGACATGATATCCACTCACTCATATCACTACATACACAAAACCACGCATATCAGTTCGACTGGGACAACATTCAAATATAAGACAGAGGAAACACCAAGAATGCTGGGGAATTTCAGGAAGCGTGGTATTCTAGTGAATCATCAATTAATAGACACATCGAGATAGACAAGATTTACCAGCCGATAAGAAGGAAATCTCATACACAAAGGGTCAAAGTTCAAGTCAAGTTAACAATCAGTTCCAATACAAGTAGCCTAGAGGGTGGGGAAACACACAAAACAACCAATCACGCTCAAGCCGATCATCAGGAGAGATGAATAACAACAAACTGGTGGAGAAATCTGAAATCTCACTTCAACGAATTGAATTATGCGCTGAAAATGTTGCCTAGTAGGGAAATGGATGCTTCGCAAATTAACTATCCAGCTCAGAGAACACAACCACATCAAAATCTTTAACATAATTTCTTATCATTTGATTTAGTTGGTAGTAATATCTTCCATATCTAGGGTGTTTGTGTTGAGTCATTTCTGTTGCATGTGTTGGGTGTAGATTCGTTCCAAAATGTTTCAGTAATCACTCAATCAATTGTTCTTTAAATGCGTCAGTGGCACAGTGGTTAGGACTCTCGTCGATCATGCCCATGGTACAAGGTTCGATTCCCTGCCGACCACACCTGATATCTGTGGTTGGCCTGCAAAATTTCGGCCACCGATATCAAATACTGAAAATTCCATACTTGTACCAAAAATACGGTGTGGCATCAAGCTGTAATCGAAATAAAAAATATATCAGTAAACATTACTGTATAACATTGTGAGACTTTACCAAAATAAAATTTTCTACATATTGGATTTATACTGTACCATACTGTCTAATATCTATTCTTCTATCAAATATTAGAACTGTCGAATAAGTATACTTTCAAACCGCACACAAAGTGTCATTTCCACCTTATTCACACTGAGCTAATTTGGCAAGCAGATATATTCAAAACACTCCTCCTGTTGAGAACACTCATAGGCGGTGGTTAGTAAGACTAATTATTTCCAGAGAGTAAATTTTCTTCATTTTCCCTTCAAAGGTGAAAATAAAACTTCAGTAAGCAAAAAAACTCAATAAATTATCTTCTAGATTTAAGTTTTTCTTCCAATTAGTAGATTTAATTTGTGAAACTCTATCAATAATAGTCGCCTGCATAAATATGTCAGAAAACTTTAAGGATGATAACTTAATCTAGAAAAAAATAATAATAAAACTGTCAAAATATCAGCAAAACAGGTTTGCAAGTATTCGAGACGGCTTTATTTATATCTGTGTTTTGTCTAAGATTTAAAATTTAAGCAAAACAACATAAGTCTATAAAGTGATATATACCTGTTGTATATCGGTACAATAAATAAAAAAAATTATTGGATTGCGTCATATTCTAGTAACCTGTATGTGAAACACTGAATAGAATTCAGGTTTCAAGTGCTGGATTTGTTGGTAATTGATTGATTTCAAGGTACATATTCCATTGTCGACCAAAATTAGTTAGATAACTTTGAAAACTATTAGGTGTCGGGTAGATGCCCTAATAGAGTTCAGGACTCTACGTCACTTCACATACATGACTACACTATGAGTTCAACTATGAACTGTCAGCTTACAAAGTAAGAATGTCACCATTCACCAAGTAGATTGAATCTAAATAGATTTTAGATTTTTAAATTCAGTTAACTTCTCTGAATATTTTTAATTACGTCAATAATTGAGTCATTATTGAATATGTGTCTAGTGATTTTAAGGAAGTGACTTCTAAGTGGAGAGTTACAACAGTGAAGGACACTTCCTTAACTTTTATTTGGTAGGTTTGTTCAGTCTGGAACAATGTGATTGTACAGTTTTTTGTCAGAGGTTAAACATGGGAACAATGTACACAACTTTTGTTCAAAACGATTCATTTGTAAAATATACATGACTTTGGAGTACAATCTAAAATACAGTGTGATGCTCGACGCTTCGTCTATCACTGGTCCATACTCTCTACCTGCTTCACTACTAACCATGTTGTGTCGTTTGGATTTTGGATGAGCATCTCATTCGAAGACTATTCAACATCCGGTGCACAGCTTCTACTATCAGTTAAGTTAGACATTCTGGAATAATCCAACCCTTACTCATACGATTCGTTAACACTTACAGCCTGCCTATTATTCTCTATTGTTCCCCCTTAGTTTTTCCAGGGCTGCTGAAGAAGGACTATATCTTATTACGCAGGATGTTAAAGGTTGTCAGCAGGGTAAACAATGTGCCACTTAACCAGCTTGTTAATATTCTGGTCGACAGGCACTTGGACTCATGCGAAAAATGGGCTAAATCCATTCTATCTAACTCACACCACCCTCTTCACTCACAACTCTTCCCTTGTATCTCTTCAAGCAAAACCAGAAGCCTATGTAGAAAACTATATACTCGAACTAGCAAGTAAAAAAACTCAACCATACCCTACTTAGCTCGTGTTCTGTGCGATACAGAAAGCATTAGGCGTGATACCTATAACTTATTAAATAGTCAGTAGAACAACTGGATCTCGTCTTTCCAACTCATATCATTTATAGATACAACGTTTTCTTTCTTTTCCTCTTCTCTTTTTGCTCTTTGTTTGCTTTTTATTTCTTTGTGCTGTTTTGTTTCTCTCTTCCTTACAAACTCTACTTAAGACATTCTTCTTCGTTCTTTCACACTCTGTATATCTCAACCTTTTTGTTACCGCTTAGTCAGTAAATATGCTAGTATCCACTTTTCTAACACCTTCAAACATTCTGTTCACTTTTGGCTTTACCACCGACATGCTAATATGTTGTCAAAATTAACTGGGATTACCTTTAATCTATGTAGAATTTTATTTATTGATAATGCACTAACTGGATGCGATACTGTAGTGAAATGCTGAGAATTCCATTCTGTATTCACAAGTACTGTTTTGGAATAAAGCAAGTTATTATTATTATTATTATTATTATTATTATTATTATTATTATTAGTAGTAGTAGTAGTAGTAGTAGTAGTAGTAATAGATACGACCCCAGCAGTGAACACTATTTTGGATTATATTACTCATTTGTAGCAGTAGACTTTAACTGTTTCACCAAGTAACCATTAATTTGTATAACTCGTTAGCCGTATTTTTTATAATATACTATTACACCATCATTTCAATAGCTTGGATCTTTATTCTAATATTTGTTCCTGTACCGAGCTCGCTATTAAGTCCCCTAACAGGCTTACCCCTTTGTAGTATGACTGGTTACACAGTGTAATGCATAAATATTCATTTTAGTAAGGAAGAAAAGATATTTCATATTTCGAACTCAGTAGATGAATTTACTGTTCTGATGATACAACCACAAAAAGATGTTGAAGGAATTGAAAGTCATTAGATTTGATGACATTTAACTGGTTCAAGAACAAATTTGATCATAAATGAATATAAGCTACGGAAACAATAAAACCATTAAGTATTACTAAATGATCTTTCCTAACAACATGCTAACTCCTCTCATGAATCCTTGATTGATTTCAGGATTGAACAAGAAAAGAATTTAGTTAGAGAACCACTTCAAATCAGGGAGTACTGGAAAGCTGTTTCGTCCTAGTTTCAGACCTTTCAGCAGTACTCACTCATGACCACCAACAGACAAATTAAACCAGGACCTTCAGGTTATGAGGCTGGGTCCGAGGCCATCCAGCAACTGGGACGAAATCCTATGGCTCAATGAGGTATATAGCCCGAATACCAGTCAGATATCATTGGTGAGTAACTCTCTCCAAACATAACCTGATCATTACTTCTCACTAGAACTTCAAGCAATTTTGTCCTTCAGTCAGTCACTTCAGCTGTTAGTGTGCAAGGATTTGACTGATTTTGAGACTGATCACAGGTTGATAAAAGTTAGAAAACCACTGAAAACAAGGGCTTACAGAAGACCTATTTCTTCCTTTACCAGTATTATTATTATATCATTGTTCCCTAGGGTTCCTAGTGGAACATATGGCTTCAACTGCACATCTCCACTTGCTTCTGTCTTCCTTCTGCTGTACGTTTCACCTGCATCCATGTTAGTCCACACTGTCTCAACTCCTCTTCACACGATCTCCTCCATGTCACCCTTGCACTGACGACCCACTCACCGCTTCCCTTTCGACCTCGTTCCACTCGAGCAATGGCCTGACGCGCGCGATGTCACCCAGCGGCCCGGCCTTCTCAGTGAGTGACCGATCAATCTCCACTTTCTCCTGCATATTTGTTGGTTGGCGATTGATTCTTGTTTTGTTTGTTAGTGCCCATAGTTTCTTGTTGGTGATTCTCTCCGGCCCGTCCCGGCCATCTGATCTTCAGTATAGAGTCAGCGAACACAGTTGTTGGTTGATAAAGGTCTGCAACAGCCTGTTGGAAATATTCTTTGTGACCCGCCCACCAAGTTTCTGATCAGTATAGAAGAGCTGACTGACTTGACGTTTGTATTGAAAATCCAACCGAATTTTGTTGTTGATGGCGGCTGAGTGACGAAGATTTCCAGATTGGTTTCAGATTAGTTGATGAATGTGTTTCTCACTCGCCTTCCCGATTCTCGCTCGATTTGACATCCTCGTCCGTTCCGACTGCCTTTAGTTGAGACAACGCTCCCTAGATAAGTGATTGAATGAAGTAACCTCTTTAAAATCCCTCCCGTTGACGGTGATTGGCGCTGGATGTTGCAGCTGTTGTTGTAGGTTGGTTATTTTCATAACCTCCGTCTTGTTCACCTATGTTCACCTGGAGTCCTGTCTTCGCCGGCTACTTCTTCGACTAGTTTGTCGTTTTTCGCCTGTAAGTCTTCGATTTTGTGTGACATCAAACATAAATCATGCACGCGCAAAATCCAGGTCTTCTAGATTCTTCACGTCGGTCCAGGATATTCCTGTCTTCTCGTTTCCCACTCACTGTCTGAGGCATAATCCAGTCAGTCCACCACAATTAGGAATATCATTAGTGATAATAAGCATCCTTGTCTGACTTCTGTGTTTACTGAAAACGCCTCGCTGATTTTTCCGTTGTGGATCACTTGACATGTGCTGTTGTCGTACAGCTAGCTGTTGAATAAGGTTGATGAATATTTGGGGTACGCTGCAGCACCAGTACTCCCTGGTTTCTAGTGGTTCTCTATCAGCAGTCAGTCAGTGACCCATCTTGAAATGTTCAAGTTGTAGGAGACACGAAATCCATACTTTATGATAGATAAGGTTATCACCCTTCCATTGGTGGATCATAAATTTTTATCAGTTTATGTGATATAACTTTAACGCCACACACTCTCATCTGATAAAGGTACACCAGATAAAAATAGTATTGAAAAAACCATCTTGAATAATTAGTCTGCTCGCAATGGAAATAAAAGCTTCAATGCAGATTATAAAAAGAAAAAAAGCATTTCGTGATATTAAGTAATAGATAGCGAATGAGAAAATGAAAGTAGAAAAAAAATAAGTGAAATAAAGAAAGATTAAATCAGAAACAAAAAAAGGCTTTTTTCATGCAAAGTAGAACAAACACTATTCATTTGTTCTTGTGCTAATTACCCATGGAATGGATATGCTTTATTCAGCTGAGATAATTATCATATTACCTATGCAAATTTTTTATGTTCTTTTTTTGTGTTGTATGAAAAATAATTTATCAAGCTGATTGTAAGCTACATCTTAGAGTGTAGTCATTATGTACTGTAACTTAGAGACAAGAAAGACTCTATCTAGGGTCTTGCCGTAGTTGCTAAGTGAGGTCATTAAAAATTCGCAGGTTGCGGCTGACAGTGTCGGCAATGATTCTAAGATGTTGAATTAGCCGATATACTTGGTCAACTAGAATTAAGACACAGTCACTCCAGTGTATTTTAATAACCTGGAAACATACTGGACACAGTTAGCTCAGTTTTGTTTAGCACAGTAGAGCAGTTAAGGTGATGCATATAAGATTTCAAACAATCCTTCTTCAACTGTCTGTAGCACAGTGTTTTAATTTCTATTTCGATTCAGGTCATTCGCTGATGTGATAAATGCGCTGGAGATAAGCTTCTAGGATAGGTGTGAATTAGAGAGTCATTTATTGGTCCTTGCTTGGAATGCCAGTTTCCGTAAATTTCTAGATTACTTCTGGTTTGTGTCTATTAACTACAGCTTATTATCACCAGTGATATTCGCGCGTGGACGATTTATGTTTGATGTCACACACAAAATCGAAGAATAACAAGCGAAAACCGACAAACATCAAGTCAGTTAGCTCTTCTATACTGATCAGAAACTTGGTGGGCGGGTCACAAAGAATATTTCCAACAGGCTGTTGCAGACCTTTATCAACCAACAACTGTGTTCGCTGACTCTATACTGAAGATCAGATGGCCGGGACGGGCCGGAGAGAATCACCAACAAGAAACTATGGGCACTAACAAACAAAACAAGAATCAATCGCCAACCAACAAATATGCAGGAGAAAGTGGAGATTGATCGGTCACTCACTGAGAAGGCCGGGCCGCTGGGTGACATCGCGCGCGTCAGGCCATTGCTCGAGTGGAACGAGGTCGAAAGGGAAGCGGTGAGTGGGTCGTCAGTGCAAGGGTGACATGGAGGAGATCGTGTGAAGAGGAGTTGAGACAGTGTGGACTAACATGGATGCAGGTGAAACGTACAGCAGAAGGAAGACAGAAGCAAGTGGAGATGTGCAGTTGAAGCCATATGTTCCACTAGGAACCCTAGGGAACAATAATAATAATATAACTGCATGTTTAAGAAATAGATTTTTCAACAACTGCCAAACCATTCGATTAAATAGTTTATTTAGTTCTTATTCACCTCAGCTAACAGTTTCATAGAGTTGAATATTAGATCCTTGAAACATCTTTCAACAGATTATACCAGGGCACTCTTTTGACCACATTTTCTGATTCATATATTCAAATAAGATATTGAATAGTGTAGGTATTTAAGTGATCAATACAAATGCTTATTATTATCATTCCATTAGTTTTATAGTGGGATATATCGCTTCAGCAGAACATCATCATTTCACTCTGTTCTCTGAATTCCTTTTTAGCTGGCTGTGCAAGTTCTTGCAAGCTTTAATTCCCTACATATCACGTTCGGGTGGCCAACTTGTCTACAAGTTCTAATCGAGGGTCTGCCTAGCCTGTGATGCCGTTCAATGGTCTCAGTTTGTTCCCTGTACATCTCCAATCTCCCCGACATATTTGTCATTGATGAAGTTCATCGTTGATAATCCTTCCTGGTCACCTGATATTCACTATGGATAATTGAAAGCATCTGCTGATGAAAGTGTGCAGTAGGCTGTTCTAAGTGCTTTTAGTGACGGTTGTGACGAGTCTTTCAACCATATGGAAGTGATAACTGACTTGACATTAGCGTTGAAGATCTGTAGCTTGCCTTTTCTGCTAAGTGCAGCAGATTTCTTGAACCACGTTTCCAGGCTTCAACAAAATTTACTAAAAGAAGGCTTTAAAACGGAGTGATTTTATGAAATCTAATATTTTAGGGTTGCTTCAATTGAAAGCTACTCCCACTGACGAATAAATTCTAGATTATTTTAGATGTTTAACCTCATTTTTCTTTTCATCCCTTCTTTCCTTCTTATACACACCTGAAAAAAGGAATAATTTCCGACTATTTAATTTGCTTTGATTTAGAGTTTCTTTGTCCTTTTATGCTTTCTAAATATGAACATCAAATGAAAAATATTCTCAGTGGGAAAATAAAACCGCTGAATCAGCTGACAGTTCTAGCAAAAAAAAGAAAACTATTATGTGATTTACTGTAATGGTGAAATTGTTTGATTACTTTTAGTTGGTTGAATGTTTATGCTTTTTTTCACTGTTATTGTAGACTTCAGTTTATCTCAGACAGGTTTGTTTACGTTAAACAACTCTCATTAAACTGAACACTTTTTTTAAAAAAAAAACTATTAAGTATGGTTATTTTATCATCATTATTATTTGAAGGAACTCAATGCTTACACTTATCGTTTCAACTATAGGTGGCAAGGATGAGAGTGTCAAAGATGGCCAAGATTGGATCAGCAAAACAAGAGAGACTCTTGTAACTCCTCAATCAGTGTGGAGTGATTCCTTCACTTAGCATAAGAAACAAAATTCAAATTTTCAAGGCTTGTGTCAAGCAAAATGCTTCAATATGGTTCAGAGATTTCGAGTACCATTGAAAGCACTTGTAACAGGTCTCAGACTTGTATCAACATCTGTCTTGACTTGATAATGAAGACTAAATGGCCAGAAAGGATAGGCGAACAATGGGGAAGTCTTAAAACTAATCAACCAAGAACCTATTGTTCAACAAATGTGCCAGAAAATGGAGGTAGATGGATTTGTGGGGAGACTGTTCAGTGATACTACACAATAGGCAGGCACTCAAGTGCATCGTGAATAGAAAAGGATGAGTTGGGCGTCTCAGAGTAATATAGTGGAGACCATATGAGGAGCAGGTGAAAGCTTATAGGCAATCCTGGAGTCAGCCAAAAAGGACTTGAGAGAACAGACTAGAATGGGGATATGCTATCTATGCGTTATTTTTTACTACGAACCCATAGGAATAATAATAATAATAAGTGATATTTTTCTTTCGACCAGTAGTGTAGTGAAGAAATAACATTTGCGTGGGTGCCAAAGTGACTATAATAATTTGGGATGCATCGTAAAACGTTTTTAGGATTATTTACAAAACCTGTTTACTGAAGGTTGATAGGGGAATACCAAAGTGCATGGATATCTTCGTGGATGTAATATCAATGCAGCCACAGAAGTTAATATTGAGACTCCTACAGCCAAGTGGTTTGCTTCAGTTTACTGTTATCTTCTGTCTAAGTAAAAAATGTTGACTACTCCGAACTTTTGTCTGTGTGCTGAAGAGGCAACGAAAACAGGACTCCAGGTGAACACAGAGAAGACTGAGGTGATGGAGATAACCAATCAACAGCAACAACAACAACAACAACCAGCATCAATCACCATCAATGGGAGAGATTTAACAGAGGTTGCCTTCTTCACTTATCTGGCTAAGAAGCATCGTTTCAACTACAGACGAAATGAACGAAGATGTCAGAGTCAGCCAGCCAGAATCGGAAAGGCAAGATACGCCTTCATTAACTTGAAACCAGTTTAGAAATCTCCTGCACTCAGCCTGTAAAAGGAACAAAATTCGGATTCTCAACACCAATGTGAAGTCGATTCTTCTACACGGGTCAGAAACTTGGGTAGCGTGTCACGAACAGGATTTCCAACAGGTTGCAGACTTTCATCAACACAGCTACCTTCGCTGGTTCCATACTGAAGATCAAATGGCCAGAAAGAATAAGCAACAAGAAACTGTGGGAACAAACTAACAAGCAAGAGCCAATCGCTCAACAGATATGTAGGAGAAATTGGAGATGAACCGGGCATACGTTGAGGAGGCCGTCCAATGACATCGCACGTCAGGCCCTCGAGTAGAATCCAAACGGGAAGCGACGAGTGAATCATCCTAGGGTGACATGGAGATCATGTGAGGAAGAGATGAGAGAGTTTTGGCGCTCGTGGACCCAGCTAAAGAGGATGGCAGAAAATAGAACAAAGTTGAGATGCGCTGTTGAATCCTATGTTCCACTTGGAACGTAAGGGAACACTAATAAAAATAATAATAGAAAATAACAAACTCCGAACTTGATCTGGCAAGAGGCAGACAGACAGAAACCTTCGACTTAATACAATGACGTTTGAATATCTCATTTTAAAGTATCTGTAAATATTTACTGCACCAAACCGTAGATGTTGACAGATGTGGTGCTTTTTACTTACTTTACATTCTGAGTAGAACATAGGTCTTTCAGCCTGAAGCCTGATGTTTGAGCAGTGGTCGTACTTTTTTGCTGGGTAGCCTCACACCTAACTTTCTCGGGCTTATTAGTTAGTGACTAAGCAAGATTTAAGAGTGTGTCAACTGGGGACCGAACCACGGAGCATATTCGTGGTTGGCAAGCAATTTATCACTGAAGCAACGACGCACTTTAACTTTACCTCCCCTTGTGTGCTTGTTGTAACTAGTTATATAATGTGATATAGGATCGATCATAAATCAAGATAGGGAAAATAAGTTGCTCAGATTCAAGCGTTTTTTTTTGGGTGACCATCTTTTGTTTTAAAGTTTTAACGATATCAATCCGACAACAACGTCTAGTGAAAAAAATACTAAAATAATTTAATTGCTTGAACATAGTTGTTTAAAAGCATGTTTCATGCAGTATTCAAAAAGCCAGAGTGTAATTACAGCGTGAAGATTCATGTTTAATCAAAATGTATATAACTATTTCACATTACATACAGCTATAGTGTGTGTGTGGGATTTATCATAATGAAGACTGATATATGTATATATATAACCTAATCTTTCAGTTACATCTTACTACTCTTCTCCCTCTCAGCTTGAAGGTATCAGGTGTGTTTTTACTGTTAAATAATTTTCATAAACAACAAGTGTTATTTTTAAAAATTATTTTTAGATTCAAATATTCATTTCGCCCTATAGCACATCATGAATGTATGAGAAAATAGAAGACCACTGGAAAAAAACAGGTGGTGTTGAGAAAGACATTAACAGTTTGTTCGATTTCTTTGGTTGATCTGTCAGAATGTGTGGTCTTAACAGTAAGATAATAAAATATTCCACCTCCCTTTTCCCACCCCTCTCTCTCTCTCTCTGTATCTCGTTTGTATGAAGTAGTTACTAAATATCGCTAAAATAAAGTGTGGAATCTGGACAGTTCTGTCAAGTCAATGCGATTATAATCAACGAATGATGGTTCGAAGCTTTTCTAAAGTTTCTGATATTAAATAAATAATAAGAAATATCTAGCAGAGTAGTAAAAGACAAACTTTTTATCATGTGTTTACGTCTTTAATGATTACCGAATGAAGACTGGTAAGAATCACCTTACATATTTTAACAGCTAACTAGCATGAAATCTAAGTCAAATGAGGCTTCCTGTGGCCGATTGTCTCCAACCATCTAATACCAACAATTCAAAGTGCACTGTGATGGTAAGCCACTTAAAATGCTGGCCACATTGCACATCTGATTGATGGAATTCACAAGTTGGTTTTTGTAAGGATTTTGTTTGATTTGTTGGGAGATTTCATCATCATCAGCTGACATCATTTAGGGAACCATGGGAAAATCTGCAGGGAGCACTGGACAGCCAGTTGCCCCGTCCCTTCAGCAGTGCGCACTCACCGCCGGGGTTCAAGGCTACAAGACTAGCAATCTAGTAGAGCATTAAGCCACTGGGACACGATTCAATGGCCATCTAGGCCATGAATTCTAACTTCTGCCAATTCATGACATAGTACGACCACTTCGCAGTGTCTTCTTCGACGAGTTTCTAATTCACCTTCAACCTGCTGTACCCTACTGGTCACAGCTTCCCACTAGAACCCTAAACTAATTGCCTGAATAGGGCCAGTCGCTAGTGAGCATTAGATGGTAAAATTCAGCCTGCACTAAATGAAGGACTAGACACACTAAACTAGTCACTGACTAGTGTTCAGTCAAAGAATTCAAGTTCTGCAAAAAATGGACAAAAAAATGCACAAAAGTTCACTAATCAGGTTTTCGAAATCGAAGAAAAAGAATGGAATGTTGGTACCTCCTTTCAGTTGTCTTTTAAAGAACTAAAGCGGCCTGCTTAAATTACTAGGCTATCTGAATTTCTATATGACACAGTGCATTGTATTTTCTCTAATTCTGATTGTTTTAATCACTCAACTATGTCCTCGAGGCGCAAATTGTGCTGACGAACACTTTTAATTGGTTTTCAAAAAGGACGATTAGATGCTTCAGATGAAACCGCATTGCGTCACATGATATTACGGTAGACGTCTGTTTCCCTTGAAGACCCTTAGTACATAGAAAACATTATGCAATGATTTACGGTGACAGTTATGTACATTGTGTAAACATTTCTCCCAGAATAACGCTTTTATTATTATTATTCTGAAGTTTCTTGTAATATTAAAGCTGAATAAAAGATTTAATATTGAATTAGATTATAAATTTTCTAATTTATACCTCATATCATTGTTTCATTAAATCTCCTCTCCCATTTGAAGATAGAGCTTAGACTTCAGCCATCGTTTCATATTTCGGATTAACTTTAAACCGTTTTGTCCTCTGAACTGTGTTAAACCGAACACGTCACTGATGAATCCGGCCCCACCTGAGCAAAACGGATATTCAATGTTTAGATCACTTCTGTCGGGATAAGAAAAACTATTAGTTGATGTGAGTAGTATGCAACTATTCATATCAGTCGCTCAGTAGTATATAATGCCGTGTAAACATTACCTATCCTTTACTGGAAGACATACGAAATTATGAATGTAGTTAGAGCCAGATTAGTCTACGTTAACGAGATGGTTTGCACTGAAATGATACGCTGTTCAATTGATGGATAGTTGTCACAGCTCGCGAATTTCATCAAAGTTACTGAGATAAAAAAAAATGAAATGGATGAAGAACAGTTTGGGTGGTGTCTAGCCCTAATTAGATAGCCCTTTTAATCTGATGGTTAACGACTGATACCTGGGCAGTAATAAATGGGTGTTTCAGTAGGTTCAGGCTTATCACTGTTCTATGTAACAAAGAGCATATCATATATCTGTGAAAAAATTCACATCTACAAATTATTAAGAGTTATAGTTCAGATTCAGCCATAAACCCTGGCTATTTTTGTCGAACGGAAATCGACTCTGTGTGACATCAGCAGGGAAGGAATTATAAACTGAAGTCTTTCACAAGATATCAGAAAGTATCACTGGTAAATAATCCATTTTCAGCATAGAAATGTTGTTGATCACTTTAGATTTTAAGGTGAAATAACTCTAAGAGTGTTGTTTTCAACAGATATATTAAATGATTCCAAGGTGCTATGCTTGCAGACTGACCTGGTGGTTTAACAACAGGTTACACTTATCCATCTAAGTATAGATCTTACCAGTGTGTCAAATGACTAAGAGTATCATAAACAAAATTCGTCGTCAACATCTTACCCACAGTTTTGAAAGAATGAAATTAAACAACAGTTGTAGAGCTTGAGAGGGGGAGGATTTCATCACGAGCTGACATTAGTTAGAGAACCATTGTAAAACCTGGGAGTCCTGGACAGCTGTTTCGTCCTATTTTGGAACTCTCCATCAGTATGCATGAAATCCTCCAACAAATCAAGCAAAAGCTGTAAAAAACCAATGCTTGAAGATTAATTTGACACTCACTAGCGACTGGCCCTATTCAGGTAGGTAGTTACCTGGGGTTTTAGTGGGAAGTCGTGACCAGTAGGGTACAGCAGGTTGAAGGTGAGGCAGTAACTCATCGAAGAAGACATTGTGAAGTGGTCGCACTATGTCAGTAATTGGCAGACAGTACAATTCATGGCCTGACTGACGACTGGATCATGTCCCAGTGGCTGATGGTCTACAAGCTAGCTCGCTTTGTAACCAGAAGGTCCTGGGTTCGAACCCAGTTTGGGTGGGTTCGTACTGCTGAAGAGTCCCAAACTGGGATGGAGCAGCTGGCTGTCCAGTACTCCTTGGTTTTCCTATAGTGCTCTAGCTGACGTCAGCTCATGATTAAATCCTTCAACCAAATAAACAAATTCCCTACAAGAAGAATACTTGAAAATATAAATATCAATCTATTCTCATCACCCTGAAAGAAGAATGGAAAGTCCTTAAACGTAATACCTAATTAAACTGTACCTCTGTATCGTGTCATAGAGCTACATGATCATAGTATAAAGTCCTTCAGTAGACTTCAGGTATCTTTTATTATCGACTAAGTAAGTGATTTATGGTCTCTTCTTTTTACAGATTATCGATTTTGGTGAAGAGATGCATAAACAGATTTAAAATATCACCTTTTTCAATTTATGCAAATAATTAATTAAAACAATTCATATTTATATGAAATGTCACTTTCATTTTGATTTACTTATTCGTTATTACTATTTTTCTTTTAATGTAAGTATAGAACTTCGGCACTTTTGTAGAATATAATTCCACATTAGATAGATATATTTTTAAATATCACACCGTGATGCACACTTACCAACTGGATATCCAGTTAGAATTTTTCTTTTTAAATTAAAAGCGCTTAGATACAGTTTGGATCCTCTTTCTATTGCAAATTTCCTTCTTTCTTTAAACTTCACCTCTAGAACATTAATTATCTTTAACTTGGTAGGTATACGTGTTACATTGTTCATTATGCTTGTTCTCTTATCTACCGCAGCTGATTTCACAAGCGATTTCTACTTTTTATTTAAGATAGTAGACAATTAGTAAAAGTCATAAATAGGAAAGTGAATTTGTCATTTAGTTTGTTAACAGAACAGTAATAAAAAGTCGCAATTATGTTATTATCATGAATGATAATGAATAAAGAAGTGCAAGCAATATTAAAAATTAAAATTAAGTGGAATCCATGGTTTACAGTTTACACAGTCCGAGGAGAAATTCAACCATAGTTTGTGATCACACTATGTGATCTGCTAGATACAATCAAAAGTAATCAAAAAAGCGATCGTAAATGCGTTAAACTGTATACTACTGATTGACTAAGGTGAGATGTTCGACACCACTCACGTGCTACCAGTTCTCCCAAGTAGCCAGTCAGAATTCGGGTAGTTTGAATTAATTTGACTCTCTGAACTAAGTGAAACCAATGACACCCGTCATGATCTCGATCCCAAATGAGTGGAATGGCCGTTCAATGTTTAGATCGTTTTGATCTGGCTACCAAGAATTACTGGTCATTGTGAGTAGTATCCAGCTACTCATATTGACCGTTCAGTAGTATATGGCATTTGTATCAAAATATTCAGATCATTATATCCCATTGACATATCTAAGGCGAGTTGATTGCTCTTATTTTGAGATGTGGTTTGTTTTTAATAAGCCCAGGCATTTTAATTACAATTATCAATGAATGATACCAAATCACGAGCTCTGAACAACAGATGTTGATAAGTTTGTGTATCTGGGTAGTTGTGTGAATGCTGGCAGAGGGGTGACGGATGAGATTTCCAACCGTATAATGAAGGCTAGGGTGGCATACATCAACTTGAGCCACCTATAGTGCCGTCGCAACGTTAGCCTCGCTGTCAAAGGTCGGGCATACAGTGCTTCGGTGTGAGCTGTTTTGCTCTACGTTTGTGAAACCTGGCCTCTCCGAGCTGGGGATGTGCGCCGACTCTGCGTGTTCGATCATCGCTGTCTCCGCAGGATTGCTTGCGTTCGATGCTATCATCGCATGAGCAACTCCGAGGTTCGGCGGCGTGTGTTTGAACACAGTAGAGACCACCATTCATTGAGTTTCGTCATCTGGAAACACCGGCTCCGCTGGCTTGGACATGTGCTCCGAATGTCACTTCAGAGGCTTCCGTACAGGTCTCTGTTCGCTAGCCCTGGGACGGGGTGGAGAAGGCGGAGGGGTGGTCAGTCCATGACATGGCGTCGTGGGATCAAGGATTTTTGTACTAGATTAGCATCGGTTGGTGTGTCATGACTCCCTGGTTGGTGTCCGCGAGATAGCTGGAATCGATGGCTCGAAACGTTATTGGATATGGCCAAGAATTGTAATCAATGGCGAACTTGTTGCAATTTCCTTCTTTCTTCCCTTCCCGATGATAGTTAACGAATACTGTTTTGATTTGTTAGGCATGACTGTTTTCCTTCCAGATGAAGTTCTTTATCCGTTCTCTACTTATATTTTTTTAAAACTTTTGATCTATGTTGTTTTATTGCTATTGTGTGGCGCATCTTTCTTGGTGCCATATTGTACCAAGTTTTGTTTCTGCGTTTAAATAAATAATAATTTAAATAAATTTTAACTCAACACTGCCTTAACCTTTAAAAACGATGAGTACAAATATGAATGAGAACACTATCCCTCGATGATGTGCTGGTACATTATTTAACTAACGAGTCATAAACAGGAGAAACTGTGTGTCCTCGACCTCTCTGCAAGGCATCATCAAACAAGACCCAATATTCACTCTCTAGCATAACTAATTGTCTGATTCTTTTTTAAAAATCAGAATCATTCAATGTTCAAATAAAATAAAGTTAGAACTTTTTTAGAATACATTGGATTGTTTATTCACTTTTTTTATCTTGTAATTGTTAATTATTATTATTTTCAAATCTGAAAATTCCATTAATTAATATCATCTCATGGAATTGATTTTTCTGTCTGGTTTAATTATCCCTGATTCTAAAATTTTCGTTTTTCTTTTTTGTCTGTCTTTCAGAATTTCCGAATCCTTTTTTTAAAAAACATATTACTATTATTATTAGTGCTTTAGTGTGAAAGTTTAAAATAACTTTACTTCTTATTAAACACAGCAAGATTTTTTCATAAAGACGTGATCGCACTTTATTGTGCGCGCGATTGAATTTTAAAAAAAATGATAACTTCTTCTACACCATGTGTTCTTAATTATCTTTCATAATTGGAACTACGTCTGAAGTTTAATCCCCTGGTATTTTTAAGCTTTGATGAAGCATTACTAAATGAGTTACAACTGGTAATGCAGACAGTTGTACCACAAATGTCTAACTCCTTGCTTTTATGTTTAAATTTAAATGGGCATTGAGAGCATATCGCGTTCATATCGCAAAGTTTATTTTACCGTTGTAGAATTGGTATCATTCCACTTAACTGATAGTTTATATTCTCAGCTGCGATTTTGAAAAGCACGTTATTAAAGATCCTGCCCTTGAACTATCAGTGACATTTTTTTGATGTGGTGGTTTGGGGATCGATCCTTGGCTGACTCACTCCCAAACCTCGCTAAGTCGTTTGTAAGGCCGGTAAAGAGGGAAGGTTGGGCATGAGGCAAGCAGCCTGATCCCGTAAAAATAAACACCACTGCCACCAAAACTTCAAAGCTCTAACTTGAAGCCGTATGTTCCACTGGGAACCTAAAGGAATAAAAAAGAATTAGAGTAGAAGGCCAGACAGTCATGAGATGACCTTTCATAAATTCTTTCGTTTTGCGGAGAAAATACGGCAATATTTTTTATTTGACGTCAAGTGTTAGATATTTCTGTTGACCAACTTGTAACACCTTAGATCAAATTAAAATTTTGACAACAGTATTTTAAAGGATGAAATGAATTCATCCCATTGCATAGAACTTTCGTAAGTTTCATACAACTTTATATGAATAACCAGTTTGGGTGTGAGGACAAATACTCACCAGTGACGTTGGCTAATGGTCGCGCTGTATCGTGAATTAGCAGAAGTCAGAATTCATGGGCTGGTCATTGGATTGGGTCAAAGTGGCTAAGTGATCTACGAGCTCATCTCGTAACCAAAAGGTCCTAGGATCGAACCCTGGTGATGGGTGCGTACTGTTGAAGGGTCTCAAACTAGAACCAGACGGTTGCCTAGTACTTCCAGGTTTCACGATGGTTCTCCAATTGATCCAATCACTTCGTGATCAAAACTTTAATCGATCAAATCCCCATAAACCGATACTTGAATAACCAGTTTGTTTTAGAAGAGTAGAGTGAGCTATTGAAAATATGTCCAGATCGTTTAAGAAGAATTGTGAAGTTAAATAGCACTGAAGTATATGATGGTGACTAATGCATCATATTAAATAAAATTTTGGTAAAGATACTTCAAATGATGCAGTACCTTTAAATACAGGTTGTGCACTACAGGGAATGTGTCATTTTATTATTATTGTTCTCGTGGGTTCCTAGTGGAACATAGGGCTTCAACTCCACGTCTCCACTTGCCACTTCTGTCTTCCTTCTGATGTACTTTTCAACCGCATCCATCTTAGTCCATACTGTTTTAACTCCTCTTCACACGATTTCCTCCATGTCACTCTTTCACCGACGTCCCACTCGCCGCTTCCCTTTCGGGTTCCACTCGAGCAATGGCCTGACGCGCGATGTCAGCCAGTGGCCTCCTCAGCGAGTGAGTGTCCAATCCATCTCCACTTTCTCCTGCATATTTGTTGGCTGGCGACTGATTCTTGTTTTGTTTGCTCCCATAGTTTCTTGTTGGTGATTCTCTCCGGTCCGTCCCGGCCATCTGATCTTCAGTATGTAACCAGCGAAGACAGTTTTTGATGAAGGTCTGCAACAGCCTATTAGAAATATTCTTTGCGACCCGCCCGCCAAGTTTCTGTTCGGATCCGTATAGAAGAGCCGACTGACTTGACGTTTGTATTGAAAATCCGACCGAATTTTGTTGTTGATGGCGGCTGAGTGACGAAGATTTCCAGATTGGTTTCAGATTAGTTGATGAATGTGTTTCTCACTCGCCTTCCCGATTCTCTCTCGATTTGACATCCTCATCCGTTCCGACTGCCTTTAGTTGAGACAATGCTCCCTAGATAAGTGAGTGAATGAAGTAACCTCTTTCAAATCCCTCCCGTTGATGGTGATTGGCGCTGCTGTTGTTGTTGTGGTGGTCTTTGGCTGGTTATTTTCATAACCTCCGTCTTGTTTATGTTCACCTGGAGTCCTGTCTTCGCCGGCTACTTCTTCGACTATTTTGTCGGTTTTCGCTTGTAAGTCTTCGATTTTGTGTGACATCAAACATAAATCATCCACACGCGAAATCCAGGTCTTCCAGGTTCTTCTCTTCGGTCCAGGATATCCCTGTGTTCTCGTTTCTCACTGTCTGAAAGCAAAAATAAGTATGGGAACGCGGAATGTTCGTTTAATGTACGAAGCTGGAAAGGCTGCTCAGATAACCACAGAAATGAGGAGATATGGAATGGAAGTGTTGGGAATGTGTCGTACATTTTAGTTATCATGATTGGACTAATGGAAACTAGAAAGCGTGTGGTCTACCTAAGTAAAGATTAAATACTACAATCAGACTTTATTGTGGATAGTTCAAATAATTATAGCATGTGTACAGTGATAAAAGGCTAATGAAAAGAAATTTCGACAATGTGAAAAACCCATCATCAGTATGCCCGTAATTTTCTATTAGTGTTCAAAATTGTGTCGCACTAAGAGAAGGGACATACGAATATTCACGATATAACATGTATCATATCAAATGAATATATATATATATATGCCAAACAAATAGATTAAATAAGCACTTGGCCTCAAGTATTCGATTTTGACTTTGTCAGCCAAAAATAGTATACTGAACAGACTTCAGTAGTCTCGTACAGGTAACACTGAAATTCTTTTAATGACATATCTCGAAAGCAACCTTAATCTTATCGAAAAAAGTTTCGAAATGCTATTCTGCATGGCCTGGCACATCTGCAGCCCGAGGTCGGCGAATAAAATTACACATAGGGGTACGAAAGCGGATGAGTCACTCAATATTTATTTTTACGGTGTCCGCAAGCATTGAGTTCACCGAGCTCTAAATTACAGGATTCATTATGCGGCTACCAAATATCTTCTGAATACTAACACTAAGTGAAAACCTAATGAGGGTTAGCTTTTTTTACTCATCGAGCCCAATGCCCATCATCGGTGTCTGCCTGTAACTGCCCATTAAATTACCTCAAGTTAATCGTCAGATAACGTTGAAGCGTCCATTCTAGGAGCCAGCATGTCAACAGAGACCGAACATTTTGGGTCCAGTCAATCAAAAAGAATATCAGAATTGACTTGATACCAAATAATAATTCTGTAATAGTTATCTTCATCACATAGCTAGTGAATAAATCCTACTAAACATCAGTCTTAGAATGAAATGTAGACATAAGCTCATAAAATAATTGATTGTATTATCCGTCCTCTTTGGCTTTAGTTTAATAAAACTTTCCAAATCTGTTATACACGAAAGAGAATATTTTTATGGACTGTGAAAAGCTACAATTTATGCCTTTGGTCATACACCATTTATGGCTGACTTATTCTCACCTTAGAAATTATCAAATAAACTGAAGCTAGTGTACAAAGTGCTAAAAAAGCAAAAGCAAAATAAATACTCTTCCCACTGACACTATAAATAGAAGCACTGATCATTTAACGTCAAAAATGTTGATGATGAAAGTTCCTCTTAATGTAGAGCTTTTTTCGCTACCTACATTATGGAGAGTCTGATAAATACTATGTGTACTGTTGTGATTATTATTCCCTTGGGCTCCAGGTGGAACATAAGGCTTCAACAACACATCTCCACTTTTTTCTGTTTTCTGCCATCCTCTTCAGCTGGGTGTATTAGTGATCAAACTCTCTCATCTCCTCCAAATTGAACGATCTCTTCCATGCCACCCTCACACCGACGACCCACTCGTTGCTCCCCATTTGAATTCCACTCAAGGGCTTGTTGCACGGTGTCATTCGACGGCTTCCTCAATTTATGCCTTATCCATACTGTTATGACGATGCATTTGGAAACTAGTGGACCGATACCATATCACCTCTATCCTAATTACACTTTTCCTCAATATAAAAAATCTTTCGGGAGTTGACAGTGTTCACCTCATCGTACAAATCCATAGGATGCCCATTTTGGATGATTAGGTTTCAGACGTCTTGACACAGCATTGAAGCCCTTAAGTTTAACACTGAATCAAAGTTGTATGATACTGTAGAGTAATGTTGATTCAATTCCTTTAGCGAATACAAACTACAAGTGATGTTGGATCTGTCCTGGCGTAGTACACACCCTGATATAAGATGTTTGGAGGCGATCGGCAGGGAACCTTGCCTGACCTGGATTTTGTGCATGCCGGCACTCGTCAGCAAAGCTTATCTGCAGTGTTGGAAGAACTCATGTACCCTCTGAGATTCGAACCCATGTCACACAGTACCGTGATCAAAAAATTGCCATTATTCAGTGTGGCGATTGACCAAGTGTAGGACTGTAATGGATAATTTGATTGGACACTAGTTAGTTACTAGTTTCAGGCATTTAGACCTTTGTTTGGTGCAGACTGAATCCCATCAATCACGTTTGCAATGTGTATACCACTCTGCATGGTTCGCCATCATGGTGCACTCTGAACTGTTGATATCGAACGGTTGGAAAGACATGAGTTCCTACAATGTAGCGGATACTTCTTGCTGACGGGTACCAACTGGTACGAAGCCTAGGTCAGGCTGGGCTTCCTGCCGATTGCCTCCAACCATCCGATATCAACAATTCAAAGGTGGTGGGCCACCTAGAATGATGTCTATATTGCTAACATGACTGGCAGAATTCAGTCTGCATCAAACAAAGGACTAGACACATCATTCTATTTACTAACTAGCTTTACTAGTTGCCATCAGATGGAAAGTTTTACTGTACTGAAGAAATTATGTTTTTGAATATGTCTTTGATGGTCATATGAAATACAGGAGAGCTTAAGAAGACTTTTTGAGTTACAGGATTCTTCATGATATCAAATAATTTGTGGAATATATACGAGGCGTTTATACACATGGAAACGTATGATGTATTATATCCAACAATCAAATAAAGTGACATACTACCAAAAGTAATGTAAATACAATCAATTGAGGAATAATTTCATTTGTAATAACCTACATTTCTATTAACCAGAATGACTTTTTTTACTTCCCTAGAAGTGTGTTTCATCAAAAATGTCAAGGGATTACAATTTCTTTTAAAAAAGAAGTTACCATGGTAACCAAAAGTTTGATTGCAATGATAACTTTACTTGTTTGACATTCGTATTGTACTTATTCTAGGACGTTTTTTTTATTATTTTACTCATAAAGTATATGTAGATGATGGTTTTTGACAGATGATGTATAAAATGACAATCATTTTATGGTAGTGTCAGTTTACTGAGAGTGATGTACGCTATATAAACAATGCACAGAATAATCTATTGGCAGAATGGCACCAATTACAAAATGTTTCTAATGTAAGAGTAGAATTCAAGGCACCGTTACAGAATATAATTCCACATTGAATACTTTTATTTGTTATACTACACAGTCACAGAGTAGTAATAAGTGGTTGTTGATGTTATATCAAAACGATAAGTATCATTTAGGTTCTGTGAAATTTTCAAGTCATATTCTTAATTTGAAAGTTAATTCACGATTTACACAGTTTATCATTATTTTCTTGGGTTCCAAGTGGAACATAGGGCTTCAACAAATACATCTCCACTTCGTCCTGTTCTCTGCAGTCCTCTTTAGTCAGCCCCACCATTGGCTATAGGCTATCATCTGCTCCTCCTCGTGCGCTGAACTCGGTGTTTCCTATTCACCTTCCACCTGAGGGCTTGAGCATTATGTCACTCAACGTTCTTCTCAGAATCTATCCAATCCATACCCATTTCCTTTGGTATATGTATTAGGCAACAGGATGTTGGTTGGTCGACTGTTGGAGTCGCTTTTTGTTAATCCTTTCTGACCCTGTGATCTTCAGTGTAGCGTGAAAACAAATATTGGTAAAAGTCTGCGGCGAACAATTTTGGAATGCTTTTGGAGACACGCTAAGTCTCTGAACCATATAGAGTCTCTGTCTTACTTTGCACTGGTGTTGAGAATCCGATTTTTTCTTTTATGCTGAGTGCTGTAGATTTCCACTCTCGTTTCAGAGTGATGAAAGTGTGTCTTGTCTTTCCGACCTTGGTTTTGAAATCTTCACTCTTGCTGCCTGCAGTTGAAACGCTGCTGCCCAAATAAGTGAAAGAAGTGACCTCTTTCAAAATTTCTTTCGCTCATAATGACTGGTACTTGTTGTTATTGGTTGTTTATCTTCATCACTTCTTTTTAACCCCATATTCACTTGAAGTTCTGTCTACGCTTCCTGTCTGTCCTGCAACTTTCTGGTTTTCCTCACTAGATCTCCAAGCTTAAAAGACATTAGAGATCAGTCATCCACGAATTCCAGACCTCCTCAATTCTTCTTATCACCCCAACTTATCCCTGTTTTCTCGTCCGCCATGCCTTGCCTAATGATCCAGTCCACCACAATCAAGAATATCATAGGTGATGGTAAGCGGGCTTGTCCTACTTCTTTCTTCACCTCAGATACTTCTCTGAGCTTTCTGTTGTAGGTCAGCTGAGAACGGGAATCATCATGTAGCCACTGTATGAGGTTGATTAAAATTCGGGCCTCTCCCTAGTGTTGAAATAATTTCCAAATTACTTCGTGGGTCAGCGCTCTCGAAGGCTTTTTCAAATTCAATGAACTTGAGGTAGAGATTTCACTACCATTCTTTTCTGTGCTGAGTGATAATGCATGCAGCTGAAATTTGATTCGCTTTACCTGAATCCTGGTTGTTCTGGGGGATAGAGTTCTGCATGCGGTGCATCTTTTCCCTTAAAGTGACGAAATTTTACCTCAGTTTCCTTTTGAAACGAAAATTATTTAGATAGCAATGTGTTTTCTGTTTTTGATATCATAAATGACAATCAAGAATGACGCCGTCTAGTAATCACATCACTTCGATCTGTCTAGTTAGCACTACTGGTTGACGTAAATGACATCGACTTTCTCATATCAGTCAACCAGTAATATAAAGTGTACTGTAAAATTAACCCTATACATGAATGCACTGAACGGGATGTACACTAGAATATTACACATTTATGAACCGATAGGGTGTTTCGTTTCGGTCTTGTTACCTTCAGTAATACAAAGAAAAATAAAACTATTTGTATTACTGATTGTCTAGTCTTTGTATGTAACCTAGCATCAAGAAATATATTTCCTACACAGTTCCTAGTAATGAATGATTATCGAATTTTCCCTGAGTAGTATCAAGTGTATCAATAAATTCACACTAATACAGAAGATGGATGATAGTACAAAACATTAAGTCATACTCATTGATTCAAAATATTCCAAAAAGATATTTATCGCCTGTGTTATATTCAAAATTAGGTTTGATAATCATAAATTAACTTCAGATGACAGTATTATTGGACTAAATGTTAAATTTGTTTTAAAGTCACCTGTATTGATGGGAAAACAGTGGAAGGGAATCGACAGCATAAGTAATTAAGTAATTGAAAGCCAAGAAACCACTCGAAGTTTTTTAAAATTCAAGTATGGCATTATTAGAATGTATCAAATATCAGTATATTTCTTATTTAGTGATTGTAACATCACCGCTAGTGTCACAAGTGTTAACGAAAGCTGCTTCCCTGATTTCAATACAAATGAAGTTCTAAAGTGTCATTAGTCGCTGAACCCTTCTCGTAGCCTAGGTCCAGATGGTGTGCCTAGCGTTATTCTTAAAAAATGTACAGATATCCTATGTTATCCTCTCACTGATATTTGAATGAATCTTTTTCTAGAAATGTTGTGCCAGTCGTTTGGAAAGACATTAAAATTGTACCTATACCTAAGTCATCTACTGGAACATGTATTAAATTTAGACTTATTGCTATTACCTCTCTTTTTTACTAAAAACTATGGAAAAGTTGCTCTTACTTAATCTTGAACCTTCATTTAAAGCCGTTAACGATCCCAAGCAATTCACCTACAAGCATGGTAGAAGTACTTTAGATGCAACTGTAGTCTTACATCATAACACTGTCTCCAGTTTAGACAAGAGGGCTAAATTTGTTTCGACTCAGTACCTAGGGATATTTTGTTAAATAAGCTTTCTGAAACTCAGACTGACTGTTGGGTTGTCAAATGGCTGCATTCTTATTTTTCAGGAAGAAAGCAGCACACTGTATATCAGAGGAGGTCATCCGCTTCATTGTTTACTGAGGCTGGTGTCCCTCAAGGCGCTGTTCTTTCTCCTTTTCTGTTTTCTTTTTTCTTGCATGACTTGTCTCACTCTAATGAAATGAACTTTGTTAAGTATGCGGGTGATCTAACCATTTCAATGCCTGTTAATTCCAAGTTACACTGTACTAAGATGAACAGCTTTCTATCGGGAGTCAGCAAACGGTCTTAAACTAAATCTTTCCAAATGTTAGACTGTTAATTTCAGTTTCTGTTGTAAAACAAATGAAGCTCTTAATTCCCATGACCCTTGTATAATTGATGATAGTGATATAGAAATCAAGTTTGACGTTAGGTGTCTTGGATTAATTCTTTCTTCTGACCTATCCTAGTCTTCCCATGTCTTAGGTATTTCTAAGAGAATATTTCGTCTGACGTTTTACATTAAGAAGTTTAGGCACTCAGGCATAACTCAACCCCTCCTCTTACAGTTTGCCAACCTGTGCATCTTACCTATTCTCCTTTACTGTTCGCCTTATTTTTTCATGGGTTGCTTAAAAAGACTATGTCATACTTCGTAGAACTCTGAAGACTGTCAGTAGGACGAGTGGTATCCCATTGGGCCATATCGTTGACACTGTCATTGATAGGCACTTGATCTCATGCAGCAAATTTGCTAAAGGGGTTTTGTCAGATTGTGAGCATCAACTTTACCCTCAACTTTCACCTTGTGTCTCCTCAAGTAAAACAAGAAGTCATTTCAAAAGACTTTATGCACTCACGTCTAAGTATAAAACTTCCATCATAAAAATTTGGCACGTATTTTATGTGATGCAAATAGTATCAGGGAGGAACTAACTAACCTTCTGTGCACTAGTAAATAAATAACTTTCACAATCCTCTCATTTTTTGTGTTTATTTTCTTATAAGTTTAAACATCATTTAAACTCTGTAATAATTGTTATTCTTTTATTTTTAACCTTTACCATGTTATGTCAAGAGAACATTAGACTCAATACTCTATAACGTGCTAAAGTTTCCAAACTGTATCGACGATACTGTTTGAAACAAACCCAGTGTTATTGTTATGATTATTATTATTATAGTTATCAATATCACTTTGTGCTTTGCACATTTTTTACTTGATTCTTACCGTGAATCTGGACAAGTTCCCGCGGTTAATTTAATTTGTATTCTGAGTAAATTAGTTACAATATTGTGACAAATATTGAAAGTTTCATGCTGTATTATAAGTAGTGCTTTTGGAATAAAGCAGATTATTATTATTGTTATTATTATTATTATAGAAATGAGTACAGAAAGGAGGTGAACACTAAAATTAGATGCAAAGATCGACAAATGTCACTTTTATTTGTGGACATATGTGCACATAGCTTAGTGAACAGATGAAGGTCAGTACAGTAGGATTTCACATTTCAAGGTTTATTACTGTTTAAATCCGAAATGTGGCGATTTATGGTCTTTATCTGTCATAGCAAGGTGTACAGCTTGCGTATATGCCCACCTAATTAGCATGGATTGTTTTACTTCTTAACTGACTGTCAATTAATCAGGTGGGTTAGGTGATGCTTGGTGAGAGACACGAAGATAATCATCGTTATACTTTTCATTACGGTACTTTAAATAATTGTGTCTTTCAACCGGGAAACTCTTCTGTTTTAATGGAATCAGAGTGATGCTTAACCCACTTTTCTGTAAACGTTGGATTACTGTGTATTTTCTGTAATTGGTTTGTAAGGATTAGTTTTGTTTTTTCGAGTTTATCACAGATCGATATCAGTTAGAGAACCTCCAAGGAGTACTGGACAGCTGTTTCATCCTAGTTTGGGAATTACTGACAGTACGCACTCACTGGTTCTCTAACTGATATCAATCCGTGATCAACTCGTGAAAACAAAACTAATCCTTACAATCCAACCATAGAAAATTAACCTAATGATAGCTAGTGACTTGCTACAGAACGGAGCTTCCTGGAGTTCTAATGAGAAGTCGTGGCCAGTGAGGTCCAACCAATCAAGTGTGAGGATGGATGTACCACCGACGACATTGGTTGGTGGTCGTGTTAAATCACGAATTGGTAGAAGTTAGAATTCATGGACAGGCCACTGAATTGGGTCCCAGTGGCTCAGTGGTATACGAGCTTGCCTTGTAACTGGCAGGTCCTGGGTTCGAACTTTACTTAGGGTGACTAACCTGGATATCATTTTCTGTGATCTAGTGTGGTGATACTTCCACTCAAGAAGACTGATTTCTCACTGAATGAGCTTTATATATAAGAAAGGTTTTCTAGTTGCTAGACTATAATGGATTTCTCACAACGGTAACTGAAGCCATTTATTGGGAAAATCTACTAGCACCCCTCATTCCATATAACTTTATTCATACGTATTCCTAAATGAGATACATACCGCTACATTCATCAATAGTAGAGGAGTGAGAAAGTTAGTCTTTTAGATTACTGAAAAATTAGCAGTATATCTATAAAACTATAAGATTCTATGAAACAAAATCTAGTAGCCGTTACCACAACATAGTTGAGTGAATAAATTCAGCGGAGGATTCTGCAGAAGTTAAATGAATCGAATAATTTTCGTGTGTTTATCTTCAGTCGGTAGTGTTTTAAATTCTTCATGAGTGGGACGTTAGTCTGCTACATTATCAGACAGTTGGATATTTTTTATGCTTGTATCAATCAGTCCCATTTTATCAGTTTTCTATTGCAATAGGTTTAGCCCACTGGAATTTTGTTGAAATAAACTGTACATCCTCTTCAATAATGAACACATTTCATTCATTTTATTACACATAGCTTAACACTCTTGTCATTTTTGTGAATTTCGGAGCAGTCAAGTGTGAAATGCTGCTTTGTATTTTACAGGTATTTACTAATATTATTTATTATTATTATTATTTGAGTAACGTTTTGTTTGACTGCATTCAGTAAAGAATAACTCTTTTTGTGTACACATTTTCGAGCTGTACAGTCTCGAAAGGAAACTATCCTTTTTATGTATATATTTTGGGAAATTTCAGTTTTGACTAAAGTTCAAGACATTTGGGATTCATTATACAGTTACTGCAAAAAAAACTACCGAAACGAATTTTTTATTCCTTTACTTTCTCCCTGGAACAGAGGCCTTCATGCTATGGCTTTGAAGTTTCGGTAGCAGTTGTATTACTTTTACGGAGTAGCATTGCGAGCCGCATGCCAAACCTTCCCTCTTTACCGGTCTTAATACCGGCTTGACGAGGTTTAAGAATGCATTGGCAAGCGTTCCACTGCTGAACCACCGACGCAAAATGATGACACAGCCATTGACTGGACAGTGGTTTTCGGGAGAACTAAATCCACCTATCCCTGACTTTTGCGATACGAGACCAGCACGCGGTATCATCCTGTGGCACAATCACTCGAGAGCTCTCTCCCTTAGTGGACGTCGAAACCAAAATGATATTAAATACATGGATCTGATGATATTGCATGCTTAGAAGACTTGAGAGTAATAAAACAGTAAAAATTAGAATTATATGGTAGATAGGGGCATAATATGGAAATAAGACACTATCATTATCTCCTTGGTTCTGAGTGAAACACATCTCCACCCAGCTAGCTCCACCTTCGCCCATCGGCTGCCATTTCCTCCTCACACGATTTCCTCCACGTCACTCTTGGACACGCAAACCGTCACTATCCATTAGGTTTTGATTCCAGGGTCTAAGCTCAATGTCATTCAAAGGTCTCCATTTCCTTCTGCTTATTTGTTGGACATTAGGTTCTTGTTCGGTTCGTCATCAGAGTTCTTTGCTACCAATCCTTTCTGATAGGTTATCTGATCTTCAGTAGGGAGAAAAAGCAGCTGTTGATCGAAGTCTGAAGCAGACAGTTGGGAATGCTTTAGACGATATGCTAAATCTCTGAACCATATAAAATCACTGTCTGACTTGACATTAATATTAAAGATCTTTATCTTGTTCTGTATGTTCATTGAAGCAGATATCCACACTGGTTTCAGAATAATGAAGGTCCATCTTCATTAGAGGAAACAAATCATTGTAAATAGAGTTGAATAAAGAATTTTTAAGCCTAAAATATGAAATTTCTCAGTGACTACACCGAATTAAAATAGTCTGGCTAAAATGACTATATTTTGTATGTAGAATTGAGGCTTCTATTTTTTAAGATGTGTTAGAAAATATATTTTATTTTTCTCAGCCTATCAGTGTAATACACCGATACAATCGCACAACCTGAGACTAAGTTTCTGAAAGCTGAGCATTCCTATGAATGTCTATTGTTCAGTTAATTAATGTCAGAATTATTTGAATTCTACAGAAGATTTGCAATGAGATTAAAATATTAAAACTGAGAACTAATGAATCCTTAGATTTGTATGCTACTTTACCTTAATTTCCAGACTTACCAGTAGTGTGTCAAGTATTTATAAACATAATATTGCTTTCAATTTGTGAGCTGTAGTTCTAGTCTCCATAACAATTGTAAATTACACATGTCTACTGCTAACTGTTAAGGATATACGCACTTCAGAGTGTATCTTCTTGTTTAGATCTAAGTGATTAGTTGTGTGGTTCGTAGCATACTGATGATTCACCACTTTAGCAACACTGTTTACATATAATCAAGTAGGTTCGCTGGAAAGACAATAGAAAATCAATCTTTATAAAGTAAGGGTTAGTTAATTCATCTGAACTTTTAATCAAGCATATAATATCACAAATCAGAGTTAAAAAGGAAACCAGACAGTTATCATTCTTCATCCAGAGGTTAGAATCCCTCCTAACATAGTAATATCTACATTTGCTAGGTAGTGAATAATACCAGTGACTATTACAACATGAAGCAAAGAAGGGAAGATAAATCAATCAAATCATTCCAAACCAACCCTTGAAAAGTAATAAAGTGTTCATTAATGTGAATGATCACAGGATGAAATCGTCCGGAGTTCTAAAGGCAGGTCGTAATCAGTGGGGTCCATCAAGTTGTGTGTGTGAGGACAAATACTAACCAGTGACATAGACTGACCATCGCCTAATATATAGCGAAGTGGAAGATGTCATAGCTAATGGGTTTTTGGATTCCGTTTCACTGGCTTAATGAATAACGATAGGCCTTCTTAATATATGGGTAAAACTTGGACACTCTGGTGATAAGTAGTTCCATATTAAATTGTTTATTAAATGTACCACACAGTGAAACAGTGTTATTTACTGGATGACAAGGTTTCGAACAAAATTTATTGTTCAGAATCATGCCATCAATTAGAATCACACGACTTTCAAACTTGAGTTTTATAGTTTTCTTTGTTTTCTCCTATTTGTCGTCTTAGGGGTAGTAGAATTTTCCGAATATCCGGTTGGACAGGTGTTGAATCATTCCTATTACAAGTGTCTGCAGTTGATTCGATAAACAAAGCTTCTGTTGTCAATCTCTTCCTCCATCCTGTAACATTAGATTTTAAAACTGTCATCCTATCTCATCCTGTTGTATGGTCGTGTGTAATTGCATGTAGTGAGTGGTATAGTTGAACTATTCTATAGATTTCTTGTTGTATTTGAGTCAACTAATCTAGATTTTGCTAGGTTTTTATGCTCCGCCAGTCTCACTGACTCACCCTGTTCTTCTAGTTCGACCTACGTATTTGACCTGACGATCATCCCAGGCAGGGTTTTAGGTAAACTTAATTGTTTTGTTCTATTGGCTCTACAGGATCCTTTACCAACAGAGCATATTTCTAAATGAGTTTGTGTGTTTGAATGCCAGCCACTTTTATTCCTGCCTTGTTAAGAATTCTGCGTAAGGCTTCCGAGGTTCTTTTTTTGTATGGAAGTACTTCTGATGATTTAAATTCCTTATTGTTGGTGTTGTCATTATCCTGTGCATGTTTGACGTGCATGTTGTCATTAATATTTCTATTATTGTCATTATCACTACTATTATTATTTATTGCATTTTTATATTTCCCTACATACTTTTTGACTAATTTATCAGGGTAATTATTAAGTTTCAAGGCTTCTTTTATGCTTATTACTTCCTGTCTTAGATTCTCCTAGGTACTAATTAGTTTTTGTGCTCTGTCATTTAAACATTTCACTAATCCTATTTTCACTGGCATGGGATGGGATGGTTGAAAATCCAAATATCTGTTTGAATGTGTAGGTTTCCTGTAAACACTAGTGTTTAACTTACCATCTTCCTTCCTTTTTACCCTACAATCTAACATTGGGAGCTTCCCTTCCAAACTTTCCAATTTATAAATGAATTGAACTGCCTCCACCTTTGAGTTAATGTGTTCGAAAAATCTATCTATATCTTGTGTACTGAGTACAGTGAATGTGTCATCTACATACCTCTACCATGCTTTTGGGGTGAGGCTGATTATTTCAATCGCTTCAATGTTTACCCACCTATCTATGAATATATCTGACACAACTGGGGATATTAATGACCTCAGGGTGGATGGAGAGATTGATAACAGAAGCTTTGTTTATTGAATCAACTGCAGACACTTGTAATAGGAATGATTCAACACCTGTCCAACCGGATATTCGGAAAATTCTACTACCCCTAAGACGACAAATAGGAGAAAACAAAGAAAACTATAAAACTCAAGTTTGAAAGTCGTGTGATTCTAATTGATGGCATGATTCTGAACAATAAATTTTGTTCGAAACCTTGTCATCCAGTAAATAACACTGTTTCACTGTATGGTACATCTAATAAACAATTTAATATGGAACTACTTATCACCACAGTGCTCAAGTTTTCCACTTATATTGATAAGAATTTTCCCACCTATCCATGAATGTATCTGCCACAACCGAGTATAATTGTGACCTCATGGTAACACCCTCAGTTTGTTTGTATATTTTCCCCTGAAATTTAAATACTGTGGAAATTAGGCATAGCTGCACTTCCAGCATTATGTCCTCAAGTGGTACTTTCGTCGTAAGTTTGAGTTTTTGATGAGAAATGAGCTCGTTTCTGACTGCCTCTAAAGATGCCTTCTTGTCTTGAATGTCCTGGATTCGATCTCCGATGGGTTCATACGCCCGCTCACTCAGACGAGGACGAAACAGCTGTCCAGCACTCTCGGAGTTTTAGTGGTTCTTTAACTAAGATCATTTCATGACTAACCTTCACACCATTCAAATCGCTACAAACCAACACTGGAAAACTGCCTTTTCTACTTTACTCTTTTATCTGTTCCACAATATTTATTCATATAAAATTTATGCAAGTTTTATTGCAAAAGATTATCACAAAGAAAAAGAAACAGAGGTGTCAATAAAGAGGAATAAACTAAAATTGGAATATTAACGATATACAAGTGGGAAGTAAGAGAATGAAGGTATTAAGGACAGGATTAGCGGATAAGAAGTAAAGCATAAAATGAAGTGTACTGTAAATATTTATTTGAAGAGGAATGAAAGGATAAAGGTATTATTATTATTATTTTTATTAATATTATTCTGAATTTATCTCTACATTCAAAACACGACAGCCTTTCTTCATGTAGAAAAATGTAAAGGCTTTTTGTATATGTTTAAAAGATGTCAATTCGAATACATCACTAGTGACATTATCACTGACGGTGAGGATGATGTTTACCTGGTTGCTGTGCGCTGACTGTTCATTTTAATGATGAGGATGATAATGATAATAATAAAGACGTTTACTTTTATTGTGCTTTTTTATAATTTACAGTCCAACATAATATAAATAATAATAGTAATAGTCATGGCAATATTAACAACGGCCACCTGGGGACTATGTTTATTTTATTTAAAAATTAATATTAGAGGGAAAATGTTTACTGGTATCCGTCATAGGTATCCAGCTGAATAATCATACAATTAACTGTACAGAAAATTTATTAGTATTATTATTTGTTCCTGTGAGTTCCTAGGGGAACATTTGACTTCAAGCTAGAGCTTTGAAGTTTCATTGGCAGTAGCGTTTATTTTTTAAGGAATGGGGTCACTGGTCTCACCCCCGACCTCCCCTCTTTATCAGTCTTATTACCGGGTTATCCAGGTGAAGCAGTGCGTCGGCCAGGGGTCGAACCCTTGATCTCATGTATAGTTGGCCAGTGTTTTACCACTGAACCACATAAGTATATTTATACATATAAGTCAAAGGATAATTGGATAGTTAAACTGGTGTACATTGTTTTAGGTAGGTTGCCATTATCATCTTGTGGTCAAAAAAGGAGGCCATTAGCAGAAAAATCCAGAAGAGAAATTGCGAACCTAATATTCTGGTGAGAGCGACAACAATGAAGATTTCACGCTGTAAGTAAAAGGTAGTATCTAGTGTTGAAAGAGGTTACTTTATTCACTTATCTAGCATTGAGCATTGTCTCAACTACAGGAAGTCGGAACGGACGAGGATGTCAAATCGAGCGAGAATCGGGAAGGCGAGAAACACATTCATCAACCTGAAACCAATCTGGAAATCTTCGTCACTCACTATCAACAACAAAATTCAGTCGGATTTTCAATACAAACATGAAGTCAGTCAGTTCTTCTATGCGGATCAGAAGCTTGGCGGGCTGGTCACAAAGAATATTTCTAACAGCCTGCTGCAAACGTTACCTTTATCTACAACTGTCTTCGCTAGCTACATGCTGAAGATCAGATGGCCGGGCAGGAAAGAATCACCAACAAGAAACTATGGGCACTAACAAACAAAACAAGAACCAATCACCCAACAAATATGCAGGAGAAAGTGGATTGAGATGGATTGGACACTCGCTGAGGAGGTCGCTGGGTGACATCGCGCGCGTCAAGCCATTGTTCGAGTGGAACCCGAAAGGGAAGCGGCGAGCGGTTCGTCAGTGCAAGGGTAACATGGAGGAGATCGTGTGAAGAGGAGTTGAAACAGTATGAACTAACATGGATGCAGGTGAAACGTACAGCAGAAGGAAGACAGAATCAAGTGGAGACGTGGAGTTGAAGCCCTATGTTCCACTAGGAACCCAAGGTAACAATAATAATTACAGTGTTGGTCGGTCAGCTATTCAGTATTCCCACCAGTGCTAAGCATATATGATGTAATCAAGTCAGGCAGATTGTGAATTTGAAATTTCTCCTTTTCAATCTATGCTGAATCTAAACTACTCAAGTGTTGTTTTGAGTGAATTTGATTGATTTCAATACTGATCACGAAGTAACTTGAGTTAGAGACCCACTGAAAACCAAGGAGTACTAGATAGTTGTTTTGTCCCTTTTCCAGACTCTTCACAGTACATACCCATGATCCCACCGTTAGAGAGTGGACCCAAGACGGAGAACTAGTTGACCATTCAGCTTCTAGAAGGGTATCCAATAGCCCATGAATTCTAACTCCTGGTATTTCATGTCATACACAAAGACTGCCAATCAAACTTATCGGTGAACTGGTGGACCCCACTAGTCACTACTATATTTTCCTAAGAAATGGGGTTCACTTATTAGTTGTCCATGTGCGATAGGTCAAATTCATGCTATATATTTTAGTGATAAATAAATATTTCATAGGAACATATAACACATCCCTTTTCAAAATATTTGTACAAAATCTTAAGACGTTAGTCTTTTCTCATTTCCCTTTCCAGTTGAGCTCCCCTAGTCAATGGTTCCGAAATTCATCTAAGGGATAGCTTTCAGGGTTACATCTTGAGTAAGGGAATTCATATTTGTAACGATCTCTTATGACTACAAAGAACTGAAGTGTATGGTTTAATCCTTATTGAGAAATCACACTGACTTGGTCTTGTTTCACATTCAGTTGTTTTATATTAATTCCTAACCCATTCTAAGAGACTCATTGTAGTAATCGCGTGCTTGATTTCAACTCTGTAATTTTTTGTGCTGGACACCTGGAACTATTAATGTGTGTAAATATAGAATAGTTCTACTACTCCACTGTCAGTCATTCTTTTCAAGCTGGTCACACTCAGAAGGAAAATCATGACCATGTGGAAGAACTGAGCTATACTAAGCTGTAATTCAATGTAGTTATTTGTACAGATGGGCAACGATTCAAGCCACCATACTTCATAAACTATACATGAAGGTAGAGGGAAAAGAAATTTTGAAGAAGTTATGATAATTATAAATGTGTGGGCGGGAGAATAATTTCATGGAGAGTGTTGAGATTAAATGGGTCGAGGAGATTATAAAGAATGAGGGTTGAGAAGAAATCAACAAAAATGCACGTGAGGCGCTAAATACTATAGTCCTCAAACTACGAATGGTTGTTTTAAAGATTTGGTTTTATTTCACTCTAATCAGATAAAGTATTTTTAGGAGTGTTATGTCTTCTATTTAGTAATAAATTTCACTATAAGCTGAGACTGTACATTCATCACACAACAAATTAGCAGTTCCCGTGGGTTCTAAACAAGGCATACTTGGCCTCTGTATATCTTTTCGTAGCGATAACTTACAAACAAAATCAATAATCTCGAATAATGTGCTTTTCAGGTTACATTTAACAACTTAATGTTACGGTGGTTGAAGTATATCTATTATTCATCTTGCTATTTCATGATATGGCGACCTGCACGCCTGATATTAGGCCTGTTGACAAGTTCGGTTTTTGAATTTTAGATGATTCACACTGTCTAGGTATATTTGTTCCCAGAGATTAATTATTAGTAGTATGTATTATTGTTTCCTTTGGTTCCTAGAGGAATATAGGGCTTCAGCCACACGTCTCCATTGCGTTCGGTTCTCCACCAACGTTTTCACCTGGCTCCACGTCTGCCCACATGCTTTCATCTCCTCTTCACATAACTTCCTCCATGTCAACCCCCGGACGACCAACTCGACGCTTCCCTTTCGGGTTCCACTCGAGCGATGGCCTTGTGTTTGATGTCACTTGGTGGTTTTCTTAGAGTATGGTCAATCCACCTCCAAATCTTCCGTGCATACTTGTTGCACAATGGGTTCCTTGTTGGCTGGTTTCCAGAGATCCTTGTTGCTGATGTTTTCTGGCCGGCCATCGGATCTTGAGTATTGAGTGAAGATAGCTGTTGATGAAGGTCTGTAGTTTGTTTGAGGTGCTCTTCATGACGCGCCAAGTCTCTGGTCCGTATAGTAAGTGGCACTGATTGATTTCCCATTGGAGTTGAAAATCCAGATCTTATTTTTCATGCTGAGGAGTGTTGTTGATCTCCACACAGACTTGAGAGTAATGAAAGCTGGTCTTGCTTTCCCGATCCTCCTTTTGATATCCTCATCAGTTCCGTCCACATGTAGTTGAAACGATGTTTCTTCTTTCAGAGATTACTGGCAGACTACTGGCCTCCAGATTTTTGAGGACACCTTGCTCAGATGAATAGTGAAGCTTTTAGTGTCTCGGAAAATTTCCCTTATATTTTTCGTGTTTTGTCTTTGTCATTAGATAATTTTTGGATTTTTGAGGTATCTTCTGGAATGTTTTTTATCTTATCAGTGGAGTTAATTCTATCTAATAATATGACCCCATTTCTCTTACCTGATCTCATTGTGTAGATATCTTGTTAGAAAAGGATGTTCTCTAAAGCTTTCACATGAAATTTACTAAGGATAATTTTAATGTGGCACCTTAACTGATATTTGTATCAGTTTTTACTGAGAGAAGCTTTGAATTCTTTCGCTTTGTAAATAGACTACACAACTAAATTATATATTTTTGAATGAAAGGATTTTCACACTTTGATTTTTGCTATTGCACTAAACTTTCAAATCAATGACAGAACTTCTGTTTCTAGTGGATTGGAAGAAATAGTGGAGACGTTGTGAACATACCTCTTAAAATTTCTCTCAAACAGACGTTGTGGTAACTTCTTTAGCTGTGTTCTTATTTGACAAACATTGTGCTTTTCTGTAAATTTACCAATAACATCCCTGACATACAAGAATACAACTTTAATTACCTGGTAAATTAATGTTACAGTTTGACATTACAATACATTTCTTTTAAGCTCAAATTATTTGGATTCACTACTTTTTCAATTCCTTTGTATTCCCATTAGAACATAGGGCCCAAGCTTTAGCTTTGAAAATGCAGACGCCCAAACTCCCCCGTATTTCGGGATTGCGCCCAGCTAAGGGAGGTAAAGGTATGTGCCGGCCGGGACTCGAGCTTCGAATCGCATGCATGGTCGGCCGGGACTCTACGGATGAACCAACGACGCCCTGGACTCACTGTAGGTGGTCTGATTTAAAGCCAGATATTCAGTTTTTGTTTGTGATCACCACAGAAATGATGTTTTATTTCCATTTGTAATCAGACAAACTAGATGGGTGTATTTGATTTGATGAGCCTGACAGTGCCGTAGGATATTCTCGAGTTTTCAATACAGACACACAGGATGACTGTAAATATTATCGTTTGTACTATTGTCTTTATTACCACTATCATACTCTGTTATTATTCCATATTTTAGTCTTAGTTTCTTACTATATATTGTAAAGCGAAATACTTCATTATCTAACTGCTATAATAAGACAGTTTTCTTTCCTCTCCACCGCATAGTCTGTTTACCTGTCCGCAATGACTGATTACCCAGACTATAGAGATACTTGCATGATTTTGTCATTGTTGTTATCATAGATTATATAATTTATATACTTGAACTATAGTTGTTGTTTTTTTAACCGCCATGATATTAAACGTCTGTGTTACATAGTTTTACTTATATACGTCGGCTTTTAATCCATAGAAATCAAAATATACTGTTGTACACTTTCTGTTGTAACAACAAATTTACCAGAGACCAGGAGATAACCAACACATCTAAATTGATGAGAGGTAAGATAGACAAATGCAGACACTATAACAGTTAATTAGTCAGTATCACGCATGATGTTCAATGCTCACCTGAATGGATTCCAGATACATGAGCAGTGTGAAAAAAAAATAAATCATTTTTCCAATCCAGACGACCGTAATCTTCTCTTCTTATACCTGCCTGGAAAATTTATTTAACTGACAAGTTTTTCGAATCTCTGAATACGACATACATGATAAAAAAACATAATACTAGATAGATGGAGAGGTTGGCTAGAAGAAAGTAAAATTACTTTACAGGATTTCATCATGAGCTGACATTGGTTAGAGAACCATTGGAAAACCTGCACGGAGTACTGGACAGCCAGCTGTTTCGCCCTAGTTTGGGACTCTTCATCAGTACGCACCCACACTGCGGGGTTCGAACCCAGGACCTTCTGGTTACAAAGCGAGCTAGTTCGTAGACCATTAAGTCACTGGGACCCGATCCAATGGCCAGTCTATGAATTCTAACTTTCTGCCGATTGACTACATAGTGCGACCCCTAGCCAATGTCTTCGGCGAGTATTTGTCCTCACACCCGACCCGCTGCACCCTACTGGTCACGACTTCTCACTAGAACCCCTACCTGAATATCTCATTAGAGTTTAGTTCCCTTGAAATAAAAGTACTTGAAAAAGGACTAAATTTCAACCCTACCTGAATAGGGTATGAGTACAAATACTCGCCGAAGACATTGGCTAGGGGTCGCGCTATGTAGTCAATTGGCAGAAAGTTAGAATTCATAGACTGGCCATTGGATCGGGTCCCAGTGACTTAATGGTCTACGAACTAGCTCGCTTTGTAACCAGAAGGTCCTGGGTTCGAACCCCGCAGTGTGGGTGCGTACTGATGAAGAGTCCCAAACTAGGGCGAAACAGCTGGCTGTCCAGTACTCCGTGCAGGTTTTCCAATGGTTCTCTAACCAATGTCAGCTCATGATGAAATCCTATTAACCAAACAAATCCCTACAAACCAGCACTTGAATAAAATTACTTTGTTTACAAAGGTGAAATTGAAGATATGTAGGGTGTATATTATGGCCATAGCCAAAAGTATGCAGGCGAAGTTTATGTGATTTGTGTATTTGCACACAAACATACACACACTCATTTGCCTAATAGTTATCCATTTATTCGATCAAACACATAAAATTTAGTGAAACATTTTTCCTTTAAAATGAATAAAAAGTAAACTGACTTTCGTAGTTATTGGCTGTGGCACAGTTTACAGCATAAGTTTTATCAGTTTTTTACGTTTATGGGCGTATACATACGTATATTCCCTTTTTATACTCATCTAATGACTACAGATCGGAAACTTCATGCATTAATTCTCTTTAATGAATTTGAATGAAGCAAAGACAACAGATTTTACAGAATAAAACGGTACCAGCAGCAACCATACGTACAGTGATTTGAAACTCCCAGGGTTTCGTTCGCCTCACATGTATGGCCTTCCAAAGACACGAAAGACAAGTCTTCCTGAGACGTACACTTTCGATGATCGACTCGTCCCAACACTGAATTGCTCGTTGGAACCCATTTGTCAATGGCTAGCCGTGCACACCATGAAAGACTGATTTGATTTCGCTAAAAGTGTGAACTAAATAAGTTCATGGCGTCATTTGATGCAACCTCCTTGCTCACAATGATTCCAATCAATGAAACTATTGAGATCATTTGTCAGTAGTCTGATCTGCTCTCACTCCTAGAGGCTGAATTCAAACACCACTTGCTAATGTGTAACATGGATGTACAATTCCAGTGTGACAACACTCCTTACCGCTAAGTAGATGGTGTAGCCATGAGCAGACCACTTAGCCCCTTCATGTCCAACCTTGAGAAGACAAACTTGAAGTATGCAATCGACGAAACAACTTCTTATTGTCGATAGGTCGATGACACAACAAAAGTCATGCTTTCTACCTACTCAGATTATTGAACAACGCACATACAAATAATTAATTTACTATGGAACATGAAAATGATGGAAAGTTCCATTTCCTTGACATTGCTATGCAACACCTAGAAGATGGTAGTCTTCAGAGGTCAATTTACCGAAAGCCTACATGGAAAGGACAATACTTACATTTTAATAATGTTTGTCCAGATAAGTAGATATAAACTAGCACTAGTCAAGACTCTATACTATAGAGCTAGGTGAACATGCCCTACAGAGAAATTAGAGGAAGAATTGATGTTTCTCGGAATGATATTGGAGGATCTGAAGGCTCAAATGTCAAACAAATCGTAGTGGGAAAATGCCCATCTTCATTCAGCTCGATTTAAAGGGTGAAATATAATAGCAGTTGTCAACAGAAGATTGAGGACATCACTAGCCAAAATTTTATCCTGCAGCTAAGTTGGTTTCCATCTATCAAACAGCTTGCTCTTTGGTGGAATCAAAAGTCGGCAGATACCCTTCTTATGTTTACTTCAACTGTGTATACAAATTTACATGTTTCTGCAGGAGAGGTTATATTGGGAGAACAGAAAGAAGGGTATACCTTCGATTTCCTGAACATATACCAAGAAGCCTGTGTCTAAAGGGAACAAATGCTTTACACAGTGCCATCGTAGGAATCTCCTTGACATTCGTCATGAGGTGGATATCTCAAGATCGTTCAAAATTATCAAATGTGCGTCGATGGCACAGTGGTTAAGACTCTCGCCGACCATGCACATGGTCCGGGGTTCGAGCCCATGCCAACGCACACCTGATATCTATGGTCGGCCTGCAAAATTTGGGCTGCTGATATCCATGCTGAAAATTCCATACTTGTACCAAAAATACGGTGTGGAATCAAGCTGTAAATCAAAAAATCAAAAAAATATTGACTGACTGATTTTTCTTTAAAAATGAACTCTGTGCATGTATGTTAAAACTTTCTCTGTAGGCAACCTCAGTAATGACTTTAGCCTGTAAGCAGCTGATGAGAAGCCAAAGAAATAAAAGATGGTGCCATTTTATCCTGCAAGTAATCTAGACTAATTCGACAATTTGATGTGTTAGTACAGCATATGGACTGAGAATAGAAGATAAGGCTCCAAAAGCACATCTTCATTTCATTCTGTCATCTAAAGTCTTCTTTCGCTGGCTCCAAAATCGTTCATAAGCTTTCTTTCCCTCCTAACACGATCACCTCAATGTGACTCTCAGGCACCCTTCCCTTCTTTTTCTATTCGGATTACAGTGGACGACCAGGCACGTAATGTCATTGACTGGTCCTCTAAGCGTGTGTTCAGTTTATCTCTATTTCCATCTGGATATTTGTTGGGCATTAACTTCGTGTTTGGTTCCTTCCTACAGTTCCATGTTACTAAATAGTATTGATTAAAAATGGAGGATAAAAGTAACATTGGAAGATAGTATGTTAGCTAAGCTGCTTCAAAAAATTTTGATATACTCCAGTCCATATTCATACGTTCCACTTTTTGATCTTTCAGCAGTGTCATAATTTTTCTGGATATATGTTATATTCTTTTGTTGCTATTTAGATGTGACTACATTTCCCAATTCTACTTCCATACTTATTCTACTTTTTGGATAGTTGTTTCTTATTGGATTCATTGTGTGAAGAAGATACCCAATCTTGCTTTTATTTCAGAATGACACTTTCAACATTGAGTCTCTTTAGTTCTAGGTTAATTTTCATTTCCCGTTGATTGATTATGTTGAACAAAAATGATCAATCTCTGATGACGTGTCAGCTCCTAGTACAGACGTTTCGATGATGTCTTAGAATTAACATGAAGTTATTTTTCATTTAATAGTAAGTAGCAGTGGGCTCTAGGATGCGCATTTCGCCCTATTTAGGACTCACCACCTGCGTGTACATGTATGCTCACTGAGTCTCGAACCCTGCATCTGTTTGGCTTTGGCCATTGAAATGGTGGGTTCATGGTTTGAATCTAAATTTTATCAACCCAGGATTCTTAAATACACACGTTTAAGTTACACTAGTTACTAGTGTCCAATCAAAGTATCCAGTACAGTCCTACAGGAGGTAAATCGCGAGCCTGAATAGCTCAATAGTGACGTCTTTCATTGCGTTACTCACTGTGTGACGCGAGTTCGAATCCCAGAAGGGATATGAATTCCCTCAAGGTTGCAGATACGCATTGTTGACTGGTGAGTGCCAACTAGCATGAAACCTAGGGGAGGCAAGGCTTCTTCAAGGCCGATTAACCTCCAACCATCTAATATTCGTAAAAGTTGCCTGACAAAGTTGAGATAAATCTATTCGGTAAAATATAAAGTAATCCTTGCACTCCCAACTTTTATCCCTATTATCTACACATATATATATATATATATATATATATATATATATATATATATATAAAGATTAGTATTAAGTACTACTACTACTACTCATTAGTGAGATACAATCAAACAACTTTATCTTTGCTTATTTGATTCAACTTAGCTAGAAGATAGATTATTAGCAATTAATTCAGCTTCCATGAGACTTAGGAGAGGGAAAATAATTTGATGACTTCCCAACATATGATCTCTAAAAACATTACTTTATGCCTTGTGATTACATCATACTACACTTTCTATCTTCTCCTATTGTCTTTATAACATCATCTGTGGAATTTTTGCTTTTTTTTCACAGTTACAACGTGAATATCTCATTCTACTCAAAAATTCATCAAACAACATCTCACCTACATGTGACTAGCATTGAAGTGGTGGAGAGTAAAGGCAAAGAAATAAGGAACAACAACAAAAGAACACAAAGTATGTATATGAGAGGTGGGATGCGGGGGGGGACGGGCGAAAAATTGCTAAAGCCTAACAAAGACTATCGAGTAAAACAACAACATAGTAATTATGAAAGAGACAAAGAAATCCATTTGGGCTAGGGAAAACTCTCCCTGTCTCTCTCTCTCTCTCTCTCTTGTATACTTCAATTAATATAACTAAGAAAGATAAGAATAATAGTGATAGAAGTGTGCATAAAATTATGATCATCATCATGATGTAATAATTTAATAATTACATCGTTAGAATTCCCATTCATGGGTTTCATAAAACAAACGGGATAGACAAAGAAAGAGGCTAGTCGAATGAAAAAGAAAACAACACTAGGTAGGAACAATCTACTTCCACATAGATTCATCTAAACAGGACTAATTACGATTATTATTAAAAATAGATATTGTTAATAATTCTCCTATTTTTCACTTTCTTTGATTATAATGACAGTTTGTGGCTTTTGTTTCTAGTGATTTGCTTCTTCCTTCTTTTTCTCTATGATTTGTATCTGATATGGTGGACAGGAATTTACTGATTGTCTGTTATATATATATATTCTTCTGAAAAGAACATTCCCTGCTGCATCTGTGAGAATAGCCTTTACTAGCCAACCATTATTGTTCAATAACCTGATGGACAAGATCCCGCTGTTGACCAACTCTATGTGCGTTTATCAATTCACCTGCTCTTGTGGAGCTAGGTATATCGGTCGTTCGACTTGAGTTTTGTCCAAGAGGGTGCAAGAACACTATCCTGTATGGCTATGAAAAGGTGGAAGTGGAGCAATAAGAAGCGCGATCATTGAACATCTGGTCGATAACAATCACCCTATCTCTATAGCCTTCGCCTTTAAAGTCATCTACAAGGCAAAGAGTACCCGACTCATCTGTACTGCGGAAGCTTTGGCTATCGAAACAGAAAAGCCCGATCTCTGTGTACAGAAAAAGTTTGTTCAACCCCTCCAGCTTTCACGGTCTTAATCCCTCTATGCTAAAATATGGTAATCCCTAATCATATTTTAGCTCTACCAATTTTTCATTTTGTCTATTCAGTTTGTCTTCTCTTCCTTTATTGCGTCGATTGTTACTATTACTATTCTCACTTTGAACTGTCCCCGGTATTATTTCACTTGTTCCACTTGTCATTCTAAATCAATTCTTTTTTACAACGATAAATTCTATGCTATTAAATTTCACACAACATTACGCAACGTTTTTGTTTTATTCGGTTTGTCTACTAATCCTATTATTGCACACCCTTTTTCAAGTTCTATCCATCCTATGAATTATTCTATATATGGAGGATTTCATCATGAGCTGACATCAGTTAGAGAGCCACTGGAAAACCTGGGAGTACTGGACAGCTGTTTCGTCCTAGTTTGGGACTCTTCAGCAGTACGCACCCACCGGGATTCGAACCCAGGACCTTCTGGTTACAAGGCGAGCTCGTAGACCATTGAGCCACTGGGACCCGATCCAATGGTCCTTGAATTCTAACTTCTGCCAATTCACGACATAGCGCGACCACTTCGCAATGTCTTCTTCGATGAGTTATACTGCCTCATCTTCAACCTGCTATATATTCTATATATGACACTAATTTGCTTTGCCACTTGACATTTAACTATGAGTATAATCACAAACATTTTAGTTTTTTTTTATTGCATTTCATACTATAATTATTATTTTATGCATTCACACCTACTCTATATATGACACTAATTTGCTTTGCCACTTGACATTTAAGTACGATTATAATCACAAACATTTTAGATCTAATTGAACTTCATATTATTATTATTATTTTATGTATTCACACCTAAGATTCAATTCCCTAATCGGATATAACTTCTTAAAAAACATATATATATATATATACACGACTGTACAGCTTGATGATAAATTCGTTGAAAAGAGTCTCTTCGCTGAATCACTTGTTTTGATTTTCTATATATATGCTTAATTGGCCATCAGTAATATTGTGAACATGACTGCCGTCCTCATATACAATTGTCAAGCGGCAGAACTATTAAAAGAATATTAACTTATTGTGGCTTTCGAGTTGTAACCAGTGTCGTATATTCATATCACAAAGAAGAAGAAATAGAATAATTACTTTCCACAATATCCCCTGTTTTGCCAATAATATACGTTATATAGTGGTTTCTTAGGTACAAGCCGATTGTTGGACGGCTGTTCAACTAGTCAGTCTTTAGTACTGACGGAGATCTATCAAAAAATAATTGAAGAATATGACTGGCTTAATTTTAACATAGCACTCTGCACATAAGTGTCTCCTTCATCACAGTCTTCCGCTTCATTGCCTACCGAAGCTGGTGTCCCTCAAGGCGTTGCCCTTTCTCCTTTTCTTTTTTCTTTCTTCTTGCATGACTAGCCTCACTCTCATAAAATTAACTTTGTGAAGTACGCTGACGATTTAACAGTTTTAATGGCTGTTAACTCCCAGCTAGATTGTACCAAAATAAATAGCTTTCTGTCGGGAGTCAGTAAATGGTCTGAGTCTAACGGTCTTAAACTGAATCCTTCTAAATGTCAAACTGTTAATTTCAGCCTACGATGTAAAAGACAGTTAAAAGAAGTCATCGATCCTCATGACAGTTGTAAGGTTGACGACAGTGATGTAGGAATCAAATCAGAAATTAAGTATCTTGGACTTATTCTCTCTTCTTATCTGTCCTGGTCTTCCTATGTCTTAGCAATTTCCAGTAAAATATTCCGCCTGACATTTTACATTAAGAAGTTAAGGCACTCGGGTATAAGTTAACCCCTACTCCTACAGTTCACAAACTCTTGCATCCTACCTATTCTTCTTTATTGTTCACCCTTATTATCTCCTGGTTCGCTGCTTAAAGAGGGCTATGTCACAATTTGTAGAATGCTGAAGACGGTCAGTAGGGTGAGTGGTGTCCCAGTGGACCACACAGTTAACGTTGTTGTCGATAGGCACTTGACTTCGTGCAATAAATTTGCTAAAGGGATTTCGTCAGATTTGGAGCATCCACTTTACCCTCAGCTTTCACCTTGCATCTCCTCAGGTAGAACAAGAAGTAACTTCAGAAAACTGTACACTCTCACGTCTAAGTATAGAAATTCTATGATACCATACTCGGCACGCATTTTAAATGTGATGAAAATATTGTCAGGCAATAATTAACTAACCTTTTTTCATCTAGTAAATAAACAATTTCCTCCATCCATCCTTATATACCTTCAAGTTTTACTTTTATTATTTCTATTATATATGTGGCCCTGTTGCTTCTTTGTTTTACTCTCATGATTACGAACACCAACTTATCTCCATGACTGCTGTAATCTTTGTTTTTCCCCTCACCATATCATGTAAAGAGAACATTATATTGAATATTTTTAAAAACATGGCAGGATTTCTATACCACATTGACAATACTGTGTGAAACAAGCCCACTGCAATTTTCACCTGTATTATTATTATTATCTTAAGTGTTATCAGTATTATTATTTCCATTTTATATGCTGCATGTTTTTGACATTACCTCTATTGTAAATGTGGAAAATTTCCTGTGTGATTAATTTTCATGTATAATTTGAGGAAATTAGATGCAATATTGTGATTAATGCTGAAAATTCCATTCTGCATCACAAGTACTGTTTTGGAATAAAGTAAATTATTATTATTAAACATAATAAAACTTAGACCTAAAATTACATGGAAATAGTAAATTAATTTTCATTGAACTATTCAACCTAGGCAATCAAAGGAGTAAGACGTGAAATAACTGATATGATATTCAAACAGAATTACTTAGGGTACATAAATGGAACATAAATTGTTTCTTAAAGAAACAATGAATGAATTAGCAGTAAATGTGAAGAGTTCTCTAAACTGGGCAAATGACAGAAAAAGATGAATAGCAAGGTAAAATCATCAGATAAGGAACTTATTTAAGAGAAGTTTAGACGCCCATGGATGACACTTTCTCACTTGTTACAAGTAAGAATTTCCCTCATCGTTTCACGCCCATTTTGAAATGTTTTGATGCTGTCATGATTTCTGAGCGATGTCAGTAGAGCTAAGTGTCTGAAAACAAAAATGATGCAGTCTTGTTTGTATGAATTAAATCGAAAAATTTATATTAAGAACTGATAAAATCTAAACCTTTTTATATTTGTCTAGTTTTTCCTAACTAAAATTTTCCCCTATTATGAACTAAAATGATTTTTCAAATCTTTTGAATTATACTACTATTCAATGTAATGAGTAGTTCAAGTAATTTAAGGTAATTTATAGAGATTTTAAGTCAGGTTCAATCAATAACTGATATCATTCAAGGTATGAATATAGAATCCAGTAACTAGATGATTCGAATACGAAATTGTTCAGTGGCATGAATCGTAGGCGACGTGTAGGACTTAGTCTAGAATTACCAGGAGTTAAGGCCATCAGACAATTATTGAGTCATGAAATTTACCCTGAGACCAATCAAATCTACACACATCCAACAATTTAGTATAAACCTTTTGCTAAAAATAATTTCTTAGGATGTACAGAACTTGAAACAGGTGTGCAATTACAGGATCAGTAGGGAAATAAAATTAAATATAAACTTTACGAGTGAAATTTCATTACATGGAATTTGACGTTGCAAAATAGAATTGATTTAGAATGACAAGTGGAACAAGTGAAATAATACCGGGGACAGTTCAAAGTGAGAATAGTAATAGTAACAATCGACGCAATAAAGGAAGAGAAGACAAACTGAATAGACAAAATGAAAAATTGGTAGAGCTAAAATATGATTAGGGATTACCATAATTCAGCAGAGAGGGATTAAGACCTCTGCAACTTTCATGGTCATAATCCCTCTCTGCTGAAATATGGTAATCCCTAATCATATTTTAGCTCTACAAAAGTTCCGTTTTGTTTATTCAGTTTGTCTTCTCTTCCTTTATTGCGTCGATTGTTACTATTACTATTCTCACTTTGAACTGTCCCCGGTATTATTTCACTTGTTCCACTTGTCATTCTAAATCAATTCTGTTTTGCAACATTAAATTCTATATTATTCAAAATAATTTCATCCGCTATATCGATAAACTATTTTTATGTACACATGAATAACGTTATCATGTTTAGGCGTACACAGAATTCTACTGTTCAAAGTGATACTGTGTCTTTCTAATAAGCTTATCTCCAGTTTTGAAGAAAAAACAATGATAATTCGTTATATATATATAATTGTATAATTCAGACTCTCCACTGTTGAACTCTGACACCTCCAAATGACATCAAATAAGACAGAATCCTATTCATGCAGGATTTCAGACACATAAACTTACCTCATTTGATCACTGAAAAAGTGCATTAATTATGGTTAGTAAAGTCTGTATTAAAGCGCAAAAAAGTATATCAACAACTAAGATACTTTAAAGTGCATAACTCAGTATATAAAGCCTAAAGGAATAAAAATGAGAGATGAATATAATATTCAGCATCCCATAGTTTCTGTTAGAACTAGACACAGCATAAAGAAAGGAGATATTAACCTTTTATCGAACTTCATACACATTTTAAGTAAAACAGTTTTGAATAAAGCAAGAACAAAAGTGGTTTTCACAGAATAATATGGTACCATCATTGTTTGTTTCATTGGCTTCTCATCAGCTGCTTACAGCCTAAATAAATTATTAATAAATTCATGTACACAAAAGTTTTAACATACTTGCAAATTTTACATAATTTCAGTTGACAGAAAGTTTCGAACTTAGTGAACAGTGGTCAGAAAATTACGCCTACATAGTTTCTACACAGGCAGTTCAAGTTTGAACAAAGTAAATGTATGCATACAATCGTAAACGAGTTGCGAAATAAAGATGGGAGGCATGCAAGATGATGAATAGCTAATAAATTGGTTGACAATTTACTAAATTCAACTCAAATAATAGAAACATGAGACAAGCAAAATCACACTATATTAAATAGGGCTGAGTTAAAGCCAAAGATTACGCAATCAAATTAAAGAGAGAATAAGAACATCCAGTTACCAGAGCAAAGAAAGACTGAGATAATTGCTTCTTTCTAAACACATAAATTGGGTTTCAGGCGTTCGCTAGAGATTACTTAGGTACACTTGAGGAGAATTGGGCTTTTTTGTCTATTGACAATTTTGAAGGATTTTGCGATTTCCACCTCATGACCCGTATCAAGGCAATGCCTAGTAATGGCACTATTGTAAGCGTTTGTCCCCCTGAGGCTTGTTCGTCCATTTTCAGAAAATTGGAGGTGTGCACTACTTTCTGTTCTCTCAACAGTTTTAATATTGACACTGTTTCCTTGGCAGTGGTTTTCAGTGAAAACGTCCTGACTGAGAGCTGTCACCTCGATGAGCCTGTACTGTATTCAGTGAGATTTTATTGAGACTTGAACACGATGATTTTCTTTCTAAAATCTTAAGTTATTTGGAACAGACTAATGAAATAAATATTTCTAACTCAGGGAGATAATGATAATAATGATGATGATGATAATGATAGGATATTCACCAAGCGTGGTGACGTAACATTCGCGATCAAATATTAAAGCTCAGATAACACCGAGGGATTTCTACAAGTTATTAAGGCTGTGGTGAAAGCTGTCTGCAAGACAAAATTGTAACCAACAATTTACATCAGTGTTTACGTCCTGAATCGGGACCATGAGAAAAAAACAAGAACAAAGCCTAGCCTTGAGGAACTCAACAACCAATCACAGCCGACTTAGTGTGTGCAAATACGATTCGCAGAGATATGGATAACTATGTAAGCAACGGTCGCAAACAGTACAGAGTAACCTTCAGCAAGAAAAACCGGTCAGAAGACGTTGCTTCTCTGCTAACAATAACGGATAATAATGTGCATAAAAATCTATAAATATCTGTTGATTTTCTGAATAAACGATCTGTTATTTGACCCTTGTGTTCTGTCGTTAAAAGGCAAGCTGCGACAGCGAAACACGATAGTATTAGATAGCGAATTGCTTAATTGGTGAAATGATTTACAATTATGACAACATTCATACACTTTATATTTTAAGTTTCCATTTGCACACTTCACTTCGTACTTCTTTTGTTTTCCTTTCATACTTTGTATATTGTTTCACAATGATCTCTCATGTTACTAAATAGTATTGATTAAAAATGAAGGATAAAAGTAACATTGGAAGATAGTATGTTAGCTAAGCTGCTTCAAAAAATTTTGATATACTCCAGTCCATATTTATACGTTCCACTTTTTGATCTTTCAGCAGTGTCATAATTTTTCTGGATATATGTTGTATTCTTTTGTTGCTATTTAGATGTGACTACATTTCCCAATTCTACTTCCATACTTATTCTACTTTTTGGATAGTTGTTTCTTATTGGATTCATTGTGTGAAGAAGATATTCAATCTTGCTTTTATTTCAGAATGACCGTCTCAACATTGTGTCTCTTTAGTTCTAGGTTAATTTTATTTCCCGTTGATTGATTATGTTGAACAAAAATGATCGATCTCTGATGAAATGTCAGCTCCTAGTACAGACGTTTCGATGATGTCTTAGAATTAACATGAAGTTATTTTTCATTTAATAGAAAGTAGCAGTGGGCTCTAGGATGCGCATTTCACCCTATTTAGGACTCACCACCTGCGCGTACCTGTATGCTCACTGAGTCTCGAACCCTGCATCTGTTTGGCTTTGGCCATTGAAATGGTGGGTTCATGGTTTGAATCTAAATTTTATCAACCCAGGATTCTTAAATATACACGTTTCAGTTACACTAGTTACTAGTGTCCAATCAAAGTATCCAGTACAGTCCTACAGGAGGTAAATCGCGAGCCTGAATAGCTCAATAGTGACGTCTTTCATTGCATTACTCACTGTGTGACGCGAGTTCGAATCCCAGAAGGGATATGAATTCCCTCAAGGTTGCAGATACGCATTGCTGACTGGTGAGTGCCAACTAGCATGAAACCTAGGGGAGGCAAGGCTTCTTCAAGGCCGATTGCCTCCAACCATCTAATATTCGTAAAAGTTGCCTGACAAAGTTGAGATAAATCTATTCATAAGTAAAAACACAGTTTTTGTTCAGCGAAGAAATTTCTTTTCAACGACTTCATTTTCAAGCTGTACAGTCGTATTTATATTACAGAAAAAGGTTATTAGGTGGCACTAAATAATTGATTAGTCAATGTACGTATATATGTGATAAAAGTCATAAGGGGTAGAGTTGAAGTGGATAAATTACAAAAATATGAAAGATTGTTCTATAACAAAAATGTCAAGTGTTGTCTAAAAAAATTATGAAAATTAGGAGTACGATTACGATAAGAATAAAGCTGTGAAGTGAAGTGGAAAGAATTCAAGTGGTAAGATAAAATAAAAACTAGAAAGAAAATTATTATGACCAAGGTAAAGAAAGGGGTTTGACAAAACGCTTTTGAACACATAATTTAGGTTTCTGTTCATGTATGGCTATAGCTTCAGTTATGCATAAGTGCAGAAAACGCAAACTTTTGGATCGATTGGATTTTGCCATGTATATAACTTTGAAAGATGAATCCCGTGGGGCTAAATGACCAGACTCTAACAGGTGATCACAAATAGACGACTTTGCAGTTATACGTTCGCCTTTCATTAACCAAACCGGATAGTGTTCAGCTACACGTTTTCGGAGATTACGCTTACAACGTCCAATATAATCAGCTCCACAAGAGCAAGTAAAAGAGTAAATGCACATAGATGTGGACAAAAGCGGTAATCTATCCTTGACGCATTGTCTAATCATATTTCGGCTGGTAAAAACTAGTTGCAAGTCAGCTGTAGGAGAAGTGCGTTTAATACATTTAGATAAACGATCTTGAATCAATTCCTAAATGGTGTCACCTTTGAATGCCAGACTCATAAGCAGTTTTTTCTTTGGCACTGTGATTTGTCTAGAGTCGGATTCTTTCTTGATGTTACGTCCAATAAACCTTGTAGGATATCGATTGTTAAGGAGATTTGATCGAAGGTTATCTAGTTCCCTATCGATTGTCTCTGTAGAGAAGATTTTACGAATTCCGGAGCATAAGGAACAAATAAGATTTCTCTTCCTCCCTAAAGGTACCCAACTGTTGAAGTTAGTGTACTGCCCAGTGAATGTTGGCTTTCGGTAAATCGACCTTAACAGCGTTCCATTCTCTCTTCTATCTAGCTTAACGTCAAGAAAGTGAAACGAAGAATCCGACTCTTCTTCGATCGTGAAAAGCAAAGATGGGTGAGAACCATTAAATATTCTAAGTAGTTCGGCAGTTGAAGTGTTTTCATCACATACAATGAAGGTATCATCAACATATCTTTTATACATAAACAAACTCTCGATGGTTTCCTTTAGTGGGCCATTCTCTAAGCTAGCGATGAAAACGTCCGCTAAGAGCGGTCCTAAAGGAGACCCCATGGCGACAAGTCGTTGAAAAGACATTTCTTCGCTGAACAAAAACTGTGTTTTTACTTATGAATAAATGGGTATTTTTAGGGATAAATCTATTCGGTAAAATATAAAGTAATCCTTGCACTCCCAACTTTTATCCCTATTATCTACACTCATATATATAAAGATTAGTATTAAGTACTTCTACTACTACTCATTAGTGAGATACAATCAGACGACTTTATCTTTGCTTATTTGATTCAACTTAGCTAGAAGATAGATTATTAGCAATTAATTCAGCTTCCATGAGACTTAGGAGAGGGAAAATAATTTAATGACTTCCCAACATATGATCTCTAAAAACATTACTTTATGCCTTGTGATTACATCATACTACACTTTCTATCTTCTCCTATTGTCTTTATAACATCATCTGTGGAATTTTTGCTTTTTTTTCACAGTTACAACGTGAATATCTCATTCTACTCAAAAATTCATCAAACAACATCTCACCTACATGTGACTAGCATTGAAGGGGTAGAGAGTAAAAGCAAAGAAATAAGGAACAACAACAAAAGAACACAAAGTATGTATATGAGAGGTGGGATGGGTGGGGGGGGACGGGTGAAAAATTGCTAAAGCCTAACAAAGACTATCGAGTAAAACAACAACATAGTAATTATGAAAGAGACAAAGAAATCCATTTGGGCTAGGGAAAACTCTCCCTGTCTCTCTCTCTCTCTCTCTCTTGTATACTTCAATTAATATAACTAAGAAAGATAAGAATAATAGTGATAGAAGTGTGCATAAAATTATGATCATCATCATGATGTAATAATTTAATAATTACATCGTTAGAATTCCCATTCATGGGTTTCATAAAACAAACGGGATAGACAAAGAAAGAGGCTAGTCGAATGAAAAAGAAAACAACACTAGGTAGGAACAATCTACTTCCACATAGATTCATCTAAACAGGACTAATTACGATTATTATTAAAAATAGATATTGTTAATAATTCTCCTATTTTTCACTTTCTTTGATTATAATGACAGTTTGTGGCTTTTGTTTCTAGTGATTTGCTTCTTCCTTCTTTTTCTCTATGATTTGTATCTGATATGGTGGACAGGAATTTACTGATTGTCTGTTATATATATATATTCTTCTGAAAAGAACATTCCCTGCTGCATCTGTGAGAATAGCCTTTACTAGCCGACCATTATTGTTCAATAACCTGATGGACAAGATCCCGCTGTTGACCAACTCTATGTGCGTTTATCAATTCACCTGCTCTTGTGGAGCTAGGTATATCGGTCGTTCGACTTGAGTTTTGTCCAAGAGGGTGCAAGAACACTATCCTGTATGGCTATGAAAAGGTGGAAGTGGAGCAATAAGAAGCGCGATCATTGAACATCTGGTCGATAACAATCACCCTATCTCTATAGCCTTCGCCTTTAAAGTCATCTACAAGGCAAAGAGTACCCGACTCATCTGTACTGCGGAAGCTTTGGCTATCGAAACAGAAAAGCCCGATCTCTGTGTACAGAAAAAGTTTGTTCAACCCCTCCAGCTTTCACGGTCTTAATCCCTCTATGCTAAAATATGGTAATCCCTAATCATATTTTAGCTCTACCAATTTTTCATTTTGTCTATTCAGTTTGTCTTCTCTTCCTTTATTGCGTCGATTGTTACTATTACTATTCTCACTTTGAACTGTCCCCGGTATTATTTCACTTGTTCCACTTGTCATTCTAAATCAATTCTTTTTTACAACGATAAATTCTATGCTATTAAATTTCACACAACATTACGCAACGTTTTTGTTTTATTCGGTTTGTCTACTAATCCTATTATTGCACACCCTTTTTCAAGTTCTATCCATCCTATGAATTATTCTATATATGGAGGATTTCATCATGAGCTGACATCAGTTAGAGAGCCACTGGAAAACCTGGGAGTACTGGACAGCTGTTTCGTCCTAGTTTGGGACTCTTCAGCAGTACGCACCCACCGGGATTCGAACCCAGGACCTTCTGGTTACAAGGCGAGCTCGTAGACCATTGAGCCACTGGGACCCGATCCAATGGTCCTTGAATTCTAACTTCTGCCAATTCACGACATAGCGCGACCACTTCGCAATGTCTTCTTCGATGAGTTATACTGCCTCATCTTCAACCTGCTATATATTCTATATATGACACTAATTTGCTTTGCCACTTGACATTTAACTATGAGTATAATCACAAACATTTTAGTTTTTTTTTATTGCATTTCATACTATAATTATTATTTTATGCATTCACACCTACTCTATATATGACACTAATTTGCTTTGCCACTTGACATTTAAGTACGATTATAATCACAAACATTTTAGATCTAATTGAACTTCATATTATTATTATTATTTTATGTATTCACACCTAAGATTCAATTCCCTAATCGGATATAACTTCTTAAAAAACATATATATATATATATACACGACTGTACAGCTTGATGATAAATTCGTTGAAAAGAGTCTCTTCGCTGAATCACTTGTTTTGATTTTCTATATATATGCTTAATTGGCCATCAGTAATATTGTGAACATGACTGCCGTCCTCATATACAATTGTCAAGCGGCAGAACTATTAAAAGAATATTAACTTATTGTGGCTTTCGAGTTGTAACCAGTGTCGTATATTCATATCACAAAGAAGAAGAAATAGAATAATTACTTTCCACAATATCCCCTGTTTTGCCAATAATATACGTTATATAGTGGTTTCTTAGGTACAAGCCGATTGTTGGACGGCTGTTCAACTAGTCAGTCTTTAGTACTGACGGAGATCTATCAAAAAATAATTGAAGAATATGACTGGCTTAATTTTAACATAGCACTCTGCACATAAGTGTCTCCTTCATCACAGTCTTCCGCTTCATTGCCTACCGAAGCTGGTGTCCCTCAAGGCGTTGCCCTTTCTCCTTTTCTTTTTTCTTTCTTCTTGCATGACTAGCCTCACTCTCATAAAATTAACTTTGTGAAGTACGCTGACGATTTAACAGTTTTAATGGCTGTTAACTCCCAGCTAGATTGTACCAAAATAAATAGCTTTCTGTCGGGAGTCAGTAAATGGTCTGAGTCTAACGGTCTTAAACTGAATCCTTCTAAATGTCAAACTGTTAATTTCAGCCTACGATGTAAAAGACAGTTAAAAGAAGTCATCGATCCTCATGACAGTTGTAAGGTTGACGACAGTGATGTAGGAATCAAATCAGAAATTAAGTATCTTGGACTTATTCTCTCTTCTTATCTGTCCTGGTCTTCCTATGTCTTAGCAATTTCCAGTAAAATATTCCGCCTGACATTTTACATTAAGAAGTTAAGGCACTCGGGTATAAGTTAACCCCTACTCCTACAGTTCACAAACTCTTGCATCCTACCTATTCTTCTTTATTGTTCACCCTTATTATCTCCTGGTTCGCTGCTTAAAGAGGGCTATGTCACAATTTGTAGAATGCTGAAGACGGTCAGTAGGGTGAGTGGTGTCCCAGTGGACCACACAGTTAACGTTGTTGTCGATAGGCACTTGACTTCGTGCAATAAATTTGCTAAAGGGATTTCGTCAGATTTGGAGCATCCACTTTACCCTCAGCTTTCACCTTGCATCTCCTCAGGTAGAACAAGAAGTAACTTCAGAAAACTGTACACTCTCACGTCTAAGTATAGAAATTCTATGATACCATACTCGGCACGCATTTTAAATGTGATGAAAATATTGTCAGGCAATAATTAACTAACCTTTTTTCATCTAGTAAATAAACAATTTCCTCCATCCATCCTTATATACCTTCAAGTTTTACTTTTATTATTTCTATTATATATGTGGCCCTGTTGCTTCTTTGTTTTACTCTCATGATTACGAACACCAACTTATCTCCATGACTGCTGTAATCTTTGTTTTTCCCCTCACCATATCATGTAAAGAGAACATTATATTGAATATTTTTAAAAACATGGCAGGATTTCTATACCACATTGACAATACTGTGTGAAACAAGCCCACTGCAATTTTCACCTGTATTATTATTATTATCTTAAGTGTTATCAGTATTATTATTTCCATTTTATATGCTGCATGTTTTTGACATTACCTCTATTGTAAATGTGGAAAATTTCCTGTGTGATTAATTTTCATGTATAATTTGAGGAAATTAGATGCAATATTGTGATTAATGCTGAAAATTCCATTCTGCATCACAAGTACTGTTTTGGAATAAAGTAGATTATTATTATTAAACATAATAAAACTTAGACCTAAAATTACATGGAAATAGTAAATTAATTTTCATTGAACTATTCAACCTAGGCAATCAAAGGAGTAAGACGTGAAATAACTGATATGATATTCAAACAGAATTACTTAGGGTACATAAATGGAACATAAATTGTTTCTTAAAGAAACAATGAATGAATTAGCAGTAAATGTGAAGAGTTCTCTAAACTGGGCAAATGACAGAAAAAGATGAATAGCAAGGTAAAATCATCAGATAAGGAACTTATTTAAGAGAAGTTTAGACGCCCATGGATGACACTTTCTCACTTGTTACAAGTAAGAATTTCCCTCATCGTTTCACGCCCATTTTGAAATGTTTTGATGCTGTCATGATTTCTGAGCGATGTCAGTAGAGCTAAGTGTCTGAAAACAAAAATGATGCAGTCTTGTTTGTATGAATTAAATCGAAAAATTTATATTAAGAACTGATAAAATCTAAACCTTTTTATATTTGTCTAGTTTTTCCTAACTAAAATTTTCCCCTATTATGAACTAAAATGATTTTTCAAATCTTTTGAATTATACTACTATTCAATGTAATGAGTAGTTCAAGTAATTTAAGGTAATTTATAGAGATTTTAAGTCAGGTTCAATCAATAACTGATATCATTCAAGGTATGAATATAGAATCCAGTAACTAGATGATTCGAATACGAAATTGTTCAGTGGCATGAATCGTAGGCGACGTGTAGGACTTAGTCTAGAATTACCAGGAGTTAAGGCCATCAGACAATTATTGAGTCATGAAATTTACCCTGAGACCAATCAAATCTACACACATCCAACAATTTAGTATAAACCTTTTGCTAAAAATAATTTCTTAGGATGTACAGAACTTGAAACAGGTGTGCAATTACAGGATCAGTAGGGAAATAAAATTAAATATAAACTTTACGAGTGAAATTTCATTACATGGAATTTGACGTTGCAAAATAGAATTGATTTAGAATGACAAGTGGAACAAGTGAAATAATACCGGGGACAGTTCAAAGTGAGAATAGTAATAGTAACAATCGACGCAATAAAGGAAGAGAAGACAAACTGAATAGACAAAATGAAAAATTGGTAGAGCTAAAATATGATTAGGGATTACCATAATTCAGCAGAGAGGGATTAAGACCTCTGCAACTTTCATGGTCATAATCCCTCTCTGCTGAAATATGGTAATCCCTAATCATATTTTAGCTCTACAAAAGTTCCGTTTTGTTTATTCAGTTTGTCTTCTCTTCCTTTATTGCGTCGATTGTTACTATTACTATTCTCACTTTGAACTGTCCCCGGTATTATTTCACTTGTTCCACTTGTCATTCTAAATCAATTCTGTTTTGCAACATTAAATTCTATATTATTCAAAATAATTTCATCCGCTATATCGATAAACTATTTTTATGTACACATGAATAACGTTATCATGTTTAGGCGTACACAGAATTCTACTGTTCAAAGTGATACTGTGTCTTTCTAATAAGCTTATCTCCAGTTTTGAAGAAAAAACAATGATAATTCGTTATATATATATAATTGTATAATTCAGACTCTCCACTGTTGAACTCTGACACCTCCAAATGACATCAAATAAGACAGAATCCTATTCATGCAGGATTTCAGACACATAAACTTACCTCATTTGATCACTGAAAAAGTGCATTAATTATGGTTAGTAAAGTCTGTATTAAAGCGCAAAAAAGTATATCAACAACTAAGATACTTTAAAGTGCATAACTCAGTATATAAAGCCTAAAGGAATAAAAATGAGAGATGAATATAATATTCAGCATCCCATAGTTTCTGTTAGAACTAGACACAGCATAAAGAAAGGAGATATTAACCTTTTATCGAACTTCATACACATTTTAAGTAAAACAGTTTTGAATAAAGCAAGAACAAAAGTGGTTTTCACAGAATAATATGGTACCATCATTGTTTGTTTCATTGGCTTCTCATCAGCTGCTTACAGCCTAAATAAATTATTAATAAATTCATGTACACAAAAGTTTTAACATACTTGCAAATTTTACATAATTTCAGTTGACAGAAAGTTTCGAACTTAGTGAACAGTGGTCAGAAAATTACGCCTACATAGTTTCTACACAGGCAGTTCAAGTTTGAACAAAGTAAATGTATGCATACAATCGTAAACGAGTTGCGAAATAAAGATGGGAGGCATGCAAGATGATGAATAGCTAATAAATTGGTTGACAATTTACTAAATTCAACTCAAATAATAGAAACATGAGACAAGCAAAATCACACTATATTAAATAGGGCTGAGTTAAAGCCAAAGATTACGCAATCAAATTAAAGAGAGAATAAGAACATCCAGTTACCAGAGCAAAGAAAGACTGAGATAATTGCTTCTTTCTAAACACATAAATTGGGTTTCAGGCGTTCGCTAGAGATTACTTAGGTACACTTGAGGAGAATTGGGCTTTTTTGTCTATTGACAATTTTGAAGGATTTTGCGATTTCCACCTCATGACCCGTATCAAGGCAATGCCTAGTAATGGCACTATTGTAAGCGTTTGTCCCCCTGAGGCTTGTTCGTCCATTTTCAGAAAATTGGAGGTGTGCACTACTTTCTGTTCTCTCAACAGTTTTAATATTGACACTGTTTCCTTGGCAGTGGTTTTCAGTGAAAACGTCCTGACTGAGAGCTGTCACCTCGATGAGCCTGTACTGTATTCAGTGAGATTTTATTGAGACTTGAACACGATGATTTTCTTTCTAAAATCTTAAGTTATTTGGAACAGACTAATGAAATAAATATTTCTAACTCAGGGAGATAATGATAATAATGATGATGATGATAATGATAGGATATTCACCAAGCGTGGTGACGTAACATTCGCGATCAAATATTAAAGCTCAGATAACACCGAGGGATTTCTACAAGTTATTAAGGCTGTGGTGAAAGCTGTCTGCAAGACAAAATTGTAACCAACAATTTACATCAGTGTTTACGTCCTGAATCGGGACCATGAGAAAAAAACAAGAACAAAGCCTAGCCTTGAGGAACTCAACAACCAATCACAGCCGACTTAGTGTGTGCAAATACGATTCGCAGAGATATGGATAACTATGTAAGCAACGGTCGCAAACAGTACAGAGTAACCTTCAGCAAGAAAAACCGGTCAGAAGACGTTGCTTCTCTGCTAACAATAACGGATAATAATGTGCATAAAAATCTATAAATATCTGTTGATTTTCTGAATAAACGATCTGTTATTTGACCCTTGTGTTCTGTCGTTAAAAGGCAAGCTGCGACAGCGAAACACGATAGTATTAGATAGCGAATTGCTTAATTGGTGAAATGATTTACAATTATGACAACATTCATACACTTTATATTTTAAGTTTCCATTTGCACACTTCACTTCGTACTTCTTTTGTTTTCCTTTCATACTTTGTATATTGTTTCACAATGATCTCTCATCTCTCCTCTTGTGGTGAGAGCTGTCTGCTACCTAAAATTGGTAGACAGTAATTGACGTTAATGTTTATGTCCCAAATATTGGTCATGTGAAAAACAAGAACAAAGACGGACTCAACAACCAACCACAGCAGACGTTGTGTAGGCGGATACAATTAGCAGATAGATGATCTGACGTTCAAGAAACAGCCACAAAGAGATGCAAGGTTAACTTTCTGTGAGAAACAACCAGTCAGAAGACTGTGTTTTTCTGCTAAGAATAATCTATAATAATGTACACGAAAATCTATAAATGACCGTAGATTTCCTTAATAAATGATCTGTTGTCTGACTCCTGCCTTATGTCGTTACACTCTTAGTAACCTAATCAATGGGTCCACTATTCAATACTCTTGTAGAAGACATCATACACAATAGAGTACTTACAAAATCTTGCCAGTAGCATATTCCACAGTCGCCTCCACCTCCATCAGTAAGTTTTGAATGGAGCCGCTCTTATCTCCTTATTGTTACCCACTATTCAGGGGATAATATGCAAATAAATACATATGAAAAAGACAACAGGAAATCACAGGTATTCATGAAGAACAGTTTTAGGTTTTCCATTAATATGGATAAATACAAATATTCGCGAAAAATACTCATCTAGAAACGGAAATAAGAACAGCCAGTCAAGCGAAGAGACTCATTTCGACTAATTCGTTCACTTAAGTGTAAAATCTGATTATATATATACAATAAAAACAACTTTACCGATCGGGCGGCAATATGTTAGTTAACAATAATTATTCAGTATCAGTACGTCAACGGGGTGATAATTAACGAAGAAAATTAATGCAAACAGTTAAAAGGTAGAAATGGTTACAACAAATGGATTATTGTTATTGTTCCCTTGGGTACCTAGTGGAACATAGGGCTTCAACCGCACGTCTCCACTTGCTTCTGTCTTCTGCTGTACTTTTCAACTGCATTCATGCTAGGCCATACTGTTTCAACTCCTCTTCCCACGATCTCCTCCATGTCATCCTTGCACCGACATCCCACTCGCCGCTTCCCTCTCGCGTTCCACTCGAGCAATGGCCTGACGCGCGATGTCGCCCAGCGGCGGCCTCCTCAGCGAGTATCCAATCCATACCTCTCCACTTTCTCCTGCATATTTGTTGGTTGGCAATTGGTTCTTGTTTTGTTTGTTAATGCCCATAGTTTCTTGTTGGTGATTCTTTCCGGCCCGGCCATCTGATCTTCAGTTGTTGATAAAGGTCTGCAACAGTCTGTTGGAAATATTCTTTGTAACCCGCCCACCAAGTTTCTGATCCGTATAGAAGAACAGACTCCACGTTTGTATTGAAAATCCGACCGAATTTTGTTGATGCTGGCGGCTGAGTGACGAAGATTTCCAGATTGGTTTCAGGTTGGTTGATGAATGTGTTTCTCGCCTTCCCGATTCTCGCTCGATTTGACATCCTCGTCCGTTCCAACTGCCTGTAGTTGAGACAATGCTCCCTAGATAGGTGAGTGAATGAAGTAACCTCTTTCAAATCCTTATCATTGATGGTGATTGGCGCTGGATGTTGCAGCTGTTGCTGTAGGTTGGTTATTTTCATAACCTTCGTCTTGTTCACCCATGTTCACCTGGAGTCCTGTCTTCTCTGGCTGCTTCTTCGACCAATTTGTCGGTTTTCACTTGTTAGTCTTCGATAACCGACAACAAATGGATTTAAAACAATTAGTCCCTTTTATAAATTTTGATAGCGTTATACTTTATACATGGAAGGCGATTTTCTTTGTGCTTTCCTTGAAGGCTTTTGGTTTGATAGGTTGGCTTGGCGGTATATGTCTTTTGATGTCTCAGAAATCACTACAAGACTCTTCAAACCTTTAGGAATTGATGTCTTACACAAACCAACAAAGTTGCTTCACTCAATTCTATGTCGACCAAAAGACTCAACAGCGAAAGAAGATAAAAACCAACATCATCTACAAAATAAATTGTAACAACTGCGAAAAACACTACATTGGCCAAAGTGGACGTACCTCCTCTTCGCCTTCGTATCCACGATCATAAGCTAGCCGTCAAAAGACATGATATCCACTCCCTCATATCACTACATACAGACAACCACGGACATCAATTCGACTGGAACAACGTTCAAATATTAGACAGAGGAAACAACAAGAATGCTAGAGAATTTTTTGAAGGCTGTCTGGTATTCCAGTGAATCGCCAATCGACAGACACATCGAGATAGACAAAATTTATCAACCGATAAGAAAGAAACCTCACACACACAAAGGGTGAAATTCCAAGTCAAAGAAACAATCAGTTCCAATACAAGTAACCTAGAAGGTGTGAAAACACACAAAAACAACCAATCACGTCCACGGTCACCAGGAGAGATGATTAATAGACTCGTGGAGAAATCTGAAATCTCACTTCAACGAATTGAATTATGCGCTGAAGATGTTGCCTAGTAGGGAAATGGATGCTTCGCAAATTAACTATCCAGCTCAGAGAACACAACCACATCAAGGAACAATGTCTTGACTTTTCTTAAATCACTGTGTAATACAAAGTTAAACTGAGTGTCCTTGAGAGGATGGGTCCAGGATTTGAAGTGCCCAAATACCAATCTTAGAGTTCGCTGGTGTTGATTAGCCATCGGCTTCTATATTCATCTCAGTTGGTATTTAAATAAGTTTATCCAAATTTTCTCATCACTTATCTTCAATGTTCAGTTATATTGTACTTTGGAAGTTTGTCTTACCTCTTACTCATCATAACATATGACTAACGGTTGCTTTGTAGTACTTAAAGGTGTACAGCTTTAGGTAATAAATATCTTTTAGTGCATCAGATCAAAAGTTATCTTCTTTCACTTGTTACGCTGTAAAAACACAAATATTTTAAGTTACTCAGTTTTGGTGGATGGATTTTATCTAAAAAAGGAGATCTGATGGTTCCCTCTTCAGAGATGGATCTATGCGATACTTGCACGGATTTTCTTAGATGGATTTATATGAGAAGAAAAAGAAATCTAATCCACTCTTTATCTTCAAGAATAAGGATATGTACCAGTCGTACAGTCGATGATGAACTGGAGAGAGTCTCTGACAAGTACTCGTTGAAAACGGATACTCTGAAAGAGATTCATCGAACAAAAGCAAAGAGGAAGCCTGGAGGAATCCAAACGGTGCAGAAGAAACTTTTCTTTATGAATGTTGAATTTAAGGGTGGTGCTGCAACTGAAAGTTTGAAGAACCACTTGTTCAGATCACTGAGGAAATCTTTCTTTTCTGTTGAGCTACTGGTCAATTTCTACAGTGGACAAGTGATCGACGGATATGCCAATCGCAATGTGTGTTTGAGCTCACTTGCTCCTGTGGGGGCAGTTATATTTGCCACATGAAGCATATTTTCAAATTGCACCTCTGACTATTATCCAACATGGTTGGCAAAAGGATGAAACAGCTGCCCAGTACTCCCATGTTTTCCGATGGTTCTGCAACTGATGTCAGCTCATGATGTGATTTGTATCCATATATATATATATATATATATATATATATATATATATATATATGGTGGTCTCTCTTTCTGTTGCTCTCTTAGTCTGTGACCATTTCACTTTGATGAACCTGTCTCCTTTAACAATGTATTCCTCTTATATTATATATAATATGTGTGTTTGTTGACATGTCTGCTATATTTTGCTATGTATATATGGATCGATACTCCATTATAATTAGCCAATCATGTTAAGACTGTCTATTGATTGTTCACACACTTGTTCGGACATTCATATATATTTTGCTCTCACACACCTGTGTGACATATTGATTCTCGTTGTGTTTTGGAAAATAGAAGTATCATCGCAAACCTAGTGGTCTTCTGATTTCCGTCTTTCTTGCGTCAGGACTATTAAATTCTCGACCAGTACATAACAATAATTTGGCGACGAGTACATAACATGATTAAATCCTCCAGCCAGTCAGATAATGTAAAACGATTACTGCCTTTATTCTCGGGTACCTAGTGGACTCAAGCCACACAATTCCACCAGAGTCGTCTCCTAACATCAACTACAAGGCGACACCGAGCGGTACATTATCTGATTTTTGATTACAGCTTGATTCCACACTGTATTTTGGTAGAAGTATGGAATTTTCAGCATGGATATCGGTAGCCCAAATTTCGCAGGCCGACCAGGGGATCGAACCCCGGACCATGTGCATGGTTGGCAAGAGTCCTAACCACTGTGCCACCGACTCTCATGGGGTGTTAATATGCGGTATTTGTGTATGGCAGAGGCGCTGACGATTCGTCACTATAACCGCGAACTCTATGCACAGGAAAAGTTTGTTTAGTCTATTATTCTACCATGGTCTTAATCTTCTCCTTAATCGTTCGCCTCTATATTTAGTAATTAATTCACTGTTATCACTCTTACATGCTCCTTTGGTACATTTTCTCACCCTCTTCACACTTGATAAGTGAACACTGACTTCTCATTTGATAACATTTGTAACCTTATCAAATCCTTTTCTCTACTGCGTCACTGACTATGACGTAATTTTTCATTTTATTTTGGAAACCACTTCTGAGTGATTATGTTATTTTTAAAAACTTATCATTTATATCTGTACCCATATACTACTTATAAGCTTTGTCAGTAGCACACAACACAGTTCAACGGTAGAATGGTCGCCAGCCAAGCACCAATGCATTCATAAACCTTGCTTAGTCTAATGGTCGGTAGTAAACTAGGGAAAGAGGGGAGGCTGGGTGTGAGGATAGTAATTTCATGCTGTTAAACACAAAATATGGAGTAGTCAATCCGCTATTTTACATGAATACACAAATGTACTACAAGTAGACATTATCTGCTATCTATGCGAGTATATTGATTCAAATAGCATGAACATCGGCTTACCAACTGAATATCTGAAACAACTATTATTGAGATGCACACTAAATGTGCAATTTAGATTTAATGAAGTCATCTACAATCAAAGGGATGGAGTCGCCATGGGGTCTCCTTTAGGACCGCTCTTACCGGATGTCTTCATGGCAAGCTCGGAGAACGGCCCACTAAAGAAAACCATCGAGAGTTTGTTTACGTATAAAAGATATGTAGATGATACCTTCATTTTCTGTGAGGAAAACTCTTCAACTGCCGAACTTCTTAGAATATTTAATGGTTCTCATCCATCTTTGCTTTTCACGGTTGAAGAAGAGTCGAATTCCTCATTTCACTTCCTTGATGTTAAGCTAGATAGAAGAAAGAATGGAACGCTGTTAAGGTCGATTTACCGAAAGCCAACATTCACAGGGCAGTACACTAACTTCAACAGTTGGGTACCTTTAGGGAGGAAGAGAAATCTTATTTGTTCCTTATGCTCCAGAATTCGTAAAAATCTTCTCTACAGAGACAATCGATAGGGAACTAGATAACCTTCGATCAAATCTCCTTAACAATGGATATCCTACAAGGTTTATTGAACGTAACATCACGAAAGAATCCGACTCTAGACAAATCACAGTGCCAAAGAAAAAACTGCTTATGAGTCTGGCATTCAAAGGTGACACCATTTAGGAATTGATTCAAGATCGTTTATCTAAATGTATTAAACGCACTTCTCCTACAGTTGACTTGCAACTAGTTTTTACCAGCCGAAATATGATTAGATAATACGTCAAGGATAGATTACCGCTTATGTCCACATCTATGTGCATTTACCTTTTTACCTGCTCTTGTGGAGCTGATTATATTGGACGTTGTAAGCGTACTCTCCGAAAAAGTGTAGCTGAACACTATCCGGTTTGGTTAATGAAAGGCGAACGTATAACTGCGAAATCGTCTATTTGTGATCACCTGTTAGGATCTGGTCATTCAGCCCCACGTGACTCATCCTTCAAGGTTATCTTCATGGCAAAATCGAATCACTACAAAAGTTTACGTTTTCTTCACTTATGCATAGCTGAAGCTTTAGCTATCCATGGACGGAAACCTAAATTATGTGTTCAAAATCGTTTTGTCAAACCCCTTTCTTTACCTTAGTCATAGTAATGTTCTTTCTGGTTTTTATTTTATTTTACCACTTGAATTCTTTCCACTTCACTTCACATCTTTATTCTTATCGAAATCGTACTCCTAAATTTTTTTAAAATTTTTAGACAACGCTTGGCATTAAAAAAAAATATTTTTTGATATCCATTCACTTATAAAACAATCCTTAATAATTTTGTAATTCATTCACTTCAACTCTACCCCTTATAACATTTTAATAATCGTTATTCTTATCCCTTATATACGTATATTGACTGAGCAATTATTTAGTGCCACTTAAAAAACTCTTTCTGTAATATAAATACGACTGTGCAGCTTGAAAATGAAGTCGTTGAAAAGAAATTTCTTCACTGAACAGAAAAAAAGTGTGTTTTTACATATGTATAAATAGGTATTTTTCGAAATTTAATGTTGTCTAAATTTGCTGCTTTGACAAACAGAAAAAAAGTCTTCTGACAATTGCAATTCGACAAAACTTCACGAATTTTTATTCCCATTTATGAATTGGAATAAGATGTGTGCCAAAAGAAAGAAGCACAGTTATGAGTCTTTCCTTGCCCCGGTAATCCACTGTCTTTACTCTCTATCTCTTCTATTTGATTACGTAATCTTTGGTCTTAGCCTCTTTCTCTTCCACTGCAATATGATTTTGCTTGCCTTTAGTTTCATTCATTAGAGTTGAACACACCATATTGATACTCAAATTACTAGTTAATTAATCATCATCAACCTTTCATACCAGTGTAATTTCTCAGAACTGTCGATTAGTTAATTCTGGAGTCTCCGGTTAACGGACATCAAATCACATTTGTACGTAAGTTAAGTCTGTTCTGTGTACAAACTTAATTTCTTTGGACTGTATGCAATTGGTGGAGAATTATTCTACGTGAAGCATTGTTTTTGTTTTATTCAAATCCAACAAAACTTTATTCTCTTGGGGAAAATCTCTCAACTCGAAAATTTTAAAATAATTAATAATTAATGAAATGTGACACATAGACACTGAAATCTCTGTTGAAGACATCTAAAACGATAGAACTCAGCGGTCGAATGAAGAACAAGATGTAGATTTTTTTTATTCCTTTACGTTGGCAGTGGAACAAAAGGCTTCAGGCTAGAGGCTTGGAGTTTCTGTAGCAGTGTTAATTTTTGCAAGATAGGGTTGCTAGCCTCATGCCCAACCTTTCCTCTTTACCAGTCGTATTACTGGCTTAGCGAGGTAAAGGAGTGCGTCTGTAACCGGGAATCGAACCCCGGACCATCTGCGTGGTTGGCGAACATTCTGCCGCTGTGCCACCGACGCACACAAAATGTAGATAAATCACAATATTTAATCTCTTTCTTAGCTAATTTGGTAAATCCATTAGTAGGACACCTTCTGTACCAAAGAAAACTATCTTTATTAGAGTATCATTCAAAGGTGATGAAGTCATGCAATTGACAGCTTAGAGGTTTCAGTCAGATATCAGGCGTACACTCTACGCCGTATCTCTTTCCCATACGTTTCGAATACCTTCAATTCCTATGGCTAGGGCTAAAAAAAGAAACTGTATGGACTCTACTTTTACACTGTATCTACACGTTGACACACACACACATAGTTAGGACCAACAGGGTGTTCCAATGTCGTCGGAAAGAGCATGCTCATAAATGCTTAATAAATCACATAAAAAACCCAAATGTACCTAATATGAATAGAAGTTCAGCATAATCCATTGCAAAACATTTACTGTCTGATTACACAATCAGTATTAGTGACTGTTTCTCAATTAAAAAAACAACTTTGACTCAAGGTTATTAAAGGTGATGAAAACACTTTGGATTAATCACGTGCATCCCTATAACTATGTGTACAGAAAACCGTAGCCTACCATGGATTGCCTGACGTACTAAAATACAATTAGTTATTAGCATGGAGTTTTGCTTTATATAATTGTCAGACATTTCATTTTACTATTATGAACCATGCTAGTTGTAAAACGATAGTAAAGAAACGTTTACATGTCTTATGTGAGAACTTGTCTCTTGATTTAATTTCTAAATTGCCCTTCTATAGGAGGTACGTAGATGATATCATTTTGATATGGGATGATCATGAAGATGCGAGTCGTCTATTAGATAGACTTAACTGTGTACAGAATCATATTAGTCTTACATGCGAGGAAGAAAGTCGCAACCAGCTTGCATTTTTAGACATACTTCTGAGTCGAAGAGACGACGGTTCAATAAGACGATCTAATCTACAGATAACCCACTTGGACAGGGCAGTACCTTAATTTCCACAGTTTCTGTCCATTACAGTATGAGAGAGGCTTGGTGACATGTCTATTTAAGAGGATTCAGTGTATTTGCACGGCTGATGCCATAGACAAAGAAAACGAAATATTGATGGATACTCTTGTTGAAAACGGATATCGTTTAAAATTTTTAAACAGGTGTAAAAGTCAGTTAGTCTCTAAACCGCCCCTAAGGAAAATGTTTTCATCAAATTACCATATAACGAGGAAATAAACAGTAAGATTTTGAAACAAATGTTGAATTCGATCATCCGTAGAACCTATTATGCACGCCAGCTTGTAATTGTCGAAAAAGCTAAACATATGCTCCACTGCAAACCTCAAAAGTGCACAAGTGATTATATCACATCCCATACAATTTACCAATTTTCGTGTGTGTGTGGACATACATACATAGGGAGGAGTAATCGCGCTTTGCACGTGAGGGTGGGAGAGCACATCCCAAAATGGTTAGAAAAACAGATGAATTGTGACAAGCTAATAGATGCAAGTGTCAGACTACCAACTTCGTCTATAGCTAAACATCTAATCGAGATGAACCATAAGATTGATTTTAACTCAGCCTTTAAGGTCATCTATAAAAACGGTCAAGGGTGCTTATTGAAATATGCTGGGGCTATAGCTATTCATAGACTTAAGCCCCCCCCCTGTGTATTCAAAAGCAGTTTATTATTACTCCTAACCTACCTTGGTAATTCTTATTTGATTGGATTACCAAACGTTGTGTTAATCATTCTTAAATCCTTTTTTGTCACTTTGTTTAATTTAATTGCCTTTAGTTTCTTCATATATATATTGACTTGACAAGTAAATGTGTGATCAGATTGTTCGAAATGTATAGCGCAAATACGTCACATTTTTTCAGATAATCTCCGTCTTCCAACAACGCTAACCAAATTTATAAAAGGGACTAATTATTTTAAAGTAAAGAAACTACAAAAAAATGATATCATCTCGCAATATTTGTCTTCTTAATACCTTATCCTAATAAAAATCTGTTGTTATTCATTTGTTGTTACAGTGAATCATGTGGCATATTAGTGCAGGAAACACAGAATATGCCAATTTCTTCTGAAATACGCTTCTTCCTTTTAGTCTACAATAATGTATAATATAAGCATCATAAAAAAGCGCTTCTGAAAAATTATTAGCAGTCGATCAATTTAGAAGGCTTGAGAAATCTGTAGCATGCATACCTCTAGTAATGGAAAAATCGTATCCTGAGAACAAATTACTAAGGGTAACCAAATTATCTATCTTTAATAACTGCTGTTAATTGTCAATCTTGGAAAATTATCTATCATCTTTTTGCTCATTACACAACCATGTAACAGAGCGCCATGTTTTCGAGTAAATTATTTACTATTTTGATTGACTAATTCCTCACTGTATTGACTTTTTATAGTGTCCACACAGTGTCTTGAATTTATTTCTCTCACCGAAGTGAAACATGTCAAAGATAAAAAAATATCTTTTTCCCTGTATCTCCCATTGTCTAGGTAGTGCAAAAGATGCCATTGACGTTTGTGCACACTTTCAATTGAATTCATGCATCCATAGAAAACTAGCATTGAGGTGAGAGCTGGCTGCAAGTCAAAATTGTGGACAACAATTTAATTCAGTGTTTGTGTACCGAACCAAAGTTATGAGAAAAAACAATAACAAAGCTTAACCCTAGAGGAACTCACCAACCAATCACAGCAGACATAAAGTGTGCAAATACGAATCGCATATATATGGCTAAACTTTCGGAGAAACGGTCACAAGTAGTTACAGAATAACCTTCAGCAAAAAAACAACCAATCAGAAGGCGTTGCTTCTCCGCTGACAATAACGTGCATGAAAATCTATAAATATTTACGTGCAGAAGCTGCCTTGGAGTATGAAGACTTACGGACTATAAATACGTGACTCAGTCCCTCCGTAGCTGCACAACAGCTTAACCTTTCGAATACAGATTGTTCGTACTCTATTTCAACAAATAAAGGACGTCATGATTCCCGAAATTACTGAAGCCACAGACTACCTGGGTGAAGTCATTCGATAACAAGACTAAGAGCCATGACAACAATCAACCTTTGATCAATTGATTGTGGCTAGAAAAGAGTCACACTTTTCCTCCCCGACTAAACATGAGCTAAAGAGGAATATGTGTAATAAGTATGGTCGCCATCCTGATTCTGAGGTGACATTTGTGATCAAAAACACCCACCGTCCTCTCTTCCTTCCATTTTTTGTGTTATTCAAACCCTAGAGAAAGCAGTACTTCTAGTGTACAATAAATTTAACCTTATTAAGAGCCCAGCTAAGTCATAAAATCATAGATTCACACACCATGAGAAAGTAATCCGATAGGAAGGAAACATACACATAAACTTATGGACCAACTGAGATTATTACCGTTCATCTTTTTGTAAAATTTATCTCTCAAAGCCTTTATCACAACTGTAAAGCTACAACGACGATGACTTAAGACATTGTATATTAAAGGTGACACTAACCGACGCAATAATCTTAATCAATTCCTCTAATATCTCCTCTTCACACTACAAACACATTTGAACAACCTTAGAGACAGTTAATTCACCACACTTTCTTTAAAGCTCAGAACGTTTTTTTTATTTACCAGGATGGATGTGCCACACTCATTGTATGAGGTGACAGTGTGTGTGATAAGAGCTGTCTGCAAGCTAAAGTTGTGGACAACAATTTAAGTCAGTGTTTGTGTACCGAATCGCAGTCATGAGAAAAAACAATAGCAAAGCCTAGCCTGGAGGAGCTCACCAACCAATCACAGTAGACTTAATGTGTGCAAATACGATTCGCAGATTTATGGCTTATACTTCTAAGAAATGGCCACAAGCAGTACAGAATGACATTCAGCAAGAAAACAATCAATCAGAAGGCGTTGCTTCTCCTCTGCTGACAATAATGTACATAAAAATCTATAAAAATATCTGTTGTTTTTCCCAATAAAGGATCTATTGCCTGGCCCTTGTCTTCTGTTGTGGTGGTGTGATATAGACAAGGTGTTCCACAGGAATATTATTATCACATATTCCCACATTTCACTACTGTATTAGCAACAGAATACTATGTATGTATTTGAGCATTCTATTTTACGTCGTTTGATGTAAGCTAAAATCACACGCTCGATGATTGGTTAGAGAGCATAAAACTGTATCTATATAAATAGCGGTTTGATCACATGAAAATATATCTTGTCTTCCGTTACCGTTACAGTACTATCCAGTTACTCAAACTTAAGTAGGTGGAGAGGGACTCGAACTTGTGACCTATTGGCTGAAAATCAAGTGTTTACAGTTCAGTGAGCCACACATCTCAGGTAGTTTTGCTAAGTAAAAAAGGACAAAAATCAACCTTCTTTTTGATTATCCTAATGTAGAAAGAAAAAGCCTAGAGAAAAGATACACACACACTCACTGGCATGTCAAGACGAAGAAGAACAAAAGATATTCATGATTAACTTTCTCTCTTATGTACATTTAAAAAAAAAAGAAGGAAAAGTTAAAATTATAGACAAGGTATTCTGACCATAAGCGCCTATATACATTACACAGGTAGGCAGGGCATGCAGGCATGCAACATAGAAGTCATACAAAACAAACAATCAAAATTTTAATATTAAGCAAAAGTCACATAGAAAGAAAAAAACAAAGAGAGGTAAGAAAGAAAGAAAAAGACAATTAGGATTCTTTTTTAAAAGCAGTATGTTAACATATCTATACTAAATAATAGCATTAATCATAATAATAATATTAATAATAATATTAATAATGTTGGTCAAATCAAACCATGACGTTTTTTGTATTCTTGTAAGTTTAACAGCCGACGATTTGGTTTTCCCGATGGACCATTCATTATTGGTGTCTGCGGACTGCCATTTATAAAATCATGATTATTAGAAGAATTAGCAGTACCACGTGGTCTTGGACTAGTAGAATGTCGAACATCAGCATTAGTTGAAGCTGTTGTCCTGCTACTAGAATTCGGTTGATCAGCATTACTGTCTAAATCCAAGTCAATATTAATTTCAAAATTATGTATTGCATGCAGAGAATCGTGTGGTGTAGATAAATTGCTGTTATCATCTCCCACTGACCAACAAACAGAATCCGGTGCTTCAGTTAATACACTACTACTTCCCACTGGTGTGTTTAACAATGAAGATTTAGATGAAAGGCTTAAATCTGATTTTGGAGTTGGTGGAAGCGGTGGAATACTTTGATTTAAATCACACGAAGTTCTAGAGGAATCAGGTTGTGAAACACCGAGCTGTAATTAAAATATAATATTAAAATTAGGAGAATAATTGATACAAATATAAATAATATTTTAAAAGTGTCACTTTAAAATACGTAAGTGTATGGCGTCAGGTCAAAGATGAGTTGATAAATAAAATGTGAACTATGTTATTGGTGATCTTAAAAACTGTAGACTTCTATGAGTTCTTATTTTATTCCTATACGCTCCAAGTGGAATATAGGGCTTCAAACTTGAGCTTTGAAGTTCTAGTAGCAGTGGTGTTTATTTTTTACAGGATGTGATTGCTAGTTTCATGCCTAGCCTTTCTCTCTTTACTGAGCTTACGGCTACCTAAGCGAGGTTTAGTAGTGCCTCCGCTGGAAATCGAACCCCGGGCCACGTGTCTAGTTGACGCGTTCTACCATTGAACCACCCAACGCACAAGCTTCAAGGCATAGTAAACTAAAGCTACTGAAAACGTTACATAAGTAACCAAACATAGTGATTAGAGAGCATTGATGGATGATGATTTCCTGGGGATTGTAGGCAATTATGAGCTTACATGATTCAATTTGTGAAATTAAGCAGTTAAGTCCGATTCTCTAGTGAATCAATTAGTAAAAAAAAGCCTATTTTCAACCGTTGGTTTGTAAGGATTAGATTTATTTTGATGAATTGATCACGGATTGACATCAGTTAGAGGCCCATTGAAAACCAGGGAGTACTGGACAGCAGTTTCATCTTAGTTTGGGAATCATCATCAGTACGCACCAACCACCACACTGGGTTTCGAATCCAGGACCTTCCGGCTACAAGGCTAGCGAGTTCGTATGCCATTCAGCTACCGGTGTAACAACAGAAGACAAGGGCTGGCAACAGATCGTTTTATTACGAAAATCAACACGTATTTATATATATATTTTATGTGCATTAATAAGGCTTATGCAAGCAGAAAAAGGCAGTCTTCTGATTGGTTGTTTCTCGGAAGTTAAGCAGACAAACACAGTCTTATGATTGGTTGTTTTCGATATTTCTCGGAAAGTAGAGCCATCTATCTGCGAATCATATTTGTCCACATTTAAGTTTGCTGTGATTGGTTGTTGAAACAGCCTTGTTCATATTTTCTCACGGCCCATATTAGTGACCTAGACATTAACGTAGATTAGTGCCAACCAATCGGCTAGCAGCCTGCTCTCACCACACTCGTCCCCCCGTCAAATAGCTTCGTGCGCAGACGTTCCGACCTTCTGGGTGCTACATCCTCTAGTTGAGGATTGTTACTGACCGGCTTGTCCCACTGTACCCATCTTTGGAGCTGACTGGCGTTAACTCGTTTCTGTTTATCACCTCTTCGGATGGTATATACTTGACCCCGTCTTTTTGTGATTGTGTATGGTCCTTCCCACTTTGGAAGGAGTTTCCGTGAACCTAGCCCGCCTCCAACTGTATATCTCCTGTCTCTACACTTCACTTGGTCCCCGACTGCAAAGGTAATGCACTGCGTCCTTTCTTTCATCTGAGACTTCGTGACATCACTGCGCTGCTTCCGTATTACATTCTTGACTGCCTCTTTCCTCTCTGCTTTTAATTTCGTCGTACTCCACTTTTGGTGCATGGGCCAGGTCTCATTGTGTACCGGTAATCGTGGTTTTCTACCATACATCAGTTGGAAGGGTGACTTCTTCGTTGTTTCCTGAGTGGTAGCCCGATGTGTTAGTAAAATCAGTGGAAGCTCCGTTTCCCAGTTCCCGCCCTTCGAGGCCAGCCACTCCTTCAGTGTACGGTTGTTTCTCTCCGTTAGGCCATTCGTTTGTGGATGGTATGGGGTCGTTCTGATCCTCTTGATGCCCAGCTGTTGCAAACGGGAAGTAAACTCTTCACTCTCGAAACAGGGACCTTGGTCTGTCAGTATTGTCTTCGGTACGCCGTGGTCTGCAACAATGTGTCTAACTACTGCATCTGTCACGGTTCTTGCACGTTGGTCTGGGATTGCTACGGCGTCTACCCATCGTGTCGCGTGTTCCGTCATCACCAAGAGGTACTGATTACCATTGGATGTCTGAGGAAATGGACCCATGACATCTACGGACCACAAGTCACCTATCGCGGTAACTGGAATCGACTGAAGTGGTGGTCGTATATACCGGTCACCTTTCATCAGCTGGCACCGTGGACATCCAAGTACGTATCTTGCTACGTCTTCTCTCATACCTGGCCAGTACATACTTTGTCTTAGGAGGTCGGTCGTTCTGGCCACGCCTGTATGCGCTAGCTGGTGACATTCTTCTATCATGTCGTGGCGCGACGATTGAGGTATGACAGCCAGCCAGCTTCCGTCGTTCTCTCGCCAGGTCAGAGTCCCGTAGGCATTCACTCTGAGTCGATCCCTCTGTCTGAGTAGTGTGGTTAGCTCCTTACTCGCCGTAGTTTGATCCACTTCTATTCCGTTGGTGATCACCTGTATTACTGTATTCAGCGTATCGTCCAACCTCTGCCTACGTGCAAGTCTTAGTGGGTCTTGTTCTACTGCATGCACTCCGTAAGCGACCTCGGGCAACTCAGACTCATCTTCTGGTCTCGATAACAAATCTGCCAAGACATTTTCACTTCCAGGAACGTGTGAGATCGTAAAATCGTACTCCTGAAGACGCAACATCCACCGTGACAACTTCCCCCGTGGGTCTCTCGCTGTCTTCAAAAATTGTAGCGGCTTATGATCAGTTTCGATGTGGAACCGCCGGCCGAGTAAATAAGGTCTCCATTTGTCGACTGCCCATACCATTGCTAAACATTCTTTCTCTATCGTTGAATACTTTCTCTCTGTGAGGGTCAAAACCCTACTGGCATACTCAACGATTCCCTCGTCCTGTCTTAGGACCGCACCTATAGCGTAGTCACTGGCATCTGTGCACACTGTGAACTGTCTTCCTGGCACAGGTAGTTTTAGCGTCATTTGTTGGTGGTCGAGCAGCTGTTTAATTCTGTCGAATGTCCTCTGCGATTCTTCCGACCAAACAAACTTTGGCTCACCTAGTAGCCTGTATAGAGGGGCTGCTATCTCATTGAAGTTCTTCACGAAGCGACTATAAAACGCTGCTCTACCCAAGAATTGTCTCAGTTTTCTCTTTGAATTCGGGGCTGGAATCGTTTTAATCGTCAAAATTTTCTCCGGCAGTGGTTTAATCTCACCATTTCCCACTTTATGTCCCAACAGAGTAACATTCTTTTTGGCTATCTGAGACTTGGTTTTGTTGACGCGTAGTCCAAACTCTTCGATGCGTCGCAGCACGGCTTCTACATGGTTGACGTGATCGTTTTCGTTTTGACTGTATATGACGAGATCATCACCATAAACCTCCACGTTTTTCAAGTTCCTAAGTAATAGCTTCATCAGTCGTCTGAACGTAAACGGTGCACCTGCTAGTCCAAACGGCATGCGTTTAAATCGATATTGTGTCTGACCCACGATGAAAGCCGTCTTATCTCTATCACCTTGTTTTATCGGTATCTGCCAGTATCCTGAGCGAAGATCGAGAACCGAAAACACATTCGCACCTTGTAGGCGATCTAAAGTTTCTACCACTGTTGGCATGGCACACGGTCTTAACTCTGTCATACTGTTTAACTGTCGAAAATCAACACAGAATCTATACTTCCCATTCGCTTTTTTTACTAACAGCACTGGAGAGTTGTACGGGCTATCAGCTTCCTCAATAATATCATCTTTTAACATCTCTTGCACTTGTCGCTCCACTTCGCCTTCCAGATGACATGGAACTCTTCGCGTTAAAAATGACCTTACTTTCGGATCACTTAACGGAATTTCATGATTCACCTTATCGCAATAACCGTATGGGTCGCCATCTCCAGTGAACAGATGATCGTATTTATTAATTAACTCTGTCACATTGTGTACCGTCGACAGCTTAATCGCTGCTATCTCGCTGGTCTCATACATGTTGATATGCCCGTATTTCGTGATCACCACGTTCGCTTGCGTGTCGATTATTGCACCAATCTCACGCAGAAAATCCGCTCCTAATATCGTTCGCTGTAGTTCGGGTACAACAATGAAAGGAAACGTCACCTCGCAGCCACCAACAACGACCGTACAGTTCGATCTACCCGTGATACGCAACACATACCCGCCTACTGTTTGTACTGTCAATGAACACGGACTAACACTCTTACATAAATTCTTATCTATTAACGACACGGCCGCCCCTGTATCTATCAAACATACTACTTCTCCAGTGTCCCGGCTTACCGCATTCAAAACACTGGTCTTTTCTATCAGCCAACTTTAACGCCGCCACTTCCCGCTGCAATGCTTCAATTTTCTGCTCATATTCGTTTGGTTTTGGTTGGTCTATAGCGGCTACCGTTGTGCTCAGCAGCTGTCTGGTCACCTTCGCCAGCTCACTAATATCCATCGGCTGCGTTGCGTTAACCAGTTGTAATCGCTGAGAAATGTGGTCTGGGACACTCTCGATGAATTGGGAAGACAGTAACTGCGCTTCTGATTCTTCATCTAAAGTGGGAAGCGCGCGTCGAAGAAGATTCGTCAGTTTCACCGCCAACACTAGCGGGTCTCCATCAGGTCCAAGCTTTATTGACCGGAACTGCTGCATTGCTAGCTGTCTGTCTGTTTCGCTGTCAAACTCGGACACTAGTCGTTCAACCAATTTCTTCCAAGACGCTGTGCCATTTGACCTGTCTACGCTGTCATATGCAGCCTTCGCTCGGCCTCTCAACAGCGTCCCCAGGACAACTGCCTTCGCCGCCTGCTCCTTGACACCCACCAGCTCAGCAACGGCCTCGAAGTCACGTAAGAAGCTCCGTATGTCTCCTTCTTCAAACGCAGCTGGCCACGGGATCTTCATCTTTTTGGAGGCAGCGACACCAAATGTAACAACAGAAGACAAGGGCTGGCAACAGATCGTTTTATTACGAAAATCAACACGTATTTATATATATATATATTTTATGTGCATTAATAAGGCTTATGCAAGCAGAAAAAAGCAGTCTTCTGACTGGTTGTTTCTCGGAAGTTAAGCAGACAAACACAGTCTTATGATTGGTTGTTTTCGATGTTTCTCGGAAAGTAGAGCCATCTATCTGCGAATCATATTTGTCCACATTTAAGTTTGCTGTGATTGGTTGTCGAAACAGCCTTGTTCATATTTTCTCACGGCCCATATTAGTGACCTAGACATTAACGTAGATTAGTGCCAACCAATCGGCTAGCAGCCTGCTCTCACCACACCGGGAGGTTTCGCGTGCGTTTCGGATTGTGAGGGCGATTGTTACTTCCCGGCTGCACACACCGTGGAAGTTGGTTGCGTGACCGCAGAGCCCAGGGGACAACTACTTGGGGCCGGTCTTACGCGGCCTGCTTTTGTTTGTTCTTTGTTCTTTTGTGTGCCTCAGTAGCATATTTATCACTGTCTTTGATCATAGGTGCCTGCGCTCTATCTCCCGTGTGAAGTGGTATAATAAGGTGAGCGATATTGAGGTTAGGCGTCAAGTTCTAGGTAAGGAGGGGAAATCAATCGACGAAGTCATGAAATTACAAAGGCTGAGATGGTTAGGACATGTGTTACGTATGCCTAGTCATCACCTTCCTCGACAATGGGCAATGTTAGCGGATATAGGGTCAGGCTGGAAAAGAGCTAGCGGCGGTCAAACAAAAACTTGGTACCAGTCAATGAAATCCACAACAGTTAGTCTAAGCCACGTAGGAAGGTGTAGACTTCCTGACCGTTTGGGGTCCTCGGGACGGTAAAAACCAATGGTTGGAAACAATTGGTGACATGGCTCCAAATCGTTCTCAGTGATGGTGCAGATGCATCCACTCCTTGTGACTTATGATTTCCAATGAAACTGTTTTGTTCTTCGTTATTACTATTCCTTTGTCTCACATCTCTGTTTACTGTCTCTATTATGCATTTCTTCTACTTTCTTCTCTTGCTTTGTGTGCTAAAAGGAGTGGAGTCTGGCGATTTGAACTTCCGCACATTGGTGCAAAGTTCTATGTCGAAAACAGACAGACAGACTGCATCGGTAATTTAGTAGTAGAATACTCACCGATCGCACTGTCTTAAAATTTATTTACCCTTAATGGACAATTTCCAGGAAGTGCATATAGATTGTGCAAGTATTCTGACAAATAGTAAACACACACACAAACACAAAGAAAGATAAATGGTTTAACACTTACCCTTTTATGGCGTAAATTCTCTAAATACTTCTTTGTTACAATTACTGGTTGAGAATGTACTCGTGTGAATGGATCCTCTTCTTTTGATTTCATTGCTTCTTCACTTTCTTGACGAATTGCTTCTTCAGCTTGTCGTACACTAAGAGCACGATTACGTTGATTAATGGATGTAATCGATTTAAAACCTGAAGTTCGACGTCTTTCAATACGTTCAGCCTGGGATTCAATTTCTTCTATTTCAATATCTAGATGCTTTAATAATTCTGTATCCCCGTCAGCTTCTGCTTGTTCTCTTTGTTTAATTAATTCAGCTTTACGAAGAGCAAAATTTGTTGGAGCTTTTTGAAACCGACGTTTTGACTGTATAATCTAGAAGAAGGAAATCAGAAGGTGCACAGTGAATAATTAATTTTCTCTGAATAAAGAATTGATAAGATTTAATAGTGTGAAATATTCCCATATCATGAATCAAAAGTCAATCTGAACAAAGAATGTTTTTTTCAATAATTTCTCTACTTCAGGTTCTTACAATTATAAAATATAATATTTATTGTCGTTACAGTAATGGCCAGTTACGCGGCGGACACATTTTTTTAACGTAGAATAACAGATTTTTTAGTGTAAGATGAAGGGTTAAGTAGTGATTAGATTTTGAGCAACTTCAATAATGCTCACCCCAGCGGTCCATTCCACCTACCTACGAAGAAGGATACAACGACTCTCTACACTTCCTCGACGTCCTAATAACGAGAAAAGAGGATGGTTCCGTCAAAAGAACCATAATTAGAAAGCTAGAGACCAAATCTCAGTATACACACTTCCTTCGCTTCGTACCGATGAAATACAAATGTAATCTGATCATGTGCTTAGCATTTAGAGCGAGGTCCATTTGTTCCGAAGACTGTGTAGAGAAAGAACTCCAAGACATGCTATGCGAGAACGGATATCCAGAGAAGTTCATTAAAGTCAACATATGTTACAATAGTTGTGAACATGAACTGGTAACGGTGGAGAAAAAGACCTAACAAAATCTACATTAGTTGACCCGAGTAAGATAAGAAATCTAGAGAATACTTCAGCTATACCACTCACTACATCCAATCACACACAACCATACAATAGGATGTGATCAGATGACAGTTTAAAAATCTAATGTCACAGGATGGAGGGAGAGATTGATAACGGAAGCTTTGTTTATCGAACTAACTGAAAAAACACATGTAACAGAAATAATTCAACACCTGTCCACCCAGATATCTGGAAAATTCCACTACTCCTATGATGACAAATAGCAGAGAACAAAGAAAACTATAAAACTCGAGTTTCGAAGTCGTGTGACGATAATTGATGAAATGATTATGAACAGTAATAAATTTTGTTCGAAACGTCATCCAGTGAATAATACTGTTTCAATGTGTGATATATCTAATAAACAAACTAATATGGGATTTTCCATATCCCGTAGATAGAGATGCATGTCTACCAGTTCGGTTGTAAGCGCTAGGCGTCCACATTCACTCTTTCGCTTTTGTGAGGGACACCCCTACGGCGTGAAGGTAGTGAATATGACTTGTCTGGCACAGGCTATGAACCCGTGGCTATAAGAAAGCATTTCAAGAAGGAGACAGAAGTCTACCCATCCTCAGGGTCATACCAAGTCATTTATAGAACAGACTGACATCAACGAAATAACTTACACTTTAAATATGCCGTGAATATGAAGAGTAATACCGAAACCGATCCAGAATATATGTAACATCAACAACTATATTGAGTAGATAAACTGCTACCAATAAGGAAATAAAAACCCAAACACTCATGTGACAAACCTGTTCAACAACTCGTTCATCTCGAATAGGTCGATTAATTGCTTCAGTAATCTCAGCAGCTTTGTCACGAACAAAATTTAACGTTGGAGGTTTCATATTTGCAAGCTGTAAACGTCTCATCCAACTATCGAACTCATCTTGTTGAAATTCAGAATTTGAAATAAATGCCAAACGAAATGTACTTTGATCTTTACCCACACGAACAACAATACCTTTGTTGGTCCTGTTAAAATAAGAATATTGTGCTCTGTGATAAAAGCTGTCTAGACGAATCAGTTTACTATATTGTTTCAATTATACTTTGTCACTAAACAATGAGATATCGTAGGTGTGTCTCATGCGTCGGTGGACACAGCGGTAGAATGTTCGCCGACTACGCATGTGGTCCAGGGTTCAGTCCCCGATCGACACACTCCTTTACCTCGCAAAGCCAGTAATAGGACTAACAAAGAGGAAAGGTTGGGCATGAGGCTCGCAACTCCATCCCGTAGAAATAAACACCATTGCCATCGAAGCTTCAAGCCCCTAGCTTGAAGCCCTATGTGACACTTGGAATGTAAAGGAATAGAGAAAAGGTGTGCCTCATCGATAGTCTTCCTTTGATTTCTAAAGGCGTTTAAATCATATATCATAGCGTCACCAATAAAAATATTTAATCTAATACAGGAATCCGTATATGATTAGAGAGTTAAATGAACTCCTAAATGTTAACCGTATCTATAATATCGAATGTTAAAGATAATCTAGAGAAATTTCAGATTTCATCAACAATTCTGTCACTAATTCCTAAGTAAATCTGTTGCAAAAATCCAGTTTATGTTGCTATTTTTTCTTAGTAATTTGGAAAGCAACAAGACGAGGATAGAAATTCGCATTTTTAACACAAAAGCATTAATTCTGTTGTATAATGTACGTTTAAATTACTTGTAAGTGTAGAACTTGGGCACTGTGGTAGAATATAACTCCATATTAGATAAGTTCATTTCTAATAATCACACCATGATGCAGTATTAACTGGATGACAAGAGTTCGAGCATAAATTATTACTCATTATCATATCAATTTAGTCACTATTTGTCTTACACATATTTTCTCTCTTTCTGTCTCTCCAACTCCCCTCTGTTGTTTGTTGCCACTTTCCATAAATCCAGTATGGGTGTCGTGTCATTCCGGTTGCACGTGTGCAGTGTTGAAGGGACGTCAGAGGCCTTATGAAGAATTCTTAATGACGCAGGAAATAGGATCCCATTTAAACCAAACAACTGTCTCTGATATAAACTTTGTCAGTTTAAGGATCCAATAGATTTAACCTAATAGATCTCAAAAGGAAACTTAAAAAAGTCTTCGCAACGACCGTGAACAGTGGTGGGCGACAAAATCGAAAGAGATGGAAAAGGCATCGGCGATCGCCAAAACCAGACAACTATTTAGGCTTATCAGGGAAATCGGTGGCAAAAGGCAAATGATAAGTGAAACAATCTCGGAGAAAAATGGCACCATAATTAACTCCCAGGATAGACGACTGGAACGCTGGAAAGAGCACTATGAGGAGCAGTTTAATTGGCCCACAGCCACCCTCAACCTACCGAACATCCAACACCTCCCTGAACGGGATATAGACACAGGTCCTCCTTCCTTAACTGAGGTTACTAAAGCTGTCACTAATCTGAAACAAGGCAAAGCAGTGGGACCTGATGGAATGACTCCAGAGGTATTTAAGTACGGTGGAGACAGTTTACTGCCTGCATTGACTAAGGTTCTAGGCAGCGTCTGGGAATCAGAGGAAGTCTCATCGGGTTGGTGTAAGTCACTGATTATCCCAATATACAAGAAGGCAGACAAGTCTTCCTGTGATAACCACAGAGGGATTAGCTTGACTAATATAGTATCTAAGTGGTGCTCGGAAGACACAAACAAGAGAGAGCCAGACAGGTTTTAGACCAGGAAGAGGGTGCATTGATCATATCTTTACCCTCCGACAGATTCTAGAACATAGGCATTTCTACCGGCGTCCAACAGTCATTATATTTCTTGACCTAAAGACGTCATTCGATTTTGTCGACCGAGAGGTTCTCTGGCGATGTTTGGCTGTAAAGGGAATTCCGAAAAAATACATTGCACTGATTAAGGCACTCTACTCGTACTCATGCAGCCAGGTGAGGGCTTACGGCCAGTTGTCATCTGAACTGGTGACGACTAGTGGTGTCCGTCAAGGATGCCCATTATCCCCTTTTCTATTCAACTTCATTATAGATGTACTAATGGACTTAACCCTAAGTGACTTCAGCGACTCAGGGATTGACTTGCTACCAGGGAATAATCTCGTTGACTTAGAATATGCAGACGACATAGTCCTTCCAGGCGAGGACGCTGACAAAATGCAGAGTCTCCTGAACACCTTCAGCTGCAATCTACGAATGTTTGGCATGCGATTCGCTCCCGCCAAATGCAAGATGGTGTTACAGGACTGGACTACACTGACTCCTAGTTTAGAAATAGGTAGTGAAGTGGTAGAGTACGTTGACCGCCCTTCTTATTTGGGAAGTACCACCAGCCAACGCCAGCGGGTTGATCTCTGACGAAACCTCAGAATGAATACAGAGGGCTAGTTTCGCATATGCCAGTTCACGCCGTCTCTGGCGTAGACGTGAAATCCAGTGATCAACCAAAGGGCAGACGTACTGCTCATCAGTCCGCTCCGCCCTCTTTTATGGCTGTGAGACCTGGCCCTTCAAAGTAGAAGACATGAAAAGACTAGCTGCCTTTGATCATAGGTGCCTGCGTTCTATTTCCCGTGTAAAGTGGCATAATAAGGTGAGCAACATGGAGGTTAGGCGTAGAGTTCTAGGTAAACAGGGGAAATCAATCGACGAAGTCGTGAAGCTACATCGACTGAGATGGTTAGGACATGTGTTACGTATGCCAAGTCATCGCCTCCCTCGACGAGCTATGTTAGCGGATATAGGGTCAGGCTGGAAAAAAGCTAGCGGCGGTCAAACAAAAACTTGGCATCAGTCAATGAAATCCACAACAGTTGGTCTTAGCCACGTAGGAAGGTGTAGACTTCCAGGCTGGGGTCCTCGGGACGGCAAAAATCTATGGTTGGAAACAATTGGTGACATGGCTCCAAATCGTTCTCAGTGATGGTGCAGATGCATCCACTCCCTGTGACTTATGATCTTCAATGAAATTGTTTTGTTCTTCGTTATTACTATTCCTTTGTCTCACACCTCTGCTCACTGTTTCTATTATGCTTTTCTTGTACTTTCTTCTCTTGCTTTGTGTGCTAAAAAGAGTGGAGTCTGGCGACTTGAACTGCCGCACATTGGTGCAAAGTTCTACGTCGAAAACAGACAGACAGACAGATCTAACTAGGAAAAATATGTAGCTTTCCAAACACAATGTAATGACTGTGAGGTCAATTACTTAGGTCAAACTAGTAGATCAGGGTCAACTAGATTATGGGAACATAAAAATTTAGCTGAAACTAGAATACTTGATTTTGCTAAGTTAAATAATCTGGAAAAAGTCCAACCATTGCACTGCATTCGTTTACATGTAATCAAAAAATAGGCTGTGAGGGACAGGGTGAGAGTATTAAAAAGGGATGGAGTTAGGTGGGGATACAGAGAGGTTTATCACTGAAGTTTCGTTTATCGATTCAGCACCTCACACATGCAAATTGTAATGACACGACACCCATACCAGATTTATGGAAAGCGATAACAAGCAACAAAGGGAAGTTGGAGAGACAAAAAGAGAGGAAATATATGTAAAACAAATTGTGAAAACGTGTGACTAAATTGATATAATTATGAGCAATAATTTATCCTTGGAACAATATCATCCAGTTAATACTGCATCACTGTGTGATTATTAAAATAAACTTATCTAACATGGAATTTAAATTATGTGGTTCCATTGGCTTGTTTATTCAACCTCTATTCATTGGATCATGGGTTCTAACACTGTTTCCAACTACTAAAGACTTCGGTCCCAACACAATTTTTGGAAAAAAAAACTTGAAAAACAACAGTGAAAAAAGGCAGTATTCAGTGAATTCGTAGATTTCGGTAGGACACGTCAGCTGAATACTTTTGAAACATTGTTATCTACACACTCCTTTTAAGGTTAAATACATACAAAAACATGCAGATTGTTACAACAAATAAGTAACAGTTTCAACAGATATATGATCACACGGTGACGTTGAATTAAAGCTTTATAATTATTAATAAACAAGGTGATATAAAAGCTTCAAAGTAAGAAAAATTCCCATTTCATGCAATTAAGAACACACTAGTCAGCCAAAGGAGATCTCTCTATTAGTAAGTTTACTTCAATGTTAAGTTCGTCTGGCTAATGAGCGTTGTTGAAGATTTGTAGGAGTTTGTTAAGGTCAGTATTTTTATCGGTGATGATAAAGATATCATCCATACACCGTTTGTAAACTTCGGATCGTTTGATTCTTGGTAGCAGGATATTTTACTCGGTGTGATAGGAAAGCAATGGAACAAGAGGGAGAGGGGTTACCACTGCGTCCAATCCTAGATATTTCCAGATCACCTTATCATCCCGTAGCAAAATGGTTAGCGGAAAGTTTAGAAACCGTAAGAAAGCTAATGACCAACCACTCCCTGAAGGATACATTTGAGTTTATGGATTCAGTAAGTCAAGTGGATGCAACTGGGTTAGCTGTGGTTTTGTTGAACGTAGTTTCCGTACTCAGCAGTATCCCCTTAAAGGAAACTTAGTACTACTTACGTGAGTTTATCGATCCAAATAATTTGAATGTTTGCATGTCAATTAAGCATACCAAGGAAATAATCTGGAGTTGCACACTCAATGTGTTCAGTATTTGTTCAATGGTTAAATATACCGACAAAAAGATGGAGTAGCACTGGGTTCTCTACCTAGTCCATGGCTCGCTAACTGCTTTATGAAGTACCTCGAGTCAAATATCCTCCAGCCAACAATGAAAGCGGTATGTGGTTGATATCTTTATCATTACCGATGAAAATACTGACCTAAACAAAATCTTGCAAATCTTTAACAACGCTCATCAGTCTATCGGATTTAAAACTGAGGGGGAATCAGACGGTAAATTATCTTTCCTAAATTTCCAGCTTACAAGACAATCATATGGAAGTCTACAAAGATCAATCTACCACAAGCCAAACTGTAGTGGACAGCTGACAAACTATCACAGTTTCGCCCCAATCAGCAGAAAAAGAAATCTCATATCCTGCCTCTCTTGCGACGAGAATCTACCCTTGAAGGCATTGGAAATTTTCAGAAAAACTCTAATCAACTCTAATCCAATCTCCTTTACCAATAAACATCTAAAAAGGAAGGTCAATACTCCTCGAAACCTGAATGTGCCGAAGGAGCAACTAATTGTAAATCTGAAATACAAGGGAGATACAGTTAGTGAGGTTTTCCGAAGCCGCCTGTCAAAAACTGCCTCACCTTCTCCACGCATGCTCTTATTCATCGAAACGTCAAAGACAAAATCCCGCTTTTGGCAGCTTCAATGTGCATTTGACAACTCATTTGCTTCTGTGGAGCTAAGTACATAGGTCGTACCAGCAGGACATTGTCTAGGCGTGCCCATGAACACTCGTCAGCATGGTTGTAAAAAGGAGAACATCAGATATTATTACTTTTGGCCATGAAGAGACTTCTCCTGGAGTCATAAATGAAGTCCGACTAAGTCGTTTGAAAGGATTTCGCCTACATCGTCTTCATGAAACTGAAACTTTCTTAGCAATCCTTATGTAGAAACCTGAACTTTATATTAAGAAACATTTGATTCGGTCTCTTTTACTACCATAACCTTAGTACTGATTTTTTTCTTCCTTCTTTATTTTTTTCTTGAATAACTGTAAAATAAGTTCTATGTAGTCGGTTTTTATACTGTTGCAACTTATTCTCAACCTTTTATTCTCTTATCAGCTGTACCCAGACGATTATTCATCAGTCAACTGATTAGTTATCAACTCTTTCTCTCTCTCTCTCTACTCATGAACTTTGATTTGCTTTGTTATTGACTGAGAATAACCTTTGACCTCTATTGTCAATCTACATTGTAAGGTATAAACACCTTAAATAACTGTACAGCTTTGAAGTGAATTAACGAAAAGAGGGGATCTCTTTGCTGACTAGTGTGTTCTTAATAAAGAAAAATGCTCTTGGTTTCCCTGAAGCCTGTGCAATCAGATTAAAGAGGTCGGATTAATGTATAACAACAAAAGGAGGCAGTAATTAGCTTAAATTTACCGTGGCAACATAATTTTATTTTACCACCTTTATGAGTCTTCTTCCTTCTTCTCTCCCTCCTGCTTACAATGTTTTTCCCACTATTATTATTTTATCTGGCATACAGTTAGTTTTCGTCGGCTGTGTGCAAATCGAGTATTAAAATTGGTGAGGGAGACTTCGAACTATCTATCTTATGATTTTAAATCACACATGTTAAAATCTTGCTATTTATTCCTATGTGGTTTACATACGTTAAATTTATTTGTTTTATGAAGATTCCTTGTATTTCAATAATATCAAATCTAGACGTTTATAACTGTATTAATTCTACCAGAATAACTCCAGTTTATTTGTTTTTATGTGCTTTGATCAATGTTATTCACTCAATAATGACTACGTCAACGGATTACCACTCATCACTTACAGACCATATATTTGTTGAAATTGATACCTATTTGTTGTAATAATGTTCATGTGTTTTTGTATATATTTAATCTTGAAGTAAAATTGTATAAATATAATGTTTGTAGAGGAGTATTCAGCTGACGAGTCCACCTACCGAAACTTATGAATTCATTAAATACTGCTCCTTACGCTTATTATAAATTTACTACGGGAAGGAAATATTCCTTTTTAAAAAAACACAAATAGAACAAGTTAGTCAACCATTTTATGTAGTTTAGTAGTGGCATACTTTGCATCGGTGGACTTTATATCAATTAAAACTAACAAAATTGCCAGTGAATAAGCTTCAGACCAACTACTGATGTCATGAATCATTGTTCTTCATTATGCTTTCCTTAAGATAGCATAAATTAACAATTGGGGAATTTATTGTAACATAACTGTAAACACGATTTTATGGTTCAAAAGACTTCTTGATGGTTCAGCAAATGCATTCACTTTTTGTAATCATCATCTCCAAGATCCATTAAGTCATCATGTTCTTTTATGTTACTATTCTTTCTCCGCACATTTCTACTCATTACAGTTCTTTTCAATTCCTTTTATTTCTCATTTCTTTTGTCTTTATGTGCTACATGGAGTGTAACAACCGGGACTGTTTCACTTCTATGCAAAGCCGCCTTATGTTAAAACTCAGTCAGATATGGTTATCTGTTGGAAGGTTTAAATAATTTACCCTTTTATAGTCACTTTTTATCTTTTTATTCGCTTCCAATTCATGGAAAAACTTTCCACTACCCTTTAAGTTCTTCTGCATGTTGTTTCACATTTTCTGTGGACACGTCAACAACAACAAATACTAATAGTTCATAATGAAACAGACCGTAAGTCCTTCCTTCTATACATTCAGCTTTCATGGGATAGTGGGGATATATAAGAATCTTAATTCTTGACGTCTTGACCTAACTCACATCATTTATTTACATATGAATGTAACACTGTAATACGAATATGTGTGTGCAGTTACTGAAGTTATCAATTATCAAAAACACAAACCTGAGCATCAAGAGGTGTGCCACACAATAACTTATAGTCCGTGCGGGGGTTGGGATATTTCCCAGACGTCTAGACCGAAGAGACCACCCCTTCCCGAGCCTTTGACTTGAAGTCTGATACATAAGGCAGTGGGGGCTGTTTGTCAGTGACGAAAACAGGTTCATGTGCCATTCGATCCTTCCGGATTCTGCAGTCCATGCACACAATAGGTTTAGAATTAGGGTTTCCTAGCTCCTTTAAGTAGACCTGAACGCGCCAGACGTTCGCAATCATCTTCCCGCTTTTGCGGAACACTTTTACCGCCTGGAAGCAGTGAATAAGACTTATCTAACAGAGGCTAAAAACGAGTGGCAATATGACTGCATTTCGAGTAGAAGACCGAAGTCTACCCACCCTCAACAGTACTAAGTCGTTTATGGTGGCTAATTACACGTTGGTTTCCGGGAGGACCGAAAATACATCTCAGCCTCTTGAGAGGCAAGAGTGGCAACCACTCGGGAGCCTCCTACGTCGGTGACAAAGTTACTGAAGTAGGTTGCAATCACTTGTGGTAAAATCATAACAGTACAACGCGTAAATACACACTTGTCAGTAAAAAGCTGTTACACAGATCAAGAATGTTAAATAAGCGGATAAGTTAGATGAAAATATGCGTACCGAGTAGAACCAAGATCATATATTTTTGGAGTCTCTACAACATCAACAATTTCAGCACAACGATAAACTGGTACTCCCTGATGTAATCCTATATTGATACGCACAAAACATCCTTTGACCAAGTTCTGAAAAGGAAAGAAAAGCATTACTTGTTTACAGACAAGCAAGTAGATTAACCAGAAAGTGGATTATTATTATTGTTAAGGATTAGAACAGAACAAAAGAATTCGATAACAACAAGTGCTTTATATTAAAATAAAACCATCTCGATGGCTTCGTGACACCTTTTAACTCATCGACAGCATACACGATACCAACGTATCGAACGAAAGTATGCTCTGTCTTAACATTGAATCACTATTTACCAACATTCCAGTTATGGAAAGTCTGTTGTATTTGCCAATATATAAATGCAAACCAGCTGAATATCAAATTACCAACAGTTTGCTTAAAGGAACCACTATTGGGATGCACTCTTAGTGTGGAATACATGTTCAAAACATCAGTTATAGGCAAAAAGACGGGATAGCAATGGGATCTTTCTAGGGTCCGTTGCGAGCGGACTGTTTCGTGGCAAGCCTGTATAATGGTCCACTTTAACTATTGATGATTCCCAGTTGCATGTTAGATATGTGAAGGACATTTTTAGTATCTGTGATGATGACAGTTATGAGCTTAGTCAATTGTTACAGATATTCAACAACTTCCATTCAGCAACAAGATGAATCTAAGATTCTTTTTCTTGATATTGAACCTACAAGAAGCCTCGAATATGACGTAAGCCGACTAATGACCCAAACCATTGGTAGATCAAAGAAATGAAAGGAATGGAAAAGTATCAGGAGTGGATAATATTAATCAGTTGTTTAGCTTTACTAAGAAGACATGACATAGGGAAAGAATGGTAGATGAGGAATATAATTTTTTAAAAACTGGAGGGACTAATTGAACGTTCAGCATAACTCTCCAGGAAGTTCAACAAATTAGCAACTGCACTACAATTGTCCACTATCGTATGCTATTCTTCATGAGGCATAGAAATCGCTCCCCCAATGTCAACCAAAGTAGCAAACGTGGTCACTAATTTAAAGGCAAAGTAGCCACACCTAATGCTTTTGCTCCAGAGGTGCTTGAGTATGGTAGTGATGAACAATTGACTCTAAGAGGCTAGTTAGCATATGAGAATCCGAAATAGTCCATTGAACTACGTTAGATCATCGATCATCTCAGTTACCGAGATAGAGAATAACCACAAGGTGAACAACCTGACCAGTGCAAAACCTGAAACTCTAGGGTCCACTGTTATGCGAGGAACAAATTGAAATGGAGGAAAGCAGGACAGAGAAAACAAGATAGGTATCGGATCAGGATAAGTGTGCACTGATCAAATCTTTGTCCTCCGGCAGACCCTGATACTTATCAGTATTCAATACTTGACGCATTTCTTGATCTGAAAGCCACATTTTATGTCGTTGGTCGAAGTGTTGTGGTGATTACTGGCTGTAGAAATTGTCGGCCGAGTATGTTATGGTACTGGAATTCATGCAGCTATGTAATAGCCAACGGACAGTTGTCTTCTGAAGTGATAACAAACAGCGACTGTCTGAACAAAACTGTGAGAGACAACCACTGCTAAGTACCCATTGGTATGTGTCTCCGTATGTAACGTAAAGATGCTTTCTCAATCGACTGATCCACTATATTAGAGCATTAAAATCACCCAACTACCTGAAACAATCAAGCACTTTATTTTTCTCACCGAAGTTGATAGCTTGTACAAAACCCACCCTTTAATAGGTTATAAAAGCAATCTACACACTTCACACAGTATGTGAAGGACATGACCAGGAGAAAACTAAAAATGTGTTTACTGAGGTATGACTTATTTTTATTCACTTAGAAAAACTCATTCAGTTCCTTTCGGAAACGCTACTGACATTACTAACACACTGCATGTAGTTTTAAGGAAAAGCCAAAAGCAACTACACTACATAGTTGCTTACCTGTCATACTGTATGGTTGACATGGCTATCAAAGCCAAACAGACATGAAAGCACGTCCAACTATTCAACATAATACTATAATCGACGTATCTCACAGACTTGAAGTTATACTAGTGAAGAAAATCATGTAACTCAGTACCCATATGCACTTAGTAATGAATCACAACATAAGTTGTGTGAACATTGACGAGTCAAAATGAACGCTAAAATCCCTGCATAGTCGGATTTAGGCTTGTAACACACCGGTTGAAATTCCAGTTCCTAGATCATTGAACCACAACTTTTTCTCATAGGTATCACATACAAACAATGTAGAAAGAGTAGATTTAAAAAGACTTACATCGAAAAATGGCATGTGAACCCATTTTTCCATTTTGAAACGAGACAGTCGAATACGGGAAAGATGTTCTAAAGAAGATACTAACTCTTCTTCAGGCGAACGACTTCTACCTCGGGCGTCATCTTCACTTGATGAACCCGATCTCTGCGAGCCTGAAAAACTTGAGAAGCTGGGTAAAAGAAATTAAAAAGAGTAATAAAATTCTTTAAATGAATTCAAATGTAACTAACTTATCTACATGGTAATTAAATTTCTGAAATAAAGACATTAACCATATTATTAATATTGTGCTGAAGCACTGCCTATACAATGAAGGGTTCATCAAGCTGGTTAAGTATTGATAAACCAAGGTTAAACTTTTTGTAAAGTTTAATTTATACCTTCAAGATAAACCCCATGCAACGAAAAATCGTTAAATCACTAAAGTGAGTCGCTAACAACATTTCTTTTATAGAAGTATGGGTGTCGTCATTCCAGTGAATCACACATTCAGTTTCTAAAGTGAGTGACGAAGTTCGGACATTCATAAGTACCGAAGAAACAGTGTATTCACTATGTGCATAGCCGCCGCACAATATAACCCACTGCACAGACTACTTTACACTAGGAACTCCTATTTATTATATTTCAGAAAAGTAGTAATCAATTGACACGGTTCAGAATGGCAAAATGGTACGCATCAAGCATATCAAAACACACAAATGTACAGTTTACGTTACAAAAGCAGACGATAAATGTAAAATTACGAATGGAACAATTACTATGTCACTGTCTTCAAACTACTTGTATACCAAGATTAACAAATGAACATATTTGGGAGCTAACATCGCTTTTATACAAACCTGAAACATTGATACGATGTCTCAGTCATCATCTACATTGATATGGTGAAGAAAATGTTAACACTAACAGAAATATCACAGCAACCTATCAAGTTACTGACTGCTAATCAAAAAACTTGGCGAACTATGGAGTTTGTAAGTTGACTTCTTGTATGGTAATAATACGAAAAGCTAGAGTGAAAATATCAGCTTAGTAACCACGACGCTTCCGTACATTTTGCGGTGACGATTAGTAAGGATAATTAACCATCAGACTTCGAGAAATATAGGGAATTAGAGACTGGCAAACTGACTCAGAATAAAATACTTAGACTAAACAGCCACAGTGACTTTGATAAACCTCAGGTAAGGTGATTAAAATCAGGTACATAATAAGAGTTTCTCATTAACATAGTAAAAACAATCCATGATAGACAAAATATGTTGAACATTTTGGCTGCTGCAGAATAAAAATTGAAAGTAAATGACCAAAAGAACGAAAAGCTAACCTTGGACGCCTAGTTACAGGACGGGAACCAGCTCGGCTTGAATCAGAAGAGTCTGATGCGCCTGAAGAAAATACACGCTGCGACATGGATTGGTGTTTCTTTCCAGCTCCCGTACGTGCTTGTGGGCTGTCACCGTCAGTGTCTGATGAACTCTCTGCACTGTTTTGGCCAGACCTATCTCTCTCCCCTGAATGGGTACGACGCTTTTTTGCAGCCATCCGCTTCCGATGTTCAATTAGTTCTTGGAATTTACCGCTGTGTTCAACCTAAAAAATGTTTTTCCAATTCCTTTTATCTGGTATTAAGTTAAACTCCTTGCCTTACATGAGGCAAAGAAATAGAAAAATCTATAACACTGGTAGCATGCAAATCACCAGACAAGTGAGAAATTGCATAGCAGTTAAGTAAGCTATGAACCCGTTTATCTGCGACTATAGACTGACTAGGAAGCCTGCTAATTTTAATTAACATTACATAAAATGTCTGTTAGTCAGACAAAAGATTTTACCAATTTCGATAGATGACTACTACTCGGTCAGTGTTGTTGTATGATTAGGTACTGTGTTACTTTATGTACATTATTATTACGTAATCTCAAGATATTAAATATTCCCATAGTACAATTTAGAACAACACATTTAAGCGAACAATACTGTTTTTAATTAGATCTCGTCAGGTTTAACTCTAATATGCCTACATAACTTTACAAATAAAAATTCAAATATAAGCCAATCATGGTGTTTTGTCTATAGGATAATAAGGTGGTGAATATAAATTGTGCAATTATAATAGTAGCAATGATAGTAATAACGGTTTTATCAATAATAGGGATAAAGTGAGGCGATCTGTGATAAAAAGAATAACGAAAAACAGCATGATTAAACAAACAAATGTTCAGGCAGAAGTAGTCGATAAAAGCTAAGAAAAACAAATGAACCGATTAAGTAATGCTAGATTGTAAGGGAAGTAAATTAACTATGTTTAAATGAAGATGTGATAAGATCAAGGGATGTAAAGACAGGGAGTGAAAATATAAGTAAGGGGTGCTGGTTGGGTCTTAACAGGCCAAGGGAGGGATGATGGGTGTACGAATTTCTTTTGAATGCGTAGTCTAGGCTTAACAGTTGGATATCTACCGCATCAGCTATGCGCAGTAGACAAATACGAAGTCTATTGGAAAGATTCGGTGGGATAAGATGAATTACTTTGAAAGCTTTCGTTTTCTCCACTACATGACCATTTTCAATTAAATGTGATAAAATTGAGCTACGGATTGTTTTCGCCAGTCCCTTGCCAAACCACGATGGGAGATGTTCACCAACACGTTGGCTAAGCTGTCTAGTAGTACGCCCAACATAACTGTCACGACAGGTGCAGTTGAATTGATAAATGCACATAGATGTGTCAAAACTATCTAGCTTATCCTTCGTTTGCGTCCCAACCATTCGTCGGCTAGAGAATGACAAACATAGGTATGCTGCGTAAAACGTTCTCCGTATGCTCCTGGATAGTGTCTGGAACAAAGGCTCACTAGATAAGTCACCATTAAATTGTAACTTAATAAACAGAGGCTTTTTACGTGCAGTCAAAGTTTCAGGTTTTCTCTCTGATGTTTTCATACGTTTCCTTATGAAACTACTCGGATGGCCCATCATCACCAAGGAATTGTGAATATATTCAAATTCCCTTTGTAAAAGGTCATCTGTACATATCTTTCTTGCTCTGCTCATAAGACATTTAACATTTCTTTTATATTTCATGGGTACGTAACTAGGGAAGTGTGTATTGCCCTGTGAGTGTGCTTTTTCTATACACGCTTCTCCCAAGTGACCTATCTCTCCTACTTAGCAAGACATCAAGAAAATGCAGTTTACTATCCTGCTCTTCTTCACAAGTAAAAGTAAGCGAAGGTTGTGTGTTGAACTTCATCAACGATTCGTTTATGTTTACATTCCCATCAGCTAAGATAAATGTCTGTCTGTCTGTTTTCGACATAGAACTTTGCACAAATGTGCGGAAGTTCAAGTCGCCACATTCCGTGTAGCACGCGAAGCAAGAGAAGAAAGTACAAGAAAAGCATAATAGAAACAGTGAGCAGAGGTGTGAGACAAAGGAGTAATAAAGAAATACAAAACAATTTCATTGAAGATCATAAGTCACAGGGAGTGGATGCATCTGCGCCACTGAGAACGATTTGGAGCCATGTCACCAATTGTTTCCAACCATAGATTTTTGCCGTCCCGAGGACCCCAGCCTGGAAGTCTACACCTTCCTACGTGGCTAAGACCAACTGTTGTGGATTTCATTGACTGATGCCAAGTTTTTGTTTGACCGCCGCTAGCTTTTTTCCAGCCTGACCCTATATCCGCTAACATAGCTCGTCGAGGGAGGCGATGACTTGGCATACGTAACACATGTCCTAACCATCTCAGTCGATGTAGCTTCACGACTTCGTCGATTGATTTCCCCTGTTTACCTAGAACTCTACGCCTAACCTCCATGTTGCTCACCTTATTATGCCACTTTACACGGGAAATAGAACGCAGGCACCTATGATCAAAGGCAGCTAGTCTTTTCATGTCTTCCACTCTCAGTGGCCAGGTCTCACAACCATAAAGGAGGACGGAGCGGACTGATGAGCAGTACACCCGCCCTTTGGTCGATAGTCGAACATCTCGTCTACGCCAGAGTCGGCGTAAACTAACAAATGCGAAACGAGCCCCTTGTATTCGTGCTGAGATTTCGTCAGAGATCAACCCGCTGGGGCTGGTGGTACTTCCCAAATAAGTGAAGCGGTCAACGTGCTCTACCACTTCACTTCCTATTTTTAAACTAGGCGTCGATGTAGTCCAGTCCTGTAACATCATCTTGCATTTGGCGGGAGCGAATCGCATGCCAAACATTCGTAGATTGCGGCTCAAGGTGTTTAGAAGACTCTGCATTTCGTCAGCGTCTTCGCCTAGAAGGACTATATCGTCTGCATATTCCAAGTCAACGAGATTATTCCCAGGTAGCAAGTCAATCCCTGAATCGCTGAAGTCACCTAGGGTTAAGTCCATTAACACATCTATGATGAAGTTGAATAGAAAAGGAGATAATGGACATCCTTGACGGACACCACTGGTCGTCATCAGTTCAGATGACAGCTCGCCGTAAGCCCTCACCTGGCTGTATGAGTACGAATAGAGTGCCTTAATCAGTGCAATATATTTTCTTGGAATTCCCTTTACAGCCAAGCATCTCCAGAGAACTTCTCGATCGACAGAGTCGAATGCTGCCTTTAGGTCAAGAAATATAATGACTGTTGGACGCCGGTAGGAATGCCTATGTTCTAGAATCTGTCGGAGGGTGAAGATGTGATCAATACACCCTCTTCCTGGTCTAAAGGATGTATCATTTATATGACAGTAATACATATCAAACTCCTTGATAATGTCCTTCAATTTCCCGCATTACGTAATCATATCTCGCTCTGCTGGATTACACTTACTTACTTACACACTCTTCATTTAATGGTTGAGGGAGAGGAAACCTACCAGTAAGTTGTCAAACACCCATCGTTGTAAACCGGTTTTTATGTGAATGTTTGCCGACTACTACATAACCTATCTTAGTGTGACAATAAGTACCATTTGGTTGGTTGAACTCCGATAGATGATTTAAGCTTCCGAACTCGTAATACAATGGTTAAACGTCTAACGCATGCCACAGTAGGGAACCCAAAAGCCGACTGAACAAATTTATTTTTAAATCAGCCAAAATGTGATTCAAAACACTGATATCTTACCTTCTTTTTTTCTAAAGCGATTTTGCGTTGTCTCAAGCCCTTTGGCCCAAAACCGCCACTTGAATCGCTATTGCCTGCATCGTCACTGTCTGAGAAAACATTATGGTAAGTAGATTTCTTTGATTTGTTCATATCTGCAGCAGCTTGCTTAGATAACGAAGCCGCTCTCTGAGCCCTTTCTTTTTCTTTTTTCTCCCTCAGCTTTTGTTTTACAGCTCTTCGTGCACGTATAGCATCCCGTCTTTCAGCCCGCTTAAATAGTTCCTCTTCTCTTTCTTTCTCACTCATTTTGGCCAGCCTCCGTTTGTCATCTTCACCACCAATCAAATTGTCATCTAAACCATCATCTTCATCCTCGTCAAGATCATCACTAGATATCTCCCCTTCCTCGATCCCAGTTACCAATGCGTGGTGCATATTTTCATTACACAGAATCGGGTTTTGTTTCTGGCGTGACTGCAACCACTAGTGTTTAAAAATCAAAGTTAAATACACCACACAATATTGAAATAATTACCTCTACGTCACCATCACTATCCGAGTCAGAGTCAGAAGAACGGCGACCTTTTGCCATTCACCCGAAGCCTGATACAGCTACCCTTATATGACGGGTAGATCCGTCCCGAATAGGAGTCTGGAACAACACAGCAACTCAGTAGATATGGAATAAAAATCTGAAAACGATAATTTAATAATGAGATCAAAATGGCTGCGCAAGAAGACATGAACTAAGTAAACAATATCAAGGGACTATCTTAATGAGAATTTATGATAATAATTGAAGTTCAAACAAAAATACCTTGACTGTTCTTAGTAATGTTTGCATAAAAGCTTAATTCTGACAGTAAAACAGTTACTTATGCTATTTCAATCTTATAAATGCACTACAACCAGGTTTTACAATCAGGTTCTTTGGAGAATCTAAATCTATCCCACTAGATCCAACCAGTGCGTAGATGTACGCTTTTGTACAAATATAACAACCAAGATCACGTACTCCCATAACTAAACTACAAAACGACACTGCTATTTTAAAGAATATGTTAAAGGACAAAACACAAGACTGTCACTTGCTTACAATGCATGGAAACCAGTAGTAATGTACATACAGCTGCAAATACTTTAATTTAGGATATCTAATAGTGAGAAACACTGTTCCTTATTTACACCCTAAACCAAATTATGCTAAAAAAGAAAAAATGCAACTACTGTGTTAACGAAGAGAGATTTAAAGAGACATATTGATTGAAAGAGTTTAATCCTGCTTTTAATGCACCAGTAACACAAAAAGTAGGTAGAAAACAGCGAGAAAAATCTTGAACCAATCTCATTTCCTGAAAGGACCAACTAGCAAGAATCCAGACTGCATTTTGACAACTTTGGACAGCATTCGAAATAAACTCATGATGCAGCGTTTGCATTCCAGAGCATAAAACGCCCTGTCTGTATTCTTCCGTATTATCAACTGGCACCCATCCACGCGGACAATGTAGTTAAAAATTCTCAATTAATTCATACCTTTTAAGTGCAGTTCCTTGAAACTGTAGTATTGGATCTGAAGACTTACACAATTAAATACGTACTCAAGCTGATCACGCTTGAAACCCTTGAGTGAATGCCACAGAACGATAGAACTTAAGATAGACGGGATAAAAAAGGTAACTACGGTAAACCAATAAAACTCAGCAGTTTATGAAAAACTAACCTACGTACCTTAACAATACCTGACAAGTATCCAGCTGGGCAAGTTAATCAAAGATAGAGGATAGCGGCACAAATGGCTTATGGAGAGGCTGAGCACTTGAAGGTCACTTACGCACACTGTGATTGGTAGATTTTCCTTCGCATAAACGTTGCGGCTAATACGTGCCTTACGTTACTGAGGCGGGCTTTGAAATAACAATAATAAAAGCGGATAAACATTATATTTTTTAGCTTAAGGGAACAAGTTAACATGCTTATAAATTTCACAGATGTGAGAAGCATTAGATCCAGTAACAAGGAGAATACTACTGGTTAACTTAATCCAAGAAATATAAAGTTTGGAGATTTTATGTCTTTCAGTTAATTGTAACGGATGGGTAAGAGTCACTTGTATAATATTTGCTTTTTATAGAAGAAAAAGTGTGACAGGTGATTTGGAAGTTACATGATTCCTGAAATCTATCGTGGAATATATGGACGACTAATCTGTAGAATTTCACCAACTCTGTGGTTGTTCTTTGCCTTGTTCACATATTCACTGTGGCTAAGATTAGGAATTGTTCACCAAAGGTAAGATTAATTTACCCGATATGTATACATCCTCAGATATTTCTCAATACGGCCGAAGGCAGTCGAAGGAATATAATCTCAATTTCTGCTTGAAAAGTTCACATCCAGTTTCTGCGAACGGAACTGGTGGTGACGAAAACTGCAAAGACTGGTCCAACACCACTAACAACGGAGGCAAACTGACACAGATGTTGCGGTTAGAGTGTTTGGTAGACTTTATAATGACTACGATGCAGCTATAAAAACTCTACAACTGTGATTTTTTCACTGGATTGCTATTAACTCTTTTTTGTGTATATATGTACTCTTTTATTATGAGTCATTTTTAATTTGATTGATTATTGTTTCCTTACAAATATATGCATTTATGTCGACTAACTTTGTCTCTTTTACTTATTTTGAGGACATTGCAGAGTTAACGAGAATGATAGGCAATGTTTTAATACTTATGTGAAATGCATCAGTCATAAACTGTTATTACTTCCTCAATACGTCATCAAGCCTTGCGTAAAGTGTTTCAGTTGCGTATAAGATTAATATTCAAGATTGTTAAGAAGGTAGCCGTCAAATATGTGTTCGTACTGTAATAACGAAACAAAGTCTAGCAAACGTAGGTTCTATATGCAGACGACATGTATTAGTAGTCCAGGCACTTCAAGTACACAATGCGACGTGTGTCCCACTTATCACAAATACTCTGTTATTATTATGTTGCGTTTAACACCACTATCTCGAAGGGTATCATTAGGTAATAAGGAGAAAACTACATTACTCTTCTTGTGTTATAATTTCGTATCAAAAGGCTCTTACATGATCACACCAACACTCAGACTCGTGCATTAATGCAACTAATTAGTTGACTACGTCACTAAACTTCGTTGATTATTTTGCTATCATGAAATATTGTGACGCACTAAATAGGCCTTTGTGGTGCATATCGCCTGTTTAAGATTTACTAGCGAAAGCAATTACTCAAAAGCGATAACAGTACCCCATCGTGACGAAATTCAGCGACGTGTGAATATGCCATTTTACGAATATTACGTCTTCTACACTGGCATCACTTTGCAACTCGACAAACACTAAGTATTAATGGAGCAAAATTTGTAAAACAATATTTATTTCGATAAATACATTATTAATATCACTAAAATTCCATCATTTACACAAATATTATCGTTTTTAATACCAATTAGAATGTCTAAATGTATTGAGTGATTGCGGGATTGAAGACCATAATCTGGAAATTAAAAATAAACATTCAGTCAAGATTAGATGAGTTAAATAAATAAACATATAATACAGTACGTACTAGTTAAATGATTATCTCTTCACCGTTATCTGACGAAATAACCAACTCAATTTCCTTTATTTCTGAGCACTTTGGTAAAAATCATGAAATTATAATTACCTCGATATTTAACCCTTTTCTCATCATGTACGTAAAATAAACTTCAAAATTTGTAATTATTTAGCATTTTCTATCATTATTGACATTTTCCAATGAATTGTTTTATTTCTTATGCATCTCGGGATGTCACCTTTAAACTGGTGAGCCCGACCGCGAACTTCACCCACGATAAATCCGCCCACCGTTAAACTGGTGAGCCCAACCGCGAACTTCACCCACGATAAATCCGCCCACCGTTAAACTGGTGAGCCCGACCGCGAACTTTATCCACGAAAAATCCGCAGATAACCCCGGTGAGTTCGTTCCATTTTGTATTTGTTCTTGTACCATATATTATTCGACATAATTTTCGTCATGAGTGATCTTAGTCCCAAGGTCATCCGTATCCGCTCAACTCCTAAAACCATTCAGCTCGTACCATACTGGCCAGATAATGCTGAAACGTGGTTTCTGCTAGCTGAAGCAGATTTTTGTGAGCATGGGATAACTGATCAACGTTCACAGTTACTTGCAGTTATTCACGCCCTACCGCGGGAATTCAGCAAGTACGTAACATCACAGATGTTGAGTCCCGAGGTAAGTAACTCGTACGAGTTGCTGAAAGCATCCCTCCTCAGGAGAAACGCTCTCACGGACAGACAACGTCTAGATGAATTATTTCGCAACATCGAGTTAGGAGATCAGTCAGCCGTGAGCATGCTGACAAGAATGAAACAAGTCGTCGGCCAAAGTCAGTTCGACGAAGGACTGTTTAGAGAACTCTTCTTAACCAAGTTGCCACAATCTGTACAGACCGTACTTGTGACACTTCAGGGTACTGTAATAGAGAACTTAGCTATTACTGCAGATAAGATCCTAGAAATAACTAAACGGTCTGTCCCCGAAATATGCTCAATGACTAAGCAGACTTCGAGTGAGGATCCTGCAATGACAGAGTTATGCAACTCCCTTCAGCAGATGTTTAGGTCAAACACGCATTCTAAATCCTCCAACCGTCGTCCTAAATCTCCTCAACGCAGGAACTCGCGTGGTCGATCTAAGTCCAAACCACGTTCACTGAAAAACCCTGACTGGTGCTGGTACCACAACACCTATGGCCAAGAAGCGAAGTGTTGCCGTAAGCCTTGTAACTTCGGAAATGTCTCAAAGTCTGCGGGAAACTATCCCGCCGGCACGCGTTAGCGGCAACCGTCGCCGGTGGCACTAGCCGCCTACTTTACATCCATGATGTGATAAGCCAGACTCGATACTTAGTCGACACAGGCGCCGAAGTCAGCGTCCTTCCTGCTACAGCAGCAGATCGACAGAAGGAACCTACCTTCAACTTACAGGCTGCAAATGGAAAACCAATCGCAACCTTTGGTAGGAAATACGTCTATCTGAACGTAGGTTTACGCAAACCTATTCGGTGGATTTTCCTTCTCGCTGACGTTACAATGCCCATCATTGGCACGGACCTACTTAATCATCATGATTTACTCGTAGACGTCCGCCGAAAACGACTGATTGACAATACTACTAGTCTGTCTATCAAAGGCATCACGTACATAGGCCCTAGCTTGTCACCCGTTAAGATAAAGGCAATCCTTGATCCAACTTTTCAACCTATTGTTGACAAGTATCCGGAACTTAATTGCCCGTCGAACGACCTACCGTGCATAACCAGCAATGTTATGCACCACATCATTACCACAGGACAACCTGTGACATCTAAAGCACGACGATTAGCTCCTGACAAACTGAGAATCGCCAGGAATGAATTTGACCATATGCTTAGCCTTGGCATCATTCGACCTTCGAATAGCCCATGGGCATCCCCACTTCATATGGTTCCGAAAAAGGATAGCAACGATTGGCGACCCACCGGTGATTACCGGCGAGTGAATGCCAAAACAACCCCTGATTGCTACCCGTTGCCTCATATACACGACTTGACGGCAACCTTATCCGGCGCGACTATATTCTCCAAAATCGACTTGGTTAAAGCGTATAACCAAATCCCGATGGCAACAGAAGACATCCCGAAAACGGCTATCATTACGCCTTTCGGACTTTTTGAATTTCTACGTATGCCATTCGGTCTTCGGAATGCAGCCCAAACATTCCAACGCTTCATTGACGAAGTATTTCGCGGTCTCGACTTTGTATACGCATACTTAGACGACTGCCTCATTGCCAGTCCAGACAAGGAAACTCACCTTAGGCACTTGGACTTGGCATTTGACAGGTTACGCCAACATGGTGTTACCATTAATATTCAAAAGTGTCAAATCGGTGTTGACTCACTCGACTTTCTGGGTCACACTATTGACTGCAAGGGCATTCGCCCACTGGCTACTAAGGTCGAGGCTATACTGAACTTTCCAGAGCCACAGACGGTGAAAAGTCTCCGCACTTTTAACGGCTTAGTAAGTTATTATCGACGCTTTATTCCCAACTGTGCCTCTTTGATTCAGCCATTGACAGACCTCCTTCGAGGGAATAACAAGTCCATAGAACTTGACGCGTCTGCTCGAAATGCTTTTACCCAGATTAAAAAAGCTATTGCGAATGCCACACTTCTGATGTATCAGGATCCAACGGCACCGTTAAGTATCTCGGTTGATGCATCAAACACTGCAATCGGCGCAGTTCTACAACAGCTAGTTGACAATGAGTGGCAACCACTTGCCTTTTTCTCCCGGCGCCTTCAATTAGCTGAAACGAAGTACAGCACATTCGGCAGAGAACTTCTGGCTATGTACTGTGCTATACGACATTTTAGACATTCGGTAGAGGGTCGTGAATTTATAATTTTTACGGATCACAAACCTCTGACGTACTCTCTGAACTCACCTTCAGATAAGTATTCACCCAGGGAATCACGACAACTGGATTACGTCTCACAGTTTACATCAGATATTCGCCATGTATCCGGAGTAAACAACACTGTGGCAGATGCCTTGTCGCGCGTTTGTTCTTTCACCCAAATCGACGGCATAGACCTTGTAAAACTGGCTCGTCTTCAAAAAGAAGATGCCGAACTTCAACATGAGTTGTCGAAAACAACTCTACAATTAGCTGAGAAACCCTTAGGTATGGGAAGAGATACTATTCTGTGCGACATTTCCACGAGTACTCCTCGCCCCATCGTGCCTAAAAGTTATCGCCGTAACGTCTTCAATACGTTGCATGGCTTATCTCACCCAGGTATTCGCACTACTGTCAAGCTCGTAACTAGTCGGTTTTGTTGGCCTGGCATTAATAAAGAAGTAAGGGAATGGGCACAAACGTGCTTAGCTTGTCAAAAGTGCAAGGTGATAAGACACACCAAAAGCCCACTTGGCACCTTTCTTCTCCCTGACGCTCGTTTCGAACACGTCCATATAGATTTGGTTGGTCCCCTTCCTGAATCACATGGATATGCCTATATTTTAACTTGCATCGATCGATTTACACGATGGCCGGAAGCAGTACCCATCAAGGACGTATCTGCTGAAACAGTCGCACGCGTCTTCGTAGAAAGATGGATCGCTAACTTTGGATGCCCATCTTCCATAACAACTGATCGCGGGCGGCAATTCGAAAGTGGCTTATTCTTTGCCCTGACTAAAATATTAGGTTGCATGCGATTTCGAACAACAGCCTACCATCCTCAAGCTAATGGTATGGTAGAACGTCTACACAGACAGCTGAAAGCTGGTCTGTCAGCTGCAAACACCACCCATTGGACTGAATCCCTCCGTTAGTTCTCCTAGGGATACGAAACGCCTTGAAAACCGATGCTGGTTGTACTAGCGCCGAGCTAGTATATGGCACGACACTGCGACTGCCTGGTGAATTTGTTTCTCCCTCGAGCTTCCCACCAGTGGTAGATCACGCTTCATACGTCAGCAGGCTTACAAACGCAATGCGTTCAGTTAAACCTGCTCCCCTTCGTCCACAGTCCATTGATGTTTTCGTTCATCCGTGTTTGAAAACTTCTTCACATGTATTTGTTCGTCGCGACTCTGTGCGCAGACCCCTGGAACCCCCATATGACGGACCTTATAAGGTAATTAAACGTTCTGATAAATTCTTTGTCTTGGACAAAAACGGCCGCGAGGACACCGTCAGCATTGACCGTCTGAAACCGGCTTACTTGGAGGGTAATCCTATTAGCATAGAGCTGAACGTACCCCAAAATCCACAAGTAACAGAAGATCGTGTAGACATCGATGAAGTCGCTAGCACAGCGACAGCTACCGAACCTTCTATCGAGCCTCTCAAGAAAACCCGTTCTGGACGCACCGTAAGGTTCCCAGAATATCTGCACACTTATTTGACTTAACGAATTCGTGTGATTCACGCAACTCACTCGTTCGTGGTACTAACTATTTTTTTTGACGTATAAATTTTTTTATATACAGTACCACCGAACACAAAAATTTTTTTTCAACAGTTCATGTAACATACACAAAAAAATTAATTAGATGTATTTTTTTTCGATGTTCTGAACTTAGCATTATTTTACTGTATAGTAAATGCACATAATTTTTTTTAACCAAAAAGGTCATTTCGTACATTTTCCTCGACATGGTTCTTAGCGTTCTTGTTTTCTTTTCCAGGTGCGACGGGCACTGGACAGGAAACAAACGAAGCACGGAATCCAACGAACAACACCAGGAAGCTATGTACAAACACCCTATTAGCATAGGCAGACAAACCAGTAGGCATACGACCAAGCCGCTCGGAAGATTTTTTTCACCCGAAAGGGAACCATCGAGTTTTTTTACTTCCGGCTGGTTCTGTCTTAGGGTCCTCACGACCCCACTAGGGGGGAGTGAGCTGTAGCGGTAAATAATTCCCCAAAATTATTGACCACAGCAATCACTCATTGGATGCTGACCACCACTGTTTAAGTCGACTTGTTTAGCTGAAGGCTTCCGGTCAAGCATCCCCGCCATTTGGTACCCCGTCGTGTAACGTGCACGATCACTAGCTAGCTAAGCGTTCGTCTAACGGCTGGTTTTGGTTCGCAAATACATCTCTTCGTTTGGACGACCAATTATTGGCTTTTGCTTTGTCTTTGGTACGCGAGAATAAATTAATTAGAAGTTGTTGAACGAGATATCACGTCAAACCTTTAATATCTCTCAACCCTTAAATGCGATGAAAAAACAGCATTTCGTCAACACAATGAAAACGATTACTTTTCTCACTTTTTACACGTTTTTTCGTTAAAATATGATTTTTAAAATGCATCTCTGTCGAAAAAACCACTAAAAACAACGTAGAAAAGCCTAAACACAACACCACGATAACACCTTAAAACTGCAGCAATCAGCTGATTTGTGCCTCTATCCTCTACCTTAATCAAAATGCGCCAGTGAAATGAAAGCCACCACAACTTTTACTGTTTAAATGGTTGCTCAAGGTTAACCACCTCATGTAACTCCGAAGTCCTTAGTTATTCTTAGCACTTTCAGCTGTTAATGATAATATAGCAGACAATGTCTGTCGGACTTTCAGTCTTATGTTACGGTAATTATTCAGTATTTCGAAGTAAAGGTTAGCTGGAAAAGCTACTAACCCTATGAACGAGACCTTGACATCGACAGCCTCGTGACTAAACCCCAGCCTCAGCATTATTTAAATGAGTCTCTTTATGGGGATTTACTATGTAGCCAACTTTAGAATTCAAGTACTTAGATGAGAAAGTATCCAACTAGGTGTTAATTTAAGGTCATTCTTTTTCCTCAATAAAGCTTAGTATCCGAATTTCTTTGTCTATACATGCGGTGAACTGTATTCTTTCCTTCAAATTATAGATAGCACTAATTATCCTAGCATCTTTTTTCTCATATGATGTAATATCAGTCTAATATTTAGATAATTACACTGGAGTTGTTGGTTAGTGTCACTATAACGCTTTTCCTGAAACTGAAACCTTAACTCTGCTTTTCATATCAAAAAGTTAACTCATTAAGAACAACCATGCAGTGCTGGTTCCTATAGGAAAACAAAGGTAGCTGAGTAAATCTCATGTACTGTGCTGGTAGGTAATTCGTCAGAAATATTAGCCACATCATCATTCATCAATAAATATTGGATGCTGACCCTCCGGCTGGAAAGTTACGGTTATGCATCCACGCCATTTCGCACGTTGTCGTGTTGCATTCATTCGTGTAGGAAGTTATAGGTTGATATCAGTTTGATGAGGGAATCTTCAGAGAGCAGTTCTGATCTAAACTGCCCCAGGCAGTACAGGCTGTGCTTATGACATCCCAAGGTGCTATTACAAACTATTTAGCTACTTCCGCCAAAAAGATTCCAGAAGTAACACAACGGCCAGTCACTGAAATGTACTCAATTTCTAAACAGACTTCGACTAAGGACACTGCAGTGGTAGAGTTATGCAACTCCGTTAGGCAACTACTTAGTCGCAATAGTCCCCGTAGTTCTTCCTATCGTCTACCGAATTCCCCTCTACGCGAAACCCATGTGGGCAGTCCAAATACAAAGCACGTTCACTTAAAAACCCTGATTGCTGTTGGTATCACAATACCTATGGTCGGGAAGTGAAATGTTACCGAAAAACTTGTAATTCTGCCAATGTCTCGAAGACTATAGAACACAATCCTACCGTTACGCGTTAGCGGCGACCATCGCCGATTGCAGAAGCCGCCTTATATTCATCCACGATGTATGAAACCAGGACCAGTATTTTGTTGACATAGGTGCGAAGTCAGCATCCTTGCTGTTACAGGAGCAGATTGACGGAAAGAACCTACCTTCAACTTACGGGTTGCGGAATGAAAGCCTATTGCAACTTTTGTTGGGAAATACGTCTATCTGAACGTAGGTTTACGCAAACCTCGGTCGATTTTCCTTCTTGCTGACGTTACAGCTATCACTGGCATGGACCTACTCAACCATCATGATCTACTCGAAAATATCCTCAGTAAACGACTGACTGACGGTACTACTGGACCGCTTGTTGAAGGCATCACCTGAGTAAGTTAAGAAGAAAGCGATCTTTGATTCAGCTTTTCAGCTAATTCTTCACAATTACCGGGAACTTAATTGCCCGTCTAACGGTCTACCATGCATAACCATCAATGCTGTGCATCACATCACGACTTCAGGACAATTCGTGACATATACGACTGGCTAGAAATGAATTCAGCCATATGCTCACCCTTGGCAGCATTCGGTCATCGAGTAGCTCATGGGCATCCCCACTTCATATGGTACCGAAAAAAGATAGCAACGATTGGCGACCCTGCGGTGACTACCGGCGAGTGAATGCCAAAACAACACATGATTGATATCCATCGTCTCACATACACGACTTCGCGGCAACGTTAACTGGTGCAATTATTTTTTCAAAAATATATCTGGTAAAAGCATACAACCGAATCCCGATGGCACCGGGAGATATTCAGAAAACAGCTATCATAATGCCTTTTGTACTTTTTGAATTTCTGCGTATTCCTTTCAGTCTCCGGGATGCAGCACAAACATTCCAACACTTCATTTACGAAGTATTTCGTGGTTTTGACTTTGTATATACATACTTGGACTACTGCCTCATTGTGAGTATAGACAAGGATACTTGGACTTGGCATTCGAAAGGTTACGCTGACAATCGTGTTAGATAGGAGTAGAGTCACTAGATTTTCTCTGCCACACCAGTAACTGCAATGGTATCCGCCCATCGGCTAGTACAGCTGAGGCGATCTTGAACTTTCCTGAGTCACATACAGTGAAAAATCTTCGCACTGTTAACGGTTTGGTGAGTCATTACCGACACTTTATTCCTAACTGTGCTTCCCTGATTCATCCACTAACAGATCTTCAAGAGAAAGACAAGTCTGTCGAACTTGTCGCGTCTGCTCAAAATGCCTTCATTCTGGTTAAAAAAGCTATAGCGAATACCACCCTCCTTATGTGTCAGTATCCAGCGGCAACATTAGATATTTCCCTTGATGCGCAGTTCTGCAACGACTAGTCAAGAAAGAGTAGCAACCAATCTCTTTTTTCTCGAAGCACCTGTAGCTAGTAGAAAGGAAGTACAGCACATCCGGCAGAGAACTTCTGACTATTTATTGTGCCATACGTCATTTTTGACATTCGACTGATAACTTTCACTGACCACAAACCTCTAACGTACTCCCTGAACTCACCTTCAGATAAGTATTCACTCAGGGAATCACGACCACTGGACTACGTTTTACTGTTTACATCGGATATTCGCCATATATCCGGAGTGAACAACACTGTGGTAGATGCCTTGACTTGCATTTATTCCCTCACCCTAATAGATGGCATAGACCTTGTAAAACTGGCTCGTCATCGAATATAAGTTAAGGAGCTTCAATATGAATTGTCGAAAACAACTCTGCAGCTAGCCAAGAAACCCTTAGGCATAAGAAGACACTATTTCATGTGATATTTCCACGGTTACTTCTCACCGCACCGTACCTAAGTTATCACCAAAGCACCTTACATGGCTTATCCCATCCAGATATTCGAACCACCGTCAAGCTCAAACCGGTCGGTTTTATTAGCCTGTTATTAAGAGATAAGTAAGGGGACTGGCACATCCATGCATAGCCGACCAAAAGTGTAAGGTAGTAAAGCATACCAAAAGCCCTCTTCGCACCTTCCTTATCCTTGATGCTTGTTTCGGACACTTTCATATAGATCTCGTTGGACCCTTCCCAGAATCTTATGTATATACTCATATCCTGACCCTCATCGACCGTTTCACACTATGGCCTGAAGCAGTACTCCTCAAGGATTTGTCTTCTGAAACAGTGGCATGCGTCTTGTTCGTGTGATGGATAGCAAATTTTGGATGCCCATCCGCCATAACAGCTGACCGCGGATGGCAATTCGAAGGTGGCCTATTCTTTGTCTTGACTAAAACATGGGCTATATGCGCTCTAGCACAACAGCCTACCATCCTCAAGCAAATTATATGGTAGAATTTTTAAACCGATAGTTGAATTCTGTGTTGTCAGCCCCAAAGGGTATACATTGAACTGAATCACTACCATTAGTTCTCTTCAGGCATAAAAAATGCCTTGAAAACTGACGCTCATTGTACTGCTGCCGAGCTAGTACATGGCAAAACACAACGACCACCCGGTGAGTTTGTTTCTCCCTCTGGCTTCCTATCGGCGGTGGGGCACGCCTCGTACGTCAGCAGGCTTACAGATGCAATACGTTAAGTTTAACCTGCTCCCCTCCGACCACAGTCCATAGGCGTCTCTGTTCACCCATGTTTGGAAACTCCTTTACATGTATTTGTCTATCACGACTCTGGACGTCGCTCTCTGGGACCCCTTTTGAGATAGACAGTATAAGGTCAATAAACGTAGGGGTACATTTTCGTCCTAGGGAATAAGGGCCGCAAACACTCTGTGATTGCCGACTGTATGAAACCGGCCCAACCAGGAGGCGGTCCCATGAGCCTCGAATCAAACATTCCTAATTAGAAATGGGTAACCGAATACCCGTTAGTCCTCGAAGAAATCACTGGCACAACGAAGGTAACCGAAAATTCTCCATGTATATGTCATATGCATCAGGTCTTCTCTCAAAATCCTTCTGTCCTCTCTTCTGTTAGCTTCCAGGTAGGTGTCCGTCGTCTTGTCTCTTCTTTACTCCTAGAACAATTGTACACGTTTCCTTGAACATCCCCCTCAGAGAGTTATTTCCAATGTTCTTCCACACAGGTTTCCTCAGTGATGCCGCATAGCGTCTCCGACTTTGCTCTAAAATATGTAGTGAAGGCATCCCTTGTAGTTTTGTCCTTCATTTTCTGAATATTGCAATTGAATTGTGGCCTGCCTCCAGTGGATTCAGCCTCACTTTGAGTGTTCCTTGAAATATATGATGGTCTGAGCCCATATCTGCTCCCCTTCTAGACTTTGCTTCCAACAGGCTACGTCTCCGCTTCCTTAAGCGATACCTAGAGAGTTTATCTGGTTTGTGGTGAGTCCGTCAGCAGAAATCCATTTTGTTGGCCTTGTGTATGCCCTCGTGTTTGGACACGTTGTCTCCGACCACCAAATCACTCAAGGCGCGGAAGACTGGGAATAATTCACTTCTCCGAGAGCCTCTCGACCAATGATGAGTTCTCTTCTTGAGTTACCTGATAACATTTCGGTTGAAATTCATACCCCTATGAGAGTTTTGATGTTACTGTTTGGGATGTTGTCCATTACTGTTTGTAGCTCTCTGTAAAAATCTTCCTTCTTGTCTTGTTCCGCGTTGTTTTTAGGTTTATGGTACTGACTTCCTTTTGAGTTGAATCTTGCTGCATGAGTAGGTTGTTTTCCATTGCCTAAAGCCCTTGGCTGATATTGGTGACATCACGACAGCCATTCTCTGCCTCGGTGTGCTCGTGGTTGTTGTCTGGGTAACCAGACCGGGGCAGATTACTGGCTAGTTTTTTTGATCATAGCTTGATTCCACACCATATTTTCGGTACAGGTATGGAACTTTCATCATGGGATATCGGTAGCCCAAATTTTGCAGGCCGACCATAGATATCAGTGGTACGTGGGTGCGGATCGAACCTCGGTCCATGTGCATGGTCAGCGAGAAACCCAACCACTGTGCCACTGACGCAGTCCCTCCTCGTTATCGCACTCTAAAGCAAATCTTGAGCTGAAATAATCTCGGCAAGGTATATCTGGCAAAACTCACAAGTCAGCGTGTGCATTTGCCATTCATTGTTTTAGTGGTGTTTTGTGTGTAGGAAGCCATACTTTTCTGCAGGACTATCGCCCGATACTTGCTTATTCGTGCATGCTGCCTGTTTTGTTTCCAGCTGGTCTTCTTGACACCAAGATAAAATAAGTTTAAAATAATTTCTCTGTTAACAGAATGACTAATCATTAACTGATATTTGGATCTCGGCGTCAGTGGAGACATGAATAGTTGTGCGTTTATCTGAAAGGCAAAAAGGTTGAACAAGACCGAAGACAATTTATGATAGAAAATGAGTTGTATAAGATAAGCTTTGATAATTAGCAATTAATCAGATGGGTTAATCAAGAAGTGGCTGAGAAATTATGAGAATGAAAATAGTAAAGACCACATGTATGAAAGTCATACACAGAAAGATGGTAAAACCAACGGTAAGGGACTCGCAACGGCAGTAGTGTTACCGAGTAAACTAATATATACTATCGATTTACGAGGTGGTACGAACAAATTTGATATCTATGCACTCGCTCCTTGCTTGTGAGGTATAGGTTTTTGGTCTTCGATAAACTTCTGTGGAGCTCGTCTCGCCACTTGACTGACGTAGCTCTGGTTGACTCCAAAAGGAGTGGTGCTGGGATTCATTATGTGTTGTCTGTTGTATGCGGTCTGTTAAAAATTTGTTACTACTGTAAAATGGAGTTGATCCTTTCACCTGTAAGTACTCCGGTATAGTCATCAAAATTGAAGAGATAATAATAACAGATATAATTAGTGTAGGTTATTCGGACTAAGAGGCAGGAAAGAAATAAAGAAAACAAATAGATAGCTAAATAAATCTGAAGTTGATGTATATATAAAAATATGTACACAAAATAAACAACAGTAATGCTTATATTAAGTCAGAGTGTAGTAGTTGCAGCTGTCAGAAGAGTGAGACAGGAGAGAATGAAAAGAAGTGGAAAGACGAAATAAGACACCAAGCCATGAAAGGTGTACAAGATTAAAACGGGATAAGCCATTAGGACATAGTCCTTGTGTCGTGCACGATTGTCCAGCCTTTGCTTGAAGCTGTCCATGGACGGCGCCGTACCTACATCTGCTGGTAAGGATTTCCAGGGACGGAAAACTCTCATGGAAAAGAAACGAGAGCTCACTCGAGTCTCTGCCCTCTGGTGAGCTATCCTGTTCGGATTTCCACCAGGAAGCCCATACCTGCTAAATGGCAGAACAACTTTGCTAACGCGACTCGGGTCACTTGAAATCCTTGAGGTAGTAATCAATTCCCCTTAAGCGAACGGTAGCCAATTGTGAAGAGGCCTGATTTCCGTAACAGTTGATCATATAGTTTATTCCTGAGACCCATGAACCATTTTCTTCCCCATCTTTGGACTCTTTCCAAGAGGTTTGCGTCTTTTCTAGGCGGTGGGCGTGCAATTCTATTGTGCGCTTCAAGGTGTGGATTGACGCATGTTTTGTATATCCTTAGAAAGAGCTCAGGGGTGAGTGCACCTGACTGTCCATGTGTAAAGTGTGTGACCGGATATGCCCTCGTTACGTCCCCCGTGTAATTCACGCTTGTGTCCACTTTCCCGTTAGAACTAGACCTGAGCAATGCTCCAACTTTTTGCAAGGCAAACTTTCGTTGTAGAGGGCATCACTTGCATTCTGCAGCTTACAGGTGCATAATTTCACTGCTTTGCACTTTTTAAGGTTGAAAGTCATACCAGTGGCCACAGCCCAGTCTTCCAGAAGCTTTAGGTCTGCCTGCAGCCTATCTGAATCTTTTGAGTATTTTATTGCCTTTCAAATCTTCATGTAGTCAGCGCAATGAAGGGTCGGACGGCTTAGACCGCAAGATAAGACGCTACTAAAAATAAAAATGGCAGGCTGTGCCAGGATGATCGGACACGATTGATTTAAGTGCAGAGTGCAGATCGAATCTCGAAGTCGTGTGGCCAAAATTGATATGAATATGAACAATAAATTGTGTTCGAAACGTCATCCAGTATACAATACTGTTTCACAGTGTGATACATTTAATAAACAAACTAATATGGAATTACTTACTACCACAGTGCCCAAGTTTTACACATATATTAATAAGAATACAGCTTTTGCTCTGTGGTAGAACATAATTCCATTATGGGTAACATTTATTTTGATAAAGCCTCACAGTGTTATACAGTGATACTTACTGGCCACATTTCGAGCACGATTTATTGCTCACAATCATATCAAGGTACTCACACAACTTTCTAATTTCGTAACTCTGCAGGTTAAAAGACCCACTTGACCCAAATAGACAAAATAATATCATTTACAGAATACCCTGCAGTGACTGTGAGGTCAACCACATAGGTCAAACTAGTGGGTGGGGGTAGTTCGATTGTTGGAACATAAGAATTTAGCTACGGTAAGAAGATAAGTGATTTAGAAAAAAGCTCGGCGATTGCACTGCATGCATTTACACACAACCACACAATAGGGTGGGGGGGGGGTTAAAATTCTAAAATGTAATATAGGTAGGTGAAGAGAGACGTTGATTACTGTATCCTTGTTCATCGAGTCTACACTCAATAGGAACGACCCATCACTCGTACCGGAAATATGGAAAATATTTCCTAGTTTGTTGCCTTCTTACAATTCGGGGTCTGCGTTCGCAGCACCAGATGTGTCCTAGAAGTTTACCCTTGGCCTCGCACCACCGTTAAGGTACTAGGGCCAAATGTTCTTGGGAGTTGATTTTGATATTTAGCAGCCTTGGGGACCTAATCAGTGTGAGATGAGCGGGGCAATGTAGCCGGCAAGTCTGGATTACTCCAGAAGCGCCAAGGGTCACCTGAGGTGTCAACCATCTCCACTGCTGTACGTCGTGCATGCGTTTTTCACAATTATTGCCAGTTTCCAGCTCCGGAACACCATGTGTGATCATCGAGGTAGAGGGCATCAATTCCAGTGATTCCCTTGCCATTCGCACGTTAGCAGATCAGCTATCATTTCTTATTCCTATGTTGGAACTCCTGTCAATGGCTAACATTTGAGCCACTAAGAGCAATAATTCCGCCTCCACGATGGAGCCTAGTATAACCCTTAACGTAGGTAGCTTACTTTGAGCTGCATGGACACCCCTAACAGCTTGCACAATTTTGCTGAATTGATGTTCATGCTCAATTTATTGTGCAGAGTAGATCACTGTCAATGCAGTTGAAGATTGAACAATCAATTCATGGTTGTTTGCTCAAACCCAACTCCCCCATATTTTTCGCGGGAGTCTTATTGTTGGTTACATATTGGCATAAGAATGAAAGATTCTTGAGTCGCCAATCTGTGTTCTGGTTTTTCGCGTTGGTTATTACAAATTGTTTCGGAAAGTCTTCCAGGGACAGCGTGGGGTCTAACGTAGTAAGAGCTGGACATTGATAACCACCGTTTCTGACCAAACAGGGCCTCTTGTTCAAGCAAGCTATCATTGCAAACGGGTACATTAAACAGGGTGGGAGGGTTCGATCGACTGGTCTCAGACTTAGGTTTGGTTTTTGGCCGCTCGCCCTCCTTTGTAAGGTCATTCAGTTTAGATTTCACCAGGTTCAGACTAGTCTTTGCAATGTTGCCGCACTTGCTAGCGGATGCAAGTTGTGCTTTGGGAATTCCATCTTCCCCTGCTGTTATAGGTTTAATCTTGGGAGTCTTCAGCTTATGAAGATTGATATTTCCAGTCGGTTCGTCTGGAGTATCCTTCTCACGATTTTTATAAAGTTTCGGTGGTGTGGTGTTATCAGACACAGAGGTGCATGAGACTGTGTCGAGACACAAAAGTGATGTTCTGTTTCTGGTATTCAGAGCCACTCTGTGAGAAATAGTGCCAAGGCGACAAAGTGGGCAGATGTAAAAGAACAATGGGCACGGGTGGTTTCTCACACACTCATAATTTCGTTTTACCAAATCTTTTGTCACAATAGCGGTGTACTCACCGTTCGCAAAAATTGCATTCAAATGTTGAATTAATCCTAGAAACGACAACACTACAAGACTGACATCTGTCTACTTTCCCAGACGGCGCTTCCGAGGTCTTTTGACGTCTTGAGGGTTTCTCTTTTATTTTGCTGTATGCCACACACTGGCTTCATATTGGGGAGTGATGATCCTCGACGTGACGGCCTTAGACCAAGCACCTCGGTCCAATTAATCAGCGGAAAAATCTAAAATTGAATTTAAGTTCTCTCTTTCTATATACTGTTTTTAGTCTACATAACCGACGCTAAGTAGATTTGTGATTATTACTCTTTTTTTGAATGGACAGGAATGAAGGAGCAACTCCACTCACAGGAACAATACGGTCTTAATACCTCATATAACAAACTGCACACAAATGGTCCAAGCACCATTCCTTTGATAGTCAACTGAAGCTATGACAATCGAGTGGCGGGACGAGCTACGCAAAACTTTGTCGAAGACCAAGAACCTTTACCTCACAATCAAGAAGCAGGCACATAGAAATCAAATTTGTTTATGCAAGCTCCGTAAAACGATATTGGACATTGTACCCACATACTTCATGGCAGAATTTCGAATGCCTCGGTCAATGGTAGGTGTTATCGATGGGTGCATTAGCCACTCGCTTTGGCTCTTCTAAAGCCAATAAATATGCATTTAATGTATGCAGCTCACAGGATCCCACAGTATGAATATTTTGGTAGTGCCTAACGAAGTTATAGAATAAGGACTACTCGAACTTATCCAAATGCTTCAGATATGCTAGATCGGACGAAGCTGCTAGCATGTCGAGCATATATTTCATAGCAAATTATGAGTCGAACGCTTCAAAATCTATGGATTTTGAAGTATGTTATGAGAGGTTTAATCATTTTCAACCACCTACTTTTCAATGTTCGTTGACAATTTTAAAATTCATAAAGTTGTGATATGAAGCTTTGAAAAACTATTAGAAGCAACTTCTAATTAGCGTATCTTTGTAACTAGATTTTGCAGACACTTTCATCAACTCAGCACAGAAAAGTTTTCGAGGTTAGCAATACCATCAACAGCGAACGATGTATACTAAAAATGTCATCGAAGTTTCATATATTGTCGAAAGGTCCATCATCTATTAGACAGGCTAGAGAAGAAGCTGAAATTCTGGTAAATCGGATAAGATACGATTACTTTTCAGAGGATGGTTTCGTACCAGTTTATCGTCAAAATACTTGATTCCTGGCAAGATGAAACACACCTGTACATAAGTACATACTATGTCTACTCTGATATTTTACTCATGTAGCCACCGAGTTCGTGCCTGGAGAAGATCTTTTCAGCATTTGGAAGTCCGTGAAAAGTCTGTCAAATTCACTAGTGCGCTTTTTATCCGCGCAAATATCTTTGGCTTTGGGTGAGTTAAGATTTCTTACTTTTAATACAGTAGATTATCTTCATAAAAATCGAGTTATTTACCGAGATTTGAAGGTATTTTCAAACGATTCCTAAAATAATTTGTAGATGGAAAACACAATGTTAAACTCAGATGGCTACATAAAACTGATAGATTTTGGGGCGTCTAAGCGTTGGGAACACAGTAATTCAAGGACATGGACTATTTGTGGCACGACTGTATACTTAGCACCAGAATCGTTTAGCGGCAACGGCTATAACTTCCTCGTTGATTGGTGGGCACTCGGAATTCTCTGCTTTGCTATGAAGTTTGGAAAATTTCCCAAAAATGTATATGACGATATTTTTACGATGAGCAGCCCCATAAGTTATCATAGTCATTTGGAGAAAAGTGGGGATTCCTTCAAGGAATTCATCCAAAAGGTATGTTTTGCAAAGGAATTACTTGGATTGAAGTAATATCCATTTGAACGAATTTTATTCCCTACTATAAATTGTAATGCTTTCATTACAGTCAAATTTAGTTTTTATTCATTATATATCCTAGTAGTGAGCATTTAATCTTATTTACTTGAAAGTTGAATATCTGTGGACGAAATCCGTATCATCACTAAATACTCGTGGGAGTTGAAGAGAAGATTAGCTCTGATTATATAGGGAATTTATTGTTTTCAACTTAGAGTAAGCATAGCGTCAACGTGTTAGCCAAACCCAATAATATGCGAAGGAAGATGACATCGTCAGAGTGACAAAGTTTAATAAGACAGGAAGGAAATTAATCTTTTTCAGACCTCCGAAGGTATAATGTTTTCTGAGACAGTCAAAATGCCCATATAGTTTGCGGTGAAATAAGTCAAATATCTGGTGTTTAATAAATACAAATATTAGCAGTTATTTGCATACATACTGCATTAACTTAAAATGAATAATTATTATATTGTCTTTAAGAATGAATGTTGATGCCTTATCAGCAGGTGAGTGACTTTGGAATTTTTCCATATTATTTGGTAGTCCCAACAGTATTTGATGAATGAACCGGCCAACTAAGAAACATTTCATAATCATTTATAAGATAACAAATATTCTCGTCAAGTTGAACAAGATTACTAACTTCCCGACTCAAACTGATTACCATTCAAAACCTTTTAAATGAGTGGCTGTGAATATTCCTGTATTCTGTAGCCTCATTTATCATGGTTTATGATAAAGATCCCACTTAGTATCGACAGTTTCATACAGTTAGCCATATTTCCGGACAAAAGGGAGGCACTTGGCTACTTTGACTGAGACATACTGACCATGAAAATGGTGCCGAGAAAGTACATCACGCTAGCTAAGCAATGGCAACTGGTGATGTCCATCAGGGATGTTCAGTTTTCAAATCTGTGTTTAGTTTCATCATAGATATACTCACAAATATGACCGTAATTGACTTTAAACACTTAAGGAATGAGTTGTTGTCAGGGTGGAGTCTCATCGACTTACAGTAGACACATGATATAGTACTTATCGATGAAAAAACACAGTCTTCCTGGTATCTTAAGGAAAAAATCTTAGCATATTTAGCATGCACTTTGTGTCTGTCAGATTTAAGAGGATGCTGTGGGACTGGGCTATTGTGACTTTTACTTTAAAGACAGAGAGTTTGTTCACTGAGCTTGTTGATCACTTGGGAAGTTGCGTTGGTCCTAATGGATAGATCAATAACGAATTCTCAGCAAGCATACAAAAAGGTCGCGTAGGGTTTCACAGCTTGCATCGCCACTTCAAGTAAAGGTGATACCTGGCTATTGATCAAACGACATATTTACTGCGTAGCTTTTCTCTCTATCTTACTTTGCCATCGTCAGGAATGACCATTGAAAGTAGAGGATTTAGAGTGGCCAGCTGCATTCGACCACAAGTGTTTACGTTCTACCTCTCATGTTAAGTGGTATAGTATGGTGAATTTTACTGAGGTTAGACCTGGAGTACTGGTTAAAGAAGATCAGTCAGGGAATAAGGTTGGGAAACTACTACTATTAAGATGGATAGGATACGTGTTATACATTTCAAACCACCGCCCTCCTAGATCCATGAAGCCCTCATGTTTTTCCATGTGGTTATTATTTCTCCCATACAAATTGATTCGATAAACTCCTGTAAAAATTTCTACGTTAAAATTCCATCTCATTTCAGTTAACACTGGTGGTTTTGATCTTACTAGGCTGATATTTTCGACTAGCATATCCTTTGGTTAATCTTAATCACTGTATACAAAAACCTTCATTCAATATTGTTTCATAATCAAAGCTTCTTCAAAAAAACCCACAAGAAAGAATATATGGCTGTGCAAATATACAACTATTGGATTTCTTCGCCGGTAAAATAAATTTTGCTACAGTGGAAAGTCATCAGGTAAGTTCAAATTAGAAAAACTTATTAAATGTTATGATAAATTAACTTCAGCATATAACTTGGTCGAAAATTTTGGAAACTTCATTTTTTCAAGTCAATTCAAGAAACTCAGTGAATAAACTTGATCTGTTCTAGTGATATCTTCATGAAGAGCGTTTAACAGCTAATCAGTTCTAAAATGTGCAACTGATTTTGATAGGAGTATATTTTGAATTTAATTTACATAGTCTTTTACTACTGATCTACCTAATAAACAAGCAAATGAAAGACGTTAAAATAAGGCATCGAATTACTGGATGGCCATCATTCAACACTTAAGTTGTTAGCATTATAACTAATTGCCTATCTATCTAAATGGTTTAGGGGCTGATGTTACTTGTTCACTTAGGCTTAATTTCAACTGTTGTAAAGCTATTTTATGCAAGAGCGTTGTTAACTGACTTATGCAAAAAGTAAGAAATGATTATATGAAAGTTTGAAAACAAAATAAAACATAAGTATGGTTTTGGAAAGGCAAAAATGTGAAGAAAATGATTAATCATACCCTTCTAGTAAAACTTGATGATTTCTTGCATTACTCTCAACCAGTCATGCCTATAAGATATAGTGTGTAGACTCTAATATGCAGGGATAACAGTTTTTCTGTATTAATCAAGTCCAAGGATTCGAATCAATTTTAGACACTTAATCAAACATTTAAAGGTGAAATCACTGTTTTTCCCTATTTGACAGTATTTTTATATTTTAAGAAAAATGACTGCAATCTCGAAATTACTCATTGTCTTATAAAACTCCCCATAGGTGTTTGGTGGAATGATTCTATTTTCAGTAATATTAAGTGCTTCGTGGTATCCTCAATTTATAATTATTATTTTGGGACTCTTCATCAGTACGAACCCACCCCAATGGGGTTCGGACGCAGAACTTTCTGGTTACAAGGCGAGCTAGCTCGTAGACCATTGAGCCACTGGGACCCAATCTAATGGATGGTTCATGAATTCTAACTTGTATCAATTCATGGCATAGCGCGACCACTTCCCAATGTCTTCTTCGATGAGTTACCACCTCACCTTTAACCTGCTGTAACCTACTGGTCACGGCTTCCCAGTAGAACCCCAGGTTAATTGCCTGAATAGGGCCAATCGCTAGTGAGCAACAAATTAATTTTCAGGTACTGGGCTTTTTGGGGATTTTGTTTGATTTGTTGAAGGATTTCATCATGAGCTGACACCAGTTAAAGAACCATTGAAAAACTAATCAGTGATTGAGATGTAATATGACTCAGATGATTAAAATTACCTGAAGAAAACATAGATTTATGACGTATGAACGCCACTTTAGCATGTACTAATATGATTTCTTATCTGAGTTGATTCATAAACGCAAATACAGGTTTGTTAGTGTTTTAAAAATGAAATGACGCACACATAGTGCATCATACAATGCTTAAGCAGTACGCATTCCTGATGCATTGAATGAGTACTGCTTAAAGTTAAAATGGAATAGGGCATGATTTATGTAAATTTTGCAGTGACCAACAAGTGTCATTGATACATAACGCAATTCGATGAAAAAGAGGAACTAAATCCACCAATTACGTATTTATATCAGCACTGTTGATGACCCTTAGGTATTTTGTAAGTGCTAATGTCATGAGCTGGCTACGCAAAAGTTGGTCAGTGGGTTATAGTTCCTTATAAATCAGTCACAAAGTTAGTCAATAATGCGCAGTCAGTTCAAATTTAAAGTATCGGGTTTATGGAGATTTAGTTGTTATTGATGGTCTTTTATTTAGTGTCAATTCGTAATCAAATCTACCTATTCCAAAAACTTGGAAACTTGATTGCAGTTTGTTTCGTATAATAATCTGGATGATCTTACTGTTAAGATATACCAAATCAAACAATTACTGCATTCATAGTGTTACTTTCCAATGTTTAGACATTGTAAATTATAGGCTAATTGGTGGATAGTGATTAGCAGTGGAATCCAGGATGTGCATTTCGTCCTATTTGGGACTCGTCAGCCCTCTATATTATCGTAAACAATAACTACATAAAACTGTTTTAATGAAAGTAACATTGCACCAAACGCTTATATTGGCCAGAAAACCTGCACCAATGTGAGAAAAGACGTGCAAAAGAATTCTAACTCAATTCTAATAGCCCATATGGTATATCCCTGACCTCTTGATAATTTTAAAGGATAGTGGCTTAGTTTTGGTGTCTTCAAAATAAAGCATAATAACCAACCTATTTACAACTGTTAATCTTAAGATTACAGCTTAATTGTATAGTAATCCAAAGTAGTAAAAAGGATTAAACTAGAATGATAAAAACTGCCTAATGGTTGCTAGCTTGTAAACTGTTCTTCAGTTCATTATACTGCAGTAGAAGAAGCGTAGGATTTAAAACTAAACAAATTTTTATGAAGCAGTATCACATGTTGTAGCGATCTGAATAACATGAGTATTCTTCACCTTCATTTTGTGTGCTCAACTACTTAATAACCATGTCATACGTATGTTTAAACCTATTTCTAGCACTTTATCATTCGTCTTCTTTTTCTTAATATTAATACTAGATAGATGCCCATGTTATGTATATTCTCTGTTGTGATACTACTATGCCGTACTTCTCTTCTAAGTAAAAAAAATATTTCTTAGAACTAATCAACTGAAAAATCATCACGTGCAGCATATACTTGGAAATATTTATGAATTTGCATAGGTTGTTATAATTAACAACTTTTAATTATATGCGTCCAATGTATATTCTTTAATTGTGTATGTTAATTGGTTTTACTATATTTTCATATCAAAAAGGGTTATTACTACAGTCGGGATAGCACTACCGAAACTGAACACTACTTAAAACTTGAGACTGAAATTTACTTATCATTTCTGTAACTATATGAAAAGGTAAAGTTTCGAGCACAAAATTTATTGTGTTAATAAGTTATATCAACATCATGACTATATTGACTAAAGAACATTGAGCAGACCATCAGACAAAATTATTTCCACTACCTAAGGTCACCGAATAAGTGTAGAATTGAATACGAATGTAATAGTGTAGCAAAAGAAGCCAAGGACCAGGCAACAGATCATTTATTGAGAAAATCAACAGATATTTATAATTTTTATGTACATTATTATTCGTTATTGTTAGCAGGGAAACAACGTCTTCTGATTGGTTGTTTTCCTGTCATTTCTTTGTTGCTGTTTCTTAGACAGTCCAGTGATACATCTGCGAATCGTATCCACCCACACTAAGTCTGCTGTGATTGGTTGTTGAGTTCCTCAGGGTTAGGCTTTGTTCTTGTTTTTCTTCCCATGACCAAAATTTGGGACGTAAACACTGACGTAAATTGCTTTCTACCAATTTTGGCTAGCAGACGGCTTTCACCACAATAGTAGTGGGTAACGGTTAACAGAATGCGAAAACTTCTCAAAATCAAGACTAGAACACTCTACCAATATAAGATATCTAGAAAAAGTTCAGCTGCAGTACAGGATGCTGTCATATACAACTAAAAAGAATAGAATAAAAAAGAACAAGGTGATAGTCCTGAAATCTAATTTGACAGAGTGAAGAAGTCAAAAACAGATTTATTTATCGAATGAGTTAAGCAAAACTGCATTATGAATGATTCAGCATCTGTCCTGGTCATCTGAAGAATCCTACTACCCTTACAATAAGTGATAGGGAGAATCTATGACATAATAAACAGAGTAATACAACGATCGTATGCTATAAGTGTTCAAGTTTTGAATATGTATATATGGAGAGTTTATACATAGTTGTATCGTAAACTAAAAGAATCATGCATTTGCTTGAAATTTTCCAATATCTTTAACTATATATCTAGAACAGAGGGTAATAACGTCTTAATGTGGTGACTAACTACAGTTTGCAGAGCGTTAAGATAACCGAAATAAGACAATATTTCATATATCTATCCGTTTATTACCGTCACTCTTACCATTCACTTCGTTGATCTCATGTTCGTCTACCGTGGTATCATTCTTTGATTGATCACTAGGTGGATTAACCAATGTCATGTGTCTAGTTCTTGGTTTGGTGAAATTTGCAGTGTGATCACCGTCGCAGTGCATTGTGAATCGATGTTAGATGGTTAATGGCAATCGGCAGGAACTCCTGGATCTAGGTTTGTTGGTACTCATCAAAAAGGTGTATCTGAAACCTTGAAGGAACTCATGCGCCTTCTTGCATTCGGACCCGCAACACACAGTAATGCAGTCATAGACGTTACCACTGAACTATTTGGGTTGACATTTGACCTCCAGTAGGACTGTTTGGTTGCTAGTGTCTAACCGTACATTAGGTGATATGATTCTTTTTGTCCTTTGGTGTACGTGTCCGCTTGAAGTGATGTTATTGCATGCAAAGTTCTACGTTATCAGATCGATCAGTAGTCCATGAAACTGCTTATTGAACGGAGATTAATTTATAAAATGCTCTCATTTATTCTTTAGTCTGTATGACTATAGACCTTCTACACGAGTAAGCAGATTTCAAATTCGACCACATTTGTACCACAGTGAAAAAACCTCCTATAGTTCAAAGTTGGCTGTGATCCACTTGGTTTCTTTTAATGAGAATACACAGGAATTATAAGGGGATTTTCACGTTTTCATACCTTAGCGTGAAATTGTTATCTACATGTAGAGATAGTTAGAGATGACTTTAGAAACTATGTATTTTACAGTAATCTTAATTACATCAAAACAACCAAGTTAAGCAGAAGGACAAAGATGGATGCATACCTGGTTGCAGGTTCATTTACTTAAGATTCAAAAGGTTTTAACCACAAACTACAAATTACTGATACGGAGAGTATCGTAGATATCTCATTCACTCTAAAGCCAAATATCGTCCTGTTTAATGAAGTAACTGGTCAGTTTTCGAGAAACATGTATTACTTGGGTATCGGTGCTATTACTTGTACAGATAACCTTTAGGTTGGTAGCTATTTACACTCACGACCTGTTATTACTAAACTCTATTTCATAAATTTACACAAGTTAGGTATCTCTCCAGGAACAATTTCCAATTTCTTTTGGTACATCAAATAATCTAAGTCAAGTGGAACAACAATTAATGTCATATATAAGATAATACATCAGGTGTATAGATTTTGGGGAGAGGCATATAATTGTAAGATTAATAGACGAATGTAAAATGTTACGTAACATGGTGTGAAATTTGATAACATAGAATTTAATATTGTAAAAATAAAGATATAAAGTATACACATGAATAATTTTTGGTTTAAAATGTCAAGTAGATCAAGTGGAAAAGATTCAGAATGAGAGTCGTAATAATAATAATAATGATAATAATAATAATCGAAGTAATAAGGGAAAAGTACATAGAATAATAGAATAAATAAATGTCTATCCCTCTACGGCCAAGGCAGCAGTAGGGATTGTACATACTTCTTTTGTACACAAAGGTCTGGCTTAAAGTCATGAATTGCCAAGGCCTCAGCTGTCTTTAGAAGTCTGTAACGAAGAAAACGCGGGAAGTTGGCATGAATTCTGTATATGACCTTGAAATCATGGTCAGGGTTGACCGAGTGACAGGAGTCGATGAGGTGTTCTAAGATAGAGCTTCGCACACATTTCCTTTCTCCTTTGTAAAACCAAGCTGGAATATGTTCTCGTATCCGTGTGGAGAGCATTCTCTGACTACGGCCAATGTACCTTGCTCCACAAGAGCAGGTGAACTGGTAGATGCACATGGAGGCGGTCAGACGGGGGAGCTTATCTTTTACAGAGGTAGAGAACAGTTTGCGGCTCGTGAACGTCATATGTAATCTAGCTGCAGGGAACGTTTTACTAACTGATTTAGAAAGACGATTTTTGAGCATATCAGAAGCTTGATCTCCTTTGAATTCCAAGTTCAAGAATAGGGTTTTCTTTGGAACTGAGTCAGTGACCAGTTTAGACTGCTTCTCTTCCATGTTTCTGTCAATAAATCGGTTAGGGTAACCGTTTTCTGCGAGTGTGGCTTTCAGGAAGTCAAGTTCTGAGTCGACGCAATCAGAACTACAAATTTTCCTTATCCTAAAGCAGAGTGAATGGATTAAATTCCTTTTCCTGGAAATAGGCACCCAACTGTAAAAATTAGTTAGTTGTCCGTTCTATGTACGTTTCCGGTGGATCGATCTCTTGAGAGATCCGTCATTCCGTCTGCTAAGGCACACATCAAGAAACGGAATACTTAGTTCCGATTCCTTTTCAATGGTGAATTGTAAAGAAGGATGGCAGTTGTTGAAGGCGAACAAGACATCATCAAGAACTACTTTCTTATCGCAGATGACGAAAGTGTCGTCTACGTGTCTTTTATGATGTCTTGTTCGCCTTCAACAACTGCCATCCTTCTTTACAATTCACCATTGAAAAGGAATCGGAACTAAGTATTCCGTTTCTTGATGTGTGCCTTAGCAGACGGAATGACGGATCTCTCAAGAGATCGATCCACCGGAAACGTACATGGAACGGACAACTAACTAATTTTTACAGTTGGGTGCCTATTTCCAGGAAAAGGAATTTAATCCATTCACTCTGCTTTAGGATAAGGAAAATTTGTAGTTCTGATTGCGTCGACTCAGAACTTGACTTCCTGAAAGCCACACTCGCAGAAAACGGTTACCCTAACCGATTTATTGACAGAAACATGAAAGAGAAGCAGTCTAAACTGGTCACTGACTCAGTTCCAAAGAAAACCCTATTCGTGAACTTGGAATTCAAAGGAGATCAAGCTTCTGATATGCTCAAAAATCGTCTTTCTAAATCAGTTAGTAAAACGTTCCCTGCAGCTAGATTACATATGACGTTCACGAGCCGCAAACTGTTCTCTACCTCTGTAAAAGATAAGCTCCCCCGTCTGACCGCCTCCATGTGCATCTACCAGTTCACCTGCTCTTGTGGAGCAAGGTACATTGGCCGTAGTCAGAGAATGCTCTCCACACGGATACGAGAACATATTCCAGCTTGGTTTTACAAAGGAGAAAGGAAATGTGTGCGAAGCTCTATCTTAGAACACCTCATCGACTCCTGTCACTCGGTCAACCCTGACCATGATTTCAAGGTCTTATATAGAATTCATGCCAACTTCCCGCGTTTTCTTCGTTACAGACTTCTAAAGACAGCTGAGGCCTTGGCAATTCATGACTTTAAGCCAGACCTTTGTGTACAAAAGAAGTATGTACAATCCCTACTGCTGCCTTGGCCGTAGAGGGATAGACATTTATTTATTTTATTATTCTATGTACTTTTCCCTTATTACTTCGATTATTATTATTATCATTATTATTATTATTACGACTCTCATTCTGAATCTTTTCCACTTGATCTACTTGACATTTTAAACCAAAAATTATTCATGTGTATACTTTTTATCTTTATTTTTACAATATTAAATTCTATGTTATCAAATTTCACACCATGTTACGTAACATTTTACATTCGTCTATTAATCTTACAATTATATGCCTCTCCCCAAAATCTATACACCTGATGTATTATCTTATATATGACATTAATTATTGTTCCACTTGACTTAAACTATGAACCTAATCACAAATATTTTAAATTTATTTCATACTATTATTATTTCATGTATTTACACCTTTGACCTAATTAAATAATCAACGGTGATGATTAACACTGTGTAACCAAAAGGGTAGAACATGGAAATATTGACGTCTAGAATAACCGTTACAGGTTTCGATGTTGATGCAAAAGGCTGTATATATCTGATACTTTGATGAAATAAAAAACGAACGCATCCAGTAAGTAGAGAAATCTGATAATAATTAATCCACTTTAAAATGTATGTAAATTAAAAGCCTTGATTTTGCTCTTTGAAAGAAATACCACGGTTTATGTGTAGCAAACTAAATATCTCAATAAGATTTAAGTATCAACAGTTAGTACGAAGCAAAAATGACACTTATTACCTTAGTACGCATTTCCAGCACTACGGCATAGGTAGGAGATTCCAAATATTCATTTTGAGGATAGAATATGCAGTCGACGTATAAGTGACAAATAAGTCACACGCATTTTGTTACATACCTCTTTTTGGTCTTTACTATTATTATTATTGTTTCAAAATCTCGTTTCAAGATTTTGTGCTGATTTTTGACTTATAGTACGACCCAAGAATATTCTTCACTAACGAAGACATTGCTAAACTGCCAGATGGATCACTGAAAAGACGGATACTACGAGATCATCAAAATTCAGACAGCAATTTATACAATTCAGACAACTTTAATTCTTCCCACTATGATGAACATCACTCATCAAAACAAACAGGTAACAGTAAAGAAACATCCAGAAACTACCAATGTTCAAAAGACCCACCATTAAAAAATTCGAAACATTCTAAAGCTAAAGCAAACGAAGAGGATACGGAGGCAGAAAATTTAACACAAAAGTGTATGATACCCAAGAAAATGTCTGGATAAAAAAAAATAAATACATTAAATTTAACGTGAATTGTTATTTCATTCACTGTCAACCACTGATCGTTGCAATATAAGCAATAAGTCTTTTCAAAAGAGAAAGTGTAATTTACAAAAACCTTTTGAACTGTTATTGAAGTTGGAATATGCTGAATGACATATAATCCAATGTATTACGCTTAAAACAATGAATTAACAGAAATAGACAGAATAAAATTATACCATCCAATACAAAACACCATGCAACTATGCCTACTGTTGTTTGAGTCACTTGAGAAAGAGGTAAGACCGATGCTCAAACAAATAACCTAAATAATTAAGACATTACTTCTCATCTTGTGAATACACTTAAATCTTTCCTTGAATGCCACCCAAAAGACCGTATCGTATTGTAAGACTTAGACAAATTTGAACGATAAAGCACAGCTTCTATGACAATATTAAATGTTATATTTTATAAGAACTAACAAAACAGAATGAAACTGTATTCATACATCTCATTCCAAATTGTAAAACCTATAGGTGATGATATGAAACAGTGTAACAGGAACTAACATGCCTCTAAAGAGGTGACTCTATAAGTCGACTATTGTGGAGGACATTCGACCTGCCCTAAAAATCAGACTGAAACATGCCCGCTTTTAGGAAAAGATGTTGCGCTGTGAATGATCATCATTTTCTGCTTTTCAGTACATGTCACGTCCGGCAATCAGCTAAACCCCTCTTTTATCACATTACTAAGTTTCTAACTCCTAATTTGAACGATGTAACATAATCCTGAGCTGTCATATCCGCTGCGTAGTAGCGCCTACTCTAGTGTGAAGATTTGTTGTATCCGTCTTCCACTTTGACGAAGTGACCAATAAAGCTACTGACAGCTTCACCACTTCCATCTAGTACTCAGGTCACAAGAAGATAACGGTTTAACTGGTTAAAATGCTTATGTCATAGACCTTATTGTGTCTTCTAATCGATGCAGTTTTCAGCATCGAGAGAATTCAGTATCACGTAAGATACAGCTAATTCCTTTCTATACAATTACGGTATGTAATGCCACAATCTCAGTACTCAATGTGTCAAGGTCATAACAATGGTTTTACATCATAGGAGTCAAACTAATTCAAACCTTATAAACCAATGAGCTGAAACTCATACGTTCCACACAACCCTGTGTTCGTTAATCATATATAGTTATGCCAAAGTAGATATCCGTAATCAACTACGAGCAACAACTATCATGAACGATTCCACTTCTTTCTAAGATAGAAACGAATCACATCAAAATAATTAAATCAAAAGAATATTCCAAACAAAAAAAACATCAACGAGAACCAAGCAAGTTGTATTTGCTTGAAAGATATCATTAGAGGTCATCAGGTAGAGAACACGAAAAAAACATGAGAACTCGACAGCAGTATAGAACGCATTTGAGACGAATACCAAACAAAACAAGAAAACAACTAAACAAACAAATGACAGAGAGCTTAAAGCACGAAGAAAATTAAAAACTAAACAAACAAGGAAGAAAACAAACCTCCGAAATTCACAAATAACAAAGAAACAGGGACTAACAAAATGAGTAGGAACCGAAAACAAATAAAAACATTCGCGTAACGCTGTCAATACTACCACTTACAGTCAATACTCACAACATCAACATTACCCACTACTCATCAATAAGCACATCATCCAGCCAACCACCGTCAACACCAAATTCAATAAACATCACCACCTGAATTCATATACACCTACCTTATCCACACTCATCAACGACACAACGCCATAACACCATCCGTTAGTACATATTCACCAGAACAACAACACGTGTATAATCGACTATGGATCCGGAAATTACACTCACTGAACATAGATAGCATTTATTGAAAAATATCACACCTCGATTCACTACATGAAAATAAGAGAACAAAAATCACTTTGAAACACACACACACACACAACTCACTACACTAATTCAAATCAATGTAATGCAAGACAAGACAATGCAAAATACGATCATAGGATGAATAACTAACTGTCCCGTTCACATTACACTCATCAGTAGAACAATGCTCAACACTGAACATTTCAGAGAGCTGGGTTGTTCGTCATCATCGTCAACATTAATAAAACAAACACAACGAACAACACATCCCAGTCACATCAGCCTACACACCTCGTACAATCCACAACCCATCCCTAATCAACACACACACACACACACACAATCACTCACAACAAAACAAACACCCACAAATACCAACAAATAAACACTCACGCATTATACACAATCAACTCGAATCACATCACTCCATAGTCCATCTACCACAGACACAAACTCACCAACACCCATACACATGCAATCACACACTCACACATATGCATATATGCGCCCGAATCCACCGAAACACAAACAACCACAAATAACAATCTCTCAAACAAAACAACCTCAACGAACATCATCAATCGTCAACAGTTACACTGCACAACGACAGGTCACAAATTCTCTAACAATAAGTCAACAGCAACACTAAATCATCATCCAAACCCGACGAAAACAACACCGTCAACAGAAATCACACACCACTCCTCAATCAATACCACCTGTCACACATTCACACCATCAATAAACACAACAACGCTCCATCCTGACACCATACCCCACCCCATCTCCCTCTTACACACACTCACACACACACACAAACGCACCCACACACACACAAACACACTCAGGAAGAACGACAACGACAGCGACAACAACAACAACACTCGCGTAACGCTGTCAATACTACCACTTACAGTCAATACTCACAACATCAACATTACCCACTACTCATCAATAAGCACATCATCCAGCCAACCACCGTCAACACCAAATTCAATAAACATCACCACCTGAATTCATATACACCTACCTTATCCACACTCATCAACGACACAACGCCATAACACCATCCGTTAGTACATATTCACCAGAACAACAACACGTGTATAATCGACTATGGATCCGGAAATTACACTCACTGAACATAGATAGCATTTATTGAAAAATATCACACCTCGATTCACTACATGAAAATAAGAGAACAAAAATCACTTTGAAACACACACACACACACAACTCACTACACTAATTCAAATCAATGTAATGCAAGACAAGACAATGCAAAATACGATCATAGGATGAATAACTAACTGTCCCGTTCACATTACACTCATCAGTAGAACAATGCTCAACACTGAACATTTCAGAGAGCTGGGTTGTTCGTCATCATCGTCAACATTAATAAAACAAACACAACGAACAACACATCCCAGTCACATCAGCCTACACACCTCGTACAATCCACAACCCATCCCTAATCAACACACACACACACACACACAATCACTCACAACAAAACAAACACCCACAAATACCAACAAATAAACACTCACGCATTATACACAATCAACTCGAATCACATCACTCCATAGTCCATCTACCACAGACACAAACTCACCAACACCCATACACATGCAATCACACACTCACACATATGCATATATGCGCCCGAATCCACCGAAACACAAACAACCACAAATAACAATCTCTCAAACAAAACAACCTCAACGAACATCATCAATCGTCAACAGTTACACTGCACAACGACAGGTCACAAATTCTCTAACAATAAGTCAACAGCAACACTAAATCATCATCCAAACCCGACGAAAACAACACCGTCAACAGAAATCACACACCACTCCTCAATCAATACCACCTGTCACACATTCACACCATCAATAAACACAACAACGCTCCATCCTGACACCATACCCCACCCCATCTCCCTCTTACACACACTCACACACACAAACGCACCCACACACACACAAACACACTCAGGAAGAACGACAACGACAGCGACAACAACAACAACACTCGCGTAACGCTGTCAATACTACCACTTACAGTCAATACTCACAACATCAACATTACCCACTACTCATCAATAAGCACATCATCCAGCCAACCACCGTCAACACCAAATTCAATAAACATCACCACCTGAATTCATATACACCTACCTTATCCACACTCATCAACGACACAACGCCATAACACCATCCGTTAGTACATATTCACCAGAACAACAACACGTGTATAATCGACTATGGATCCGGAAATTACACTCACTGAACATAGATAGCATTTATTGAAAAATATCACACCTCGATTCACTACATGAAAATAAGAGAACAAAAATCACTTTGAAACACACACACACACACAACTCACTACACTAATTCAAATCAATGTAATGCAAGACAAGACAATGCAAAATACGATCATAGGATGAATAACTAACTGTCCCGTTCACATTACACTCATCAGTAGAACAATGCTCAACACTGAACATTTCAGAGAGCTGGGTTGTTCGTCATCATCGTCAACATTAATAAAACAAACACAACGAACAACACATCCCAGTCACATCAGCCTACACACCTCGTACAATCCACAACCCATCCCTAATCAACACACACACACACACACACAATCACTCACAACAAAACAAACACCCACAAATACCAACAAATAAACACTCACGCATTATACACAATCAACTCGAATCACATCACTCCATAGTCCATCTACCACAGACACAAACTCACCAACACCCATACACATGCAATCACACACTCACACATATGCATATATGCGCCCGAATCCACCGAAACACAAACAACCACAAATAACAATCTCTCAAACAAAACAACCTCAACGAACATCATCAATCGTCAACAGTTACACTGCACAACGACAGGTCACAAATTCTCTAACAATAAGTCAACAGCAACACTAAATCATCATCCAAACCCGACGAAAACAACACCGTCAACAGAAATCACACACCACTCCTCAATCAATACCACCTGTCACACATTCACACCATCAATAAACACAACAACGCTCCATCCTGACACCATACCCCACCCCATCTCCCTCTTACACACACTCACACACACACACACAAACGCACCCACACACACACAAACACACTCAGGAAGAACGACAACGACAGCGACAACAACAACAACACTCGCGTAACGCTGTCAATACTACCACTTACAGTCAATACTCACAACATCAACATTACCCACTACTCATCAATAAGCACATCATCCAGCCAACCACCGTCAACACCAAATTCAATAAACATCACCACCTGAATTCATATACACCTACCTTATCCACACTCATCAACGACACAACGCCATAACACCATCCGTTAGTACATATTCACCAGAACAACAACACGTGTATAATCGACTATGGATCCGGAAATTACACTCACTGAACATAGATAGCATTTATTGAAAAATATCACACCTCGATTCACTACATGAAAATAAGAGAACAAAAATCACTTTGAAACACACACACACACACAACTCACTACACTAATTCAAATCAATGTAATGCAAGACAAGACAATGCAAAATACGATCATAGGATGAATAACTAACTGTCCCGTTCACATTACACTCATCAGTAGAACAATGCTCAACACTGAACATTTCAGAGAGCTGGGTTGTTCGTCATCATCGTCAACATTAATAAAACAAACACAACGAACAACACATCCCAGTCACATCAGCCTACACACCTCGTACAATCCACAACCCATCCCTAATCAACACACACACACACACACAATCACTCACAACAAAACAAACACCCACAAATACCAACAAATAAACACTCACGCATTATACACAATCAACTCGAATCACATCACTCCATAGTCCATCTACCACAGACACAAACTCACCAACACCCATACACATGCAATCACACACTCACACATATGCATATATGCGCCCGAATCCACCGAAACACAAACAACCACAAATAACAATCTCTCAAACAAAACAACCTCAACGAACATCATCAATCGTCAACAGTTACACTGCACAACGACAGGTCACAAATTCTCTAACAATAAGTCAACAGCAACACTAAATCATCATCCAAACCCGACGAAAACAACACCGTCAACAGAAATCACACACCACTCCTCAATCAATACCACCTGTCACACATTCACACCATCAATAAACACAACAACGCTCCATCCTGACACCATACCCCACCCCATCTCCCTCTTACACACACTCACACACACAAACGCACCCACACACACACACACAAACACACTCAGGAAGAACGACAACGACAGCGACAACAACAACAACACTCGCGTAACGCTGTCAATACTACCACTTACAGTCAATACTCACAACATCAACATTACCCACTACTCATCAATAAGCACATCATCCAGCCAACCACCGTCAACACCAAATTCAATAAACATCACCACCTGAATTCATATACACCTACCTTATCCACACTCATCAACGACACAACGCCATAACACCATCCGTTAGTACATATTCACCAGAACAACAACACGTGTATAATCGACTATGGATCCGGAAATTACACTCACTGAACATAGATAGCATTTATTGAAAAATATCACACCTCGATTCACTACATGAAAATAAGAGAACAAAAATCACTTTGAAACACACACACACACACAACTCACTACACTAATTCAAATCAATGTAATGCAAGACAAGACAATGCAAAATACGATCATAGGATGAATAACTAACTGTCCCGTTCACATTACACTCATCAGTAGAACAATGCTCAACACTGAACATTTCAGAGAGCTGGGTTGTTCGTCATCATCGTCAACATTAATAAAACAAACACAACGAACAACAGATCCTATTCACAGTAGGCTACTCCCTCATTGCTATAGAAATTCGTGGCTATGTGACACTTTTGAGGATTTCTTGTGAATTTTTTCGTGTTTATTTATTTATATGTTGGTTCTGGTTGTTCGGACATGTGTATCGTTGAGTAATTTTTTTTGGGTGAAAATGTTTGAGGTGAGTCGTTTTCCCCTTTGATATTCTTGTTTTTGTTCGATTCCTACATGTTTATATGTCGATGCATAGGATGGAATAGTTTTTATACATTTTTCGTTTATCGGGATTACGTAGGTTTATATATTGAAGGGCTGTTGATGAATACACTTTTAAGAATCTCGAAGTAAGTATATTCTAGCCCGGTGTATATGTTTTTTGTTTCTGAACTTTATGTCCATCAAATCCAAGTTGTCTTTACAATTCTTCCCATGATGTGCGACAAGTGGATTTTAAAACTATCACAAACAGCACCGACTTCCGAGACAGAAAATTCAAAGGTGTCTGCAGTGCAGTGGTATCAGCTCTGTGGAGATATAACTTCACGGAAAACGAACAACATGACTCAAATACGGGTGACGTCTGCTTGATGTCTCAAGTGGACGAGCGTGTATTTACGAAAAATGAACTATAATCGTGGTAGAATGTGTTCCACTCTTGAATGGGTGTTTGGATCATTCAACACACTGCAGAAAAGATATCAACCTTTAATGCTATCTGGGACAAATAAACACATACCAATGGAGCAGTTACAGCCAAATATCCCGACTCAGTTATATTCGCACACAAGTAGTTTACTGCATTGTGATTGTAATAATATATTAGCACTATGACCAGGTTTTATCTCTGTGTATCCCTTCTGAATTCGTGCGTCATATAATCCAAACACCCATTCCAGAATGGAACTCATTCTACCACGATTATAGTTCATTTTTCATAAATACACGCTCGTCCACTTGAGACATCAAGCAGACGTCACCCGTATTTGAGTCATGTTGTTCGTTTTCCGTGAAGTTATATCTCCACAGAGCTGATACCACTGCACTGCAGACACCTTTGAATTTTCTGTCTCGGAAGTCGGTGCTGTTTGTGATAGTTTTAAAACCCACCTGTGGCACATCATGAGAAGTGTTGCTAAAGGCAATCTGGCAGGAGGAAAGAAAATATACCACGATCGAATGGCGCTGAAGCAACTAGGCAGACCGTTTAACATTACAAACGAATGCTTCCCATAGTCTTCGTTACAAGTTTCATACCGATTCATGGTTAAGATTAGAGTAAGGTAGAGTTATGGTTACAGTCAGGGTGAAGCTTTCAACGGGGATTGTGGAAAGCATGGATTTGAAACTCCAAACTATATGACTTTCGTCTTAGGGTTATATTCATCACAAATTCAATCACCCATCAGAATTAATGGGTGTTATACCTGGTACTCATACAAATTTTGTCGAAGCATTTTGAGGATATCTAGAAAAACATTGCAAAGGGATATATATGTAGCCATTCCTATGGAAAACTGGAAGCTGTTCCTGTGTAATCCATTACTTAGACATATATATATAAATATTTACAGATAAATGTTATTGTAGCTAGTAGCAATATCGTTTTGTTTTTCATTCATTGGGAAATACAAAAACCTTCATTATAATGAATACCTAGAAGCACACAATTGACTGGTTCAAAATCATCTGCCCTTAGTGTGCATTCTTTACTGTTGCACAGCTCTATTACGCACTATGCAGCCCACTGTCCAGAAAGTACATGAATACATGGATAGAATTTGCAACGTGATTCAACGACTGCATCCGTATTTCCGCGTATTTACTGTGGGCTGACCTGATTGGTTATTGTAGGTCATTCTGGTGCTCAATCAATTGATTTCAATGTCGTATATCGTTTACACGAGTTAGTATGCTTTCTTTGTGCTCGCTTCTTGATTGTAAGGTAAAGGTCCCTGATCTTCAGTAAACTTTTAGTATGCTGCATGTTAAGACCGTGTCGCCGCTGTGAGTGCAGTTTTTTGACGTCTGGTATAGTCGAAAAGAGATAATAGACATAATCAGTACTGCTTGGGTCGACATAAAAAGAAGAGCATTCAAACTAAAACTAAATGTTGACTTCAGAAATAAATAAATAAAGCTACCGCGCGAACTTTGAAAAGGGAGTTAATTTTCACGCTCTTGTTTATAATTGGATTTTGTTGTGTTATACGCTTCAAAAGTCCACAGATTTAACTTTAAATCAGTTTATTCTGGTCGAAGTTAGTTTACGTTTCAGATCTGAGTCTATCAATTATAATAAGTGTTCTTATAACATAATAGCCACATATATCTATCTTTGTGCACTCATTAGCTTTTATCACTGATTTACAAAGGTTATATATATATTTGAAGTTGTATTTAACTTTTCCTGGTTCTTTTTAAATAAAATGCCTATTAAAAGAAACCGCTGCGGAAGGGCTATGTGCCAGTTTCCAGTGGATGAGGGAATGCAGTGTGATAACTGCAAGAGATGGTTTCACAGTATGTGCACGAACCTTACTCCAGCAGCATACAAACGCTGCTGCAAACCTCTAGCGAACTGGTTATGCAACGACTGCTGTAGTACAACTAAACTCCGTATTACAGAAGCCATAGCTACTCTTAGTGGGGCTTTAAAGCTCATGGACTGCAAGCGTCCTCCACCACAGAAGAATACCGACTATTGCTCAGATAGCGATGACGTGACTAGCGTCATTGACAAAACAGCACATGTCCCAGATGCGACCTTGCCAATAAGTGAGTGCTCTACAGCACAGAAGAACACCCACCATATTACAGACACCCAGGTCGCCCCCACGATACTGGATGAGCCCTCCAGTGACAGTAATGGAAAGACTGCCGTGAAGAAGAGGCGTACTAGGGGTCGAAAACCTGCAGCTCCAGTCGCCCAGGGACTGGCGGAACAAGCCTCATCCACACCGGTGAGCAGCAGACAGACGAACCCCACTAAGATTAGCGAGGAGGACGCCAATGAATGGCGCACCGTAGTCTCTCGCAAAAAGCGAGATAAGGATAACACTTCGGCCACACCGCCCAAGAAGGATAGAAACACACTTACGCCTCAGGGCAAGAAAGTAACGGAAAGCAAACCCGATCTCTCTGATAGGTCTCTCATTCTCCACAAAGTGGAGGAGTCACTGGCTCTCGACCCTAAGACCAGATTCGAGCATGACCTTAACTTGGTCAAGCCCCTTTTAGACAAGCTACTGCCACAAACAGTATCAGGCATTACTATACACAGCGTATACAGAATAGGTCAAAAGCCTGACCCTACAGTAAGTGAACCTGTACGTCTCCTCAAAGTCGTACTAAACTCTAAAGCGGAGAGGGACGCTATTCTAAGCAACTCTCATATTCTCAAAGGATCAGGGATATATGTCCGCGCTGACTTAAGCCTGGCAGACCGTGTCAAAAGACAGGCTGCGGCACTAGAATTAAGTGAGCGACGCCGGAACGGTGAGAAGAACCTTAAGATTAAGGGTTTTCGGGTTGTCCGAGTTCGCAGTTTAATGATCCCGAAACCTCTGTGGGTGGGCCGGGGAAGCACCAATCTGAATTAACAGTCTGCTACACAAACGCCCGCAGCCTGTTAAATAAAAGGACTGAGCTGGCAAACATGATAGAAACCGGAAACCCGGATGTAATTATTATCACAGAGACATGGCTCACACCCGATGTCACTGACAACGAAGTTAACCTGCCAAACTTCGAAGTGCACAGGGTAGACCGACTAAACCGCAAAGGAGGGGGCGTAGTCATCTACCTCAAGAAAGGCTTAACCGTGCGTAGTATCGAAGCACTCGCCCACGAAAGTGAGTCGTGCGAACTTCTACGCTGCAGACTTAAATGCATAGGCCAAGACATTGACCTCATTGCTGTGTACCGCAGTCCTGACTGCAGTGCAGACGACTTCCTAATAGAGAAGCTAGGCTCCTGGACTTCAAAATGTCGAAGTCTCGTAGTCGGTGACTTCAACGCCCCAACAGTTGACTGGTCGAGCCTAACAACTCCATCTTCAGTCAACTCCTTTGACCATAAACTGCTAGAATCTAGTATATCGCTAGCCCTAGTCCAACATATCATTAAGCCCACGCGCTATGACTCACAGCACTCCTCATCAACTCTGGACCTAGTGTTCTCACACGGTGAGGATGTGGATCTCATACAACATCTTCCTCCGTTAGGAAGAAGTGACCATGCTGTGCTCACTTTCAAGTTCACAGCAACGGCAGCAAGGGCCAAAACCCCAGCTCGACCAAACGTTTGGAAAGCTGACATAAATGCGATCGTCTCAGCAGCCAACTCAGTAAACTGGTACATCAATCCAGAGTCCCAAGTAGAAGCCGCATGGAACCAATTTAAGCAACTTTACGCCCAAGTAACTGTACCCTTCATCCCTTGGTCTGTTCCAAAGGGTCGGAAACATTCCCCCCCTTGGATAAACCGGGAGATTCGTAAGTTACTCAGACGTAAACGCAAATGTTGGAACCTGTTTGCAACACTTGAGACTTCTGAGACCAGGGAATTATATACTACTGCTAGAAATAAAGCTATCGCAGAAATCCGCCAATCAAGGATGAAGTTCGAGACACACCTGGCCCAAAATGCAAAGGCACAACCTAAGAAAATTTTCTCGTACTTGAATTTCAGGAATAAAACACCCAATGGTGTCCCAAACCTGATTATTGACAAAGATACAATCGAAGAAGATCAAGAAAAAGCAGAAGCAATGGCAAACTACTTCTCCCAAGTCTTCACTCAGGAGTCATCACTGCCTATAGGATCAGCTCTGGCTGCATCAGAAGAACATGGGATAGATTCCGTTGACATCGACCAAGGCATCGTGCTCAACTTCTTAATGAAACTAGATGCAGGAAAATCAATGGGTCCTGACAGTCTTCATCCAAGGCTTCTCAAGGAGCTATCAGCCCACATAGCCGGCCCCTTGACCACGATCTTCAAGCTATCTCTCCAAAATGGAGTGTTGCCACGTGATTGGAAAGACGCCATAGTAACCCCCATACACAAAGGAGGATCAAGACAAAGCCCTTCAAATTACAGGCCTATCAGTCTCACCAGCACTTTAATCAAGACACTGGAAAGAATTATCAAGAAAAGCATCATGGCTTATCTGGAAAATAGCAGCTTGTTATCTGGAGCACAGCATGGCTTCCGGAGGAACCTCTCATGCCTGTCAAATCTCCTGACTGCAAGAGAAAGCTGGGTCAAATCAAAGGATAACAGAAGACCCGTTGACGTCGTCTTCATAGACTTCAGTAAAGCCTTTGATAAAGTACCTCACAAAAGACTACTCATGAAATTGGAAAGTCTTGGTATCAAAGGCAGACTACTAGACTGGCTCAGGGAATTCCTCATAGATAGGAGGCAGAGGGTTAGGATCAACTCAAAACTCTCCTCCTGGACAGCAGTAAGTAGCGGAGTGCCACAAGGCACGGTTCTCGGTCCTCTCCTTTTTATTCTGTATATCAATGAGTTACCTGTGCTCACCGACTCCCCTATGGTCCTATACGCAGATGACTTAAAAATTTGGAGGGAGCTGAAGGGCAACAGTGATACGTCCACCTTGCAAGACGACCTCAACAAACTGTCGGAGTGGTCTGTTGAATGGATGCTCCCGATCAACGTGGCAAAATGTGCAACCATGCGCATTGGACAAGCAAGCACGAGCTCCTACGAACTAGAGGGAATAACACTTCCATCAGTTCAGACTCACTTGGACTTAGGTGTCATAGTTAGCCACGACTTAAAAACTACAGCACACTGTCGCGCGGTGGCTGCACGTAGTTTCAGGTCCTTATGGGCGATTCGCAGAGCTTTTACAAGAATTACCAGAGATATGTTCACCTCCTTATACACATCTCTGGTTAGGTCAAGACTGGAAAACTGCATCCAGGCCGCCAGTCCGTGTCTAAAAGGGGATTCACACATTCTAGAAAGTGTTCAAAGGAAGGCAACACGTATGGTTCACGGCATAGCTAACTTATCATATGAGGAAAGACTAGATAGTTTAAATCTCTTCTCACTGTCATACCGTAGGCAGAGAGGAGATTTAATCACAATGTTTAAAATTTTAAATAATGACTACGGACCTGACCTATTCTCTCTTTTCCTTCCCACCAGGTCGGAACACCTTAGAGGACATAGCAGGAGAGTTCAAAAGCCAAGGAGAAATCATATTGCTGTTGAGTACTGGTTCTCACATCGAGTCATAAACTCTTGGAACCGACTCCCAGAAGAAGTGGTGTCTGCAACCTCAATTGATTCGTTCAAGAAGGGTTTGGACAACCACAGAAATCTACTAGAAAAGGATTAACATAGGCTGCAAGCCTTCTATCCTCAATCAATAAATCTGAATCTGAAATCTGAAATAAGTGGGTAGGTAGACCATTCAGAAGGGGGAGGTGTGGGGGAGTAGACATTGGTGAAAAACGAGCTTAATTCCTCAAGATTAATAGCCACAGCATTCATCATTGAGCATTGGATACTGTACCTCACTGTATTTAATCTATTTCTTTAGCTGTAGGCTTCGTATCAAGCATCCGAGCTATTTGGCACGCCGTCCTGTTACGCTCGTTCGTTCGTGCACGATACTTAGCTAGCAATCATCTGACACTCCAATTTGGTCCCGAAATATACTTCGTAATTTGACCGATTGCTTCTGTTGTTTTTCTTTGCCTTTGGTCTGTGTGAAATGAATACTGTAGACGCTGTGTTTATTAGACATTGCGTTAATATACTTCGTACTATGCGTGAATGTCAATACCTTCAGTCTCCAGAAAGCTTTTGCCCACAAAGTCTATGTGTGAGTTTCGAGAGGCAGGATATTTAAACGCAGTCCCTTTGCCATTGCATGACTGTCCAGCCTCCTCTTAAAGCTTTCCATGGAAGGTTCAGTAGCCACATCTGCCTGTTAAGAGTTCTGGAAGAGTCAAACTGAAGGTGAAAAGAAATGAGAGTGCACTCGGGTCTTCGCTGTCAAGTGCGCAGTCCTTGGTGGATTGGCAAGAAGATCACGTAACTGCTTGGTGGGGAAACAACTTTGTTTGGGTGATTCCAGTCGTTTTTAATCTCGTAGGCAGTAATTAGGTGACTTTAAAGCTACCAATGTCTAAGTGTGAAAATATTTAAGTTTAACAGTCATTCACCATATGGTTTACTTTTGAGACCCACTGCCCCTGTTTTCTCCCACCTTTGAGTCCTTTCCTAAACATTAGCATCACTTCTGCATAACCGGAGTGCACTGGTACTAAGCACTTCAAGACGTGTTCATAAGTATGTCTTAGACAGCCTTAGAAAAATCTCATGATTCAGTGAACCTAACTGTCTATGTGTGAGGTGTACAACTACATCTTCCGCTACCCTACATCACCCTGTAATTTGAAATCTTATCCATCCCAAGTCGCGTTTTGACGTTACTCAGAACAGTTTATTCGTGGATTAACTATTATTGTGGGATCAACAGTTACCTAGTTGCAATGCTTTACTTTTTCCGGGTTGAAAGTCCTACCACTGACTAGTGCTTAATCTTAAAGGACTTTCATGTCTTCCAATAGGCTATTCCAGTATTCTGGACAGTTTAACCACCACCGGATCTCCACTGATAGCTCGCATTATATTTAAAGTTCAGCTGTGCTTAATAATAATAATTTTTCCTTCACGTTCCCAGTGGAACATAGGGCTTCAAGCTAATGGCTTGAAGTTTCTGTAGCAGTGTTTACTTTTACAGGATGGGGTTGCTGGCCTCATGCCCAACCTTTCCTCTTTACCAGGTTTTATCACTGGCTTAGTGAAGTAAAGGAGTGAGTCGGCCGGGGATCGAACCTCGGACCATGTGCATGGTCGGCTGTGCTTACAGAACCACATTTACGGAAGCACGGGGACGGGCAGGTGAACCGAGAAACATAGCCAGGCAATCAGGAGGCTACTCATAACTCACTAGATAAGGAAAGTCCTACCAGTCATACGGAAGACATAGTTTCAACTTAGTTATTCGTCTCATCCTCCTAAATTCCTCGATTACTAGCTAGGTCTGAGCATGCCATGTTTTGCACTCCCAATAATAATATATTTTCTTGAACAGAAAGAAGTCGTTTTTGCAGACAACAGCATATTTGCACTGGTTATAACTGGCGGGAAGCATTATATTTGTCAATATTAATTTAGATTAATCACTGGCTTAAATGATGAAAGAGATATTAGTGAAATTCATGAGATTTTCCGTTTAATCAAAATTTTAAGTCGTAATCTATCCATTACATGCCAGTTTCACCTGAAAATTATGCGTGATCAACTATTGGAATTTAAGAAGCATTCCGATGCACAAATATTGAGGCGAAACATAAAGGATGCAAAATGTACAATATTTTTCAATTTATGAGTTACGAAGGGTTCGGAAATTAATACGATTCTAAAGTCACAGGTAAAGACGGCATAATTTTGACGTTAGCAGTTATATGTGACCAACTGTGAAACTATCAACAGATTTCCTGGTAGAAGTAGTTTGAGTATTCAGCAGATGAGCTGACGTATAGGATAGTGTAGCGGTAAATAATTCCCCAAAATTATTGACCACAGCAATCACTCACCATTGGATGCTGACCACCACTGTTTAAGACGACTTGTTTAATAATAATAATAATTTATTTTCATATAAACATAAATTTACATGAAAATGCATGCCATTTTTACAGGCACGATCAAGGATGATATAATGTCAAATCTTAAATTGTCTACAAGTTAATAATGTTTCAACAGTTAAATATTTGATATATATATATATACTCATTGTCTGAACCAGGCCGTATAGTTATTGAATTGTACAGTTGTCCTCCAGGTTGAGCGGGAAAATCGACTTCGTTTCGTTTTCATCCCGTGGTTGTAGGCATACGATAACCAACCAATATTGAGGTAAGTACAACGTTTACAAGGAATTGGAAGCTGTTTTAGAAAAGTTAAAGTGCTAAGGTGAAACATTAAAGTGTAATAGATTAAGTGAGTGAAATATATCATTAATAAACACATTTATATAGAAAACAGAATGGGGAAGTAATTAATCCTTAGGCCGACAACGTTCATTTGCAATGTATAATGAAACCAATATATTTTATACTATCATGAGTTCACTTTTGGCTTTAATACAATTATTTTCAAGCCAGTTGTTTTTATTTCATGTCTTTTTTTCTATTTGGTGCACAACCGTACCCTCCAGAGAATAGGAATAGAATAAGTCGAATCAAATTCATAAAGAGCTATAAAATGTTAGGTTTAATGGAATATAATGAGAATCAAGTAAAGACGTTATTAGAAAATAAGTGAGACAAGATATTGTGAAGTGGTATTTAAAGATCTGACAATGGATAGCAAGTTAATTTATAAGATGCCCCATAAATCTGTGCAGATCCCACGTGGTCGCATCTCAACAATAGGCTGAGCGAATGGTATATATTTAAAGGTAGAAGCATTATCTGTCAAGGCGTTCACTATTATCTTTTTCAAGATAAAGATCTAAGCCCTCATAAAAATCAGAAATATCTCGAGCCTTTAATTTGTATATTGCTGTTCCTGCAGAATGGGGCGATTCACCTTAGTGACCACCACCATATCTACTGATCAGCTAACGCCACCCTCCCTCCTTTTTTGATGTTAGGCTCTGAGACTATGATTATTATGGCTACCGCAAATATATTGCTTGGTACCAGACATGTTCGTACCCCATATTCCATCTCCCTAGCTTTCTTAATGAGTGCTTCCAATAGGTCTCCACGTACATCTTTACGAACATATTATATATGTGTGCATGCATCCTGATGAACAGATTACTTTATAAGAAGTTAAAACCTTAAAGAGTAAAACGAATAGGTATTGTGAATAGTGGAGCAAGATTTAGCAGAATACTATAGTTAAGGTTCAATTTAGGTAGTATGGACTGAAGGTAAGGTCGGTTGGCAGGACTTAGTGTACTAAATTTTCATGACAGTCTTATATATAGTAAACATCTGACATTGCAAAGTAACGTGTCTAGACATATTATAAAAAGATATTAACACAGAACCAACGAAATTTTGGCGTTTTTTAACAATACTGCAGTGTGTGTATACTGAAGAATGGTGGTTAGTCTACAGGGAGCCGTAGAGTAAATCAAACCATATATGATAAGAGTATAATCAATAATATAGTTCGTATATCAAATATTACACTAGGTTCAATAATTGAGTGTTATAAGGGAAACAAGCGTGGTAAAGCAAGAGAACATTTGATGCATAAATATTTTAAGTATTTTAATATCCATCTAATTTAAGAGTTGAACATGCATGATTAATAAGTATTATTATATTAGTATATACATATGTAAAACGTTAAAAGGTGTGGATGCTATTACAATTATTTCCAGTGTTACTTTCACCAACACAACTTAGTGAAAATTATAGAGAATAGAAATCAGTAAATTAGTTAACGTTCGCTGCGTGAGTATTAGAGTCGAGATATACGTATGTGACTATACTGAAGACTGGACTGGCCTTCAATTTCCGTTCTACCAACAGTTGTGGTCTTTTAGACGAGCTAGGGTGGACATGTTAAAGTGTCTTTCTAGGCTCCGTTTGAACCCATCAGGGTTTTCACAACATCTTATTTCAGGTGGTAGTTGGTTCCAAAGAGTGCAATATTTTATGGTGAAAAAGTTTGCCCTAATGGATTTTCTGTGGGTAGCCACCTTGACAAGGTAGTCGTGGTTTCGCAGCTGATATGATTTAATATTTTCCCAAGTTATGGATGAGTTACTGTAGCAGTGTTTCCTAATGACTTTGAAGAGTAGAAATAGGTTGCACTTCACTCTCCTTAACCACAGAGGCTCTAATTTCAGACGTACACACCTGTCAACATATTCCACTTGTTGGTCGAACCCTATTATGCGTTTCGTGAGGAATCTCTGGACACTTTCGATTTTTTTTCTGTCTACAGTCCTGAGGTTACTAAATAGGAGAGCACAATATTCAAGTTTGGGACGGATACATGTCCTATATATAGCTAATCTTGCTTCTTGGGTGTAGAAGTTACGCAGTACAAAGCCAGTAAGTCGTTTACAGTCAGATACAACCTTATTTGCGTGATCGGAAAAGGATAAATCTGAGTATGTTATCCCGAGGTCTGTGACTGTGTTCAGTTTTGAGAGGAGCTTCCCGTACATGTATAGGCACATTATCGGTTTCCAGCGTCCAAGGTGGGTTATACCGCACTTGTCTGGGTTGAAAGTCAGTTGCCACTTTTCGCTCCAATCGCCTAGATCATTTAAGTCTTGTTGGATCTTGCTTTCGACGCTCATATCACCGTACCCATAATCATATACTATCTTGAGATCATCTGCAAAAAGGTATGGCTTGCCATACTTGATTACAGAGACTATGTCATTTATAAATAAGAGGAATAGAATAGGGCCAAGAACACTACCTTGTATTACACCACTGGTTATCGGCTTTGAGGAAGACAACTGGTGGTTGATTTTGACTAATTGCTCTCTTTCTGTGAGAAAAGAACTTATCCATTTGTGAAGATTTCCGGTTATTCCGTAGGATTGGAGTTTTGTTAGGAGTCTGATATGTGGGACTTTATCGAAGGCCTTGCTAACGTCAAGAAACAATGTTGTTACCGAACGCCCATTATCAATGCTTTGTGTGATGTAGTCAAAATAATCTAAGTGGCAAGTAATGCACGACCTTCTACTTAAGAAACCGTATTGGGATGGGGATAGTAGGTCATTTGACAGCAAGTACTGAATGATTTGAGTCTTAACTATCTTTTCCATTACACGTGAAACTACAGACGTGATGTTGATGGGGCGGTAGTTGTTGATATCAGCTATAGGCCCGTATTTATGGATAGGTACAATATAAGACTTCTTCCAGCAGTTAGGGTATGTCCCATCGCTTAATGAAATTGAGTATAACTTGAGTAAGAGTAAACTCATGTCATTACCACCTTTTTTCAGCAGAACGGAAGATATACCGTCTGGGCCAGTAGTGTTACTAAGCTTAAGATTTGCGACAGCTTTATCGATCTCATGTGTGGTGAAAATTATGTCACTTAAACATTCGTCTGTTTTACGTGGGAAATCCACGACTTCATCGTTCTCTAAGGTGTATAATCTGGCGAAGTGCTTGCTAAACAGTTCACATATCGCCTCATTATTTTCGTAAGCAATGCCGTCTAAGTATATTATTTTCGGATAGGGTGTTTTGGAGTTCATCAACCTACTTTTAAAAAGTTTGGCTATTTCTCCTGAGTTATGCGGTGCATGAATGGCCTGCATTTCTTTGTTTCTGAGGCCTATATTTCTCAACTCTTCAATTCTACTGAGAAGGGACGTTATGGCAATTAATGACGATAAGTCATGATATCTGTAGTATTTTATTGAGTGCTTACGTAGACTTCTTCTAAACGATGTCGGAATATAATCACTTTGGGGGAATCTGAAGTTAAGAATCTTCTCGGGTGCAATGACGTCGTGAATTGAGTTAATATTCTGATAGAAGTTGTTAAGAATTGCATCTAAGGACTGGTTCGAAAAGTACGAGTCCCAATTAGAACATCTAATTAGGTGCTGATACAAGTCCCAGTCAGCATGTGTGTACAATCTCATAGGTATCTGGCCAGCTTCATCTCTGCGTTTTGTTTCAGGAAAGATGTCAAAAGAACAAACTACTATTCTATGGTCACTACCTGGAAATTCATGTCCAACATGTACGGTAGATGGCGTTATGTTGTTCGTGAAAATAAGGTCTAGGATATTTGCGGATCTAGTGGGTGAATTTATGTGTTGTGTCCACCCTCCTGTGACGATGGAATTTATGAGATTATCGTACCTTTGGGGTCCTCGGAGTGAAGACCATGATACTTCTGGCAAGTTGAAATCGCCTCCGATAATTTTATAACTGAAAGGAAGATTGGCTGTAACATTAAAGATATTGCTAAGCATATTATCATATTCCCTGCTGGATGAAGGGGGCCGGTACACACAACCCACAAGTATAGGTTTACTTCTGACAACTTTTATTTCGACCCAGATCGAGTCATTGAGTTGTGACAGAATTGGGTTACTAAACTGGGTTGCACACATGGATTGTTCACAGTAAATTAGTGTTCCACCCCCACGACCTGTCCGTCTGTCCCCGCGAAAAAGGTTGTATTTATCAATCCTTAGGCTGTCATTGGAGATTTCACTTGTGCACCAGGCTTCGGTGATCATAATCAATGACGGTCTGCATATAGAAGCTATTGTACTTAGTGCTAAATGTTTGCTTAGAACTGATCTCGTATTTACTAGGATAATAGATAAACACTGGCTATGTGGTTTCAGTGAGCGGACAACATCTTGGTAAAATAATCCGTGAGTATCCTCTATATACATGTTATCAGACTCATTTACCAATATCTTTGGATCGTAGGAAGACTTCAGGTAGATTTTTGAGGTGGTAGTCAGGGATGGGCTTACGTTTGGATATGGTATGCAGTGAGAGACACCTGTGTGATAATCAGATATTAATATTTTAGAGATATTAGTATCCGCGTTTGGTGTCGACACTGTGTCAGCTATCTCCCGGGAAATATGCCTTGCCCTAGCTGTAGACTGTTCGCTATGCCAGCAAGGAATTGATCCGATATCATGCGTGCTATATGCATGATTCCAGGTGTTTCTGTTAACTGACGCTGGTGAAAATCCTGCCCTAAGGTATAACCGATATGTGTATTCGGTAATTTGTTGCCAGTATAAGAATGAAGTGTTGGTATCTGTTTCTGGTATTCATCAGACCATGGCAAGTTTTGTGCAGAAATCGGCACATGCTCCCCACTAGACACATAAGATATATGAATGGGTTCTGTTGGCTTGCTAAATGTGGTCTGTGGCCGATGTTTGGGGTATTTTCTATAACTTTCAGTAGACAGAATATTAGAAGTGGGCTGGTTGACAAGGGGTTTACGTAGTGGATGTGCAGAACAATACCTACTACTTTGCTGTGCTGTTTGTCTAGAATTAGGGATTCGATAAAATTGGCTTTCCACTTGGCACCAATTAGGCCTACCCCTAGGAGCTTCGTCTACCATATTTGACTTTCTCTTACAAAGAAGGCCTACAGGTGCTTTCGTCTCTTTCTTATCAAAGAGCTTTCTTGCTCCGGGTTTAGTATTTAATTTATTTACTTCTTTTTCCCCTATCTTATGATTATCTGGCTGATGATGGCTAACAGGGCAGTCAGCACATGCTATGTAGGGTTTCTGTGGCTTGAACACCTCATGAGCTTTAGTTTTCTTAATGGAAATGGGACGTTTGTCATAACGCCTAGAAAACTTGCCAACTTGGGTGGCTACATTCGACTGGTGCTTTACAGAGTGTGGATTGTCAGACAGAGGAGTAACTGACTTATAAGGCAATGGTTGGACCACCAGTGGGATGGGTTTTGATGGTTTCGGTGTCTTGACTTTTGCGTCAGTGTGAAAACGATGTATTTCAACATTATTTCCCGTTGACTCATCTATGTCCACCATTTCAGTGTCTGCATCAATATCGTTATATAATGCTTGGCTAACATTAGCCACTACCTGCGAAAATGTCTGTTGCATGCCGTGATCAGATATTTCAATAGACGGAATAACGCACGGAACATCATCTACAGTTATCCTATTAGAGTTATCAGGGTTCACTGTTCCTGAGCGGCATCGCCTTTGGCATGGTGTTAAATCAGGTGCAACCCTAATGTTAGTGTATGGTGTTGAAGAGCCTATTTTCTTACCCGATTTCAGAAAATTCCTGGCTTCTTCGGTAGACCTAAACTTGAAAAGCACAGGACACGGGTGGTTTGCAGATTTCTTACGAAGACGCAAGACCTGACATTCTGTCAACGACATATTACAAGCCTTTAGACACGAATTCTTAAGTTTGGCAATCGGCTCTCTGTCTGGAATGTTATAGGCCAAGACGTTATGTGAAGACATAATCCTCTTAACAGCTTCTTCAGCCAAATAGTCAATTATGCGCTCGGATTTGATTAGTGATTCAAAACAGATGTTTTGTGGTGGGTCACACAGTTGCGTGAGAGGCATAATGCTGTCAAACTTGCTCTGTAGTTCTGCTATTGACTTCTGAAGTGTCAGTAAATCATTTTTGCTACAAGCCGCATTCTCTGCTAATTCCTCCATGATATCAGATACCATAACTCTGGGTATGGCTGGTGTAAACAGTGTAGAATTGTCAACGGAGCTGAGGCCTTCAGATGGCTGACTAGTATTAGATCTCAGTCTCTTAACGGTACTTACACGTTTGATAGACTTAACCATTACAGAAATAAGAAACTTCACAATTTCCGGAAAAAAAGTCTTGAGGATATGAAAATAAGATAGCTGTATTATCGAAGTATCAAAACAACAACGATAAACAGATTTATATTGCAAAAATAAAAAGTCAGACTTTCCTTTACAGAGTTTGCTGTGGATAAAGTCCTGAGTTCCACGTAGTTAGATATGGTATCCGAGGATTCTTGACGTAGATTTCACGAGTGAATGCTATATGTTGTTCCAGTTGATACAATACAATCCTTGTTGACTATGGATAACTGGATAATGTGATGAAAGCGGCTAATTTCCAAAATATTAAGGAAAGATGATTCACGCAGAAAGTGAACACCCGTAGCGCAAGCGTTCAGGTAGCTGAAGGCTTCAGGTCAGGCATCCCCGCCATTTGGTACCCCGTCGTATCACGTGCGGCACGATCACTAGCCAGCTAAGCGTTCGTCTGACGGCTTGTTTTGGTCCCGAAATATATCATGTAGTTTGGACGATCAATTATTGGCTTTTGCTTTGTCTTTGGTACGCGAGAATAAATTAGTTAGAAGTTGCTGAACAAGAGATTCGGTCAACCTCTAAACTGGTGAGCCCAACCGCGAACTTCATCTACGATAAATCCGCAGATAACCCCGGTGAGTTCGTTCCATTTTGCATTTGTTCTTGTACCATATATTACTCGACATAATTTTCGTCATGAGTGATCTTAGTCCCAAGGTCATTCGTATCCGCTCAACTCCTAAAACCCTTCAGCTTGTACCATACTGGTCAGATAATGCTGAAACGTGGTTTCAGCTAGCTGAAGCGGATTTTTGTGAGCTTGGGATAACCGATCAACGTTCACAGTTACTTGCAGTTATTCACGCCCTACTGCGGGAATTCAGCAAGTACGTAACTTCACAGATGTTGGGTCCCGAGGTAGGCAACTCGTACGGGTTGCACAAAGCATCCCTCCTCAGGAGAAACGTTCTAACGGACCGACAACGTCTGGACGAATTATTTCGTAACATCGAGTTAGGAGATCAGTCAGCCATGAGCATGTTGACAAGAATGAGAGAGGTTATTGGCCAAAGTCAGTTCGGCGAAGGACTATTTAGAGAACTCTTCTTATCCAAGCTGCCACAGTCTGTACAGACCGTACTTGTGACACTTCACTGTGTTGTAATGGACGTCTTCGCTATTATTGCAGATAGGATTCTAGAAATAGCTAAACGGTCAGTTCCCGAAATATGTTCGATGACTAAGCAGACTTCGAGTAAGGATCCTGCAATGATAGAGTTATGCAACTCCATCCAGCAGATGTTTCGCTCAAACGTACATTTTAACTCATCCGACCGTCGTCCTAAACCTCCTCAACGCAGAAACTCACGTGGTCGACCTAAGTCCAAACCACGTTCTCTGAAAAACCCCGACTGGTGCTGGCACCACAACACCTATGGCCAATAAGCGAAGTATTGCCGTAAGCCTTGTAACTTTCGAAATGTATCAAAGTCTGTGGGAAACTAGCCCGCCGGCACGCGTTAGCGGCAACCGTCGCCGGTGGCACTAGCCACCTTCTTTACATCCATGATGTGATAAGACAGGCTCGATATTTAGTCGACACAGGCGCCGAAGTCAGCGTCCTTCCTGCTACAGCAGCAGATCGACAGAAGGAACCTACCTTAAACTTACAGGCTGCAAGTGGAAAACCAATCGCAACCTATGGTAGAAAATACGTTTATCTGAACGTAGGTTTACGCAAACCTATTCGGTGGATTTTCCTTCTCGCTGACGTCACAATGCCCATCATTGGCACGGACCTACTTAATCATCATGCTTTACTCGTAGACGTCCGCCGAAAACGACCGATTGACAATACTACTAGTCTGTCTATCAAAGGCATCAGCTACATAGGCCCTAGTTTGTCACCCGTTAAGATAAAGACAATCCTTGATCCAACTTTTCAACCCATTGTTGACAAGTATCCGGAACTTGACTGCCCGTCGAACGACCTACCGTGCATAACCAGCAATGTTATGCACCACATCATTACCACAGGACAACCTGTGACATCTAAAGCACGACGATTAGCTCCTGACAAACTGAAAATTGCCAGGAATAAATTTGACCATGTGCTTACCCTTGGCATCATTCGACCTTCGAATAGCCCATGGGCATCCCCACTTCATATGGCTCCGAAAAAGGATAGCAACGATTGGCAACCCACCGGTGATTACCAGAGAGTTAATGCCAAAACAACCCCTGATTGCTACCCGTTTCCTCATATACACGACTTGACGGCAACTTTATCAGGCGCGACTATATTCTCCAAAATCGACTTGGTTAAAGCGTATAACCAAATCCCGATGGCGACAGAAGATATCCCGAAAACGGCTATCATTACGCCTTTCGGACTTTTTGAATTTCTACGTATGCCATTCGGTCCTCGGAATGCAGCCCAAACATTCCAACGCTTCATTGATGAAGTATTTCGCGGTCTCGACTTTGTATACGCATACTTAGACAACTGCCTCATTGCCAGTCCAGACAAGGAAACTCACCTTAGGCACTTGGACTTGGCATTTGAAAGGTTACGCCAACATGGTGTTACCATCAATATTGAAAAGTGTCAAATCGGTGTTGACTCACTCGACTTCCTGGGTCACACTATTGACTGCAAGGGCATTCGCCCACTGGCTACTAAGGTCGAGGCTATACTGAACTTTTCAGAACCACAGACGGTGAAAAGTCTCCGCACTTTTAATGGCTTAGTAAGTTGTTATCGACGCTTTATTCCCAACTGTGCCTCTTTGATTCAGCCATTAACAGACCTCCTTCGAGGGAATAACAAGTCCATAGAACTTGATGCGCCGGCTCGAAATGCTTTTACCCAGGTTAAAAAAGGCATTGCGAATGCCAAACTTCTGATGTATCAGGATCCAACGGCACCGTTAAGCATCTTGGTTGATGCATCAAACACTGCAATCGGCGCAGTTCTACAACAGCTAGTTAACAAAGAGTGGCAACCACTTGCCCTTTTCTCTAGGCGCCTTCAATTAGCTGAAACGAAGTGCAGCACATTCGGCAGAGAACTTCTGGCTATGTACTGTGCTATACGACATTTTCGACATTCAGTAGAGGGTCGTGAATTCTATCACTGCCGCGGTCTAGGGCAGTACCTTTGAAAAGAGAAGGCAAAGGAAGACCACAGGGGGGATGCGGAATTAGTCACAGAATAGGGCGCTGTGATACTCATGATGCTAGATTGGGCTGGGATGATAGAATACCATTGGCCTTGGTGCAGAACTCTTCTCCTTTTAAGTAGTCCTCCAATCACTAGTGTAACAGGCCAACAAAAATCCCCTGATATATTCTGTGAAAGAACGTTTCATGCTGGACTGCATAGAATGCATTCACGAAACAGAATTTCCAGAGGTGATTTACTGTGAGGGGGTGAGCATTAAACATTTTTTTATTTTTGATTTACAGCTTGATTCCACACCGTATTTTTGGTACAAGTATGGAATTTTCAGCATGGATATCGGTTGCCCGAATTTTGCAGGCCGACCATAGATATCAGGTGCGCGCAGGCGTGGGCTCGAACCCCGGACCATGTGCATGGTCGGCGAGAGTCCTAACCACTGTACCACCGACGCACATGAGCTGAGTTCCTAAACATGACGGAGAAATATCAATAACTGCATATATCTGAACGTTAAAAGTTGGTTTTGCTCCTAACATCTACAAGCCTGCTCAACTTCTTGTCAAGATGTTCGCCGGTGGTCCCAACAGTAATCCGTGAGACATTTTACGGGTCAGAATGTCCTACAGGCTCTAATCTTCAAATCTTTGAGGCCACATCTGACTAAACAATCACTTATATAATCCGCGATAGTTTTCTATCTAAGTATTAATATGCTCTATTTTATCTTAACTACCTAGGCCTTTAATGTCTACAAAACTTGCTCTTTTCATTCATACTCTTCGCTTCCCTAAGGTCTGGTTTCTGTAATGGAAAAAACACAGTAACAACACCAATGTTTCAGTTAATCTATATTTTTGCCGAAAATGTCATAGGTTCATGGTAAACCCGATGTGGTTGGCGTTGCATACTTCTAGTGTATATTATCATTCCAAGGACTCTATACTCCTTTTTCGTATGTATCTTGTAAATGTACTCTCAACGGCGTGTTTTTCGTTATCGAATTTTATGCCATTTTGCAGTTTCTTAAGGCATTCTTCTCTGCCTGAAATAGCTTGTAATCACGTGCGGACATTGCACTTACCCAAGTAATAATAATATATACTTACCACGGTCTATTTAGAGCACGCTTGTTATACAGGCATGGATAAGTATTATTTAAATTAAAGAAATTCGGTTTATGGTGAATTCACACTGTCGCCATCCTTTTTGATTTTAGTATATGGGAACAGTGTGTTAACTGGTCACTCAATGGAACACATTAAAAATATAGAAATATTGTCTTCGCAATACCAAAACAGCACATTGTGTTGGTTGGATAACAAATATTTGAGAAAATATAAGGATTGAAATCATTTCTCCCATGTAACTTTGCTGCGTGTGGCATAGAATCCTATTTCTGATTTATAACCATAATGGTAACTGATTTAAAATGAGTATTATATCTGTATAATTTCCTCAGTATTTTCATCGTAGGTAACATCAAAAGTGAACAAATACTGGCCATAGCCAGACAGATTTGCTCTACCGCACTGAAGTCAGTCATTAATATTTAAGCTGATTAAGATATAGAAAACAGTTTGTTGACCAGTCGCATCTCCATTTTAGGTCATAGAAACTGTTTATGTGGGATATGGTAAAACTGTAGTTTTTGACATCTTGAAGGATGATGTGGTGTATATAAGTAAGTCGTTTCAAGTCCTGCTTACCCTTAGTCTTACTGTAGGTCTGTGCGACTTCTACTACAAGGCAAATAGAAGAGAAGAGATGAGCAGCAAAATACGAGAAAAAAGTATTCAAGCAGAAATAGAACTTTAGTGTCAATTTACAAATGCATGTTTGTATTCATTTTACACTGCCGTCAACATAAATTTTGACATTCTCCTAGTCTTCCTATACATCTCTGAGGTCAGTCTGTCTATCGTTTATGCGGGGCAATTAGTGAAGTTTACGCGTTCTTCAGATACCATAGTAATCTAATAATCCACCCGTTCTAGAAATAAATGCATTATTAATGCATTCAGTACACTTGAATTTGTAACCGAAGGGCAGGTTATAATTCCTAGGGAAAAAGTGTTTCATATTTTACAATATATATTACTGTAAAGAAGCTTTCGCAGAGCGATGATTAAAAATTTTACCGTTACTGTTTGGTTACGCAGATCTGAAGAGCCTCCCGTTGGGAATTGTATGTCCTTACCGCCCGAGGATGGGGTTTTATGCAGGACCTTAAAGAAAAATATTAGGTTATCAATAAGTTGTCTTGACCAAAGTGAGCCAAGATTTATAAACATACACCGTAAAATGTAGTCCTTGTCAGAATCATACCTCAGTAGTTTGGACCTGAAATATCACTGGATACTTTCCATCCTTAGCTTGTCACATATGCGAGTGCCAATGATAAATGGACAGTATTCTGGCAATGGCCTAACACATGTACCATATAGAATGAGCTTGGCCTCATTGTTGCGAAAGTTCCTGAATATCCATCCTAGGAGCATCGTCGACTTCCGACTCTGTGTTGCCACTCGCTCAGAGAATGTTAGGTCCCTGGAGTACCTCAGGCCTAAGTCAACGAAACTTGCCCAACCATCGCTACCAGTTCCAGAAACAAACTTTCAATTTTCACGTTCACTGACAACTAGTCTCTCAATAACTCTAGGTTCTGTACGTGTGATATTCATCGGCCTGCAGTTTTCGACTTCTGTTTTCAGCCGGCATTTGTGTGTGGGTATAATAAGTGTGAATTTTGTTTTATTCGGGCGCGGTTGAGCTTCTGAGAATATTGTGAAGATTTTAAGCAATGATATGGAAATGTCAGAAACACCATATTTACAGTAATACGATGGCACACCGTCAGTTGCAAAAGCTTTCGAGCTTTTGAGAGCTTCAATCGCTGGCGTGAATGAAACCAACAGTATCAATTTGTTTCGGTGTGGGTAAAGAAGGAAGTTGCGTCATATTAATAGGATATGTGCTGAATAAAGGGACTGTGGGCTTCAGGCAGTTTGCTGCGAATGTTTTGTTGAATAATTCACACACGTCTGCAGAATCAGCGCATAGCTTACCTTTGACTATAAGGAGAGAAATGCCGTGATTTTTCAGCCGCTTCTTTAGGATTTCTGTGAGAGTATACATCCTAGTAGCACTGTCTACTGCAGTGCGTTCCTCGTTTCTCACACACAAATCTCGAGCTTGTGAGATGGAGCTATTGACCTCAGTGAGTCAAAGTCGTGCTTCTAGAGGCTGACGGTATAGACGTTCGCGCACAGTACTAAGTATATTAACGCAAGTTCTTACACCGACAACTTCCAATGTATTTCAATCTGGTATACCAAAAGCAAAGCAAAAGACAGTATTTGATCGTCCAAATTACGCGATATATTTCAGGACCAAAACGAGTTGTTAGACTAACGCTTAGCTGGCTAGTGACCGCGCACGAACGTGACACGGCGAAGTACCAAATGGCGGGGATACTTGACCGAAAGCCTTCAGCTAAACAAGTCGACTTGAACAGTGGTGGTCAGCATCCAATGTTCAGTGATGATTGCTGTGGTCAATAATTTTGGGGAATCATTTACCGCTACATGGTGTTTGAAGTAACTTGTTGAGAGTCTCCTCAGTTTCATACGACCCTTTGGCTTTATAAATGACTTTCTATGCAGGAAAATTCTTAATGTTTGGAATGGAACGGCAGTATCTTAGCATGTGTTTAAGTTCTAGTAGAAGGTCCTTGGAGCTTTCAAGAGGTCATCAGTGGTTGAGTATTCTCTTCATTCGGTGGGTCTCAGCATTGATTTTATGAAAGCCTGGTCTGCCCAGTCATATTTCCAATGTTATTTATTGTGAAGTGAAGGCATAAGCTGCATTGCTACTCATTAGGAGTGGCGGTGCGCACATCATTGTTTTGTGGTCGCTACCTGAAAAATTAGGACCCACTAAGATCGATGGCACAGCGGTTAGGACTCTCGCCAACCGTGCACATTTCCGAGGTCCGATCCCCTGCTGACGCACGTCTGATATCTATGGTCGGCCTGCAAAATTTGGGATACAGATATCCATGCTGAAAATTCCATACTTGTACCAAAAATAAGACGTGGAATCAAGCTGTAATCAAAAATAAAAAAAAAAATATATCGTGACAGAATATTAAGTCCAACGCCTGATCACCTCTTTTAGGGACAGTGACAGTTTGTATCCAGTCGAAATCGTCCAGTGTACCTAAGAGCTTGTCATACTCAGCGGGGCCTGTAAATAAATCCCAGTTGATTTCTGGTAGGTTGAAGTCTTCACATATGACATTATGCTGGTATGAAAGAGTGGATACTTGCTACAGCACATTGCTTCTAGTTGTCACTAAAGGTGCCAGGTGCTCTGTAGATACATCCTATTAGTAGTGCAGCCATTTTGGAGTGTACGTCGACCCGTAGGATGTCCTCTATGTCATTGAGCTCCTTATTTTTTAGCTTTAATACAGTATGTTCAGGAAGTACATTAGGCAGCCTCCTCTCTTACCACTTTTCCTGTGACATCGAAAGTGTGTACACCCATCGATGCTTATCTCTTCGTCTTGTATATTAGAAAGACATCAGGGTTCAGTAATAATGATCACTGAGGGTTTATATACTCGCATGTGTGCCCTTAGCATCGATAGTTTGTTTAGGATAGATCAAGTATTATTAAGGATCAGGTAAAGTCGAGAGTTGAAATAGCATTTAGGGTATTTAAGCTCGTCAGTCATGCTCAAGTGTAGTTCGGCATCCACTGGTTCCGCATGGCATAACGACCCTGTACAACAATTAGTGCCAGCACCACGTCCACTTATGTCTATCGAGCTATTATCTGCTACTTTTAGCGAATGATGTGCTGTATTATTGGATTTGGTATGGGATCAGGTAGTTCTAGGCTTGGGTAGTTTGGGGACATAGGTATAAAGTTTCACATGTCCTATGTTTGTACAAGCATTGGATGTGATTAATAATTGCGTGTGCACTAGCCTGTGTCTGTTTTCTTTCCTATATGGAGCCGACATGAATGGTACGAGTTCAGAAGAGCTAACATCCCCGCCAGTTGTTTGGCTAGCGTTGACAGGGATGTGGTGGATAAAAATCATTAGTACCTGATGATTCCCATAATTTATCACTCCGCTCTATGCTTAAGGGCACTGAGCGTGTCATTGCATGGGTTTCATTATATGCATTGCGGCGCCATGGCTTAACTCCCAGAAGACTTGGGTCGAATATTCTGTCAAAGTTTGTTTGTGCGTCATATTTCGAAGACCCAGAGTGGTTGGGGGCTGAGCTCTGAGTGTTGCCACCTGTACCATTTTGCGTGATGGTGTTGCTACACTAGCTATTTGTGTGGACTTCAGTCTAAATTGGCATGTTATGCGAGTATGTGTCTACGTTATTGACCGTGTAGGGTTTGGTCTTATTTCTGTTTTAATTGCGGTTTTTAGCGTCTGTTTCACTTCCAATGTAGATTCTTCTTAACAGTTTGCAAATATAAGGAATTTTTTACGAGTGGTGTATTTCAGCATATTTTATCACCAAATACTTGCTTAGATTTCGTATTACGGTTATGAGAGGATAGTGTGAACTTCTGAGGTGCGCTGGCTGTTGTCATTGTGCTTTCGGAGACACGTCTAGATCCACTACTGGGGATAGGATGTTCCACCGGGAGAGGCATTATAATCATCTAGCCCTTCGGCTGATTTCGTGTTCTGTTGAACTAACTTTGTGAAGAAAGAGGGGGAAGAGGTTGTGAGTACTGCCACTTTTTCCACGGATTTAGCTATTTTGGTAACTTTAAAAGTACCATTCATTTTATGATTGGGTTTACTTACGCAAAGTTAAGATCTCCTGTCTACAGAACTCCGACCAGAACAAGCTAGATTCAGGAAAGGCAAATCATGTACTGACCAAATTGCAACTCTACGCATCATCATCGAACAAAGCATGGAATGGCAATCAAACCTCTACCTCAACTGCATAAACTTTGAGAAGGCCTGCGACAGCGTTGGCCGCGAAGTAATTTGGAAACTACTCGAGTGCTACAGTGTACCCCAAATATTCATCAACCTTATTCAACAGCTGTACAACAACGGAACATGTCAAGTGATCCACAACAGAAAACTCAGCGAGGCATTTGGAATAAACACAGAAGTCAGACAAGGGTGCTGGCCTATTATCACCAATGATATTCCTAATTGTGGTGGACTGAATTATGCGTCAGACAGTTGGAAACGAGAAGACAAGGGCCGACGTGAAGAACCTAGAAGTCCTGGATTTCGCGCATGGATGATTTATGTTTGATGTCACACACACAAAATCGAAGACTTACAAGTGAAAACCGACAAACTGGTCGAAGAAGCAGCCGGCGAAGACAGGACTCCAAGTGAACATAGACAAGAGGGAGGTTACGAAAATAAGCAACCAACAGCAGCAACACCCAGCGCCAATCACCATCAACGGGAGGAATTTGAAAGAGGTTGCTTCATTCACTTATCTAGGGAGCATTGTTTCACCTACAGGCCAGAGGAACGGACGAGGATGTCAAATCGAGCGAGAATCGGGAAGGTGAGAAACACGTTCATCAACCTGAAACCAATCTGGAAATCTTCGTCACTCAGCATCAACAACAAAATTAGGATTTTCAATACCAACGTCAAGTTAGTCAGCTCTCCTATACGGATCACAAAGAATATTTCCAACGGCCTGTTGCAGACCTTTATCAACAACTGTCTTCGCTAGCTCTATACTGAAGATCAGATGGCGCGGCCGGAAAGAATTACCAACAAGAAACTATGGGAACAAACAAAATAAGAACCAATCACCGGCCAACAAATATGCAGGAGAAAGTGGAGATGGATTGGACACTCATTGAGGAGGCCGCTTGGTGACATCGCGCGCCAGGCCCTCGAGTGGAACCCGAAAGGGAAGCGACGAGTGGGACGTCCAAGGGTGACATGGAGGAGATCGTGTGAAGAGGAGTTGATAGAGTATGGACTAAAATGGATGCAGGTGAAAAGTACAGCAAAAGACCGAAGCAAGTGGAGACGTGTAGTTGAAGTCCTATGTTCCACTAGGAACCTAAGGGAACAATAATAATTTTTATTTTATTTTTATTTATTTTTTGATTATAGCTTGATTCCACATCGTATTTTTGGCACAAGTATGGAAATTTCAGCGTGGATATCGGTGGCCCAAAATTCGCAGGCCAACCATAGATATCAAGTGTGCGTCGGCGTGGGCCCGAACCCCGGACCATGTGCATGGTCGGCGAGAGTCCTAACCACTGTGCCACCGACGCACTAAAAAATGGTCCGGCGAGGCGGATTCGAACCACCGACCTAATGTCACAAACTTAGTCAAGTAGTCTTAAGTAATCTAAAGACATCAAGTGATTAGTACTAAAACAGAAAGATCTTGGAAACAGGAATAGTGTTCTTAAGAGTAAGCGACTCAGAAAATGTAAAGGTATATTTTATAATAACACGCACTCTAAATGACCAATTCCTGCATAAATATATATCGACAGAAAGATGGAGTAGCCGTGGGGTATCCTCTTGGTCCATTACTTCCCGACTGTTTAATGGTATACTTAGAATCAAGTAGTAAAGTGGAGGGCATGTGTGGTCGTGCTAACTCCTCTTTCGCCTGTGGCGCTCTGAGTGGGACTGTGGCATTTTCGCCACCCTAAGTACGATGCCTTTAGCAATTTTCAACCCCTCATTACCAAGGATATGATAAACAACACACCTAGTTTCTTATCTTGCTTTTCTATTACCTTTTTTGTTATGTGGTTTATCATTTTGCCCACCTTGGTTACTGATTCTCTGCCAAACTTGCCAAGGTTCATGGTTCTCCTTAGGGTGCTCAGGGTTGTAATTTCACAGACATGAGGGTTTATCTCACCATTCAGTACTGATAGATCAGATATACTGGCCAAATTTTCTAAAAATCCTGCATTCATAGATTTACTATACCTTATTTCTTGTATCTCAGTCTCTAGCTCTTCTACAGGCAACTTTGGTCGTTCGATTTCTGAAGTCGGTGTTGAAGCTCGAACTGGTGTCTGAAGGTTGACTCGTAAATTAGGTAAAGTAAAGGGATCTACGTCAGAATCAGTTGTTGTATTTGTAAAAGCGATGTTTCCACTAGTCGTCAGAATATTTTTATTCTCAGTTCCAGCCGCGTTAGATAGTAATATAATAATATATATTTATGCCTATCTATGCAGGACACACCGGTAGTACAGGCATGGATAAGTGCTATTTACATTACATGAATTTGATTTGAGGTGAAACTACAAGGTTGCTGTCCTCTGTGACAGCTTGTGTGTACAATCTGATAACTATTCATTCAATGGAGCACATCATGAAATATAGAAATATTGTCTTCGCATTAACAAAAAAACCCAAGTATGCGTTTGATGGATTACAAATATTTGGGAAGAAATATAGCTTGAAGTCAATCTCTCCATATAACTTAGTTGTGTGCACCATCGTATCTTGTTCTTGTTTTGTGTTCAAATTAGGTATCAATTTAATATGAGTGATTTATTTGTGTGATTTTGTCATCACTTTTATTGCAATTAACACCAGACGTGAATTGTACTGAATGCAGATTAATATTGGTTATTATAACGCAGGTTTGTTTTACTGCACCCACGTCGGCCAATGCCTCCATTTGCCACTGCATGGTTTTTCCGTACGAGTACATGTACGGTGACCTTGTCTCAAACACAAACACAGTCACAGATCTCGGGATAACATACTCAGATCTTACATTTACTGAACATGCAAATAAGGTGGTATCTGATTGTAAACGTCTAACCGGCTTTGTGCTACGCAACTTTTACACTCCAGAAGCCAGATTAGCCATATATAAGATATGCATTCGCCCCAAACTTGAATACTGTGCCCACTTATACAGTAGCTTCAAGTCGGCAGACAGAAAAAAGGTTGAAAGTGTCCAAAGATTCCTTACGAAACGCATATTAGGCTATGGTCAGCAAATAGAATACCTTGACAGATGTATTCGACTGGACTTAGAGCCCTTATGGTTAAGGAGAGTGAAGTGCAATTTATTTCTCTTATTCAAAGTTATAAGAAAGCACTGTAACAGTAACTCGTCCATAACCTGGGCTAATCCTAAATCGTATGGACTACGCAACCACAACTACCTTCTCAAGGTTAACACCCATAAACTCAACACTAGAGCTAACTTCTTCACCATTAAATATTGCAAACTTTGGAACCAACTACCCTCTGAGATAAGATCCTGTGAAAGGCCTGACAGTTTCAAAAGGAGCCTAGAAAAACATATAAACATGTCCACCCTAGCCCGCCTCAAAGATCTCAACTGCTGGTAGAGTGGAGAGACAATGGCTTTTCAATATTTAACTACGGAAAGTACACTAGTCCCAATACCAATATAATAACACTTAGTAATTATGTAGGTTCAATACTTGAAATTCGATTGTCATTAAAATACTTAAAATGATTAAAATAGCTATGCGGCAAGTGTTCTCTTGCTTTACCATGCTTGTTTCCCTTATAACACTCAGTTATTGAGCCTAATGTATTCTTTGATAATACGAATTATGACACTGACTATGCTCTTATTATACATAGATTGATTTACTTTACGATTACCTGTAGTACTAACTACCCTTCTGTAGTATTGTTAAACAAATGCTGAAATTTTGTTGGTTCTGTTAATATCTTTTTATAATATGTTTAGACACGTTACTTTGCAATGTCAGATGTCTACTATATACAAGACTGTCATGATAATTTAGTACACTAAGTCCTGCCAACCGACCTTACCTTCAGTTCATACTACCTATATTGATCCCTAACTATATTGTTCTGCTGAATCTTGCTTCACTATTCACAAAACCTATTCTTTTTATTCTTTAAGGTTCTAACTTCTTGTAAAGTAATCTGTTCATTAGGACGCATGCATACATATATAATGTTCATAAAGATGTACGCGGAGACCTATTGGAAGCACTCATTAAGAAAGCTAGGGAGATGGAATATGAGGTACGAACATGTCTGGTACCAAGCAATTTATTTGCGGTAGCCATAATAATCATAGTCTCAGAGCTTAACATCAAAAAAGGAGGGAGGGTGGCGTTAGCTGATCAGTAGATATGGTGGGGGTCACTAAGGTGAATCGCCCCATTCTGCAGGAACAGCAATACACAAATTAAAGGCTCGAGATATTTCTGATTTTTATGAGGGCTTAGATCTTTATCTTGAAAAAGATAATAATGAACGCCTTGACAGATCATGCTTCTACCTCTAAATATATACTATTCGCCCAGCCTATTGTTGAGATGCGACCATGTGGGATGTGCACAGATTTATGGGGCATCTTATAAACTAACTTGCTGTCCATTGACTGATCTTTAAATACCACTTCACAATGTCTTATCTCATTCATTTTCCAATAACGTCTTTACTTGATCCTCATTATATTCCATTAAACCTAACATTTTACAGCTCTTTATGACTTATTATATTCCTACTCTCTGAAGGGTACGGTTGTACATTAAATGCACAAAAAGGTATAAAACAAAAACAACTGGCACAACTGAGGATAAATGTATTAAAACCAAAATTGGACATCATGATAGTACGAGGTATATGTGTTGCATTATACATTGCAAATGAACGTTGTCAGCCTAGGGAGTTTTCTTTTTTTAATGCATTTATTAATGATACTTGCACTTACCTATTTCATTTCAATTTAATGATTCACCTCAGCACTTTTACTTTTCTAAAACAGCTTTCAATCCCTTGTAAACGTTGTACTTACCTCAATATTGGTTGGTTATCGTATGCCGACAACCACGGGATGAAAACGAAACGAAGTCGATTTTCCCGCTCAACCTGGAGGACAACTGTACAATTCAATAACTATACTGCCTAGTTCAGACAATGTGTATTTATATATATATCAAATATTTAACTGTTGAAACATTATTAACTTGTAGACAATCTACGATTTGATATTATATCATACTTGACCGTGCCTGTAAAAATGGCATGCATTTTCATGTAAATTTATATGTTTATATGAGAATATACATTATTATTATTATTAAGTGGATTAACACGTAGAATGCTATATAAAAACCATTTTAAATCGTTGACGGTGCTTGTATAAGATGCTGTGTAGCGTCTTGTTATGGTGACAGTGGATTTTATCATGAATGCTGAGTCATTACTAGCCAACCCTTGAAGAATGATATATGAGTAAATGATCTGGAGCCCAGCTTCATTTCAGTTTAAATGGAGGGTTGTTCGTGCTGGACCAGAAGATAAATAGAAGAGTAGGCGCAGCAGCAGAATACCAGAAAGAGAAAGCACATTATCTGCCCATGGTATATCAGCCATTGTTCATATATTTAAGCTCCACTATGTAGCTAGTACCAATAACACCTGAAGACATTCAGCAGAGCTCAGTGTCATCCCCAACAGTGGTGATTTACCTCGGGATACCTGGACACCATTTAGCAGTCTAAACAGATTTACAAGCTGGAAGTCAAGACCCTGTTTACCGTACAGATTAGGCCATCGTTCCTGATTAGACGGTACCCACTGCTCGGGTAGAGTGTTGCTGCATACTCTCGTGTTGAGCAGGATGAAGTATTCTGATCTGCTGATCTCGGACTCAGGTTTGGTCCGTAGCCTCTTCTCTTCTTCCCTGAGGTCAGTAACCTTGGCCTCCTTCGGTTTGTCTTTCACTACGCAAACTAAGTCTCAACCGTATACAAGTTGCCCTTCAGCAATGCTGGGGTTCCCGGTTACTCCAACCACTACGTCTGCGAAGTTTGTACTAGATGTGAATTTAAGTGACTTCTGCTTCTGTGAATTCACGCTGCTAGTCATTTGGTCCGGCGTACGATGTATACAGTTTCTGGCTACTTCTGGTGGCGTGATATTTTCTTCTGGTGAAACACTGTTTGAGAATGCGCCAACATAACAACTCGGGCATATGTACCAGAGCCACCGGCATTGGTTAATTCACAAAGTTAATCTTCTCTTGCACTCCTCCAGTCCAATAACTAAATCTACCGCTGTCATCCATTACAACCTTAGAAATCATGACAACCTAGTTGCTGTAGAGAACCGTCGGATTTAAATGCGGTACAACTTCCTCCTAAATAAGTTTTCAGTCATTTGAAATAGATTACCGGCTAATGTACGTGACGCAAACACACTTCCAGTATCCATTTCATCAGTCATCTGACTCCTGGAAGATGACGATGCTCTCCAGCGTCTGACTCCTAGACCGTCTTTTTCAACCCACATAGGTATTACGAGTTAACTAAACCTATGAATTAACGTCACCTAGTTAATAATAATAATATACTTTCATTTTGTACTTGAGGAACGCCAGTTTACAGGCATCATCATTATGATAAATTACATATACGTTTAGCAATCATACTTAATAATAATGTTCTAATAAAATACACATGTTTCCTACCTGTGTAGGACACACCAAATGTACAAGCATGGATAAGCATTATTTAATTTCATAAATTTGGTCTGTGGTTAAATTACATGGTTGCTGACGCTTTTGTCCTTGCTTTGTGGGAACAATATGATAACCAGTCATTCAATGGAGCACATCATGAAATATAGAAATATTGTCTTCGCATTAACAAAAAAACACAAGTATGTTTTTGTTATGTACTCGTCGCCAAATTATTGTTATGTACTGGTCGAGAATTTAATAGTCCTGACGCAAGAAAGACGGAAATCAGAAGACCACTAGGTTTGCGATGATACTTCTATATTCCAAACACAAGGAGAATCAATACCACACAAGAGTGTGAGAGCAAAATATATATGAATGTCCGAACAAGTGTGTGAACAAATCAATAGACAGTCTTAACATGATTGGCTAATTATAATGGAGTATCGATCCATATATACATAGCAAAATATAGCAGACATGTCAACAAACACACATATTACATATAATATAAGGGGAATATACATTGTCAAAGGAGACAAGTTCATCAAAGTGAAATGGTCACAGACTAAGAGAGCAACAGAAAGAGAGACAACCATACACACACACATATATATGGATACATATTAGTTTTGGATGGATTAAAAATACTTGGGAAAAAATAAAGCTTGAATTAATTCCACGATATAATTTAGGTGTGTACAAATGCGAATCTCATTTTTGATTTATATCCAAATTGGGTAATAAGAAAGCTATTGTTACAGATACGATCAGTTATGTTATAAGCTACAATCGTGACGTTGTATTACAAATTAATACTTTTCCATTGGTATAAGAGTATATTCCACAAATGTAATCCAGGTTGCGTCGTGGGGAAAGTTAATTCGTTATTACCTAGGCAGCTGAAAGATACGAGACCAATAATGTTTGCAGATCATTTGTCATTGTAAATGGTCACAAATCCACATTATTCATTCTCATTCAAAAAGTCAAATGGAAGCTAAAATGGTGAAAGAAAAAAAACAAACAACAGCAACGCAAAAGAAAGCAAGAGGAGTCCTTAAGGAGTGATTAATAAACATATACATATATATTCTGTCTAGTAACTACGGTTATTTTTGTTCACTAAATAACTAGTCCCGTTATGCTAACTTTTACATTATGTGTGAACTAATATTACTGTCCTGTGTAGAAATTTTTATCATCTAGTTCCAATAATATTAAAATTTATAATTGTAGTCTGTTGTAACTACACATTTAATGAACTTAAAATATCTATGTAGGGTGAAAAAGAAGGTGTAAGAGTCAAACGTAAAGTGCATTGTCATCTTTGAGCAGTCTGGTGACTGAGGAGATGAACACTGGAAGTGTGTTTGCATCGCGCACATTAGCTGGTAGTCTATTCCAAATGACTGAAAACTTATTTAAGAAGAAGTTGTACCGCACGTAAGTCTGACAGTGCTCCATAGCAGCTAGGTTGTGATGATTTCTAAGATTGTAACTGATGACAGCCGTAGGTTTAGTTATTGGCTCGGAGGAATGCAAGAGAAGATTAGTTAGCTTATAGTAAAAGATAAGGTTTAGCTTAAGACGTCTTTTCCAGAGTGGTTCTAATCTTAGTCTTTTGCATCGCTCATGGTATTCCAGACCACTTTCTAAACCAAGAGTTCTTGAGGTAAACTGCCGTTGCACTCCCTCTAATTTAAGCTTGTCATTTTGTCTGAGTCCGCTAAGAATAAACGGGCAGTATTCTAAGATAGGTCGGACACATACTTTGTATAATAAAACCCTAGTTTCACAACAAAAGAAATTGCGTGTTATGCATCCTATCAGCCTTCGTGTTTTACGTCTGGCATAATCAGTCTGTTCAGCGAACGTTAGGTTACTAGAGTATCTAATACCGAGATCTACGACTGAGTTGAGCTTAGCTAGTTTTCGCCCATTTATTTCAAGAGTCAGGTAAAGGTTACTGTTGCCGAATCAAATCCAGCCGCATTTGTCAATTTTAAAATTTAGACGGGATCCAGCACACCATGTTGCGGGGCTACTTAGTTCGAGATGTATTTTTGTAACAATATCGCTTAATTCATGAGTGTAGCAGGAGTAGACGACTTTGAGGTCGTCAGCATATAGGAATGGCCTGCCTGAGGTGAAGCACTTGCAAATGCTGTTAATGTAGACTGTGAATAAAAGTGGACCTAGGGCACTACCTTGCACAACCCCACTTGAGATCTGCCTAGGATGAGACAATACAGATCCAACTTTGGTTATCTGTACCCTGTTGCTTAGAAATGATTTCAACCAGTTCAGTAATGGGTTGCGAATTCCACGTGAGTACAGCTTCTCAAAGAGAATACTGTGAGACACCATGTCAAATGCCCTAGATATATAGAAGTAGAGAACAACGACTAGCTTACGTGCTTCGCCACCACTAGTGATGCAGTTGAAAAAGTCGAAGTGGCAAATAACGCAGGATCTATTTTTGAGAAATCCGTGTTGAGACCTTGTAACAAGATCTTCCCTAAGTAGGTAGTCTGACAATTGATCTTTTACAACTTTCTACATGATTCGTGAGATAACTGGGGTTATATTTATGGGTCTGTAATTTCGGACGTTTGCCTTATCGCCATATTTGTAATGTGGAATTATGAAGCTAGTTTTCCACTCACTAGGGTAGGTGCCAGTGTCCATAGATATTGAGAAGAATTTAAGAAGTAACAAGGGTATATCACACCCACTGTTTTTGAAAATTATCGAAGCTAGGCCGTCCGGTCCCGTACTAGTGGAAAGTTTAAGGCTTTTAATTGCTTGTACTATTAATTCATTAGTGAACACAATGCTTCCAAGGGAAGAGCTAGTAAAGGGGCGGTTTCACCGGGCATATGTGTTTGTCAATGCAGTTGAAGATTGAACGATCAATTCATGGTTGTTTGCTCAAAACCAACTTCCCCAATTTTCGCGGAGGCATCAATACGACAGTCATCGTCTCATCGGTCGCTGTTCAGAAAGAAGTCAGGAGACAACCATCAGAAGTAATTTTGTGATTTATTATTGTAATATTTGTTCACAGACCCTAGTAAAAACATTATTTTTATATGTTGGTGTAACAATAAAGAATCCTCGAGTGGCCAATCGGTCTTTTGGTTTTTTCGTCCGTTATTACTAAGCGTTTCTGAAAAACTGCAAGGAACAGCGTGGGCCCGAGCGTAGCAAGAGCTGGGCATTAACGGTTTATGAGACGTGGCTGACAGTTTCTGATGGTAGAAACAGATTCTGGCGGATTCAGATAGTTGGTAACAGTTTGGATAGTCACCGTTCATCTTTCCTGGTGCCGGTCAAGTCCTCTTTGAACAAGCAATATCTGGAACTTTTTTGGAATTGGGCCAAGTTCAACAATGCCTGGGTCAAAGAAGGGACAGAGCGTCTTGGATGCAAACAGGAAAGTAAGTCATGGTGACTTGTCTGTTACTTGTAACGATGTGTCTGATGTTAAGCATGACATGGTTGATGTTACTGTTTCGCCGTTCAGGGATAATAGGAACATCAAACTCCCTAAATTTGAACCACGGTGTTTTGATGGAAACCCGGCTGATTATTTACAATTTGTAAAGGAGTTTGAGATCATGCTGAGTGGTTTTTTATTAACTGATGAAATGAAATTGATGTATTTGATGAGATATTGCACTGGAGATGCTGCAAGAGCTATACAGTGCTGTAAGCTCATGCCCCCTAATGAGGGATACGCTGAGGCTATGAGCATATTACGTCAAAGGTTTGGAAGACCTTCAATGATTGTAGGGAAATTATTCGAGGCTGTTAAGGGTAACGGCAGTCAGCTTCAAGATGACTCCAAGGCACTTACTGAGTTTTTAGATAATCTTATGACTTATAAGAATACCTTGATTTCGATGAATTGCATGAGTGACCTCAACTCGAGTTTTATACTAGAAGTAATAGCAAGACGTCTACCTACTCGACTGCAAAGGAAGTGGGTGAAGATAAGCTCCCGTATGGAGGATGAGGGTATCGAGCCAAAGTTTGATGATATCCTGAAACTGGTAAAAGATAGCGTCAATCAATCTATGAGCAAGTTTGCCAGTCTATTAGATCTCACCCCTAGAATAGAGCAGTCTGAGGGTAAAACGCAATCATTGATGACGAATAGGCCTCAGAGAGGTGGATATCGAGAAGGCTCCATGATGTCTAGTAATGCATATAGACCTAGTGAGTGTAACAGGTTTCGTAGTACATCCTCAACAGATAAGTTACAAGATGCAAGACAAACACGGTTGTGTTTTACACGTTTGCAAGAGGTGCATACAGAGGTGAACTGTGAACCAGTGAGCAAGTTCAGTGATAAGCTAAATGTAAACTCCAGGCCTGACTCCGAATTGTGTGACGATAACGGTGCGGTCAAGAAGTCTGTAGTTGCAACTGGTAAGCCATTGTTGAATAGAGTGTCACAGAATAGAGTTACTGCTTCAGAGTGGAGTTCTGACTCCACAAGTTTACAAGGTATTACTAGTCAGAGTGAAGATATAAAACCTTTAATGATTTGTGAGGAGGAACCAAAATTGTCTACTTCTGTTATTAAAGAGTTTGAAAATGATGAAGTTGACGGTAAATTGAATATTTGTGATAATGATCATGATAATGCAGATTTGTCTTTGGTTGATCATGATGAGATGAGGGATATGCCTACTACTGCTAAGTTAAATAAAGGTTCTGTACAACTACAACGTGAAGTAGAATTGAACGCAGATGCAGTTCCAGAAGGTGTGCATACTTGTGAGACAGTCAGTGTAATTGATCAGCGTGTAGCCCACCTATCATCAGATGATAGTGCTAAACCCGAACTAGTAGTGAAAGACAGCAGTGGTGGTAATCTTGCAGTTGGACAACTATCTGAAAGCCGAACAACAACAGCTTCTGATCCACTGCTAAGTTCATCACCTTGTGTCACTCAGTCATCGTTGGTGTTTTCATCCACAATGAAATGGACGTCCATGAACTCACGTGCCTTATGCAATGACTATGATAGTATTGGTGCGTTTGAAAAGACGAAAGATATTGCTCAGTTTAGTGAGAATAAGCCAAGTGTAAACGAGAGAGTAATTGTTAAATTGACTTGCATGAATAAAGGCATTTCTAGTTTCAAGTTACTATTTGAATGTTATTATCTTTGGTGTAAATTACTCTGTTTCTACACTTGGTTGATGAGATATGTCGTGTGTTTGTTGGTCATCTATATTCTACGATACAATGACATGGGCGTGTTGCCGTTCAGATTTGAGGATATAGCTCATAGAAGGAAGTTAGCAAATGAACTCTGCGACGATTTTCCAACCTAGGGCGTCAACCTGAGAAGGGTTGTAGGCGTACTGCTGTAAGTCCTACAGTTCTTCAAAGGGTAGCGCATCAATGAGCAGTCCAATGTGCTTGGTGTGTGATTTTGTACATATGTTCATATTGCATATACTGAATTGATATCATGTCATCTAGCTGTTGGTAATTCTGTTTGTGTCCGGACGACTTCCACTTGGATCATCAACCTGAGAAGGAATGTAGGCGTACTGCTGTAAGTCCTACAGTTCTTCAAGGGTAGTTTGTCATGGCAGAATCCACAACATTTGATGTGTTGATTGTACATATGTTTGTGTTAAATAATTGTGTGAGTTCCAATTGATGTAATTGTTGGTTAATCTTGTTTGTGTCCGGACATTCCACAACTTACAATCGTCAACCTGAGAAGGGTTGCAAGTGTACTGGTGTAAGTCCTGTGATTCTTCAAAGGAATTCCATCGAGACATGATCTGCGAGTTTGTTTGTACTGTTTGTATATATGTGTGGTGTGTCATATCAATTGGTGTTTTTGGATTCATTGTGTTTACTTGTTGTTTTCGTACCTTGTTGTTATTGCATAATTTTGTTAAAATTTTCGTCGTGATTACTTCTGAAGTTGTGTCCACTCTTCTACATCCGTGAATGAATTGATTGATGTTAAGGACAGCAGATGGGTCGTATACGCCGGGGAGGCTATTGCTGAGAATGAAATGCACACGGAGATAATTGTTAGCTGTGGTCCCACACGCCGGGGAGAAGGAGTGTAAACGACTGAGGCTCGCATACGTCATCGTTACTAGAATTGAGGCAGAATGAGTGACAAGCGATTGCAGTGGTAATTGGTAGTGAGTAGATAAGAGGATGAGCGTAGAGTATCGTGAGGTACTGCCATGGTCACGTTGCATTCTGCAAGAGTCATTCTAGCAAGTGGCGGTTGCGTTGCAAGATGTCAAGAGGATGCCTTTAACTGGAGGCGCAGGTCGTCATTGATGTGTGAGATTGTGCTGTGGGTATGCTTGTGGTGTGTTGGCTTTTCTGTTTGTTTTCCATTTCAGCTCTGTCCGTGTGACCCAGGTTCTCGCAATGGCATCCAAGTCAACGTGTATTGGTCGTGAAGGAAAAAAGGGATGGATCCCTTTTTTGCCGGGGAGTGTCAATGTAGTTGAAGATTGAACGATCAATTCATGGTTGTTTGCTCAAAACCAACTTCCCCAATTTTCGCGGAGGCATCAATACGACAGTCATCGTCTCATCGGTCGCTGTTCAGAAAGAAGTCAGGAGACAACCATCAGAAGTAATTTTGTGATTTATTATTGTAATATTTGTTCACAGACCCTAGTAAAAACATTATTTTTATATGTTGGTGTAACAATAAAGAATCCTCGAGTGGCCAATCGGTCTTTTGGTTTTTTCGTCCGTTATTACTAAGCGTTTCTGAAAAACTGCAAGGAACAGCGTGAGCCCGAGCGTAGCAAGAGCTGGGCATTAACGGTTTATGAGACGTGGCTGACAGTGTTTTTAAACTAAAGTTTGCAAACCAATCACTGAAAAGTTCACAGATATTGGCAGGCTCATTGTAGATTACTTTGCCGCGAAGCAAGTAGGGGATTTCCCTCGCCGACTGCATTCGTTTTTTAAGAAGTGCTGTTAATTTGTAAACTTTGGAGGTACTTTCGAGTGCCGTTAACTCTTCGTCGAGGTCGAGCGTAGGCGCTTGATGGATTCAAGAGACTCGTGGATTGAGAGCAGTTGTGATATATCCTTAGTGGAATAGTGCTGTTTCTTCAGCTTCCTTAACTTCACGCGGTGTGTCCTTGGAATCTATTCAGCTAGGTATCTACTTAATTTCACTATTTTCTTTGGAGCAATAGTATCTAGACAATAGGGTAACATTCCTGTAAAACAGGGACACTACAGCCTCCAGGGAGTCAGTGGTAAAATAGTCATCCCATTGACAGAGTCGAGTGAGTTGTTGGAATAATCCCCAGTCTGTATATTTGTAACTACGACATATTGTGCTTCCTGAATCTTGTTTGTTTCCTGTATTTAGTGGTGAGAAAGGCAGAGTACCATTCTATGGTCACTACTGGAAAATCTATTACCAACATAGGTGGAGACTGGGATTGTGTCATGACAAAACACAAGGTCCAACATGTTGTCACCACGAGTAGGTGTCTGGGCGTGTTGTTGCCATCCATAACAGTCGATAGTGGCAAGTAATTCGCCGAAGCGTTGGGGGCCGGAACTAGTTAACCAATTGACTTCTGGAAGATTGAAATCCCCTGCAATTATTTTGTAATTAGCACTAAACGAGGATGCGTGTGCAAACGATTTAGCTAATAACGCATCAGTTTCTTTTGTTGCGCTTGGTGCTCGATAAACGCAGCCTATGAGAAGTTTGTACTTATCTACATGTAAGACAACCCAGAGTGAGTCAGGTACATTATTCATTATTTCATCTTCCACCTTAGTGACTACGAATGAGCTATGTATATATATGAGACATCCTCCACCACGCTTGCAATCTCTATCTGCACGGTGTACAGTGTAATCATTGATACCTATGTGCACATCAAGTACAGAGGATAAGAACCACGATTCAGTATTCAAAGCCACAGTAGGCCTGGAGATCAATAATAATGTCCTTAGTTCAGATATCTTAGTGATTAAGGAACGTGCATTAATTAGCAATATCCTGAATAAGTCACGGGATACTACAAACTGGCTTAAAATGTCACCATAACCTAAATCTATTTGTGCGTCAGCACCGCATTAGTTTATGAATGAAAGGGGGTTCGGACTGGGTGTTTGTACATCGAGGTTGGAGTGCAATGAGGTTGTCCTAGGTGCCATGGGTCGTACCAGTGATTCCGGACACCTGGAAAATTTACCATGTGTTCCTGTATATAAGGGTAGTAGAGGTTGGGCCTAGGTTGACGGTTAAAAACCATAGCATTAAAAGGTCTACCCATCCAACTGCTATTCGTCATACTGGTACACACCTTCGTGTTGTTTTTATAACTTAAAGGGAATTGTGAGGGAAGGTGCTTTGGCTGCAAGAGTTTAGGGGTCTTGGAGCCTGACTTTCTATAAGGTGGAGCATGCGGAAAACCTCCAGATATACTTATGTTTCGAGAGGAGTTTTTCATAACAAGTGATGGTTTGTTGACACTCCTACTCTCAGCAGGCTTATTGAATACAAAGCATTCTTCCCCATCATTAGTCTCAACCCTGCGAAATCTGTTCATCATGGTGAGGTTACTACGTTTGGGGGGAAATTTCTTAGAACAGCTTGCAGAAGTTCTAGCTATTTTAACATCTTTCCATGAGGCTTTATTTACAGGGGTACTGGTATCTAAATCAGTTCCTAGTTCCATTGGGAAGCGTGGTTGTTGTGTAGTTTGCTGAATGCTAGTTTCAGCACTAGGTGATTGTTGCTGTGCACGATCCTTTTTTGGTAAATCTGAGCTAGAGGAGGTGACCAGGTTATTACTACGCATTATTCTGCGCTGACACGGTGTTTTATCCTGAGCTACGGTTATAGACTTATAACTGCTATTCAGTCTTAAGTGGTCCTGATATTTAGTAAACTTACTAGCATCAAGGGAACTAGCTCGCTAGTTTTTTTGGCCGGTCCCGAGCCCGGGTTGAGAATGAAGGGTTGGGCGTAGGGCTGGCAGCCACACACCACTAACCTTTTTAAACCACAAGAGAAAATTCAACACAAAAAATATATCGAAAATGAAAAACTTTAAATAAAAATCCTATTGTTCGCTCGAATCAGAGGGGCGAAATGACGCGGGCTGGTGAAAGCCTTCGGGAAGCCAGTCAGCCAGTGTGCCTTCTCTCGATGCAAACAAGAACAGGAATGGGGACGTGGAGTAACTGTACATTGTACTAGACTGGGAAGGCTGTCCAGGTAGCCAAAGAAAGGCAAAGATATGGCTTAGAGGTGCCAGCAAAATCAGAGAGCATATGAAACAGATGTGAATTATAAAAACCGACAACTGGAGAGTCGGTTAATTACTCAAGGCCGATCACTCAGACGAAAACCAAGAGCACACTGAGGCAGTGAGTGGATATCATGATGCCACCAATATAAACCAAAGCCGTAATGCAGTGGAGGCCAATTCCATCCAGGATCATGTGAGTAAGATTCAATTCCAAAGGAAGGAATGTATCATATTATAAAAACCATATACCCACAAATACCGCAAAACAAGACAAGAAGGAATATTTTACAGATAACTACAAACAGCGATGGACAGCATCCCAAATTATGACATCAAAATCCTCATGGGTGATACGGGAGCAGAAAATACGGGAAAAGAACTCATGATTATTCGAGAGGCTTTCGGAGCAATGAATAAGAACGAAAAAGTATTCGCAGCCCTCTGCTTTTTCAACAATTTGGTGATCGGAGGGAGCGTGTACAAGGATATACACAAAGCAACATGGAATCCAGCTCAGGGACTCAACGCGAACCAGACAGATTTCACCTAAAAATCAAGGAATTGGAGACGCAGCCTGCTGGACACAAAGTTGAGAGGCGGAGAAGATGTGGGCTCAGACTATTATCTGGTTCAAGAAGCATTATGGGGAATCCGAAATCCGTGAAAACAAATAGAGACAGACCGAAATTCAGGTTCACCATTCAGAAACTGAGGGACACAACTACAAATGATGCCTTCACTACAGATCAAATCGTAGCAAAGTCGGAGACACTAAGTGGTATCATTGGGGAAACCGGCGCGGAAGGACATCGAAACCCTCTGAAGGTGACGTCCAAAGAAATGCGTAAAACTGTCTTGGGAGGAAAGGAGAGACAAGAGAGAGAAAGGCTGTCAACAGATACCTGGAAGAAGATAGAATAGCGAATAAGATGGTGGTGGAGAAGATGAATCGTTGCAAAGATGGACAACAGAAGGAGAACCTGGGTCCAATATAAACTGTTATGAAAAAAGCAGTAAAGAGTGCTAGAAAAGAAAAAACGACGATTCTACGACACACTGGCAACTGAAAAAGAACAGGCCACAGGCAAAGGAGATATTGGGACATCACATCAAATAACCATGTTGTCAACGTAGAGGAAGAATGAACGATCAATTCATGGTTGTTCGCTGAAACCCAATTCCTCCAGATTTTTCGTGGAGTCAGCAATCCAGCAGTCATCGTCTCATCGTTCGCTGTTCTGCGGAAGACAGAAAACTATCAGAAGTACTATCGTGATTTATTGTTATAACATTTATTCTTAGGCCTTGGACTTTTACACATGTCTCCGTCCGAAAAGGGATCAACCCAGATGATGAAAACAATAAAAGATTCTCAATGGAGCCAGTTTTCCTCGGAGGATAAACGAATCAAACAAGGAATAGGCTGATCGCTTTAAAGAACACTTGAATCAACCACCGACGGCAACTCACACAGAAATACCCCCAAGAACTCGCACACAACTGTCAGTGGACATCACTCCTCCAACATAAGAAGGAATCTTGACTGCTGTCAAGCTACTGAAGTCCGGGAAGCCAAGGCCATACGGCATTCCCCCCAAAGCACGGAAGATGACCCCAGATATTACGGCTGATGTTCTCACTGCATTACCGCAAAAAGTTTGGAGAGAAGCAAAAGTGCCTACTGATTGGAAGAAAGGCCGGCTTTATTGTGAAATTATTAGGCCTCTGCAAGAAATGGCGTCGAATAATGCTCTTGTCCCTGCCAAGGAAAATATTAATTCGCATCATCCTGGAGAGAATAAAGGATACGCTGGATACAAAACTCCGCCAACCGGAACAAGCTGGATTTAGGAAGGGTAAATCATTTTCCCATCAAGCTGCTACTCTACGCATCGTCATCACAGAACAAAGCATAGAATGGCGGTCAAACCTATACCTCAACTTAATCGACTTCGAGAAGGCCTTCGACAGACAGCATTAATCAGGAAGTAATTTGGAAAGAACCTCAACTTGGCGGCGTAACTCATGCCTTTGTCAACCTCATCCGGCAGCTGGCTACATGATAATGCCACATGTCAAGTGATCCACAACGGAAAACTCAGAGGGGCGTTCGAAGTGAACACATGAGTCAGACGGGACTGAGCATTATCACTGATGGTATTCTTAACTGTGATGGACTAGATTATGAGTCGGACTGTTGGAAGCGAGGACTCAGAAATACTCTGGACTACCCATGAGAAGACACTAAATACGGATTCCCGGCGCAGATGATATATGCCCAATGTCACACAAACTCGAAGACTTGCAAACGAAAACCAACAAACTCTCTGAAGAAGAGTTCAGCGAAGACAGAATTCCGGGTAAACATTTAGAAAGCTGAGGTGATAAAGATAACCAAGCAATAGCAACAACAACCAGCAGCAATCACCATCAACGGGGTAAGTGTAACAGAGATTGCAACCTTCACTTATCTGGGAAGCATCGACTTAACCACAGGCGGAAAGGGCGAAGATGTCAAAGTCGGAATCGTAAGGGCAAGATACACCTTCATCAATCTGAAACCAGTTTGTAAATCTTCCGTTCTCGACATAAAAAACAAGCAGGTCAATGCTTCTATACGGGTGAGAAAATTGAGCTGCGCGTCTTGGAAAGAATTCCAACAGGCCTGTGCAGGCTTTCATCAACGGCTACTCCCTTCGCTGGCTGGCTCCATACTGAAGATCAGATGGCCAACCAGAAAGAATAAGCAACAAGAAACTATGGGAACAAACCAACCAAGAGCCGATTGCTCAACGAATATGTGGAAGAAAACGAAGATGGATGAATTGGTCAGAGGCTGAGGAGGCCGTCGGATGATATCGTGTGCAATGCAGGCATTCGCTCGAGTGGAATCCCAATGGGAAGCGACGAGTGGGTCATTATTAGGAGGGTGATATGAAGGAGACCGTGTGAGGAAGAGGTGAAAGAGTTTTGTCAGTTGTGGACCCAGCCAAAGAGGACGGCAGAAAACAGAACAATATGGGGATTTGTTTTTGAAGCCCTATGTTCCACTCGGAAAACAGGGGAATCATAATAAATATAATAGTATAATAATAATAGCTTCATTCCAAACAGTATTTGTGGTATAGGTATGGAATTTTCGGCGTGCATTACAATATATTGCATCTAATTACCTCATGAATTTTATAAATAAAAAAATAAAAAGAACAGCGTTGCGTTTACATATTTAAACAATGCAACACAGGATATGATATATAAAATTAGTGTGTAATAGAAGATGACAAGTATTTATAGATATCCAGGAATCCCTTGTAAGTCAGTAAACCCACATTCATGATGTGGAACTCATTGAGAGAGATAAGGTTTTTCATTGTTCTTCATTTTTGACTGTGTTGTTGATAATAATTTGTCGGCTGATATTTTGTAACCTTGCACTCACATATTTTTTGTGATTCCAAGCATAAGAGTAATTGTAAATGGAAGCTGAGGTGAATAAAAATGACTGTAACACATTACAATGGTGGAAAAAGAGACTTCGTTGTTTTAACCACTCACTTCTAATTTACTTGACTTCGTCCTTGACCTTAACAGTGAGAACGGGAACAACTGGGGAACAGGTAATTCCAAGAAAGCACAGTAATTATTAGGTTAGTGTTGTTGAAGTCCATCACAAGTAATTAAAACGTGATTCTTGGTAACAAATTCGTATAAATAATGTGAAAAACATCATATTGTCACCACAAACCACTGCGGCCGATGTTGTCTGCCGGGGACCGAGCCACAGACCACTTAAGGTGTGGTTAGCGAGTCATCTACCGCTGAACCACTTTGAGGAATCAGACTGCCCTTTACCTACGTGTGAGTTATGTCTATGCTTAGCAATAATATTATATCCCACCAGGAATCATTAGGACGCTAGGTTTACTAATTCGTTGAAATGAAATAAACTAAATAACATTCAAATAGAGTATAATGAAAAATGCTCAGTTTTGATGTAACTACCTATTAAAGAAATCACTTTAAGAATTCAGTAATGCCTCACTTCTGCTATCTTCCAAATTCCATGGCGAAAATATACCGACAAGCAGGAGGAACAGCATCAGTGGGATTACCAATGTCCTCAATTGTATCAGGTATCTTTATTGATTGTTGAAAAAATATGGCTACTGGCACATTTCGTTCTAATTCGAAGATATGGCAGAAATATGCAGACAACTTCACAGTGTTAAGAGTAGAACATATATTTAGTTTCTTCGCGCATATAAATTCATTATTAGAGGGAATAAAATTTACGTTTGAATCTGAAAATGAACAAGGAAAACTAGATATGTTAGATTGTAAAATAAAACGAACAGAAGAAGGCGAACTATACACTAGCTTTTACAAAAAGCCAACGCACTCGTAACTCATCCGTTATCTGTAAAGAAAGACTTAATTAAGTGCCTAACAAACTGATATATAGCTTTAAGCAGTACATCGAAATATCTAAGTGATGAAATAAAAACAGGTGGAAGAAGCGTTGGTGCTTAGTAGCTATCCCATAAAATCCATTAGGAAAATCACAGCAAATGAAAAGTAGTAATAGGATTATTGATGATAACATAGGTAAGAAAGGATTTAAGACATTTACAGTTTTACCATAGAAGGAAGGGACATCTGAAACACCACATGGAATTCTTAGTAGAGTAGGAACTCACTTAGGGACAAGCTCTGTAGTTTAGGGTTGACGTTATAGATGTTCGCGAACAACAACTGAGTATATTAAAGCAAGACCTTATACCAACAACTATCTTATTTGTTTCTCGTGTACCAAAGCAAAGCAAAACACCACAATTGATTGTCCAAATTACGAGATGTCTTTTGGAAACAAATCGCGGATTGGAGCGGAAGTTAAGCTGGCCAGTTATCGTGCACGAAAGTGACACGACGGAGTACTAAATGGCGGGGATGCTTGACGGGAAGCCTTCAGCTAAACAAGTCAAATTAAACTCTAAGGGTCAGCATCCAATGTTCACTGATGATTCCTATGGTCACGATGTAATTCTTCTCGTAGACATAATCTATTCTTATGGTCAATAATTTCGGGGAATTATTTACCTCTACAGTAGGTTAAAAGATCCTATTGACCCAATTAGTCAAAATAATATAGTGTACAAAATACCTTGCAGTGACTGTGAGATCAACTACATAGATCATACCCGTAGAACAGGGTAATAAGATTATCGGAGCCCAAGAATTTGGTTAAGTGTAGAATGATTAATCCCATGAAGACGAGTAATTTAGGAAAAAAAACCAGGAGTTACAATGTGTGCGCTGGCACAATATGATTGGACAAAGATAATGTCCTAAGAAGTAATGTGGGTAGGTGGTGAGAGAGGTTGATTACTGAATCTTTGTTCATTGAATTCACGCCTAGTACGTGTAATAAGAATGACTCATCACCACTGCCAGAGATGCAGAAAATATTACTACTAATCAAATCAAGGGACAGAAAATAATAAAATTACATAAACAAAATTTAAAAGTTGTGTCTTGTTATGATTACAAGCAATGAAGTATTCGCGAAAAGTCATCATTAAATAGTACTTTATCACTGTGTGATTTTATCAAGTTGGTTCTGTGATGGAGTTGATGTGTGCTATGAGTATTAAACAAATACTTCATGAATATTCTTTAGATCAATATTTTCATCGGTAGTGATGAAAATATCACCCACATATTGCCTAAACATTTTGAATAAATATATATCTTGTATATTACTTGATTCTAAGTATACCATTAAACAGTCGGGAAGTAATGGACCAAGAGGATACCCCACGGCTACTCCATCTTTCTGTCGATATATATTTATGCAGGAATTGGTCATTTAGAGTGCGTGTTATTATAAAATATACCTTTACATTTTCTGAGTCGCTTACTCTTAAGAACACTATTCCTGTTTCCAAGATCTTTCTGTTTTAGTACTAATCACTTGATGTCTTTAGATTACTTAAGACTACTTGACTAAGTTTGTGACATTAGGTCGGTGGTTCGAATCCGCCTCGCCGGACCATTTTTTAGTGCGTCGGTGGCACAGTGGTTAGGACTCTCGCCGACCATGCACATGGTCCGGGGTTCGGGCCCACGCCGACGCACACTTGATATCTATGGTTGGCCTGCGAATTTTGGGCCACCGATATCCACGCTGAAATTTCCATACTTGTGCCAAAAATACGATGTGGAATCAAGCTATAATCAAAAAATAAATAAAAATAAAATAAAAATTATTATTGTTCCCTTAGGTTCCTAGTGGAACATAGGACTTCAACTACACGTCTCCACTTGCTTCGGTCTTTTGCTGTACTTTTCACCTGCATCCATCTTAGTCCATACTCTATCAACTCCTCTTCACACGATCTCCTCCATGTCACCCTTGGACGTCCCACTCGTCGCTTCCCTTTCGGGTTCCACTCGAGGGCCTGGCGCGCGATGTCACCAAGCGGCCTCCTCAATGAGTGTCCAATCCATCTCCACTTTCTCCTGCATATTTGTTGGCCGGTGATTGGTTCTTATTTTGTTTGTTCCCATAGTTTCTTGTTGGTAATTCTTTCCGGCCGCGCCATCTGATCTTCAGTATAGAGCTAGCGAAGACAGTTGTTGATAAAGGTCTGCAACAGGCCGTTGGAAATATTCTTTGTGATCCGTATAGGAGAGCTGACTAACTTGACGTTGGTATTGAAAATCCTAATTTTGTTGTTGATGCTGAGTGACGAAGATTTCCAGATTGGTTTCAGGTTGATGAACGTGTTTCTCACCTTCCCGATTCTCGCTCGATTTGACATCCTCGTCCGTTCCTCTGGCCTGTAGGTGAAACAATGCTCCCTAGATAAGTGAATGAAGCAACCTCTTTCAAATTCCTCCCGTTGATGGTGATTGGCGCTGGGTGTTGCTGCTGTTGGTTGCTTATTTTCGTAACCTCCCTCTTGTCTATGTTCACTTGGAGTCCTGTCTTCGCCGGCTGCTTCTTCGACCAGTTTGTCGGTTTTCACTTGTAAGTCTTCGATTTTGTGTGTGTGACATCAAACATAAATCATCCATGCGCGAAATCCAGGACTTCTAGGTTCTTCACGTCGGCCCTTGTCTTCTCGTTTCCAACTGTCTGACGCATAATTCAGTCCACCACAATTAGGAATATCATTGGTGATAATAGGCCAGCACCCTTGTCTGACTTCTGTGTTTATTCCAAATGCCTCGCTGAGTTTTCTGTTGTGGATCACTTGACATGTTCCGTTGTTGTACAGCTGTTGAATAAGGTTGATGAATATTTGGGGTACACTGTAGCACTCGAGTAGTTTCCAAATCACTTCGCGGCCAACGCTGTCGCAGGCCTTCTCAAAGTTTATGCAGTTGAGGTAGAGGTTTGATTGCCATTCCATGCTTTGTTCGATGATGATGCGTAGAGTTGCAATTTGGTCAGTACATGATTTGCCTTTCCTGAATCTAGCTTGTTCTGGTCGGAGTTCTGTATCCAGTGCATCCTTTATTCTCTCCAGGATAATGCGACTCAGGATTTTACTTGGCGCCGACAGGAGCATAATTCCTCGCCAGTTCTTGCAGAGTGAGGTGTAAGTCGCCCTTCTTTGGTAATTTCACGAGGTAACCATTCTTCCAGTTAGTAGGCACCTTTCCCTCTTTCTAGACCTTTTGCAGTAATGGAGTCAGCATGTCTGCATTAGTCTCTGGGTCCGCTTTCAGTGCTTCAGGAGGTATTCCATCTGGTCCAGCTGCTTTTTCAGCTTTCAGGAGCTTGATTGCATTCAAGATTTCGGCTTTTGTTGGAGGATTGGTGTCAACTTGCAGTTGTGTATGTGCTGTTGTTGGTATTTCTGGACGGGTTGCAGGTGGTGGTCGGTTCAAGAGTCCTTTGAAGTGATCCGCCAATTGTTCAACCTGTCTGTTTTCCTTGGTAATTGGGTTCCCTTGGCTGTCTTTTATAGGTTTCACTTGTGTTTCCCGGATAGAGACTTGGATATCTGATATAATGTCCTCAGGTTCCTTTTGCCTGCTGCCTTTTCAGTTTCAGTGGCCAGGTTGTCGTAGAATCGTCTTTTGTCCTTCCTAGCATTCTTCTTCACTTCTTTGTCCAGTGCTGTGTAAGTTAAACTCAGCGTCTCTTTCTCTTGTTCATCTTTGCATTGAATCATTTTCTCTTTCACCATTCTCCTCTCCTCTATTAGCTTCCAAGTGTCTGTTAAGAGCCATTCCTTGTCTTGTCTCTTCTATTTTCCTAAAACGGTTGAACACGTTTCGTTGAAAATTACCTTCAGAGTTCCAGTGGTCTTCCACGCCTGATTCTTCAGTGATGTCACGTACTGTTTCATGCTTTGCTCTGACAGTTGCAATGAAAGTGTCTTTTGTGGTTGTGTCCTTCAGTAATTGAGTGTTGAACTTGCATTGTAGCCTATCCCCAGCTATCCTCGAAGCTTTTAGCTGCACCTTGAAAGTCCCTTGTACTAGATAGTGCTCTGAACCCACATCTGCTCCTCTCCTCGACCTTGTGTCCAGTAGGCTCCGTCTCCACTTTCTTGAAATTGAGATGGAGTCTTTGGTTTTTGGTGTGTCCATCTGGTGAAATCCACGTCGTCTTGTGTATATCCTTGTGTTTGAACACACTGCCACCAATCACCAAATCATTGAAGGCGCAGAAGTCTGAGAAGAGGTTCACCATTGTCATTCATGTCACCGAGGGCCTCACGACCCATGGTGAGTTCTCTTCCTGTATTGTCTCCTCCCAGCTTCGAATTCATATCACCCATCAAGATTTTGATATCGCCATTTGGGGCGTTGTCCATTATTGCTTGTAGTTGTCTGTAGAACGCCTCCTTCTTTTCTTGTTCTTAGACGTTTATGGGCGCATAGCATTGGATGATTTTAACCTTCCTTCCTTTTGAGTTGAACCTGGCTGTCATTATCCTGGAGGAGATTGGTTCCCACTGCATGAGAGCTTTGGATGCTGTTGGTGACATCATGATGGCCACTCCTTCGATGTGCTCGTGATTGTCCTCTGGGTGGCCAGAATAGATTATTGTCTCCCCAGTTGACAGTTGGCACCTACCACACCCGTTCCATCTACTCTGGCAGATTCCCAGCACTTCTTTTCTATATCTCCTTATTTCTGCTGCTACCTGGGCGGCCTTTCCAGTTTCGTACATTGTACGAACGTTCCACGTCCTCATCCGTATTTTTTCTTTCATCGAAAGGAGGCACATCGGCTGACTGGCTTCCCGAAGGCTTTCACCAGCCTGCGTCATTTCACTTCTCCGATTCCAGCGAAAAATAAGGTTATTGTTTATGTTTTTAGAATTTTTAATATATTTATTCGTTGAAGTTTCTGTAGTGATTTGGTTAAGTTTTGGGGGGTGGAGTTGCTAGCACCACGCCCCAACCCTCCCTCTTTATCCGGGCTTGGGACCGGCTAGAAAACTAGCAAGCTAGTAGTCTAGGCGAGGCTAGAAAACTAGCGAGCTAGTAATCCAGGCGAGGTTAAGTCTGTGACTTTCTCTACTTTTCCTGAAGTCATTTTATGTTTCTGCTACCAACAGATATTTACAGTGTGTAGGTATTTCCATGTGCATTGGTGGTCCAGTCGTCAGCCACGTCTCACGTGGTCCGGGATTTAATCCCCGGCCAACGCACTCCTAAACTTCGCTTAGCTGGAAGTAAGCCTGGTAAAGAGTGGAGGTTGAGTGTAAGACTAGGAACCCCACCCCGTAAAAATAAACATCACTGCTGCTGAAACTTCAAAGTTGAAACTTGAAGCACTAAGTTCCACTCAGAACGTAAAGCATTAGAAAAAAAGCATTTCCATGACTTTTTAAACACTGTATAATTGTAGAGCTTTAAAGTGAAGTTACAAAAGATTAATTCCTGATAAATATATATATATATATATATATATATATTCCTAAAGTGCAAATGACTGACTGTTATAATACGCTGTCAGTCCTCATAATAAACCTTTGTGCACTCCTACTTAACTTATTTCACTCCTGTTATGCATTATTCGTGCCTGGGTTTATCCGAATATGCATTTCGTAACTATGTGGAATTTTGTTGTTAGAACAGACAAGCTGCAAAGTACCTTGGTTTGGCTTGCACATATTCAATGCTTCCATTATTGCCTTATAGCAGTACTACATTAGCCTAAAATATAAAATTATGTGTTACTCAGCTGTTATTATATTAAAGCTATCTGCCTCGGTTTATTTCACCTATGTTTAATTAATTTCAGTACAGTGACTTCTTTGCATTTCATTTCGACAGAGCATTTACTATTTCAACACTCATGGAAATTTGTTGCTTGCCTGCCGGAGTCAGTGATTTTCCACTTGAGGATCGGTGTCATCTATTTTTCAGAATCATGAAGCTGTTCATGTATTTCACCGGTCAGTTTCCAGATTTATCGCTTCTGATCCCACAAAATGGACCGAAAACAGAACTGCATGTGGTAGGTTACGTTACTTGGTCATACCTTTTATTTATTTTCCAGAATAACTTGCACCCAAAGCAGCAAAAAGTTTTACAATCATTGCTTGAAATTGAATCTCATCTATTTGCGTCTAAATCAGAGTCCATTCTGTATTTCCTCATCATGATGGGTGGTCTACCAAATAATCCAAAACATGCATTTCTTGTTGATCTTAGTCACTTTTACCCTCTCGCTACAAATGTTAAGAAAACAGAAACTGTTATATTCAGAGAATTATTTGAATCCCTTATGAAAATTCCATTTTTTGATAATCTTTTTGAGTGTTTTGAACCAACACGCACCTACTTATATATTTGTGCATCAAAAGATTTCTCTTCAACATGGTTTCTACCTCGATTGCAATTTCGCCTACCTCGAATATGTCCTGTTTATGTAGTGAAAGTTGTTCCTGATGTTTCACAATCGTTTGCAGAGAGTGAAGTGACTGAAAGTTCACTTACACATCAAGAATTACATAGAGTCTTGTATGAATTACCTTCTGAATTGCGATGGTATGCTTCTCCGCTTGTTCTTAATGGTGTTAAGCCATGTTGAACTTTGTGTATACATAAATAGCACGAAAAATTTGTATGCTGTACAACAGTAATGTATCGAGAGTTTTAAAACCATAGTCGTTGTACATAATCTTGTTCATTCTGTCGTTAATGTATATATTCTTGTTAAATTGTACTGCAAACTAAATCTTTGTAAATATACGCGCAAATATATATCCTTAATAATATGAATAGTTTACAGTTATTTCTAACATAATCTTGGACTTGATGGAATGAATATGCAGTTTTAACTGGGGGCAAAATATATCATACATTTTCTGCAATGTTTTAATCGTAGTTTGGATAATTTCATGGTATAGTCTAACTTTTCGGCATTAGGGAGACTTAAATCACGTGAATTTCATGCTTCTTGCGGACGTGTTATACTGAATGCTACTTTGTGTGAAATCTATGATCAGGGTTTGATACCACTTAACTTTCAGTACCTAACAATAATTACCCTCCTTTGCTTGTCAGTATTTTGTAGTGCTGTTATATCCGATTCTTTAATTAGCCGTAAAGTATATCATTATGTTTTACTGTGTTGTTGATGTAACTTTTTTTGTGTTATTAATTAGAACTCAGTTACCTGGAGTGTAGGCGTAATTACCGCCGTTTAACAAGTGCCATATTTCTTGGCCTGAAAGAATTCGATTCTGTCGACTGTGTGGCCATGTTTGACAGTAAAGGGAGTGTCGAGAAAGTACATATCACTAATCAAGGCACTCTACTCGAGTTTACACAGCCGTGTAAGAGTTTACGGGAAGTTTTCATCTGAAGTGATGACAAGTCTCTGTCCTACTACCCCTACTTCTGTTTAGTTCCATCATAGATGTACCAATCGAAGTGACTTTAACTGACTTCAGTGACTTAGGAATTGATTTGTTACTAAGGTATAGTCTTGTGGACTTAAAGTATGTGGATGATATAGTCCCCCTAGGTTAAGTCGCTGACAAAATGCAGAGTCTTCTGAACAGCATGAGCAGCAATCTTCGAATGATTGGCATGCGATTCGCTCCTATCAAATGTAAGATGATACCGCAGGGCTGAACTAAATCTGCTGTTATGTTAAAGATAGGGAGTGAAATGGTAGAGCGTGTTGTTGACCAATTTACTTATTTGGGAAGTCGAACTTTATAAAATGGGACCCGTGTTTATTATACCTACTTGTTTTATCCTCACGAGGCTGAGAGAACGAGTGCAGTTTTCAACCACTTACCACCAGGATTACGAGTCTCCTAAAAAGAGCTGTAGAAACACTTCAAGTCTTGAAAGGAAAAATGGTATATAAAATCATTTTGACGGTAGATAATGATAGGAGTTTACCTCTTTACATTGCTATTGGTTATTCGATATTAAATCAAAGCCTGAAACGGTGATCCTGTTATTATTATTATTGTTCCCTTGGGTCCCGAGTGGAATATAGGTCTTCAACAACACATCTCCCCATTCGTCCTATTCTATGCAGTTGTCTTCATCTGGTCCCATGATCGCCCATAGTCTCCCGAGTCCTCTCCGCACAATCTCCTCCATGTTATCCTTAGACATCACATGGGTTATATGCCGTTCAGGTTGCAGTAGAGTGATGGTCCGGCGCGTGATATCGCTCGTTGTTCTCCTCAGCGTGTTTCCGATCCATTTCCATTTCATTCTGCACATGTATCTGGAGATAGTTTCTCGGTTAGCTCGTTTCCAGAGTTTCTTGTTGCTAATCCTTTCCGGCTGGCCATTTGATCTTCAATACAGAGCAAAAGCAGCTGTTGATAAAAGTATGTAATCCGTTGGAAATGCTTTTCTTGACGCGTGCGCCAAGCTTCCGACCCATATAGAAGTACTGATTTAACAATAGTGTCGGAAATCCGAAATGTGTTCTTTTCTCTAAGTGCAAAAAGGCTTCAAAATTCATTCCAGGGTGAAGGTGTAGCATGTCTTTCTAATTCTAGCTCTGACGTCCTCATCCGCTTCGCCTGTATTTAAAAAGATGCTTGCCTAGATAACTGAAGGAAGTGATCTCTATCAAATTTCTCCTTTTAATAGTGACTGGTGCTGAGTGTTTTTGTTGGTTGGCTATCTTCATCACTCCCGTCTTCTCTGTGTTCACTTGAGGTCCTGTCCTTGCTGCTCCTTCAGTCGATCTGCTGATTTTCGCCTGTAAGTCTTTGAGTTTGTGTGACATTAGACATAAATCATCCTCACAAACCATATCTTCTAGAGTCTTCTTATGAGGTTAACTCATTTCTGTCCTCTCGCTCCCCACAATATTCCTCATGATCTTATTCATCACAATTAGGAATATTATCGGTGATAATAGACAGCCAGTTTTGTCTTACTCTTGTATTCACTTTGAACACCTCGCTGAGTTTTCCGTTATAGGTCACCTGACACATGACTCTGTCATATAGCCAGCTGTTGAATTAGGTTGGTAAAGATATGGGGGTACCGCACACCATAGTTTTGAAGTAGTTCTCAGATTAGTTCGTAATCAACACTGTCAAAGGGGTTTTCATAGTCAATGCCTGAAGAAGGGGTCCTATAAGAATACCCTACATAGTTCGAGTAGTACCTCTGCCTTCATATAAATCAGGAAATAGTACCACGATGGAAGTTACAAATTTTGTACACATTTTATAGGTTAATTACCGTTATATCAATGTTATGTCTGCAAATGAACCGTTTCGTTGATTATTTCTATCGTAGGTTTTAATCACTTTGATAAATTGCTTGTCATTGTTTGAGATTTTTGTCCATCTCTATGGTTTTGAATTGTACTGTGGTTCGTTTCGCATAGGAATACTTGCTGGTTTGGCTTGGTAACCCTTCAAACCTGCGCAGCAGCAGTGGCGTTTATTTTTTTACGGGATAGGGTTGCTTATCTGACCTCCAATCTTCCCTCTTTACCAGGCGTACTACCAGCTAAATGAGGTATAGGAGTGCGCCGGCCGGGGACCGAACTCGGGACCACGTGAGACGTGGTTGGCGAGTATTCTACCTCGGAACCACTGTGCTATGTATACATATACATATATTGAACGTAGTAATGAACCGTTATGAATAACCATCACGCTTACTCCTTCTCAACTTCGTCAGTATCTCGGTTTGTAGTCGGTATGACACCAGGCACTACTCAATCGGATTCTTAACATCCATAAGTTGTTATGTAAAAAAATCAAATTAAAATATGGATTTCTTCACAAGTCAGACCAACTGCAATGGAAGATGGATTTTATCAATTAAATGACCAACTGGGGGTTCAAATATTTAGGTCATTTCTAGGCTCATAGATAAGGTATGGTTGCTACACGTTGGATATTGGGAATGTCCTTAAATTACGACCTAATTCTAGTCGGTAGAAACTTCTGGTCCAGTTATCACTGTTTTTATTTCTTTACCTTTCGTCTCACGCACTCAAACGTGTATTGAATTATACAATATCGCGTACGATTACTTCCGTTATCATCTTAATGTATATTTCGTTTTGATTTAGTCTCAGCTGTATTCAAAGATAAGTCATTATTTTAAACAAGTAGATATGAATAGATTGGAATGTCATATCAAGTAGGATTTACAACTATTTACCTAATTTTTAAGAAATCAGACAAACTTTGGTCATGCTTACAAGACGCTGTAAAGATTAAGAACAAAATAGCTTGTATCCATGCAAAGCATCTTAAAGTTAGCTGTTACCTTGATCTGAGTACTTGGTAAAGTAACTTTTTTTGAATTTCTTGTATTAGATGAGATGAAAGTAGTTAACGGCTACCTACATTATTATATACTGGCACGAAATAATAATATTGGTACATCACTTTAAAATCAGCGTACTTATTTGCATTTAAAGATTATCCGCATGTTAATAACCTAAAATTTGCATTAGAAGTGCGGAGTAATGCTCTTCTTTGCACTATATACGGTTTACTAACAGCGAACCGTATTCTTTTGGATTATCAATTTTATCGTGCGTCGGTGGCGCAGCGGTAAGGACGCTCGCCGACCATGCACATGGTCCGGAGTTCGATCCCCGGCCACAGACGCACTCCTTTACCTCGATATGCCAGAAATAATGCTGGTAAAGAGGAAAGGTTGGGCATGGGGCTAGCAACCCCATCCTGTAAAATTAAACACTGCTACAGAAACTTCAAGCCACTAGCTTGAAGCCCTATGTTCCACTGGGAACGTGAAGGAAAAAAAATCAATTTTATTAATAAGTTTGTTTTTCACTTTCTACGTATATTAACATTGAGACTGTTTTCTAAACAGTATTTGTTTAAAGTGAAGCTTTGTAACAGAATGTGGAGAAATGGCTCATTAGGTTGAGCGCTTGACTCTCCACGGATCAGTCCCAGGTTCCAGCCTGACTAACCGTCAACCCTCACATAATATATGTGGCTTATATCCTGGTATGTGAAAGATCGGTTTGCAGTAACAAATTCCTATTTAAAGAAGTCGTGGAAAAATACCAAAAGAAAATCGAAACTAGATAAGCTCTTATCAGGCATATAGAACAATATTTGTCTCTAACTATAGTCTGTTTCCCTCGGAAAATATTCAGCACCCGTTGTCTATTTATTTTGCTGAGTAAGAGTACAGTCTAATTTGTATCACCGTTAAACAATTGGTAATCAGTGAAAAGCGATTTTTAACATACGCATTCTGTGTATGTCAATAACCAAAAGTATGTAGCATTAATTGGAATATGTCAAAATGGAGTAAAACATGATTCAATGTTTTTTTAAAGATTTAAATAAAATGTATACAAATATGGATGGATGTAAAGCAATGTCTTTGTCCACACTGTTTATTCTTGTTTTGGTGCAAGCTTCTTATAAGAACCTTTTGATCCACCAAGTTTTTCTAACAGCTCAATTTTTTCAATTATGATTGGACCTTTTTGTAATGGTTTCAGCATATCATACACTGTTAATGCAGCAACTGAAACAGCTGTTAACGCCTCCATTTCAACACCTGTAGCTTGACCAATTGCCTTAGCTTGTGATTGTATATGAATCTTTCCTAATCGATAACCAATATTCACTGATACATGTGATAAAGGCACCTAGAACGGGAAAAAAATACGTTTAATATATGTCTTGGATGAGTACAGGAAAGAATAGCATATTTGATGTTTATAAACCAAAGAGATAGATGCTTGTTATGTCGTAATGTTGATCCTCAGATTTTGAAGACATCAGAACATTTGTGTAAGATGGAATAAGCAGCTGCATCTAGCAATAGCTGAAAGCTGTTCGAGCTCATCTGAGCCAATGATACTACGAAGCTTGGTGTCAGCGAGATTGTCTGTGAGGCAGATGGTACACCAGTTACTAGCCTGAAAGGCTGGACAGAGTACTTCGAAAGACAGCTTACCTGTCAAACAGAGCCAACATTAACTATAGTGGTCCAGTGTGGATCAATACTAAGCCACCCAAACGAAGCAGAGGTTCGAAAGGAACTCCAAGTATTGAAACGCTTTGAGGCGCCCTGCCTGGAAAATCTTCCCCCGGTTCTTTTTAAAGATGGTGGTGATATTATCGTTATGGCTTTGACTGGACTGTTCAGGAAAGTATGAGAAAGTGAGGATGTTCTATCAATGTGGAATAAAGCCATCATCGTGTCCATCTTCAAAAAAGGTGTATGTAACACATGTGACAACTACAGGAGTATCAGTTTGCTACCAGTCACGTGGAAAATATTGGTTGCTGTCTTGCTTCTCAGACTCTGTGTGCACTGATCGTGTGTTCACTCTCCGTCAGTTGCTAGAACACCTCTCACACGTATTGAAGGTCAACATTCGTTGTGTTTCCTGATACTAGGGCTACCTTTGATTCGCCGAACATAACTGTCCTCTGGAACCACCTGTTAGAGAGAGGTGTGTCTGACGAGTTTGTGAACATCCTGAAAGCCCTACATAGGTAGAGTCAGTGCATACAACCACCTATTACCACTGTCTCCAGCCAACAGTGGGATTAAACGGAGTTGCCCAATCTCTCCGTTTCTCTCTAACTTTGTCGTCCATGACATTCTGGAGTTAGTTTTGAAGGACATGCGTGGTGGAGATGTAGATGTGCTTCCTGGAGAAAAACCCTTCCACCTCAAGTATTCAGACAGTGTCGTCGTCTTACTGTGCGATAGTACGCAGGCTGTCCAGACCAGTTGGCGATCAGTATTTGTAGGTATGGTATGTGCTTTACGCCAACTAAGTGCAAACTACTGTTGCAAGACTGGCAGGAGCCCATACCTGTACTCACTCTTGCAGGTGAGTCGCTTGAAGTTGTCGACAAGTTCGTGTACCTAGGTGGAGGCGTGACGAACGAGATCTTTAACCGTGCAGTGAAAGCTAGGGGGTCCACGTCTAACACCGTCATGATGTCAAATTGGCTGTCAAAGGTCAAGTCTACAATGCTTCGGTGCGTGCAGTCTTGCTGTACGCCTAGGAGTTGTGGGTACGCGGCGACAGAGTATTCAATCATTGCTACTGTCGTAGAATTGCTTAAGTCCTACGGCTTCATCGTGCGAGTAATCTTCAGGTTCGGCAGCTTGTATCTGAGCACAGTCGAGGTCACCATTTGTTTAATGTTGTCATCTGGAAACACCGGCTTCTGCCATTTGGATATGTGCTACGAATGTCACCCCACAGGCTCTCTTACCGGTCTTTGTACTCTGACCCTTCGACTAGGTGGAAAAAGTGGAGAGGTGGGCAGTCTATGACGTGATGCCATGGATGAAGGATATTTGAACTGGGCTAGTATTACTTAGTAAATCATAGCTTCCAGCTCGGAGTATGAAAGACAGTTCGAATCGGTATAGATATAGTCAAGATTCCAAGTCAATGGTGAATATGATGCAGTCTCTTTCCTTATTCCATTTCTGGAAGCAACATAAAATGATGAATGATTTTGGAAAGTATGCTTGCTTGCTTTCTGGATGGTGCTTCTCATTTACTCTGTCTCTATTTTCTTCATATATTGTTGTTTCGCTGTGGTTGTCTGGCACATCTCCTGGTACCGAATTTGTGTTTCAAATAAAATAAATTTGCAGATGTATGTCGATACAGCTGATCGTTAACAAAATAATTCTGCGCCTAATACATGGGTTTACTTAATAGGGCATACGGCCATTTCTTCTGAAAATATTAGTGATTGGTAATGGGAACTGTCTGTTCATGCATTGAAAGTATCCCCAGTTTCGTTGCCTTCTAACAAATCCCTTGTTAGACGCTATCATCTCGATGCACTGGTGTGAAGTCTACCATCTCAAAAACTCTCGATCTCACTATGTTTGCATCTTTCATTCATTATACGTAGTGTGGCTAACTTTCTTTAGAAAGCACACATTGCTGGAATCTACCCCTATTCTTTAAACCTTAGTGTATTTAAAAGTATATCCGTATGGATTAGCATTAATTTGATGACAATCTTACCAAGTGCATCCTTAGAATTCCGCCATCCGGCTTTCTGCCTTTTTTCTAAAAATGTCATTCTGAAATAGTGGCAAATTCTCTATTAGTTAAACCTATTATCCAAAATAGTCTGAGGAGTGTCTAACATAAAACTCCTCAACTGATAAACTACTGAGTAGCAATATAAGTAGTTAAAATTATGCACTAAAAAGTAACAAACATCTCAGTGACTTACTTGGTGGCATAAAGGTATAATAGTTGACGTTTGTTTAGCAGCTTGTATTCCAGCCAAACGAGCTACCGTAAATACATCACCTTTAGGCGTTAATAGTTCATACAATTCTTCACTATGATTATCATCATTACTATCACCATTATGATTGTTATTACTCACAATGATATCGGAATTGTTGTCTGAAATACACTGAGCATGGATAAACTGCTTCAAATAATCATCAATACATATGTAGGCTTCTGCTTTTGCTGAACGTACTGTTGTAAACATATTATGCTTGCTGTTATTCTCGTTATACTGTTTAATAACTTTAGATGTAATGTCAACCATCCTTGGTGAATGAGACATATCTGAAATGTCATCCTTTAGAAGAAGAAAATAAGTACACTTCTGGTCAATACAGAATATTATTATTAGTTTAAGTGCACTTCAAGTAAGAACTTCTAACAAGGTTTACTGCAACAGATAAGTTAAACTAACCAGACGGAATGTAGTACATCTTCTACTAATCTATGTGGATTTTTCTGAAAATACCACTACTTAAAGATTAGATCATGGTTATCTAAATAACGGATGAAAATCCCATCTGAATTTGAAACCCATCTCACGAATGTTGTAATGAGAACTATTTACATTGCAGTTTGGGTAGGTTTGTTTTGAAAAGGTGTCAATGAAAATTTGTAGGTTGTTTACATGTAGTTGTCTTTACATATTAAAGAGGGAAGATTTCTTGGACTATATTTATCGAAAATTATTGTTGAAATGTATAACTATAAATAGGATAGCTAAGAAAAAGGTTATTTTACCTAACAAACTCTTGTTCACCTCGTGGAACCGTATACGAGCTTATTAATAGCTGTCGCTGATAGGATCACGCATAAAATAATATACCATCCTTTCTCACGTATGTTGTGATTGATTATGGGATCAATCGATTTCTCACGCATATTATGAATTGTGTGATCAATTTTTTCCCACGGCTATGAGTTGACTTTATTTACGCAAAAATGTGTAAATACCATGTGGCGTTTTTCTAATAAATATACAATACAATACAGTCACAGGCCAGCCTTTGTCTTTTGATATTTCCGTGGCTCAGTGAATCGGAAGGTACAACGGGCAAATAAGCATATTAGGGCACCAGTCGAGTTCATTACCAATTAGCAAGTGCAGGCATAACAAACAAGCGACGGGTTTCACTCACTACAGTTCTAAAAGTTGCTTAGAGCAACAATAATGAGTAATGCTCCATTTTCACGGTTTTATTCTAACAGTAAGATTTATATACACCTATATATGTTGCTCCGTTCGTCATCTGATTAATGAAAAGTCACTGGTTGCACTTCGGTGTCAAGTTCTATGTTGAATCCAGCCAGCCAGGCTGATTCGACTGACAAAATTACAGTCTATCTAAAAGTCTTCAATGGAACACATAATGAATTATTTCATGCATGTATATTGCCAATATTCATCTATCTGCCTGCAATAAGATGAAATTATAAAACATCTTAATACCAGTTTCTAGTCAAGATATTTAGACTTTCTTCAATAGGATCTTTTGAACCCCTATTTAACTCCCTAAAAATCTGTCTTTTCTTGATTATTTGGCTGAAAGACAACCAGATGGTAAACAAAAAAGAAATGTCTTAAGAAAGCCTATACGTTCGAACGGATTTGTGGATTGCGATTCGGTACATTCCTTTACCAAAGTAGTAACTGTTGCTTAGAATCTGACTAGAACAGTTGAACGTCTGGTTACTGAAGGAGAAGAAACTGGTAGAAAATTGAAGTTGGTTCAGTCTACTCTTGAATCAAATAATTACCGAAACACTTTGTTATAAGGGTATTTGAAGTGTAATGATGAGGATTTATCAAGACGTCCTGCTAAGCATTGGATCAGAACTGTGGTGATTCCTTATCTCAGAAAAAGGCAACAGACGAAAGAAGGGGAATTTTTAACAGTCATGACACAAGATTATATCTTCGTGTGACGAAAAACCTACTCTCGTCACTCTTGAAGGTATGGGATATAAAAGAAGACTACCAAAGCAATTCCAAACACTAAATAAAATGTGTGGATTTATTATTATTATTATCATTATTCCCTTGGGTTCCGGGTGGGACATACGGCTTCAACAACACATCTCCACTTTGCCCTATTTTCTGCTGTCCTCTTCACCTGAGTCCAAGATTGTGCATAATTTCTCATCTCCTGAGTGCTGCTCGCGCACCGATGACCCACTCGACGCTTCCCATTAGAATTTCACTCGAGCGATTGCCTGCATTTCTCACGATATCATTCGATGGACTCCTCAACCCATGCTCAATCCATCCATCTCCATTTAATCCTACATATTAGTCGAGCAGCCGACTTTTGGTTTGTTTGTTCTCAACCAGAGTTTCTTGCTGCTAATTCACTCCCGCCAGCCAACTGGCCATTCCATCTTTAGTATGGAGTCAGCCATAGAAGGGGATAGCTATCAATAAAAGTCTGTAACTTGTTGGAAGTCCTTTCTGTGATGCCAGGGCCAAGTTTTGTGTCCCATACAGATGAACTCACGGACTGATTGACTTCACATTTGTGTTGAACAGAATCCGAATCTTGTTATTTATTCTGGCTGAGTGAGAACGGAAGATTTCCGAACTGGTTTCAGATTGATGAAGGTGTATTTTTGCCTTTCCGATTCTGGTTGACTGTCTTTGACATCTTCATCCGTTTCGCCGGCCTTCGGTTGAAACGATGCTGGCTGACTAGATAAGTTAAGGAAATAACCTCTGTTAGATCTCTTCCGTTGATGATGACTAATGCTGATTGTTGTTGTTGTTGCTGTTGGTTGGTTATCTTCATCACTTCATTCTCCTCTATGATCTCCTGGAGTCCTGTATTCACTGGGTGCTTCTTCAGTTAATTTGTTGTTTTTCTCCTGTAAGTCTTCGAGTTCGCGTAACATTAAACATAAATCATCTGCCTCCCCTAGTTTATTATCTCGGCGGTTTTCCACCCGGTCCTAAGCCCGGATACAGAGAGAGAGTTGGGTGTGAGGCTAGGGACCCTACCCCAAAAAACCAATCAAACTGTCACAGAAACTTCAACGTACAATAAAAAATTTTTTTTAATATGGGGGACTGTGATGTAAATGTAGGAGAAATTTCTAGGCAGATGATTGTAAGAGCGAAAGAACTTAAGGAAATACCTAAAGGTAGTTCGAGAAACCTTAGTGGATTTAAAAAAAAAACTGGAAAACAAATCAACAGTTGCACTACACTTGATAGGAACGGCACACAAGATCAACTTTGGCAGGACTAACGCTTTAAAGAGAGGTTTTAGTTCATATATAGATGTGATGGTAAGTCTTCAATAGTAAATTAAAAAAGATCTGTATTACTAATTTTTACGTAATTTCTGATTCAGATTTCCTCACCACGACATTCATTCGAACATTTTCATTAAAGATTTGTATAAAAGTGTCCACTCTGTTTACACTATAGAGACCAGTAGTACGATTATCTAACCAACTTGTCGAATCTTCATCGCAATTCAAGCGATTTTAATTCTGACCACTGTTTATGGCTATAACATGATTGGATACGAAATTTAAAGACAAACGAGCCCTTTTATACATATTATGCCTCTGATGCTTTATAGTTGATCATTTACCTGGAAAGGTTAAGACCCGTGTGCCGAATGAAATGTGGGGATTATTTACTCCAGTTTTGCTAAGATTTATAAAAATATACAGTTTTTTAAGGTCAACAGACTGAGATGTAATTTAGGAGGGTAAGATGCGAATAATCACTTACTTGACTCTGTTCTCCTGTACTACTATTGGATTGGTGTGATGATTTCTTCAGGTTACTTGAAAAATTTGGTTCTATAGCACGTTTAAAACAATTAATAAGTGACTGATGATTCATCTTCGTGTATTGCATAGGATTGTTTTAATTATGATTCGGTAAGTTTGCTGCAAATCTGAAATATACTTTGTTAGATCAGTAACTGCTTTGTACAAATGGTGTTGATTTTCTAAAAGATTGAAAGTGAAGAAATATTTACTTAGATAAGCCGAAGATTTATATGACGTTGATAACAATACTGTGTTAATTTAGATTATAGGATTTTTTCTATGCCTTTACTATCTCAGTAGAACATAGGGCTTCAGATTAGAGGTCCGAAGTTTCGGTAGCAGTAGTGTTTATTATTTTTACAGGTTGGGGTTGCTAGCCTCATGCCCAACCTTTCCTTCCTACCAGTCTTATTAATGATTTAGCAAGGTAAAGGAGTGCATCGGCCGGGGATCAAACCCTGAACCACATGAGACGTGGTTGGCGAGCACTTTACCGCTGTGCCACCGATGCAATTATGGGATTTGGATTAATTCAATTCCGCTTTTTTAGATTTCCTCATGAACCAACATCAGTTAGAGAGATCATTGAAAAACAGAGAACACTAGACAGTTCATTAATGCTCGCTGGATGAATGTCCTGAAGCTGTAGCAGACCAACGGGGTCCACCATGTCAAGATGAAGTGGATGCTCATAGATTGCATTGACTGATGATAGCGCTACACGACGAAATGACAGAGGTCGAATTCGAGGGACACTGAATTCCGGCCCAAGTGGCTAACTCGTTCAGGAGCATGACCCCGTAACCCGAAGGGCCATCACTCAATCTCTGGTGGGGTCGTGGATGCATACTGTGGAGAGCCGAAGACCAAGACAAAATAGCTGTCCAATTCTCCCTGGTTTTCAGTGATCTCTCAAACTGATAATGGTTGACGACGAAATCTAACAAGTGAAATCAAACTATGGTAATTATAAAGATCTGTCACTGTCAATTTTTAAACACGAAAACAAACTTCTAGCGGGTAGGCATCACCAAATGATTGACACACGTAAATCTTATATCTATACATCTAATAGAAGGTAATGAAATGGTTTCACAAAGCTCTAAAATAACGGAGAAAAATAAATATAATTCTAATGTTTGTACGAAGACGATGTACAGTTGCAATGACACCACAGGTCCTAATTATAAGTCATACCAATATGTTTGACATTAATGATCATTGATTTCATGGACTGATGCCACTTTGCTAGGAAACAACACTGAAATAGTTGAGTAGTTAGGTATAAGTAAGACACATCCTTAGGACATCAGCTGACCTATCTATCTCACTTTGACATATAGTGTTTACGTAATAGTCCTATCGAACTAAGGCATACTTGTAAGAAAAAAGCAACTCTGGGATTCAGTGGAAACATAACCCTTTTACCTGACAACAAAAAGTTGCCCATCATATTTATCGTTGATGTCGTGAATGGCTTTTGACTACAAAATTAAAGGTAATTAAAAAAATATGCATGATTTTTTAAAGGTAACTCTTGCACTAAATACTTGTTTTCATTGAACTCAACACTGAAGACTCAAAGGATGATGTCACTGCCGTAGAGAATCATGCTAACACAGAATTGCCATGTAAATGCGAAATCCACAGATCGTGGAAATATTATTATTATTATTGTATCCTTTAGTTCCTAGAGGAACATAGGGCTTCAGCTGCGCACCTCCATTGCCTTCTGTTTTCTGACAACTTTTTCACCCCGCTCCAGGTCTGTCCACATGCTTTCATCTCCTCCTCGCATGACCTCCTCCAAGTCACCCTTGGACGACCAACTCGCCGCCTCCCTTTCGGGTTCCACTCGAGCAATGGCTTGTCTAGTGATGTCACTTGATGGTTTCCTCAGCGTATGGCCAATCCATCTCCATTTCTTCCTGCCTATTTGTTTCACAATCGGTTCCTGATTGGTTCGCTCCCAGAGATCCCTGTTGCTGATCTTTTCTGGCCATCTGATCTTGAGTATTGAGCGAAGACAGCTGTTAATGAAGGTCTGAAGTTTGTTTGAGATGCTCTTTATGACTCGCCAAGTCTCTGATCCGTATAGTAGCACTGACTTCACATTGGAGTTGAAAATCCGGATCTTATTTTTGATGCTGAGTGCTGTTGACCTCCACACAGATTTGAGAGTAATGAAAGCTTGTCTTGCTTTTCCGATTCTGGCTTTGATATCCTCGTCAGTTCCGCCTGTAGTTGAGACGATGCTTCCCAGGTAGGTGAAGGAGGTTGTTTCTTTCAGGTTCTTCCCATTTATGCTGATTGTTGTCGTTGTTGCTGTTGGCTAGGAATCTTCATCATCTCTGTTTTATCTATGTTCACGTGAAGTCCTATCTTTGATGCTTCTTCTGCCAACTTGTTACTTTTCACTTGCATATCTTCCAGTTTGTGGGAAATCAGACATATATCATCGGCGAAATCCAGATCCTCCAAGTCTTTTGTGTCAGTCCATTTTATGCCTGTTCCCTCGTTGGTTGCTGTTGTCTGTCGCATTATCCAATCTACTGCAATCAGGAAGATCATTGGTGATAGTAGACAGCCTTGCCTCACTCCCGTCCTCACTTCGAAGGCTTCCGTAAGTTTCCCGTTGTGGATTACTTGGCATGCAGCATTGTCGTATAACTGTTGGATGAGATGTATAATTGTCGATGGGACCCCGTAGTAGCGAAGTAGTTTCCAAATGACCTCTCGATCGACGCTGTCGAAGGCCTTTTCAAAGTCGATGAAGTTGAGATAGAGAGGTGACTGCCATTCCAAGCTTTGTTCAATGATGATCCGTAGAGTGGCGATTTGATCAATACATGATTTGTTTCTCCTGAATCCGGCCTGTTCCGGACGAAGTTTTTCATCTAGGGCTTGTTTGATTCTCTCCAGGATGATGCGACTTAGTATCTTGCTTGGAATGGACAGAAGCATAATTCCACGCCAGTTTTTACATTGACTTAAGTCTCCTTTCTTTGGAAGTTTGAATAAGTATCCGTTCTTCCAATCCTCGGGTACTTTGCCCTCTTTCCACACCTTCTCCAGCAGTGGTGTCATCAAGTCCGCTGTTGTCTCTGGGTCTATTTTCAAAGCTTCTGCTGGGATTCCATCTGGTCCCGGTGTTTTCCCAGCTTTTAGCATCTTGATTGCATTCAGGACTTCTGATTTCGTCGGGGGGTCAGTGTTCACTGGTAGTTCTGCTTCCGTTGTTGGTATTGTTGGGCGCGTTGTAGGTGGCGGACGATTTAGAAGTCTTTTGAAGTGTTCAGCCCAGTGCTTTCTCTGTTCCACCTCTTTGGTGATTGACTTTCCATTGTCGTCCTTTATTGGCTTAATCTGTGTCGAACGTTTGCCCGAAAGGTGCCTAGTTGTTTGGTAGAGTGTGGCGAGGTCTCCTTTGCCTGCAGCTTGTTCTGCTTCGTTTGCCATGGTTTCATAATATTTTCTTTTGTCTTCCCTGGCACTCTTCTTCACTCTTTTGTTCAGTGTATTGTAGCTTGCATTCAGCTCCTGTTTTTGTTGCTCGTCAGTGCACTGGATAATCTTTTGTTTCACTGTCCTTCTCTCTTCTATTAGTTTCCAAGTGTCCGTAGTGAGCCACTGTTTGTCCTGTCTCTTTTTTCTGCCTAGAATTTCTATGCAGGTTTGGCTCCACACCGTTTTCAAGTTGTTCCAGTGCTTTTCGACGCTGACCTTTTCGCTGGTGTTGATTTGTGTCTCGGCTTTGTCCTTTATGCTTGCAATGAAGATGTCCTTTGTAGCCTGGTCCTTCAGCTTTTGAGTGTTGAACTTGGCTTGTGGTCTATCTGCAGCTCCTGATTCCCTGAAAGCTTTTAATTTGATTTGGATTGTCCCTTGTACGAGATAGTGGTCTGAGCCAACGTCTGCTCCTCTTCTTGCTTTTGTGTCCAGTAGGCTGCGCCTCCACTTCCTTGAGATTGAGATGAAGTCGATTTGGTTTTTGGTTTGCCCGTCTGGTGACACCCATGTAGCCTTGTGGATATCTTTGTGCTTGTATACACTGCCACCAATCACTAGTTCGTTGAAGGCGCAGAAGTCGGCGAAGAGTTCTCCGTTTTCATTCATTTCTCCGAGAGCTTCTCTACCCATGATGAGTTCCCTTCCTGTGTTGTCTGGTCCCAGTTTGGCGTTCATGTCTCCCATTAGTATTTTCATGTCGCCAGCTGGAGTATTGTCCATTGTTGCCTGTAGTTGTCTGTAGAATTCTTTCTTTTCGAGGTCTGCGTTGTTTGTGGGTGCATAACATTGTATGATTGACACTTTCCTTCCTTTGGAGTTGAATCTGGCGGTCATTATCCTGGACGAAATCGCCTCCCATTGCATCAGGGCTTTCGTTGCCGTTGGTGACATCATGATAGCCACGCCCTCGGTGTGCGTGTGGTTATCTTCTGGGTGACCGGAGTAGATCACTGACTCACCCGTTGACAATTTGGTGAGTCCACTCCCATTCCATCTGCTTTCACATATTCCCAGCACTTGGATTCCGTATCTTTTCATCTCGTTGGCGATCTGGGCAGCTTTCCCTGTCTCGTACATAGTTCGGACGTTCCATGTCCCCACACAGACTTTTTCTTTTGGTGCAAAGAGGTTCATCTTGCTGAAGTTTCTGTAGCAATTTTGTTTACAGGGTGGGGTTGCTAGCCTCACGCCTGAGAAAGGAATGATTACATTAAGATAAAGTTTAGAGAGAAGCGACTTTTTGGGTTGCTCCCCTCAAAATCAGATAATAACGGACAAAACAATGAGAACAACACCAACAAAAGGAAACAGTTCAGAGCAAAAAGGGCAAAAAGCGACGACAACGATACAATACAACAACATGCAATATAGTTCAGCACAGTTAACTAAAATGATATCTCAACCATAAACTCACTGTCTTGGAGCAACTTGAACATATAAATCCAACAATATATACAATTATAGATGTGTTTATGTTTAAAAATTCCACAAATCCAAATAGTTAGTTATATGTATTATCTGTCAATAAGATTGTATCCTTGGATTTAGTGTTTGAAAGGTAAATAATTGTGATAGTTTCCACAAACTCTTGGCATGAAATTTTACAGAAACGAGAGTTTTTATAAATAAGGGAAATATCATGTCATACTAATTTGATTGTTCCATACCTCAGATAGTATTATTTACAGCATTATGCTTCAAATATAATTTATTTTGGGCATGGTTTCACAAGCATTGTAGGAAAGGTAGTCTGTTGATTTTCTTAGCCAATCATGTGCTAGACATACAACATGTCTTTATCCTTGATTGTCTGATACAGCAAACAAACTTGTTTTTTTCCCAGTGCTTTTGAAACCATACCTTTATTGCACCTAATAATAGTAATATCAAATGTAACTCCATATTGTTGATGTTAGATGGTTAGAGGCAATTGGTAGGAAGCTTTGGAACTAGGTTTTGTGCTAGTTGGCACTCACCAGTCAGCAAGGTGTACCTTCAACCTTGAAGGAGCTCATGATAGCCATGCTACAAACTTGACTGATAGGATTCAGTCTACAGCAAAGAAATGATTAGACACAGTACACTGGTCCAATCAAAGTAACTCTACATTTTTAAAAATTTTTATAGTTCTTATTTTCCATTCGTGTTCAAGGTAGAGTTAGTCGATATGTTAAAGAGATGGTAATCTCGTTAACAAAGAATTCATTTAAAAGAAACGATATAGCCAGAAATTACTTCACTGGAGATGATGTTGTATTCTCTCAAATGGATGGTGAAATTACAAAACTTTCATTGTCCTTCTAGGCAAAACATCCATCTGAGCTACAAATCTTCGCGGTTATTTTATAACTTCACATTTAGTCATTTAGAAAACAAAAGGACTGTACAAAGAACCTCCTCATCAGCTTCTACAGTAGTATACATATATATAGTACTGAAAGAATAATTGTCTTTGACAACACTGTTTTTTTAAATAATAACGATCTATTAAGATCAATAGATTACAGTTCAAATGCATGTGTAATTATTAATATGCCTGAAAATATAATAGTTAATTGAATATAAGATAAAATTAAGAAGAAATTTAAAGAAACAATTAAAGATTGTTGAAATAATAATGATAACTCCTAAAAGGTTTAGGGGAAGTGGAAAATTATCAGATTTTTCCATAGTATTCTAAAGCATCTCAATTCTTCTTAACAAGTTCATCTTGTGTTCAGAAGAAATTCATACATTCGCTTTGTTTAATTTGACCATTATTACTTGATTGTAAAAACCTGATAATTCCACCTTCCCATTAGGTCATTTACAAGTTCTTAATGTTTCAAGTATGTTTACCTGTTGCATTATAATTTTGTATTATTCGATTGAGTATTACATTTCTGGATATTTATTACTTATACATGCTTCTGAACTGTAATCTGTTATTCTCAGCCTCTCAGTATTATTTTAAAAAAACATCATGCAGCCCAGCTTGTAATTATCGAGAAAGCTAAAAATATGCTCCACTGCAAACTTCAAAAGTGCACAAGTGATTATGTCACATCCCACACTTTTTACCAATTTTCGTGTGTGTGTGTGTGTGTGTGTACACACACACATTCATAGGGAAGAGTAATCGTGCTTTGCATGTTAGGGTGGGAGAGCATATCCCGAAATGGTTAGAAAAACAAATGGATTGTGGAGTAGCAATAGATGCAGGTGTCAGACTACCAACTTCGTCTATAGCTAAATATCTATTCGAGATGAACCATAAGAATGATGTTAACTTAGCCCTTAAGGTCATCTAAAAAAGCGGTCAAGGGTGCTTATTGAAATATGCTGGGGCTATAGCTATTCATAAACTTAAGCCTCCTTGTGTATTCAAAATCAGTTTATTATTACTCCTAACCTACCTTGGTAATCCTTATTTGATTGGATTACCAAACGTTGTGTTAATTATTCTTAAATCCTTTTTTTGACACTTTGTTTAATTTAATTGCCTTTAGTTTCTTCATATATATATCGACTTGACAAGTAAATGTGTGATCAGATTGTTCGAAATGCATAGCGCAAATACATCACATTTTTCAAATAATCTCCGTCTTCTAATAACACTATCCATATTTATAAAGGGGACTAATTGTTTTAAAAACATCAGTAATATTAGCAACAATTACTCTTTCAACAGTATGTATATAAAACTGATAAGGAAGTATACTTTTTAAAAAATTGAACTTCAGATTTTCCTGTCGATTGGTTGGACTGAAGTGCTCGGTCTCAGGTTGCACAAGAGGTGGCTCTCGTGGCTCAAGTAGTCTAGTGAATAACGCTTTAGAGTTTGAAACTATGGGCACGGGGTTCGAGCCTCGGTGGGAACATCATCACCCACCGACTTGGGAATGCAGGTACACCCTGATGACGAGTCCCAAATAGGATGAAATGCACATCCTGGATTCCACTGCTGGTTACCATCCACTAATTAAAATCTAAAGTATAATTTTTGTTTTCATCAAGACTGATTACAAACATAAGCAAAGTTTTATGAACTCATATTATACCCAACGATGCATTACTTCTGATAAACTAGACTTAAGTGGAGATATCTATGTTTTCTGTATAAGATGGTTATGATTGGCAAGCACTTTTGATAAGTATGATAGGAATGATTTAAACAAAATGCTTATGGCGCAAATTTCAAAACGTTAGTTTTGTTAGCATTTTAAATGTTCAATAGGAATAAAAGAAAATTGTTTCATTAGAAGGGTGATATGGATAAACAGGGTATCTGCAGAGGCATCTAAACAAAGTTAACTGGAGGGTACTTTAATCGCAGCAATGAAACCAGATGAGTGAGTTTATAGGACGTTCTAATAACTACACTTATTTTAGATGTGAAGTTTTTTTTGTTATATATATATATATATATATATATAACATATATTTTTTTTTGATTTACAGCTTGATTCCACACTGTATTTTTGGTACAAGTATGGAATTTTAAGCATGGATATCGGTAGCCCGAATTTCGCAGGCCGACCATAGATATCAGATGTGCGCCGGCGTGGGCTCGAACTCCGGACCATGTGAATGATCGGCGAGAGTCCTAACCACTGTGCCACCGACGCACGTAATGGCATAAATAGTATATTTTTCAGAGTTCTTGTTACTAGTTTGTAGAGGTAAATGTTACTTCACTGTCATATCTAGGCTGTAGGTTTCAATGTTAGGCAAATAAGATGATAATTTTTCATGACTTTTTGCTAGTGAGTGTGTGTGTGTGGTCTATTATGCATTATAAGTGCTTTGTTTTAACTCGTAGCGCTAGTTCAGACCGCCTTTTTAAGGGTATCCGGTATATCAACTGGATGCCAATACACGTTTTGCGTTTTAACTTCAAAGGCTTGGTACTTAACTGTTAAAGACAATCGTCTGCCTATAACGGATAAACAATGTCACGTATAATAAGATCGAAAAAAAAATAATGAAATACGTTAAATTCATATTAATGAGGTAGTTTTCAAAAAACAACTAAAGAGTCTATCACATGGGGTTGAAGTTGACTTGTGATATGAATAAATTAACTTCATAAAAAATGCTTCGAGATAATAAGAAAGATTATTCTTTTTTTACTTTCTTCTCTGTTTTATTTCGAAAATAAATTTGTGCCATTTTGTTAATTTATTCAATGATATAACAGGTGAAGGTTTGGTAAGATTGAATTTGAAGTCTTTGTTTATAAAACTGATGACTCATCTATCAAAATGGACTTATTCACTTGTGTTCGATCCAAGCACTTTAATTTCTCTTCCATTATACTTATAAGAATTACTGATGTCATATTGTAAAGGCAATAGAAAATTTTAGGAAAATGAATACATCAACATGTAGTCTTTATTGGGCTGAGTGGCGATTACGTAATTGGAATAAGAATAATTATAAAGGTGATCCAAGTGACCAAAAAGTTTCCTTAACAAGCTAAAGTGCCTGAGATATTCATATATATATGTGTTTAGGTGTTGTGTATAAAATAACATCACCCCTACTATTGAGTCAGTAAAACAGATTGGAACCGATTGTAAGCAAATATATTTATTAGAAATAAGTGTAAAGTCTTTCAATGTGGATCTCTAGTTTCAAAATAACTATCTGAGGTGATCTTCGGTTAGTAGACTGTGGACGATGACTGAATGTGAACAGAAAATCTGACTAATGAAAGGATTTGAATCAGTGGCCTTCGAATTACCAGACTGGCGGGCCAGGAGTGTGAAAACACCAATGACCTTGAACGCATACTACTTGTTGTTTAACGGGACCTGCAATCATTGTGTCGACACTGTGAACTATAAAGGTGAATATTTCACCCTCATCTGGTTTTAATGTACTGTTTGTTGTTGATAGCTCATTAGGATGAAGTTTCGGACTAGGGTTAGTTAGGATCAGGGTTAAGATTAGGTTTGAGGTTAGGATATGAGTTAGGGTATCTTATTGTCTGCATTTTTCTGGAAAATAGTTGTTGATCCCCTTTCGGGGACGTACAATAATCCAATACAGGGCTTCTAAGGAAGACTGAAAGACAAGTTAAGTGCTACATATAGATCACAGAAAGAATTCATTTTGATCTACTTCGATGAATACGTGTGCAGTAACTGGTTCAACATTAAAACTGACACTTTTCATTAAAACTCGGAGATATTTTTAAGTCACATCAGGGAATAATATGCTGTTTAGTGTGTTTTATCATTTTTCTCTGTATTTCTCTTATAAATCAACGTCATTTGTATGTAAAAACTACTGGTTTTCTGATTGGTTGACTCAAGGTCAGTCGTACGTTCACATCCCACGAATTGTTACAGTTTAACTTTGTCAACCGGCGCATTACCAGATAAGCTAGAATTCTCATGTCATGATTTCTCTGTATAGCATCATTTTAATGTTACTGAAGGAAAAATATTCTATCACCACGGAAGTATTGTACTATGACATTACTTATTATTCAAGGAACAGTACAGTAAAAATCCTATAAATGTTGGAATATACATTATTTTGTTTCAAAGTTAAAACCTTTTTTTCTTAGTAAATTGTCAGTAAGATTAAATTGATTTCTTGCTAAGTTAAATGTTGAAATTGGTTTATGCCTACAAAATCGTTTTCAAGAAAAATAGGATATATTATTTAGATAAAAAAATACTGAATTAATTATTTTGGCTAGTAAAAGATACACACTTCGATGAGCACTAATTCTACAGACAAATGGACAAAACTGTCTTCTTTTATCAAAGGAAAAGAGTAAGCAGAGGAAAAAGTCTTAAAATAACTCAAATAACTAAATGGATTTCGTTGCAAAATTATATCATTTAGAGAATCATTTGAAACCAAGGAGCACTAAAACATCTGTTTCGTCCTAGTTTCGGGTTCTTCATCAGAACATCCACATGACCTCAACTGGAATTCACTATGGGATAGATTTCTGGTGAAAAATCGTGACTAGTGGGATTCATTAAGTTGGATGTGAGGACAAATTCCTCTCTCCTCATCCATCCCACGAAATAGGCAGATGGTGGCTTTATGCCAAGAAACTGATAGAAGTTAGAATAAGATGGTTGGAGGCAATCGGCAGAAAGCCTTGGATGTAGGTTTCGTGCTAGTTGTCAGTCAGCATTCAGTAATCTTGAGGGAACTCATGTCCCTTCTGAAATTTGAACCCTCATCATCCAGTGCTACAGTCATAGGTGTTACCACTGACCTTTCGTGGTATTCATGGACCATAGGATTCCAAGTCAGTGACTGTGTAGTCCTTGGGCTTCGCCTGGTAACCTCAATGTCTTAGGTTTGGTGTCCAGGGAGTGATGGATAAGTACTGCTGAAGAGTTCTTAACTATGACAAAAGAGGTGTCCATCGCCACCCCTTCGGTTATCTATGATTCTATAAGTGATGTGATTTCTTTGTGAAGTCTATCTCAAAATCAATGAAAGGTCCAACAACCTAACACTTATAAATAAAATAAATTATCAGCAGTAATAAAATAAAATGATGCAATTCAGTGCAGAGAGCATACAACAATTAACAAAAATATACATGATCAAGGATGTCAACTGTAAAACATTTAATTTTGTTTATGTTTGATCATATGAACAGTTTGACTACTGTAATCTTTATTACATTAACAATTCCAACAACAGAGAATTGCAGACACTCAAAGAGAAAAGGTTGAATTGTCTTGTGAATAGAGATATTTATTTACAAAAAAATTGTGAAGTACATTTATATATAAAGAATGCATCAAAATAGTCTAGTTGAGATTTGTTGCTAGCCTCCGATTCGAACCATTGGTCGATTTAAACTGGATGCAAGTTGAATAGCGCCTAAAAGTTGTTTAGTACAGGATAGAAAATAGGAATAATGTTATGCAAACTTTTGAAAAAATTAGTAAATTCATTTACCCTTTCCAAATAAAAGATATTTACATTAGATTTCGAAAAAAATTAAATAGATGTGATAATAATGACCGAAATAATGATCAACATTTTGCCTGATTTACCGGATGTAAAGAAAACACTACAATTTCTTTAGCTTTACAAAGACAATGTGCCTAATAAAATACTATGAATAATTAGACGCTTTTCTCATATGTTTAAGTCCAAAAATATTTAATTAAGTGATCATGAATTATTCATTCAGACAGACATCTAGAAAAACAGAAAAAATGAGCAAAGAATATCTTTCTCGATAATTTCCTCTTCTGGGTCTACAATTATATATACATGTTTGTATACATAGAATACTTTAAAACAGACACTGTCCTTACCTTGGCCATCAAGGTTCTAATGATCCTTCATGCATATACCATTTCAACTGTTCCTGTGGTTCAAGTTATATAAGGCGCACGATTAGGCAAGTTCTTCTAGGGGTTCGAAAACACTTACCAGTTTGGTTCAGCAGGGAGGAAATTAAATGCATAAAAAGCTTGATCCTGTCACACTTGGTCGATACTGGACATAGCATCGCTGTCAACACAGCTTTCAGGGTTATATACCGAATTCCGAAGTCGTTATCATGTAACGTTCGCCTATGTCTCCTACACATAGCTGAAGCTGTTGCAATAAGATCGACTAAACCAGAACTTTGTATCCAAAACGAACACATTCAGATGCTGTTCCTACCGTGGCCAAACTTGGATTGAAGATTTTTCTACTCATCAAGAGTGCTCCTTCCCCTTAACCCTCTTGTTTTTTTACTTTGCTTATTATTACAAATATTATTAATACAGTTATTATTAAATAAAGTATAATTATATTTCAATAGTTTACACACAATGATAAGTTTTGTCTTATGGAATAAAACAATTCCAACAGTGGTGTGAACACGGGCAGTATTACCAATAACAAAACTTATCACTGTGTGTAAACTATTGAAACATAATTATACTTTATTTGATCTAATTCACAATGCTCAAACTTTTTACTGACAGTTATTATTATTCGTCATAATTTATGCCCTTCATGCAAACATTCCCTCAATACTATCGAATTTTTCATTTATATGGACTTATTATTAGTGATATTATCTGTTTTCTCAATATACGCCTCCACCTGTTTCATTTAACATATTCGTCATCTCATTATGAACCTCTCATTGCAGTCTTACTATCTCCTGTTTAAGACAGACCACTTTGTACTAGCAACTCACGTGACATCTTCGGTAACCTTGAACTGATTTGTCAATTTTCATACCCCACAATCTACGAATCTATTATGATTAATTACCACTATTGTCTCCTGTTTTACAATATTTTGTAATTGATTTCAGCCTAGCATGTTTGTCACAAAAATACGACTATTTATTTTGGCACCCCATAACTAATCTGTTATTCTACGTTAAAGGGAATGTATCTACCGCATAACTGGCCTTTATTGTAATGACCACAAATATTATATTTTATAATTGTAAGAACCTGAAGAGAAATTATTGAAAAGAATATTCTTCGTTCAGATTGACTTTTAATTCATAATATGGGAATATTTCACACTATCAGATCCTTAATTGGTTGTGGAGATTTCCTTAATTTTATTTGATATTCTATTTGCTAATATATTTTTATTATACAATTGGTGGATGGTGGCTAGCAGTGGAATCCAGGATGCGCATTTCGTCCTATTTGGGACTCGTCAACTGGATATACCTGCATTTCTCAGTGAGTGATGATGTTCCCACCGAGGCTCGAACCCAGTACCCATAGTTTCAAACGCCAAAGCGTTATCCACTAGACCAATTAGGCCACGAGAGCCACCTCTTGTGCAACCGAGCACTTCGGTCTAATCAATCGACGGGAAAATCAAAAATTCAATTCAATAATATATTTTTATGTTTATTATAATTTATGCATCTTTAGTGAACTCTAATTCCATTGATCTTGCTTAACAAATCAAAAGTATTTAGAAACACCAGTATTGGTAATGGTGTGTAATAGGAATGATTTAACACCTGTCCACCCAGACATCTGGGAAATTCTACTACCCCTACAACGACAAATAGGAGAGAACAAAGAAAACCATAAAACTCAAGTTTCGAAGTCATGTGATTATAATTGATGGGATTATGAACAATAAATTTTGTTCGAAACGTCATGCAGTAAATAATACTGTTTCACTATGTGTGTGTGTGTGATATCTAATAAACAAACTAATATGGAATTACTTACTACCACAGTGCCCAAGTTTTACACATATATTGATATGGAAAGTTCTGATTCCAAACCTATGGTGTACATAAGCTCCAGAATCCGAGCCGATCGAATGGCATATGTGAGGCTGTTTTGACCACCAGAAACCATGAGAACGCAGCTCTGGAGGTTGCTTCACTGCCTCATCGACCAGATTTCAAGGGCTTTAAGGGTGGCCCCTAAGACCACCACCTTCTCTAGTCTGAACGTTCTCAAGCAGTATCCCGTTCCCCGCGCAAACTAACTATGAGTTATTGTGCTGCCCACCATTTTGTGCCTATAATATACCAACTTGTATGTTAATAAAATAAAATAGAAAATTTTCATGTTGACCTTAAGGGTGTGTTATCGGTCCGCCTATCTATTGTACATGTAAGTTGTGGAGCAGTAGCTACGAAAATGCTTCTTTATCGCCTATCACAATCTGTCTATTCAGAAATCCAGTATAAATAGTTAATAATATTTAGTATGATGACAGTACATAGTCAATTAGAATTACTGAGTCAGTTTCCAGTTGTAAAGGTGAGCAGTATATATGCAGAGTTCGGGGTTGTATTGACAAATTGCCAGCGCCTCCGCCAAGAGACAGGGATAGGTGTATTCGGTTCTCCTGGAAACCAATACCCAGTCCATACATGTAACATTATGTGAATCAGCTTTTGTGCATGGCGGAGGCGGTGACAGTTCGTCAATACAACCCAGAAAATAGAAAACTTTATTCCAGTCTCGTATTCTGCCTTGGTCTTAACCTCTTCACTAGTCGTTCTCTGCAAAAAATTTAAAATTTTTTTTAAAATTTTCTTTTCTACTTTTAGTTTGCTTTTACTTTAATAATTAATTCACTATTATCACTCTCATATGTTCCTTTTGTGCATTTTCACACTCTCTTCACACTTGTTAAATTGACACTCAGCTGCCTTTATTCTCACTCAATAGCGATTCTAACCTTATCAATTTTTTATCTTTGTGCCGTTGAGTACCACATAATTTACAACTATTATCTTTTTACTTCTAAAGACACTTCTGAGTAATTATATCAATTATGTCACCCCCAACCCACCTATTACTCAATAATAGACTACTATACATTTTTGGTGAATATAAACACGAGTGTACAACCTGTAAAGATGATTTCGTCGATAAAGAAAACTTTCTTCGCTGAATTTGTCTTTTATTTTCTTCATGACTCAGCAGAAGGTACAGGTACAGCAGGTTGAAGATGAGGCAGTAACTCATCGAAGAAGACATTGCGAAATGGTCGGGCTATGTCGTGAATTGGCAGAAGTTAGAGTTCATGGGCTGGCCATTGGAATGGGTCCCAGTGGCTTAATAGTCTACGAGCTTGCCTTGTACTCAGAAGGTCCTGTGTTCAAGCCTTGGCGGAGGGTGCGTACTGATGAAGAGTTCTGAAATAGGACGAAACATATGTCAAGTCCTACTAGGTTTTGCAATGGTTCTCTAACCAATATCAGCTCATGATAAAATCCTCCATGCAGTCTAACGTAATGACACTCTATCTACTCATTGTCATTTATCAGTCTTCTACTTTAATAATGCTTGAAAGCACAAGTAAGTACTACGGACATTTGTTAACAACTTCATGTTGGAAAGTGTTTCCTGAGTTTGAATTTTAGCCTATAATTATTCCAAAGTTGACCATATGACATTCTTACATGTAGAATCAAGACTTTCTGTTGTGAATGTGTACCAGTTTTATAATCCTAATACAAAGAGTCCGTCATTTTGACAGTAAAGATAGTTGCAATAATTATTATGTTTCAACAAGGTATAAAAAATCATTAAATGCATACTCAACACATTTAGAAACGCTTACCTTTATGACTAGCAGATTTCTTGGTTAAACTTTGATTCACAATTTTATCAAGTTGATCATAAATTGTATTTAATTCAGCTGTGTTGTTTGAATTTAGCTTTTCTAGTTGAATAACACCCTCTTGGTCAATTATTGGATAGTTAAACTTTCGTAATATTTCCACTAAACTAACTTCATTATTTCCATGCAGACAAACTCTTAAATTTCCATCAGCTGTAAGACGTAGACGTGAACAACCAGAACAGAAATTCTCTGTCATCGAGGTGATAAAACCAACTTTTCCCAGCCATCCTGGGATTAGAAAAAGCTTTTAAAAAGGAAAGTGAATTAATGGAGTGAAATTAATATAAGGAATTGGTTATATTTATGAAAGACATTTGGCGTACTTATCTGGCAGCAGATAATATCACTCAATCTTCGTTAAAAACATTCACAATTAGTGGCAAATTCTGGTTAGAAAAATTTAAATTGCAAAATATAATAAAATAGGAACGCTTAAGCTGATATCTTACTGAAATCTACTTACTATCCAGCCTTAAGTTAAAGACAGTGTAGATCCTGAGTTTTAGAGATAGATTTTATCATTTTATTGGGTGAAATTATACTATCGTGGACAAAAACACAGTAATCTTGATGAACTAATCAGAATTAAGATGAAAAAAATGCCCTAATTGCTAGAGAATGTATTACAATGGTCTCTTATCTGTTGTGAGAATTTCTCCCAACAACTCCAAGCAGAGTCCATAGAGAAATCATACCATGCACGACAGATGTATTCATCCAAGTGATTGTAGACTTTGGTACTACTGTGGTGAGAGTTGTCTGCAAGCCAAAATTGTAGACGACAATTTACATCAATATGTACGTCCCGTCTGTCTGTCTGTTTTTGACATAGAACTTTGAACATATGTGTGGAAGTTCAAGTCGCCACACTCCATGTAGAACACAAAGCAAGAGAAGAAAGTAGAAGAAATGCATAATACAGACAGTAAGCAGAGGTGTGAGACAAAGGAAGAGTAATAACAAAGAACAAAACAGTTTCATTGGAAATCATAAGTAACAAGGAGTGGATGCATCTGCGCCAACCACTGAGAACGATTTGGAGCCATGTCACCAATTGTTTCCAGCCACTGGTTTTTACCGTCCCGAGGACGCCAACCAGCCAGGAAGTCTACACCTACATACGTGGCTTAGACTAACTGTTGTAGATTTCATTGACTGGTGCCATGTTTTGTTTGACCGCCGCTAGCTTTTTTCCAGCCTGACCCTATATCCGCTAACATAGCTCGTCGAGGGAGGCGATGGCTTGGCATACGTAACACATGTCCTAACCATCTCAGTCTTTGTAGCTTCACGACTTCGTCGATTGATTTCCCCTGTTTACCTAGAACTCGATGCCTAACCTCGATATTGCTCACCTTATTATGCCACCTCACACGGGAGATAGAGCGCAGTCACCTATGATCAAAGACATCTAGTCTTTTCATGTTTTCCACTCTCAGTGGCCAGGTCTCACAACCATAAAGGAGGGCGGGGCGGACTGATGAGCAGTACACTCGCCCTTTGGTCGATAGTCGGATGTCTCGTCTACGCCATAAGCGGCTTATACGTCCCGACTCGGGGTAATGAGAAAAAACAGTAACATAGTCTAACCTTGAGGAATTGACCAACCAATCACAGCAGACTTAACATGTACAAATACGATTCGCAGACATATGGCCTAACTTTCTAAGAAACGATCACAAGGAGACGACAGAATAATCTTCAGCAAGAAAACAACCAATCAGAAGACGCTGTTTCCTCGCTAAAAATAATGTACATTAAAATCTGTAAATATCTCTTGATTTTCTCAATAAGCAATATGTTGCCTGGTCCTTGTCTTCTGTCATTACACTCCTACTACTACTACTATTACTACTACTCTATTGGTATCCCTGACTTTGCATTTTAGCCTATCCCTAACCCTAACCTTAAACCAAACGTTAACCCTACCTAACAATATAAATTTACTTGGTCTTCATAGAACTCATTCACCAGACCCATAAAGTCAGACGTGATTTGATATTGAATCACCCTTTTCAGCATACCTTAAATCTGATTAGATCCTGGAGAACAACTTTTGACAGACGTTGATTTTGTCTGTGATAACTTAACTTCATCTTTTATTGCTTACTTGAAAGTAATATTGAGGTTAGTTAAACTCACAGTTTATACAGTCTGAGAGTCCCAGCACAGCTTCTTTTGGAAACTGAAATTACTTAAATCACAATATTTGATCTACTTGGCACCAAAAGAGGTAATTAAGAAAGCAAGCAAAAATACATGACATTACATACTACTGATTGACTGAGATGAGTAGTTGAAGTATACTACTACTCACATCGATCAGTAGTGCTTGCTAGCCAGATCAAGGTAATGTGAATACCCTACGGCAGTTTCGATCGTTTGAAGCTGAGCTCATCATCATCGCACTGAGTATACCAGTGGTGAGCTCAGCTTCAAAGGAGGGAAATCTGCTGTCTATATAGCTTTCATCTAGCTAGCAAGCTGTGCTGCATGGCATGAATAGTTAGCAACTATTTATCCCGATCGATTAGTGATTTATAGAGTTAGAGTCATTTCTGTGGAGTATTTTACTTTGATTTCCAAGTAGGATTCATAAGTTTTTATGCTGAGACAAGCTTACTGAATATTTATATCTAGTCACTGAACATTAAAATGGCTTGTTGTCAAAAAAATATCTTCTGTCCTTTAAATATTACAATGTTATCACAACATTTTTGTACACTAAGGTTATTTCAGTGGATAGTAAAATGCCTAAAAAGAAATATGTCAAAACTCAGGAAAAACAAGACAATTTTAGCTACATATTTCTTCTATGAGTAAATTCTGATTAAAAGCTCTTCAAAGAGGAATGCGAAATATTTAACTTAAGAGAGAATGAATCACCGCATACGGGTTTTCGATGCTAAAAACATGGGTCGAATGTCACTTAACCAAACCGACACCTGACTCACCCATCTTATGATCATTAATCATACTGTGACTTTGATATTCCCCAATGAGACCTACATAGACAGAAACTAATACTTCAAGATAGAACTATAAGGTGAAGTTCAGCATTTTACTGGTCTAAAGAATACTGCCAGTTAAATTAGTGACTTCATCAACGAATTAAGTCAACAGATCAAGTCAAGCAGAATCATTCTAATGTACACTAAAAAGTGATTGTGAAGCAACGTTCTTTGGAAAAAAATATTTGTGAACAGCGTATCTACATCAAGTGATAATATTTACCTGGCCTAATTTATAACGAACGGGATACGTTATAAAACCATTTGGCCTACTTCTTTCCCATCGTTCCAATGAACTTAACTAATTCAGGGCGGTTTCAATTTGTGCTATTCAAGCCATCATGTTTTACTTTATATGAGTTCGCGTTCCCAGTGGAACATAGGGCTTCCGGCTTTGGCTGTGAAGTTTCAGTAGCAGTGGTGTTTTTTGATAGATTGAGGTTTCTAGCCTGGCACCCAAACTTCCCTCTTTACCAGCCGTACTATCGGCTGTGCGAAGCTTAGAAGGATCAAACCCCGGGTCAAGTGAGTCATGGTTGATAAGTACTCCACCACTGAACCATCGACGCCATCACGTCCTATTACTTAATGATTTCGGCTAGTGTTGTGACTTGTATTCCCAGTTAGCCAATTTTTTTGAAACATGCCTGAAATCTGGTTTTCGCTCATTATAGCGACACTGAAGAAAGTGAGATGGTTTTTGAAGAGTATTAGTATTAGGTAAACTAATTTGACCTCCAAAAAGAAACACTATCTTCCAGTTATTTTAACTGAGTAAAGCCATATTAGCTTAATTTAGCTTTTCATCGGAGCAGTTACATCATTTACCAATTTTAATATCAATATAATACTTACCTTTGCTACATCGGATGTCTGACCGCATAGAGGAGTTAAATTTGGATATGAATTTTGTATGACATTGAGCATTTCTTTATATGAGACTAACTTGGACATTTCCCAATTGTTACCAGAAAATGGCATATATTCAATAAATCTAACTTCAATAGGCTAAAGAGATCAGTGGTGGAACAAAATCAGTAATAATATATCAGCAGTTGAAGTGTTACAAATTCAAAAATTTTAGTATTTTTAAGGAACTCAAAAAAGTAGACTACGAAGTCAAGCAGAGTTACTCATACCTTAGGGCGTGAATAAAAACAGCATTAGTTTGCTTTGTTTCGGTACTCACAGCATGTTACTGAAATATAAAATATATTGTATATATCAGATTGGAGTGACTAGTTCATCAAGGGTGGTATACAACTACTCATGCCTACCCATCAGTAGCATATATAGTCATGCATTTATGCTTGTTTTTATGCTTACTAGTCATCAGTCTGCTTATCAAGCAGATTGTATATTGTGATCTGAATAATTTAGGTCTCCAATGGATAGTATTGTAAAATTTGACCTGGAAATGTGTAAATTACTTGTTGATTGTGAATCTGCCTCTGAATCATTCATCCAGGGCTTTGATGACCACGTCATTATTTCACTGCGATCATTGCGATTAATATTCAACTGTCTCGTGAATGAACGATGCGTTAATTTCCGTTAAACTAGTTAAACTAGCTATCCAGATGGGTCTTTTTTGCCAATTCTAATTATTCTGGATTAGAAAGAGAGCAGAGGATTGCTAATTGATGGTGAGAAAATGTCTGGTGGTGGCTTTGAGTTTAAGTGACAGCGATTTTAATTCAACTTGCAATTACTACCCATTACCTTAATAGTAGTCTGCAATGATGGTTTTTTATACATCATACCTGCACTGTGTCGTTCATCTAAAATATTTATATAAATAGCTGTAACTTCTGATCATTAGCATTTATTCCTGTAATTTGAGTCTTCTCAGTGATGGAATAGTATTCGAGTAGTCAGTCATATACTATGGCGTGTTGATTTATGACAGAAATTTAATCACGGTCTTTCCAGTTCAAAACTAGTCAGTTGAAAGGGGCCCAACTCTAGGCTTACCTGTTCGCCTCATCTGAAAATATTGTGGATATCAGATTATAAACTTCACTGGAAATTGATGAATACGATGTGTGCAAGTGTTTAAATCTTATAATACGAATGATCAGACTGTCATTTTCAGTGTCACTCTTAACAGTTACTCATTTTTGTATGAGAGAACGGCGATATCAATTATTACTATCCCTTTAAGTTCCGAGTGGAACATAGGGCTTCAACAACACATCTCCATTTCATCCACTTCTCTACAGTCCTCTTCACGTGGCTCCGTGACTGCGTTTAAACCCTCATCCCCTCCTCACACAGTCACAACCATATCACCCTAGGACATTCAACTCGTGATTTCCCATTAGGATTCCATCCCAACGACTGACATTTCATGTCACTCAACGGTATCTTCAGCTTATTGGGTGATAGAAGTTTGGTTGATTGGTTCATTATCAGAGACTATTTTGCTAATCCTTTCCGGTCATCTGACCTTCAGGATAGAGAAAAGGAAGCTATTGATAAAAGTCTTAAACTTTCTGGCATTCATGGTGGTAACTGTAAATTATTTGACCACATATATATCATTGTTCTGTGTTTATGTTGAGATAATACACCAGTGTAAAAAGTGTAGAGTATTTCAAAGGTGTAGATTTGATTCACGGAACGATTTCACTTCAGATTGTATCGGACTTTGAACTTGGTTCCTTTCACTTCACAACACGCAGATTTTATTAATATAGACCATATTATTATTATTCCCTTGGGTTCCGAGTGGCACATACGACTTCAGCAACACATCTCCACTTTGCACCATTTTCTACTGTCCTCTTCACCTGGATCCACAGTTGTGCATAATCTCTCATCTTCTCCTCCATGCTACCCACGCACCGAAGACCCACATGTCGCTTCCCATTGGGATTCTACTTGACCGATCGGTTGCATTGCACACGATGTCATTCGACGGCCTCCTCAACCTACGCCCAATCCATTCATCTCCATTTAATCCTACATATTTGTTGAGTAGCCGGCTCTTGGATGGTTTATTCCCGACCAGAGGCTCTTGTTGCTAATTCACTCCGGCTGGCCAATCGGCCATTCGATCTTCAGTATGGAACCAGTCAGCGAAGGAGGCAGCTGTTGATAAGAGTCTGCAACTTGTTGGAAATCCTTTCCGTGACAAGCTTGTCAAGTCTCCGACCCATACGGAAGAACCGATTGACTGATTGACTTCAAATTTGTGTTGAACAGAATCCGAATCTCGTTCTTTATGCTGGCTGAGTGACGATTTCCGAACTGCTTTCAGACTGATGAAGGTGTATGTTTGCCTTTCCGATTCTGGTCAGCTATGATATCTTCATCCATTCTGCTGACCTTTGGTTGAAACTATGCTGGCTGCCTAGGTAAGTGAAGGAAGTAACCTCTGTTAAATCTCTCCCGTTGATTATGATTGGCGTTGGTTGTTGTTGCTGTTGCTATTGGTTGATTATCTTCATCACCTCCGTCTTCTCTATGGTCGCCTGGAGTCCTGTATTCACTGAGTGCTTCTTCAGGTAGTTTGTTGGTTTTTGCCTGCAAGTCTTCGAGTTTGTGTGGAATTAAACAGATATCATTCGCGAATGTATATCTATCATGAGTTAACTAAATACATGCGAATTAAGCGCTATAGTGAAACTTAAGCTGTTTATCGATAACTTAATTTGATTCATTTAACCAAGTTATGCACACACATGAGTAAGACATATTCAAACAGTCGAAACAGTTAAGCCTATCTACTTCAATCATTACCAGCTGTCTATTACAATCAAATAATTTGCATTGCTAATTACACACTCTACGTATTAGTTACCAAATGATTATGCCAAAAAAAATAGATAAGTTCGAGACAGATATACTACTGAATATTTGTTTTGTATGAATATTTAACTGTCTCACTGATGAATAAAAACACTGCCTAAACTTTTTTATACCTCAATATCTAACAGATGATGATTTGTAGTCTTAATAAGGTGGTTTCTGAAGGTCAAATGTTTGATATCATTTAGTTTTTAAGAAAAGCAGAGTGACTAATTGTGAAGGCAGTAATCAGCTTACAATTTGTACCAATATATATATTACTTCTTCTTAAATGACTCAACGAATTCAGTCAATGGTTACCACTTTGGAGGCCACTGGTTCATATCCTGTAGCATTACTTCACTGCTAGTCTGGCCATCGAACACTGTCTAAAAGAGTCTTAACTGTATTCTGGTGAATGCAAAATACAGCTGTCAGCCAAATTCGTTTAGACAAGCATTTACTTGTCTGAAATCAATATGGACATCTGCAGCACCTAGCACAAGAAACAATATCCACATTTTTAACTAATACTAAGTCAATATTTCTATTTGGTACAAAGACTTGACATGAGCGTCAACAAAGCATTTCCAACGGTCAGTAGATGATTATCAACAGGGAACTGGTAGTATACCAGGTAACAACCGATTTCCCAACAACTGGGCTTAAGGAAACAGATGCGGGTTGGAGATAAACTGCGGAGATATTCAAATGATATCATACATCAAGTCTGATTCGAACGGAACTTCAAACGGGAGGGATAGGCCACAAGTCTGAGAATAACATGAAGAGGATTACATCAAAGAAAAATTGGGGCTTGAGGACAGCCATGAAGCCAGCTGGAAATGGTTTCGGAGAATAAAGCACAGTAAACAGATATTACTTAAGTTTTGTGTCTATCTGCGGACCCAAAGAATGAATAGTAGTAATAATGATTTAGTTTTTTATCTTCTCTAATTTATCCCGTTTCGGAGTACATGTAAGTTACGACGAATGCAACTTTGTGTATAGTTTTATCATTCAAACAACCAGCGGCAAGCAGAATGAAAACGAATATCTCCAATAATTAAATTTGTTTTGATTACCCGAGTTTCAGGAACAATTTTAAAGTTACTTTCACAATCATCACGTACTCCAGAAGTTTCCTTTTCTTTCCCATCTATCTTTCTTGTACTACTACTTCTACTTCTACACAAGCTAAGAAAATGTTACATATTAATAGACGTATAGTAAGAGTGAAATATTCAGATGTACAAATCTATCTCATATTCGAGATGTTACAGGAGTCAATTCAGTTTATTTTCAGTTGGATTTTATAGAGAATCACAATAAATTAAAAAAATATAAATAGGGTGAAAATTTCCTAAGGCATTTCAGGTGGTAAGTATACATATGATTGTGTAATGCAATTCTGGTTGGTTTCATCGTAGAACTTTGCACAGATATTCAGCAGTTCGAGTTTCCACTCTCCTTCCATGTAGCAAATAAAGCAAGAGAAGAGAGTAAAGAAAAATTCAAAAAAGAGATAATGAACAGAAATATGAAGCGAAAAAGAATAGTCATATGGAAGACTAGTAGATTTTAATTGGATGTTATGCGTCACGAAGAGTGAATGCATCTGTGCCAGCCATTGAGAACCATTTTGAGCCGCATCACTAATTATCTCTGGCCATTGGTTCACAGCATCCCAAGAACCACAACCAGGAAGCCAGCCTACACCTCTCAAGGTGGCTGGCTGGCTTAAACTAACTGTTGTGGATTTCACTGACTGATGAGGCGGTGTTTTGGTTTGACCACCACTGGCTCTTTTCTAGCCTCATCCTGTGTCAGCCAAAATTGCAAGTCGAGGAGGGAGATGGCTAGGCATGTGTAACACATGTCCTAACCATCTCAGTCAATGTAACTTCACAGCCTCGTCAATTGATTTCCCCTCTTCACCTAGCACTCAAAGCCTAACCTCAAAATTTCCCACCCTATTATACAATTTCACTCGGAAGATAGGACGCAGACGCCTATGATCAAAGACAGCTAGCCAGCCTTCAACTCTCACCGACCAGGTTTCACAACCATCAAAGAGGACGGAGCGGACTACCGAGCAGTACACCCGCCCTTTGGTCGATAACCGGATATCACGTCTACAACTTCACTGCCTATCCTCAATCTAAAAGTCAATGTAGTTCAGCCCTGTGGTATCATTTGAAATTTGACAGGAGAGAATCGCATGCCAAACATTCGAAGACTACTGCTCATGGTGTTCAGAGGACTCTGAATTTTGTCAGCGTTTTCATCCAGAAGGAATTTGTTATCTGTATATTCTAAGTCAACAAGTTTATACCCTGGTAAAAATCCAATCTCTGAGTCACTGAAGCCAGTTAGTGTTAATTTCATCAGAACATCTATGATGAAATTAAACAGAGATGGGAACAATAAGCGTCCCTGTCGGACGCCACTTATTGTCATCACATCAGATTACAACTATCCATAAGCTCCCACCTGACTGCATGAGTTCGAGTGTAGTGCCTTGGTCAGTGCAATGTATTTTCTAGGAATTCCCTTCACAGCCAAGCATCGCCGGAGTACCTGTCGGTCAACGGAATCGAATGACGCCTTTAGGTCAAGAAATCTAACGATTGTTGGAAGCCGGTAACAATGACTATGTTTCAGAATCTGTCAAAGGGTGAAGATATGATAGATACACCCTCTTCCTGGTCTGAAGCCTGCCTGGTTCTCTCGTGTTTGTTCCTCCCGTGGACCGCTTATTCTACGTATGGTTATTGAGCCTTTCACTTTATATACCATAGTAGTCAAGCTAATCCCCCTGTGATTATCACAGGAAGACTCGTCTTCCTTCTTGTATATCGGAATAGTCAATGACTTACACCAACCCGATGGAACTTCCTCGGAATCCCAGACTCTCCCTAATAGCGTAGTTAATACAGGCGGTAAACTGTCTCCACCGTTCTTGAACAAGAGAACAAAATGGTGAATAACTAAAGTAGGTTAAATAGAACCGCATAGAGATGTAATAACGTGATTAACTTGGTACTGAAAACTAAAACGATTGCACATGGTCTTAAAACATACTCTCTTTCGTAAAGCCGTTCGCACGAATTAGGTTTCAGTTGAGTTGATTTCAAGTGTAATCATCTAACTGTGTTTAAGCGTCCTAATTAGTACTTATTGACGCCATTAATCTAGAGAAAAAAGCAGTATCAACTTGTTGTAAACAGCTTGTTATCAACTGAATGGAGGGGGATAATTTCACTTGAAGACAAGATTAAGTCATCACAGCGATAAGATAATAAATACAATAATTTTAATGCTATGAAATATTGAGTAAATCATAAACATTAAAGACAAATCAAACTATTTCGAGTGCAATAGATAAGAGAATAAACAGAGAGAGAGAGAGAGAGATAGAGAGACTTGATAATGACCCAAAATTAATAGAATCATATGACTGATGATTGAGCAATATCGAAAATAATATTATCTATGATGAAAATTTCATGTTTATTTGTTTATCTGATGTAGTTGGTGTACAGTGACACAGTATTTAATTACTCGATGATATTCTAGGGCAAAGTTTACTGCTCATAATCATATGGCCTTGTCCAGCATTGAGTAAACAGACTAATACAGAGATCCACTTTCTTAAAGTGTCCACGTTGTACACTTGGATTTATGATGATAAGACATTAGCTTTGATTGGACACTAGTAACTAGTGTGATGTTTCTAATCCTTTGTTTGGTGCAGACTGAATCCTGTCAGTCAGGTTTGCAATGTGGACACCATTCTAGGTAGCTCGCCATCATGGTGCACATTGATTTGATGATGTTAGATGGTTGAAGGCAATCGGCAGGAAGCCTTGGACCTAGGTTTCGTGCTAGTTGGCACTCGTCAGCAAGGCTAGACACATTACACTAGTTAACAGTGTCCAATCAAAATATCCACTACAGTCCTACAGGAGGTCAATCGTGATTCCGAATAGCTCTGGCTGGTGACGCGGGTTCGAATTTCAGATGGAATATGAGTTCCTCCAAGGTTGCAGATACGTCTTGCTAATGAGTGCCAACTAGCACGAAACCTAGGTCCAAGGCTTCCTGCCGACTGCCTCCAACCACCTAATGTCATCAAGACATCAGCTTTTTACTCATAGACTGTTTACAATGAAAAGCTTCGAGAAGAGACTACTACTTCCTTTCTAGAATATAAACCCAGTTCATGATGGTGCGTCACTTTAACTTCTATGATATACACAGTTTTCATGCTCCCTAGTTCATGAACAAATATCTATTTATTTTCTCTTGGTTAGAAATAGTTTTAAAAGCCACTAAATATCAAAATTAATAACATACCCATATGATGTAGCTAAATATCCGTGTAAAGTGAAATAAAATAAAACATTAGCAATACATGTGATAACCATGGAGTTCACGTATTCATAAGTGACTAGATAGTCTTTCATTGGGTGACGGTAACGACTGCAGTACTGAAAAGCGATAAAGTGCAATGAAGCAGCTGTTCAGTGCTCTTTGGTTTTACATTATTCTCTAACTAATTTTGATCGGTGACAATCTACACTGAAATTAATCTATACTCCTATAAAATCCACAGTTTAAATCTCAACCTCCAGCTTATGGACGACCACTGGATGAGTGTGCTTAAGATGTACCCAGAAGTTGTGGCCAGTGGAGTTTATCATTTTAAGATGAAGTGGATCCTCATTGGTCATACTGGTTCATGGTAGTGCTACCTCACGAAATGATAAAGTTAGAATTCACGGATCACTGGATTCTAGCCCAAATGGTTGAATGGTCAATAAGCCTTCAATCTACGGTGAAGGGTGTTAATGCGCATTGCTGAAGGGTTTAAAACGAGAGGGAAACAGCTGTTAAGTGTTTTTTTGGTTTTGAATGGTTCTCCAGGTCATGATAGTTCGTTATAAGGTCTAGATTGGAATTAATCCAAGTTCGTTCAAAACTCATAATTGCAATTCAAGAGAACTGTCCCAATAATATTAGCAGACAATTATCTTTTCATTCAGTAACATACAATGAAATATTAATTATGTGAAGCAAAGCAAAAAAATGAAGCTTCTTAGTCAGCTGGTAAATTTGAAAGTTATAAACATGTCTCCTTTCATACCCCGATTTAAATAACTAGTGAGCAAGTGAGATCATAATACTGATAATGGAATGATCAAGCTGTTTTGAAATGTACTTACAAAAGTCAACTGAATGTGCGTCGGTGGCACAGCGGTTATGACGGTTGCTGACCATCCACATGGTCCAGGGTTCGGTCCTCGGCATCCGCGCACCTGATATTAATGGTCGGCCTCCTAAATTTGGACTACCGATATCACAAGCTGTACCAAAACTACTGTGTGGAATCAAGCTATAATAAAAAATTTTAAAAAATCTGCACAACTATTTAATATATTTGCTTCGTTAGGCTTCTTTTTTTCTGTTGTTTTTCCCAATTAAACTGTGATACTATAGACAGATACTGATGTACTTATTTTATACTGGCCTCATTTTTGTATGATTTGGAAAATGGTGACTAGGAGTGAAGTTTAGGATGGACATTTCGTCCTACTTCAGACTTTTTATGTCGATGCAGCTGCATCCCCAGTGAGTGATGATGTCCCCACTGAAATTATCAACCTAACATTCGTCGTTTCAAACGGCAAAACACTTTCTATTGGTCCACTGGCTATGAGAGTCACTTCTAGTGCCGACATTTTGACAGAAACCGAGAATTTCAGGATACATGAAACCATCATGAACAAGTGGCTTTATCTTTATTTTAAATAACTATTAATTAAGAAATTGTAACTAAAAATGTGAACACTAGACCATTTTCTGTTCCACTGATTGATTTAAACAAATTGCAATTCACTAAGAGAACTTACTAAATATCGTGTTAATTCAACAAAGTCGCATAATTCGTCATCATTAAAATTTCTCATCACCACACAGTTAACCTGTAAAATGAAAATATAAGGGAATACGTAATTTGGAACACTAATACTATCAATAACAGTATTTTTCGAAAAAGCAAACAGTAAGATGCAATGACTAGGAGTTTCTTTGTGGATGCCGTCAACTAAAAACTCTAACTGATTACTGGTTATGCTAGAAGTCACCTGTAATAAAAAACGCTAAGTATAATGCAACTGGAGCAGATTTTTTAAAAATCATGAGATGTTTCAAGATTGGGTAAGATTTAGACTAGATTTCATTACCAACTGATAGATATCTAGATCGAAAATCGTAGTCTAAAACTCTTCAGAAGTGTGCATCTACAAGATTACAGTCGTTAGTCATCAAGTAAAGATTTTTTAAATGCTCAGCTTAGGTCTTTCAAAAACTGTTAGCAGATTTATATTCAAAACTACTTCGTAACGAAGATAAAATATCATATCGATAAGTGATTCCTTCAAAACAGGTAGACAATATCGATACAGATACCGCCAAATTTTAGGAGTAGCAAACAGTGATCACTGTTAGTTTTCTGTCAGGAAATCTGACTTAAATACCCTGATTGTTGTTTGTCAGGTGGGCTTTTAGCGGTAGAATCCAGGACTCACCATTTGATTCTATTTTGAACATATCTACTGGAAGCAACTGTATGCCTCACTGAATGGCAGTGTTCTCACTGGTACTCAAACTGAACATCTATAGTTTCAGATGCCAAAGAGTTTCTGCTAGGTGACTGGGCTAAAAGAACCACCTCTTGCACAGTAGGTGTCCCTTAGTATTGTTATATTTTCACCCAATAGAACTAATCAAGGGGAGGTCTTACCTTTGAACCAAAGGCACATTACAAGAAATAGTTATGTACAATTAATTTAAACACATTCTTTGGGTAAAAACTTACTTTGAACAAATACGATTTCTTTGACAAAAAGACGAACTAACTACTTGAAAATTTAATCTGTGATATTGTGTATGAATTTTCTATTTTCATTATGTAGTATAGTTACTAATGTTTATCAATTTCTCAAAATTAACTAAACAAGACGGATGAGATTAGGGAATACTAAATGCATGGAATTAAATTACAAATGGAATTTCCTTGATTTTTCTACTGACTAAAAGTCATAACTTGTAAAGTCAGATGAACTGACGTATAAGATAAGCTGAATTACATCAGACTGGAATATCTTCACTTTATGTCACCATATATATACATAAATATATGCTAGGTGACTAACAGTCACTTGATGACTCTCAGATTGGATATTTTGAGCAACATCAATTACAGTTTCAACTACTAACCCATTATTATTATTTATTAGTCATTCTTAGCGCCCCGAGCGAAGCATAGGGTTTCAATGACCTATTTCAACTGCACTAAGTTCTCTGCAATCACTTTCAGCTGGCTCCACGAGTACCAGCTGAAGTTTCTGTTTCTTCTTCACATGATCTTCTGCATGTCACCTTCTGCTTCCCATTCAGGGGCCTAGTGTGTGATATCACTTGAATATCTCCTTAGTGTACGTCAAACCCACCTTCATTTTCTTCAATTTATTTATATGACGATAGGTTGTTGGCTAATTTGCTGTTAGAGCTCCATTTTGTTTATTCTTTCTGACTATGTGGCATTCAATATGACTAAAGCATGGAGTCATGAAGCTTTGGCCACATGTTCTTAAAATCATAGTGTGAAGCATAATTACTTCCAAAATACTCCTTGACCTTGTTTTTAAAACCCTGAAAGGGTTGGCATTGTGAACAATCCACCAAAATAAAAAACAAAGGGCAAGCCATTTGCATTATTTCTTATAATAATGTGTTTAAAATGAAATATTTCTTCCCAGATTAGTAGACTAAGTAATATTTTAAAAACACTTTGCAACCACATCACCCATCCCGTCCTACTCATAAAGATGATCCCATTTTGACAATTAATGTTGGATGTGCCTATTTTAAGTGAGATATGAGAACTCAGCGTCGCATTGTACTATGTTTTAATACACAACATCAAAAGTATGAGTGGTATACAAAAAATTCTTTGCATAGTTAATACTTTTGATTAGTGAGCTTCCCAGCCCTAAATTTATATATGTGGTCAAAGAAATTGATGAATTTCAATGAGTTTCAGACCTTACACCATCAGAGATCGATTTGTTTATCCGTACCGATGGGGTGCAACTGAGACTCATTGAGGGTCACTGGATTTTCATGAAACAAGAGCATGATTGCTTTAGTGTGGTGTGATTATATATTCCCCATATTCTTTCTATACAATCACTAACAGATTAATATCTGAACAGCCATAAGCATTATATTCTTTCTTAACTAGTTGGAGGTGGTGATAGCAGTGGCTTGGCCTCCACACTAGGTGGGTCAGGTTAATGAATCGGCAAACTGTGTAACTAAAGTGCAGGTTTAGCAGCGTATCTAACCATACAACAATCATGAATGTTATTTCTAGTAGAGGCCAACAGGAATGTGAACTGGAAGTCGTTCAAACAGCGTAACTAACTAGTCTTCCAGAGATACATACTGTACTTTACAGTGAAACTAAGGAATTTCAATGAATCTAAAAGAATAGTGGCTCTGTAGTTATTGGTTCAATTAAAGGAAAAAAACTCCTAAACATGCAGTTATATTTCCAACAGATCTTACAGAATGATGTAAGGCGTAAGTCTATATATATATATGTATATTTTCCTTCATGTTCCCAGTGGAACATAGGGCTTCAAGCTAGTGGCTTGAAGTTTCTGTAGAAGCGGTGATTATTTTAACAGGATGGGATTGCTAGCCTCATGCTCAACCTTTCCTCTTTACCAGCATTATTTCTGGCTTAGCGAGGTAAAGGAGTGCGTCGGTGGCCGGGAACCGAACCCCGGACCATGTGCATGGTCGGCAAGCGTCCTAACCGCTGTGCCACCGACGCTAAGTCTATATTTAGGAATACAAAACGATGTACTTGATTAGTTGTATAATGTCGATCATTCAAAGATTTTTAATATCCTCATTACAACATGAATAAGGAGGGTTCATTTCATAGTAACACTGCTTATAGTGACAAAAAGTTATCTGAATACAATTAAGAAGATTAGGTAGATAGATTGATATTCCATTTTACGATAATCTACAGTATCTGGTCAACATCAACTCATCATTGAGTCATATTGTTTCAAAATTGTTTGATTACGTTGGATAAATTACCCATATATATATATATATATATATATATATATATATATATATATATTACTTACCTTAACCCTTTCAAATCCAGTTTCAACTGCTTTGATTATAGCAGCCATTGAATGCTTGAATGTAGCTTGTCCAGTTAATTTTAATACTCGTTCCGATTTTAAACTATCCAAACTAATATTGACAGAATTCAATCCACTCTCTTTCAATGCCGCAGCGTTTCGCTTAAACTTTACTCCATTTGTCGTCATGCCTATTTCAGTGAAGTGTTCGTGTTCACATTTTAGATAATTTAAAGATTCTTATATTCAAAAAAGTAGGTTTTGAAATTTTGAATTACACACTTATAATTTGAAGTAAATCTGGTCGCATGAATGGTTCACCACCAGTTAGTCGGATTTTTCGTACACCACGGTGACAGAAATAATCAGCAAGAAATATAATCTCCTTTGATTGAATCATGTTTGCAGAATTTTTATTTTTGTGTATATATCCATCTGGCATACAGTACAAGCCTTCACATATATCCAATGAGGATAGTTTTTTATTCCATTATTATTCTTTGACTTACATTTTAAATTACATTTCTCTGTTAAAGAAATACGTAAATAATCATGAATTCTGCCGAAGTTATCAACTAGCCTCGAAAATTTCCTAACGTGCTCCGTCATTTACAAGTAGCTTCAGAAATTAGAATGAAATCAACCGAATATAAATAAATGTCTGTCGTTTGATTGGCTGAAGCGGACAGCCAATAAACGTATAGATTACACAAAAAAGATCAATACATGTTGAATTAGCAGTCCACTTAGCTTCTCACACAATTTAATGCAGAAAAAGCTTTGGCGAATATAATGAAATGCATGACTTACTAAACTAATGTCAGTCTGCACTACACAGCTAGATATAAATTCATCCAGTTATGTTCATTGTTAATTATATCTTGAAGGAATTTTCCAAATTTACATCAAATATCCGACATTTTCTAAAAGGAGTGACAGTATTTTTAATGGGACAAATGCTGAATGCTTCATTTTTCATCGTATTTAGCTACATTTCGTTAACACTAGTGCGAATTCAATGAACTGGTGCATGTAGAAATTATTATTTACCGAATCTTTATATTTGGCAAAATCCATTTTCATTTTTTTCCAGTTAATTCTATATTTCAATGATTATATTTGATTGAAATGACTGGTTTTCATTGATATATGGGCTCCTAGTGATGGACGCTTCTACGATGTCTGAGGTTTAACATGGTGTTATTTGGGTTGATGGTGACTAGCAGTGGAATCTAGAATGCACATTTAGACCTATTTGTGACTGGTCACCTTGGCGTATCTGCAATTCCATTGAGTGATCGTGCTCCTACTGAGGTTCGCACCCAACGGTAAATGTTTCAAACGTGAAAGAGCTATCCACTAGACTACTTTATCCAGTATAACGAAAAAAAGGGAAATCAACATAAATGAGTTGTTCTCATGACAAAAGTGGTCTACAGGAAAATGTTTTGGTGTTTGAAATGATGAGTGATGTGTTCTTGTCTCAATCTAAACACCATCACTCACTGGAGATATAGATACACCTACTCGAAGAGTCTAAAATAGGGCGAAATATGAACTCTGCATATCACCGCTTGTCTCCTTCCACCAAATTATATTTACTAATGAGAGTCCACTATTCTTTTACAGAATTCTGCAAGCAGAAGTGATGTTGATTGACTGAAAATACTCACAAACTAAAATCTAAACAAACTCATTGATGAAATGTTAATATTTGATTTTGAAACTCAGATTTAAGAATTTTAAAACAAAACTTTTAATTTAGATTTTATTGTGTACGGAGATCATAGCAGAGCTCGAATTCGCCCTTCATGCCGAAATGAAGTAGGTAACTCAATTAAACAACAAATCCAAGCCAACAATATTGTTTTCAGTTAGATCTCATCAAGCTTAGCTCTAATATACATAAGTTTACAAATGAAAATTCATATATTAACCAATCATGGTGTTTTGTCCATAGGATAATAGGATGGTGAATATAAATTGTGCAATTAGTCAGAATTGTAGTAATGATAATAAAAATAATAGTAATGACAATAATAATAATGGTTCTATCAATAATAAAGTGCCTCGGTAGCATAACAGTTAGGACGCTCGCTGACTATGCACATGGTCGGGGATTCCATCCCCAGCCGACGCACCCCTTTACCTCGCTAAGCCAGAAATAATGCTGGTAAAGAGGAAAGGTTGAGCATGAGGCTAGCAATCCCATCCTGTTAAAATAATCACCGCTTCTACAGAAACTTCAAGCCACTAGCTTGAAGCCCTATGTTCCACTGGGAACGTGAAGGAAAAAAATCAATAATAAGGATGAAAACGTGAGGCGATCTGTGATAACACGAATAACGAAAAACAACATGATTAAACAAACAAATTTTCAGGTAGAAGTAGTCGATAAAGACTAAGAAAAACAAACGAACTGATTACGTAATGCTAGATTGTGAGGGAAGTAAATGAAACACGTTTTTAATGAAGATGTGATAAGATTAAGGAATGATAAAAAAAGGGTTGAAAATATAAGTAAGGGGTGGTGTAGAAGTCATTAATTGGTTATGTCTTAATAGGCCAAGGGAGGGATAATGGCTGTACGAACTTCTTTTGAGTGCATAGTTTAGGTGTAATAGTTCGAATGCCTATCGCCTCAGCTGTGTGCAGTAGACGAACACGAAGTCTATTGAAAAGATTCGGTGGTATACGATGAATTACTTTGAAGCTCTCGGTTTCTCCACTACATGACCACTATCAACTAAATGTGACGAAATTGAGCTACAGATTGTTCATATCTGTCCTTTGCAAAACCACGATGGAAGATGCTCACCAACACGCTAGCTAAGGTGTCTAGTAGTAAGCCAAACATAACCGTCACCGCAGGTGCAGTTGAATTGATAAATGCACATAGATGTGTCAAAACTATCTAGCTTATCCTTTGTTTGCGTCACAATCATTCGTCGCCTAGAGAATGACAAGCATAGGTATGCTCTGTTCTTCGTATACTCCTGGAAAGTCTCTGGAATAAGATTTCACTTGATAAGTCACCATCAAATTGTAACTTAATAAATAGAGGCTTCTAAATGCAGTCATAATCTCAGGTTTTACCTTTGATGTTTTCTTATGTTTCTTTATGAAACTAATCGGATAGTCCATCTCCGTCAAGAAATCATGAGTATATTCAAATTCCTTTTGTTAGAGGCCATCCGTACATACCTTTCTTGCTCTCCTCATAGGACATTTAACAACATTCCTTTCATATTTAATGGGCACGTAACTAAGGAATTGTGTATATTGCCCTGTGAATGTGCTTTTTCTATACACACTTCTCCCAAGTGACCCATCTTCTCGCCTACTTACCAAGACATCCAGGAAATGTAGTTTACACAGAGAATCTCTAAGAGAACTTAGAAGTAATGGAAGCTTAATTATTAGTAAGCAAGGTAAGGGTGACGGTGTAGTTTTACTGGATAAAAGCGATTATGTTGAGAAAATGGAAGGTAGTTTGGGTGATCAGACTAAATTCCAATCTCTTGTTACTTCCAAAGAATTTAGTCTGATCCCTCAAACTTTGGTGAGAGCTGGCTATTAGTCAAAATTGGTGGACAGTAATTTACGTCAATATCTATGTCCCCATTACTGATCGTGAGAAAAATGCGAACAAAGGCTTTGCGTACAGTTAACATATAGATAATCTGACATTCAGAAAAAAGAAAACTATAAAACCCAAGTTTCAAAGTCATGTGAATACAAGTGATATGATTGTGAACAATAGCAATAACAACAACATCGTATCCCACCGAATCTTTTCAATAGACTTCGTGTTCGTCTACTGCACACAGCTGAGGCGATAGGCATTCGAACTATTACACCTAAACTATGCACTCAAAAGAAGTTCGTACAGCCATTATCCCTCCCTTGGCCTATTAAGACATAACCAATTAATGACTTCTACACCACCCCTTACTTATATTTTCAACCCTTTTTTTATCATTCCTTAATCTTATCACATCTTCATTAAAAACGTGTTTCATTTACTTCCCTCACAATCTAGCATTACGTAATCAGTTCGTTTGTTTTTCTTAGTCTTTATCGACTACTTCTACCTGAAAATTTGTTTGTTTAATCATGTTGTTTTTCGTTATTCGTGTTATCACAGATCGCCTCACGTTTTCATCTTTATAATTGATAGAACCATTATTATCATCATTACTACTATTTTGACTAATTGCACAATTTATATTCACCATCCCATTATCCTATGGACAAAACACCATGATTGGTTAATATATGAATTTTCATTTGTAAAGTTATGTGTATTAGAGCTAAGCTTGATGAGATCTAACTGAATACAACATTGTCCGCATATATTTTTGTTCTAAATTTTACTACGGGATGATTCAATGTATCGAAAAGTGAATTGAAGACTAAGTATGAATGATCTTCCTCAGCTTATATTACTGTACTAAGGCCACTGGAAACTCAGGGGACACGACTTTTCTTTGCTTGTGCGAACAACTATTTTTAATTAAGCTTATTGTTTGTCCGATTTCGGTCATCAAACTTTGTGCAATCAAATTACGGCATAAATGTCAATGGCGTAAATCGCTGACTCTGGTTTAAACTAGTTTTAGCCGCTCTCTATCAAGTTTATAATCCTTTTTTATCACAAGTACGTAATGTTATTCACCATCTATACAATGACAACAATCTAGAGTTTTATGCATGTGACTGCAGGCAGTAACTTAATTACGCTGAAATTGATCATCCAATGAAAGATTATTTGAATTACTTATTTAATAGTCTCTACGGTGTAACCAGTGTCGTGTGTCTAGTCCTTGATGTTTATGAGGTCTGACTTCTCTCATTGAAGTTTATAATGTGGTCACCAAGCTTGGTTGGTAGAATACGCTAAGCACCAAATTCAAGGACATAACTTATGATACTGGTTATTCCTTAGGGAACAAATCAGTTTATCCATTACGGTCCTAAAAGAGATCAATCAAGAGGTCAGAAAACTCCGCAACGTCTCTCTAATTGTTGATGTGAATCTCAGGAGGGATATCAGTTCTTTCTAGGTTGTAGATACACCTTACTGATGAGCGCCAACATGTATAAATGCTAGATCCATGGTTTCCATCTAGCCATCTAGCATTAATAACTGGAACATCAAGATTATGAGCAATAAACTGGGATCGGAACATAATTCAGTTATTATTGTCACATCATTGTGTGATATATCAAATAAACTTATGGAATATGGAATAATGCAGTCTATAACACTGCCCATATTTTACTTTAAATGAATGCCAGGATGATTTAAAGATCAGATATTACACAAGTATAACTGCAGGATATACCTTAATGAAGCTGTTTCAAATATATGTCAACTGAGTACACCGCATAAGCGAGTAAATTGATGAATACTCATAGAAGTGTTCAAATGCTATGGTTTATCTTGTGCAATAATGTTACAGTCATTATTTAGATGTACAGTATAAATGAAATGAAGTATGATCATTTCAAATAAAAACTAGAAAAAACAAACCGTCAAGTAGTTGGCAGGATGTCTTTCAATAGTCAAAATTATTAACTATCAGTCTGTTGGTTAATGTATCCTCTATTCAAATCGTTCACTCAATGTAAATATTTTTCTATAGATAATTTAGTGTTTATCAACCTGGATGCAGTTTTTCCATGGAGTACTACACAAGGTACAACAGGAACATTGAATAGAAATTAAAAATTTTGTACATACGTTTGTATTACCATTCAACGAGATTTCAGAGTACTTTTTATCAAGAGAGAGAAGACATAATCATTGATGTTGGTTAGCAGCTGCATTGATGATGCAAGTTTCCTCTAATCTAGGAATCATCATTTTGATGTACATGCTTCCTCTCAAGCAAGTTATGGCGTTTCCATTGAGACCTTAAATAAGCATTCATAGTTTCAAACAACTAGGCTAATGAGCCATGATAAAGAAAGAAGACATATTTGATAATCTCAATGGAAATTATTCACTATCAAACCATTGTTAACAGTTAGTCAGAGGGTGAATTTCTGAACCATGCTGATATAATCAGTATTCTTTGTTGATGACCAGTGGATTATATTGTTCAATGTTAATCGAAAGTATGTGAAATAGTTTTTGAGTCAATGGTGATTCGTAGTTTCATCGTAATACATGAGATTGGATTTACACTGTGCACTGATACCTACACCAATGTGACTATCGCCATCATCAGCGCCAGCTAAAATCAAGTTTCAAGATTTTCATCATGAGCTAACATAGGTTAGAGAACCAGTGGTAAACCTGGGAGTACTGGGCAGCCGTCTCGTCCTTGTTTGGGTGTCTTCATCAGTACACACCCTCCAGGGCTTGAACCCAGGACTTTCCGGTTACAAAGTGAGACAGTAGACCATTAAGCTAGTGGGACCCGATCCATTAGCCATCTCTTGAATTTGTACTTCTGCCATATCATGAAATAGCGCGACCACTAGTCGATGTGATCGCTGGTGAGTATTTATCCTCAAGTCTGACGTACTGTACCCCACTGGTAACGACTTCCCACTAGAACACAGTTAACTGCCTACCTGAACAGGGCCAGTCACTAGTGAGCATTAGATGGTTCTCTAACTGATGTAACCAATCAAATCCTTGCAAAATAACACCTGAAGATTACGTTTAGTAATTGATTTCCATTTTTGCTGTCTATAGCCAATTACTATTAGGTTTACTTAGTCTTTCGTACTATCAAGATGAACTTAGGGATAACAAATCATGAAAGAAAAAATAAAAATGAGAGTTAATAATAACTCATTCACTGAATTAAGCTGATAGAATTACAAGTTAATTTTTCAGTGCATTTCATGCTATTTTAGATATGAAAAATTGAGTTTTGTGCACTTTCTCGTTTTGAACTTGTAAATGACTGACTGAACTGGAGTGATGTGTGAATGTGGCATTGTGTTTGAATTGAGCGTGACATTGACACATTTGGGATGTGCTAAGTGAAATTAATCAGATAAGACGATTATTAAATATAGTAAAATTATGTTTCAATGGTTTACACACAATTATAAGTTTTTGTTTGTTTGCTATTTTTGGTAATATTTCGAGCAAAATTACTGCCCGTGTTCACACCAACTGTTGGAATTGTTGTTTTGTTTATTTACTGACATTAAGACGATTATTATCCGGTCAATTATGTTTTACTGATATGGCGGAATGTCAAACGACTGTGTCTGAGCGATGTTTCTAGAGAAGTGTTTATGAACTCTTCCAAGCCTGTGTAGACTAACAAAAATGATGGTAAACTGATTATTGATCAGCTTATGAACTTAATTATTTGAAGCAGTGAACAAATAATAATAATTTGCTTTATTGCAAAACAGTACTTGTGATACAGAATGGAATTCTCAGCATTTCACTACAGTATTGCATCCAGTTAGTACATTATCAATAAAATAAATTCTACATAGATTAAGGTAATCTCAGTTCATTATGACAACAACATATTGGTACGTCGGTAGCAAAGCCAAAAATTGAACAGAGTGTTTGAAAGTGTTAGAAAAGTAGATGCTAGCATGTTTACTGGCGTAAGCGGTAACATAAAGGTCGAGATATACAGAGTGTGAGAGAACGAAGAATGTTTTAAATAGAGTTTGTAAGGAAGAAAGAAACAAAGCAGCACATAACAGAAAAAAAGAGAGGGAAAAGGAGACTTTGTACCTATAAATGATATGAGTTGGGAAGTCGAGATCCATTTGTTCTACTGACTATTTAATAAATCATAAGTTTCACGCCTAATGCTTTCTTTATCTCACAGAACACCAGCTAAGTAGGGTATGGTTGAGTTTTTGTACTTGGTAGTGGGAGCATACAGTTTTCTATATAGCCTTCTGGGTTTTCCTGATGAGATACAGGGAGAGAGTTGTGAATGAAGAGGGTGGTGTGAGTTAGATAAAATGGATTTAGCCCATTTTTCACATGGGTCCAAGTGCCTGTCCACCAGAATGTTAACAAGCTGGTTAAGTGGTACCCTGTGGCTTGCCCTGCTGACAACCTTTAACATTCTGCGTAATGAGGTATAGTCTTTCTTCAGTAGCCAGCTCTGGAAAAACTACGGGGGAATAATAGGCATAGAGAATAATAGGCAGAATGCGAGAGTTAACGAATTGTAAGAGTAAGGGTTGGGTTATACCAGAGTGTCTTAAGTTCTTGATGTAGAAGGTAAGACGGAATATTTTCTTAGAAATCATCAAGATATCAGACGACCAGGAAACATCAGCAGATAGAATGACTCCTAGGTATTAAATTTCCGACTTGGTTTCTATTTCAGTGCCATCTATGTTGCACACCTCGTGATTCCTAACCAGTTTGTTTAGGTGAGATTTATGCCTAAATGTGAAACTGACTGTTTGGCATTTGGAGGGGTTTATGGTAAGACCGTTTTCCTTGGACCACTGGCTGATTTCTGATAAGAAGCCATTTAGTTTAAAGCAGTCACTCTGACATTTGACAGGCAGAGATACAGTCAGGTCGTCAGCATATTTGACAAAATTAATGTCATTTGAAGATGGTAAGTCATGTAGAAAGAAAGAAAAGAGAAGTGGGGAGAGTACAGCACCTTGGGGGACACCGGCTTCAGTGAGCACAGCAGAGGAGGATTTGCCTATGTATACGGTATACTGCATTCTGTTTGAGAAGTAGGAATGCAACCAGTTAGTGACCCAGGACTCAGTTTGTTATAGAGAGCTTATTTATCAGGAGACATCTAGGTACAGAGTCGAAAGCAGAAGTGAAGTCTAGAAACGTACAGCGGATATATTTGGCACCTTTATCTAATGATGAGACGATACTGTTGTGTAAGACGGCTGCAGCGTTTAAAGTACTCCTACCTTGTCTTTAGGCAAATTGTTTGGGGTCTTCAAAGTTTTAAGGTAGGGTTCGAGTTTAAGAAGTACTAGTTTTTCCATAAGCTTTAGAAACGGGGAAGTGATGGCAGTGGTTCTGAACTTTACGTTCTTGCTATTCCCAGGTTTAGAGACAGGGACTATTTTAGTGTCAAGTTGGAATTGGAGCAAAAATCCTTCGTAAACGCCTCTCCAAATCTCTGAGGAATGCATACTTCGTCGCGAGCCTACGACTAACGTATTCCTGCAAAAAACTGTTCAACCAGAACGCGAAAGGTAAGCTGTTGCATCGGGCCACTTCAACATGCATATACCAATCTATTTGCTTTTGCGGCCGCAAAATACGCCAACTTGAAAAAACGCACTAGCGAACACTATCCAGCCCGGCTAGTAAAAGGAGAACGAAAACGTATATATATATATATATATATATATATATATATAGTTCAGTGACAGAACATCTGGTCAATTCAGGACATTCTGCGTCATTCGAAAAATCCTTCAAAATAATATACAAGATTCGACCAAACCTATCAAAAGGAGTAAAATTAAGACATCTGGGCATAGTCGAGGCACAAGCCATCCAAAAGCTTAAACCCACGCCATGTGTCTAAAGGAAATACGTTCAACCCTTATCCCTGCCGTGGCCATCATAAACAGGTAATTCTTCTAATAGTGACTATCGCATTGACTTTCTTATACAAACTTCCTGTTTATTCATGTTATTTTAAGTTTTTTCTTAATCCCTATTTACACTACCATATTTTCATATCAGAACTTTCTGTCTATTCTATTATTTCTACATAATTAATCCCTGATTGCATAAGCAATTATTCGTCACATTAGTTATGATCCCACTATATTTTTTATCCAAACATCCTGTCTATTGTTATATTTCTATATTGGCACAGTGGTTAGGACTCTCGCCGACCATGCACATGGTCCGAGGTTCGAGCCCACGCCGACGCACACCTGATATCTATGGTCGGCCTGCGAATTTCGGGCTACCGATATCCATGCTGAAAATTCCATACTTGTACCAAAAATATGGTGTGGAATCAAGCTGTAATCGAAAAAAAAATTTCTAACCCCTAACTGCACAATATGTCAATCTTCTCAGTAATTATAATATGAATACCTTGAACAGTATTTGACAGTTAAGGCGTCAGTCTGATTCATGACATCCCTATTTTTATTACTGATCCTCCGATAGACAGATAGTGGGTTTAATATTCTAATACACAGAACTATACACACGGTTACCAGCTTATATGTCTTGTTCTTATTAAACAAAGGTTTCAGTAGGTAAAGTGTTCATCAATGCTGAGCAGTAATTTATAGAAGAAGCTTTCAGATAAGTTGGTAAACAAGCATCTTAATAAATGATAATGAAGTGTGTAAACGTCGGGAACTTCAGTTGGACTTCTTATTTTCCAATAATAAAAAGAATAATTGTTCCCCGAACGAATGTGCGTTTACTTCGCACATCTTAACTTTTCAACAGAACTGCAATCTATTTAAATTATACTGAGCTGTATGCAGTTCTAAGTACACAGTCAATTGCTGGTATACCTTATGACTCATTTATAAAATGTACAGTAGGAAACCATGAAATAACTTACTCTTATATAGTAAGAGGAAAGACCTGGTAGTTTGAATGCAGAAGTGTCTTCATTTTAGCAATCTTTAAATTTTTGGAAATGATAGTTTTTATTCTAGGTTGGTTACAATAACAACCAGAAAGGTTTTTTGTTATTTTGATCACGATTCTCAACTTTAACATCCTAGGCTTCTCTACTAGACAAAGATGTATCATGGTTGTTTAATTTAAGAGTCACAAAACTCAACTGTATTACATTTTTGAGTAAGTCGCTGGTCACTTCTGCTCTTAATGAATGAAACGGCCGCTTGGTGTTTGTATTACTCCAATCTGACTAGTAAGTACTACTCGTTGACTCGTGAGTGGCAACCAACCACTCAGATGAGTCAGTAGAATATACCATGATGTGTGATTATACTTATTTTTTTGATTGCCATTTATGGTTCAAGATAGATCATTTATCGTGATCTAAATACTTTTACTTTTAAAATGGAAACCTGGGGAACTGTGTAATTCGCTAACAGATAATATGATTCTATTGGTTATTTTATCTGACCAATAAATTACAAATTTTATTTCTTATAAATGTATTTTGACTGGTTAGCAAAGTACCAATAGAAATTCGTTTATATCACATTTAGTTTGGCTACAAGCTGAATATCTGGTTAACAGCCCACATATAATGTCTCCCGTCTGTCTAAAGGAAAGAAAATATTTTATGTTCAGACTACTAAACCTTATGTAGTATATGACCCTTAATTCTAATTGTCATTAAGATAAGATGTCTTTTAAAACGCATTCCAGTAATCTGTAAATTCGAGTACTGCTCTTTTTTCAATATTTGTTGACTGTTCACAAGTTTAATTTACGGTCATTATTATCGGTATTCACCAACCCAATGTGTTGTTGCGTTAGTGAATTGGTGATAACTGAACATTCATTCTTGATTGTATTATAATTATTACTGTTCCTTTGATTTCCGACTAGAACGGAGGGATTGAGCAGCACGTCATTATTTCACTCTATTCTCTAAAATCATTTTAAAACTGGCACCAATGTTGCCCATAAGCTGTCATCTCCTCCTCACACCATCCCATTTATGTCACATTAGGACCCACTATTTGTTTGTTTTCGACATAGAACTTTGCACCGATGTGCGAAAGTTCAAGTCGCCACACTCCATGTAGCACACAAAGCAAGAGAAGAAATGCATAGTAGAGACAGAAAAAAAAGGTGTGAGACAAAGAAATAGAAGTAACGAAGAACAATGTAGTTTTATTGGAAATCATAAGTCACAAGGAGTGGATGCATCTGCACCATTGAGAACGATTTTGAGCCACATCACCGATTGTCTCCAGCTATTGGATTTTACCATCCCGAGGACCCCAAACGGTCAGGAAGTCTACACCTTCCTAAGTGGCTGGCTTAAACTAACTGTTGTGGATTTGATTGACCACCACTAGCTCTATTCCAGCCTGACCCTATGTCAGCTAACGTTGCCCGTCAGCCGACGAAGTGAATCGATGGCTAGGCATGCATTCGTAACACATGTCCTAACCATCTCAGTCTATGTACCTTCACAACTTCGTCGATTGATTTCCTCTCCTTACCTAGCACTCAACCGAAGCCTAACCTCAATATTCCTCACCCTATTATATGACCTAACACACACGGGAGATAGAACTCAGGCACCTATCATCAAAGACAACTAGCCGGCCTTTTCATGTCTTCCGCTCTCAATGGCCAGGTCTCACAGACAACCATAAAGGAGAACGGAGCGGACTACTGAGCAGTACACCCACCCTTTAGTCGATAACCGGATATCACGTCTACGCCAGAGACGGCGTAAACTGGAATATGCGAACGGAGCCTTCTGTATCCGTGCTGAGATTTCGTCAGAGGTCAACCTGTTGGGACTGATGGTACTTGTCAAATAAGTGAAGTGGTCAACACGCCCAGCCACCACTTCACTTCCTATTTCTAAACTAGGAGTCAGTGTAGACCAGTCCAGCCATGTAGCATCATCTTATATTTGACGGGAACGAATCGCTCACAAGACAAACATTCGTAGATTGCAACTCAAGGTGTTCAGAAGACTCTGCATTTTTTTCAGAATCTTCACCTAGAAGGACTACATCGTCTGCATATTCTAAGTCAACGAGATTATTCCCTAGTAGAAAGTCAATCCCTGTGTCTCTGAAGTGAGTTGGGTTTAAGTCCATTAGTACATCTATGATGAAATGGAATAGAAATGGGGATAGTATGCAACCCTGACGGACACCAGTAGTTATGACCACGTCAGATGACAACTTGCCGTAGACTATCTCCTGACAGACTCCATTAGTTCGAGTAAAGTGTCTTGATCAGTACAATGCATTTTCTCGGGATTCCCTTTACAGACAAGCATTGCCAGAGTACCCCTCAGTCTACAGAATCGAATGACGCCTTTAGGTCAAGAAATATAACGATTGTTGGACGCCGGTAAGAATGACTATGTTCCCGAATCTTTCGAAGGGTGAAGATATGATAGATACACCCTATTCCTGGTCTGAAGCCTGCCTGGTTCTCTAGAGTTTGTTCCTCCCGAGCACCACTTATTCTACGCATGATTATTGAGCCTAGGACTCTAGATACCGTGTTAGTCAAGCTAATCCCCCTGTGATTATCACAGGAACTCTAGGACTCACGCCTAATTTGTCATTTTGCATTCGGGTCCTACTCGAGGATTCACCTGGTGCCTGATGTCACTCAACGGTCGCCTCAGAATATGTCCAGTCCATATCCATTTACTTAAGAATATTAATTGAGTGATAGGTTCTTGGTTCATTCATTGACAGAGTTCCTCGTCGCTAATCCCTTCTAGTCAGCCATCTGATATATTCAGTATCAATACGATGAAGCCAGCCATTGGTAAAGTCTGAAGCATGTTGAAAATGCTTTCCATGGCATTCCAAACCTCAGAACTATATGGAAGAAGTGACTTGATACCAATGTTAAAAATTCGAATCCTGTTCCTTATGTTGAATGCAACACCGAATTTAGATTAATGATGGTTGGAAGTATAATGATTCGAATTTCTTGTCAGTAAGTGAACATTATTCTCAGTCATAGTAATGACTTACTATTTAATTTTCGAAATGGTTGGTGATTAAAGTGGAAAGGAAACCCAATATTCAAAGTATTCGCCTCCAAACTACTGGTCCTGCTCAACTATCAGAACAATATGATAACTAGATCCTAGTTTCACTGCATAGTGGCTAGGTGATATGTGAATCAGTAATACGTCACTGAGCATTCACCATCATGGTGATCTTCCGTCAGTTCTAATCACAATATATCCCACACCACTTGTTTGAATTATGTCTCGACCCAAATTTTCCTTCCTTCTACATAATTACCATCCATTTCAATAATAACAGTTTATCAACCTAGGTTTATCTCAGAGATTACCACAATCTATTAGATTTTCATTTCAATTAAACTTGTTATAGCATGGACACCAAGAGACGGTTAAAAAAACAGTGCTATAAGAAAGAAATGATATACTTGAGGGAAGACAATTAGAAGACCAGGTAAAAGTACTTATCATGCATATTCACAAGAGGGTTCATTACTTCGTAGTGCTTTCAGAAAAAGAAGAATTTTCAATATGTTTGCCATTGATTTCAGGTTCTGATCTACATTTGATAACGTTTGGAGCTCATGAATCAGAGATTTGTTGGTATCAAGTTGGTCAATCCTCAAAAGGGCTAAGCATGAAATATGTGATGTGACCAGTGTGAGAGTCGAAAGGAAAATAATATGTTGAATGATTAAACATACTTGAAAGCGAGTTCGACGCTTCACTATCCTATTACGCAATAATATCATGGAGAAATGCAGTGAGTTGTTAACCATCCAGTACATATGATTCACTGAAAAGGCCTTATGATCTATGTTCTGAGATTCTAACGGATTGACTCTTAATACACAACGTCTAACGACTTGCTAATAGACTATGAGGTAAAGGGGAATGTTGAGAAACCTGATTTGCGTTGAAGCATTCTGGTTAGCTATGCAATTTAGCTCACTAAGTATTGACAATAGTCTTTCTTATTCATCTATTATTTCCCCCCAGATGTTACTATCCTTGTAAAAATGTTAAACACTACCAGATCGAGAAAAAAATGGATAGTAGGCTAAAACTTTCTGAATATTTTGCCAAGATGATTACAATGTTGTGTGTGTGATTGATACACATAGTTTCACAATCGACAAATGACTTAACGAATTAGCTGCCTTTTTAGATAGTTTGTCAACTGACTGGCAGGCACTACTAATGGTTGACATAAACTGCCTCGAATTACTCAATAGTGTTCACTGAATTGCTCAGCTTACCCGATATGTACAAATGCTCGATAAATCAGAGAACTCCAACTCTTTGACTAACTGTTCCCAATGATAATCACAGTTTTGTTTTTATAGGTGTAACACCACCAGCTACTTTGAACATATACATATATATATATATTACTCCAAGAGAATACGTCAATAAGAAGGAACTTGTATTCTTTTGCACACAGTCAAGAATACAAAACACTAGCTTCAGTCTATGTTATGGTCTTACCTTAAACCCTTCCAAATGCCAAACAGTCAGTTTCACATTTAGGCATAAATCTCACCTAAACAAACTGGTTAGGAATCACGAGGTGTGCAACATAGATGGCACTGAAATAGAAACCAAGTCGGAAATTTAATACCTAGGAGTCATTCTATCTGCTGATGTTTCCTGGTCGTCTGATATCTTGATGATTTCTATGAAAATATTCCGTCTTACCTTCTACATCAAGAACTTAAGACACTCTGGTATAACCCAACCCTTACTCTTACAATTCGTTAACTCTCGCATTCTGCCTATTATTCTCTATGCCTATTATTCCCCCGTAGTTTTTCCAGAGCTGGCTACTGAAGAAAGACTATACCTCATTACGCAGAATGTTAAAGGTTGTCAGCAGGGCAAGCCACAGGGTACCACTTAACCAGCTTGTTAACATTCTGGTGGACAGGCACATGGACTCATGTGAAAAATGGGCTAAATCCATTTTATCTAACTCACACCACCCTCTTCATTCACAACTCTCTCCCTGTATCTCATCAGGAAAACCCAGAAGGCTATATAGAAAACTGTATGCTCCCACTACCAAGTACAAAAACTCAACCATACCCTACTTAGCTGGTGTTCTGTGAGATAAAGAAAGCATTAGGCGTGAAACTTATGATTTATTAAATAGTCAGTAGAACAAATGGATCTCGACTTCCCAACTCATATCATTTATAGGTACAAAGTCTCCTTTTCCCTCTCTTTTTTTCTGTTATGTGCTGCTTTGTTTCTTTCTTCCGCTTACGCCAGTAAATATGCTAGCATCTACTTTTCTAACACCTTCAAACACTGTTCAATTTTTGGATTTGCTACCGACGTGCCAATATGTTGTTGTCATAATGAACTGAGATTACCTTATTGAATTGAATTTTTGATTTTCCCGTCGATTGATTGGACCGAAGTGCTCGGTCTCAGGTTGACATGTCGGCTTCTTGTGCAGATGCTTCGACGATGTCCGGGCATTTAGTTAGTATGCAATTGGTGGATGGTGGCTAGCAGTGGAATCCAGGATGCGCATTTCGTCCTATTGTATACTGAGATTACCTTAATCTATGTAGAATTTATTTTATTGATAATGTACTAACTGGATGCAATACTGTAGTGAAATGCTGAGAATTCCATTCTGTATCACAAGTACTGTTTTGCAATAAAGCAAATTATCATTATTATTATAACAAAATTTATATATGAAGGATGCATACACTTTGTTCCAACAAAGCAATGAACACAAAATTTGTGCTGAGTAAATTTGGTTACTGAGTTATGACACTTTACTGAAATAGAGTAATACTCAACTCCAAGTCAATCTTTAACTGATGAATGACTACGAGAATGTGAACTTTCCCGTCACAAAATTTCTTATCTTCACATATCTTTCTTGTTTTTTACAGTTTCCGTACATACTACTTTTTGATACTAAGTAGTATTACTCATATTGAAGCTTACTGTAGCTAAACTTGGATTAAAATTTCTTCGCCTTTAGCAAAAGTGCGTCTTATCCTTTTCTTTTCTTTGGTATTCTGTTAGCACAACCGAATTTCCCATTTATACTATAATGGCTTATTATTGGTGATATCTCTTTTATTAATACATGCCTCCAACTGTTTCATTTCACATACTGGTGGTTATTTCATGATGAACTGAAGTCTTACAATCTCTTCTTTAATGCCTATTGTTTTGTACTAGACACTCACCTGACGCTTTTTACAGCTTCAAATGACCGGTCAATTTTATCTTCCCACGCTGTATGAATCTACTGCAACTAATAATCATTATCGTCGTTTCACATTTCATAATATTTTGTATTTGCATTCAGCCCAGTACGTTTTTCACACGACTATTACTTATTTTGTCCCCCTATAATTAATCTGTTATTCTACGTAAAAATTTATCCCCCGCATAACTGGCTATTATTATAACAATGAATATTATATTTGATAATTGTAAGTATGACGATAGGAATTTACTGAAATGAATATTCTTCGTTTAATAATTTTCAAGTGTTAATTTGTAGGGATCTCATTGACTTAAAGTTCGATCATGAATTGATATGAATTAGAGAACCGTCAGAGACCAAGAAGTACTGGACAGCTGTTTAGTATTAGTTTGAGGCTCTTCACCAGTTTCAGTCCACGATAGGGTCCATGCTGACAAAGAATCCCAGACTAGGACGAAACAGCCGTTCAGAGCTCCATGACTTTAGCTTCATAGACTCTCCACCGGGTGATATCAATCCGTGAGTAAACTTAAGTAATGTTATTGAAAGGCTGTTAAAACGCAAGACGAAATGACTATATCACGAAACCGAAGAGAAAGATGACTTGCAGTCAAAAATGTTTCATGATTAGACAACCGTGAAGGGAAAAAACTGTATACAGATGATTTCGAAACTCTATATTTTTTGTCTAACTCATTTATATATAAAAAACAAAAAAATAACAAATATAACAAAACTCAACATGAAAAAAAGAATAAAGGCAACAAGTACATGTTATTCTCCTCTGTAAATGCCAATTGAACAAAACAAAAAATATTTCAAAAACAAACAGACAAAATGCAATAGAGAAAAGCTTAGGCATTCATAGGAAGAGAGGAAAGGAATGTGTAGTCGTGAGTTTCTCACTGTTATTCTCTTGACTTTATTGATTTCCATTTAAGCGTCCTCCTCTTCCAAATGATGCTGAATCTAGAGATTGATTCTCACTGAATTGTGCATCTACAGCTAATTGTAACGCACGAATAAAACATTGTAGTGTAACGTTGTTCGATTGAACAGAATCCGACGCTGATGATGTGGACAATAAAGGCGGTGATAGTGTAGCTGAATTATTTGCTCCATTATTCATTATCATACTTGACGTACTAACATTAGAACAGGATAAACTATTATTTAAAATAGATGATTCTTGCCGACTATTCTGGGGTAAGTGAACTTGACGACGATTGTGCAGGCTAGAATTGTATTGCATATCAGGCATTACTTTATTCAGATGGAATGCATAAGCTAATAATGGTAGCTTCCGCAATGTACGACCATTTAAACCAGAACTACGTTCAGATAAACGCCATAGTGAAATACTCAATGAATTAGCCTAAAATAAAAAAATAGATTAAATAATGATATTTATTTATTCGAAATACTTAGTCATAATACAAGAAACAATGCTGAGAATTTCATGTGTATGTATCTACAGGCATCTGATCGGTGATAGGTTTGGAAAGCAGCTTCACGGACCAATCAGCAACTGGTTTAGAGAGATGTCACATAACCAATGATCCAATAGCATATTAATTTATGTTGTCAGACCTCCTTAAAATACAGAAAGACATCTAAACCGATGGTAAACATGAAATCACTGGTTGAGATGTTCAGATGATATGCATTGATTGTGTGCTATATGAGCTAAGGTATTCAGTTTGAAGATCCCACGTCAAATAAAGAGACGGTTTTCCTTTTATTATAATAAAGATTGGATAAAGAATTATCTTTGATACAGTAGCTATTCCAAACAGAATGTTCAACAGCGCTCCGAACCTGATTCATCTAATCAACGCTTCAGTACAACAAAAGATCATGTTCTTTGACTTCTTAGAAAAGAATGTACACCAAAAGATATAAGCACCAGCTTTGGTTGATAAAAATGAAGATTACTTGAAGATCTTTACAATCACGAGATCAAGTTAAATTTCACCGAGAATTAGTATGAGTTGGTGAAACCGTTGCCCATGCTGGAATAGCTGGAATAGGATTGGTTGGAATGCCATTACTTAAGCCAATGAGCCATATCTTCACAATTCAGTATTTAATGGAAGACCATGCGACTCAGGCTTCTCCATCGAAATGGATAAGGTAGTTTTAAAAATAAAATAACTTAACTGGTCTATGTGAATTCTGATCAAGATTTGATCAGATAGTTCCAGAAACATTGGGAGCCGAATGGAAAGCAGACATATGTAGAAACTGTATACTTGTTTAAATTTCAGAGAAATAGAAATAAATAATTCCAACGTTTCGTCAAGGAAACTGTTCCTAACTTCTTCAAGAATTCAGATACGACTGGATAACTATTCTAGTGACAAGATGTGTCCTTTTATACACACCTTTAGTATTTTAATTTGATCATTTTTCTGTAGAAGTTCAGACCAACTTGCCAAAAGAAACATTGACATTGATATGTATCATCGAAATACTCGTAAAATAAGTTGAGAATTGAACTGTTCATCGTACAATTCTAACGAATCAGTAGCTATAGTAGAAAGTCTGTAAACTCAACCAAATGAATATGCCTTTTTCCCTACTGTGATCATGAGATCATTTCCAGTTAGTCAGCTATTGACTAATCTTTATGACCAGCTTTGACTTACAGTTATAACTGATTCTATCTAATAAATGCAAAGAGTATAATCATAAGACTGCCCATTTGGAGGGACGTGAAATTACAGGCTAAAGTACATGAAGAGTAAATTGCTTAAAACGAAGTAGTCTATCTGTCTGTTTTTGACATAAAACTTTGCACTGTGATGTGCAGCAGTTCAGGTCGCCACACTGATTCCTTGTAGCATACAAAGCAAGAGAAGAAATGCACAATAGAGACAGTAGACAGGGAAAAGAGACAAAAAGAATGGTAATAACAAAGAACAATATAGTTTCATTGGAAATCATAAGTCACAAGGAGTGGATGCATCCGCACCAGCCATTGAGAACCATTTTGAGCCACATCACTGATTGTCTCCAGCCATTGATTTTTACCGTCCCGAGGACCCCAAACGGTCAGGAAGTCCACACCTTCCCACGTGGCTGGCTTAAACTAACTGTGGTGGGTTTCATCGACTGGTGCCATGTCAGCTAACGTTGCCCGTCAGTCGAGGAAGTGAATCGATGGTTAGGCATGCATTCGTAACACATGTCCTAACCATCTCAGTCTATGTACCTTCACAACTTCGTCGATTGATTTCCTCTCCTTACCTAGCACTCAACCGAAGCCTAACCTCAATATTCCTCACCCTATTATATGACCTAACACACACGGGAGATAGAACTCAGGCACCTATCATCAAAGACAACTAGCCGGCCTTTTCATGTCTTCCGCTCTCAATGGCCAGGTCTCACAGACAACCATAAAGGAGAACGGAGTGGACTACTGAGCAGTACACCCACCCTTTAGTCGATAACCGGATATCACGTCTACGCCAGAGACGGCGTAAACTGGAATATGCGAACGGAGCCTTCTGTATCCGTGCTGAGATTTCGTCAGAGGTCAACCTGTTGGGACTGATGGTACTTGTCAAATAAGTGAAGTGGTCAACACGCCCAGCCACCACTTCACTTCCTATTTCTAAACTAGGAGTCAGTGTAGACCAGTCCAGCCATGTAGCATCATCTTATATTTGACGGGAACGAATCGCTCACAAGACAAACATTCGTAGATTGCAACTCAAGGTGTTCAGAAGACTCTGCATTTTTTCAGAATCTTCACCTAGAAGGACTACATCGTCTGCATATTCTAAGTCAACGAGATTATTCCCTAGTAGAAAGTCAATCCCTGTGTCTCTGAAGTGAGTTGGGTTTAAGTCCATTAGTACATCTATGATGAAATGGAATAGAAATGGGGATAGTATGCAACCCTGACGGACACCAGTAGTTATGACCACGTCAGATGACAACTTGCCGTAGACTATCTCCTGACAGACTCCATTAGTTCGAGTAAAGTGTCTTGATCAGTACAATGCATTTTCTCGGGATTCCCTTTACAGACAAGCATTGCCAGAGTACCCCTCAGTCTACAGAATCGAATGACGCCTTTAGGTCAAGAAATATAACGATTGTTGGACGCCGGTAAGAATGACTATGTTCCCGAATCTTTCGAAGGGTGAAGATATGATAGATACACCCTATTCCTGGTCTGAAGCCTGCCTGGTTCTCTAGAGTTTGTTCCTCCCGAGCACCACTTATTCTACGCATGATCATTGAGCCCAGGACTCTAGAAACCATGTTAGTCAAGCTAATCTCATAAAAACTCGTCTCCCTTCTTGTAAAAAAAGGTAATCGATGACTTACACCAACCCAACGGGATTTTCTCCGATTCCCAAACGCTGCCTAGTACCTCAGTTAACGCAGACAGTAAACTGTCTCTACCATACTTAAATACCTCTAAAGTCAATCTATCAGGTCCTGCTGCTTTGGTTCGTTTCAGACTAGTGACAGCCTATGTAACCTCAGTAGGGGACGCAGGACCTGTGTCTACATCCCATTCATAGAAGTGTTGGATGTTCGGCAGGTTGAGTGTGGCTGTAGGAAAAGTAGACGAGAATATTGATTTTAATTCAAAATACAGTGTCTGTCTGTCTGTCTCTATCTGGATTCAACATAGAACTTGTCACCGAAGTGCAGCAGTTCGAGTTGCCACGTTCCAAATAGCACACAAAGGTAGACAAGAAGATGAGTGGACAGAATCAATAGAGTTTGACAAGTATAAGAGTGAGACAGAATGGGTAATGGTAGAAAGGAATACGAAAGATTACAGAGACTGAATACATCTGCGCCATTGACAACGATTTGGAGCCATGTCACCTATTGTCTACAGCCATTGATTCCTAGAGTCCCGAGGGCCCCAACCCGGGAGTCTGCATCTCCCTACCTGACCGACTCAGTTTAACTGTCAAGGATTTCATGGATTGATGAGGTCATGTTTTTGTTTGGCCACCACTTACTCTTTTCCAACCTGAACCTATATCAGCTAGTAATGCCCGTCGGGGGAGGCGATGGTTAGGCATGCGCACCACGTGACCTAGCCATCTCAATCTATGTAACTTTATAGCCTCGTCGATTGATTTTCCCTCTTTGCCCAACACTCTACGCCTAACGTCAACATTACTTACCTTATTAAACCACCTAACGTGAGACAGAGATCGCAGACATCTATGATCGAAAGCAGTCAACCTTTTCATGTCTTCAACGCGTATTGGCCATGTTTCAGAGCCATAGAGAAGGACGGAGCGAACTGCTGAGCAGTACACACGTCCCTTGGTTGATAGCCGGATGTCACGCCTACGCCAGAGATGGTGTAAGTCAGCGAAAGCAGCTCGAGCACTTTGGATCCGTGCTGAGATTTCGTCGCCAATCAGTCCGTTGGTGCTGATACAACTTCCCAAATAGGTGAAGTGGTCAACACACCCCTACCACTTCACTCCTTATTTCTAAGCTAGTAGTCAATGTAGTCCAGTCATGTAATAGCATCTTACATTTGACGGGAGCGAATCGCATGCCAAACATACGAAGATTGCTGCTCAAGGTGTTCAGAAGACTCTGCATTTTGTCAGCATCCTCCCCTAACAGGACTATGTCATCTGCATATTCTAAGTCCATAAGACTATTCCCTGGTAACAAGTCGATTCCTAAGTCATTACGTTCAGTTAAGGATACTTCCATTAGCATATCTATGATGAAGTTAAACAGAAATGGGGAAAGTGGACATCCCTGTCGGACACCACTGGTTGTTACCAATTCAGATGACAATTCCCCATAAGCCCTTACACGACTACGTGAGTTTGAATAGAGTGCCTTGATTAGTGCAATGTACTTTCTTGGCACTCCCTTCACAGTCAGACATTGCCATAGTACCTTTCGATCCACGGAGTCGAAGGCCGCCTTCAAGTCAAGAAATATGACAATTGTTGGACGCCGAAAAGTGTGTCTATGTTCTAGAATCTGTCGAAGAGTGAAGATATGATCTATGCACCCTCTACCTGGTCTAAAGCCTGCTTGATTTTCCCTTGTCTGTTCCTCCCGAGTTCTGCTTAGTCTATGCATGATTACTGAGCCTAGGATTTTAGAGACTATGTTCGTTAGGCTGATCCCCCTATGATTATCACACGAGGACTTGTTTCCCTTCTTGAATATCGGTATAATAAGTGACTTACCCCAGTCTGATGGTACTGTCTCTGATTCCCAGACTTTGCCTAGTACCTCAGTTAATCTACAAACTAGTATGTCACCCCCATATTTAAACACCTCCGGAATAATTCCGTCGGGTCCTGCCGCTTTGCCTCGTTTCAAATTACTGATAGCTTTTGTAACCTCACCTACAGACGGCGGACCAGTGTCTATATCCCATTCGGGTGTGTGTGGATGGCGGGGAGGTTCAGTGTGGCTGTAGGCAAGTTAAATTGTTCCTCAAAGTGTTCTTTCCAGCGTTCAAGGCGTCTATCCTGAGAGCTAATTAAGGAGCCATTTTTCTCAGAAATAGTCTCACTTATGAATTGCCTTCTCCCACCCGATTCCTGATGAGTCTAAAGAGTTGCCTAGTGTTGCCTATCGCCGATGCTTTTTCCATCTCTTTCGCCTTTGTCACCCACCACTGTTCACGGTCCTTGCGGAGACTTTTAGTAAGTTTCCTTTTGTGCAGCTTTCGCTCCTCATTGAATTCGGAGCTCGCCGGAATAAGTCTTCTAGCATCTATCAGTTCGGATGAGGCAGTCGAAATCCAGTGGTTTTTACTCACCTTTGGATTTGCCTTATTCACAGCTTTTACAGCTGTATCTATAGCTGACTGAATATTCTTCCAGGCTTCTCCAGGGTGAGCACAGCTGTCGAATTCAGATATGCGTTTAGCTAGTTCTTCCTCAAATAGGGATTTAGTTTCCTGATCGAGCTGGGGACGTGATGGTTTTACCGCCAGCTGTTTCCTACGTCCGTTCAGTCGTAAGCACACACGAGCCCGGACCAGTGCGTGATCGGTATCTACACACGTGTTCCAGAAGGAGCGACAATCTCCTACCGACCCACGCCAACGATAGCTTATTGCTATGTGGTCTATTTGTGTCCAGCGTTGGTTTGATGATGGGGGTCGCCAGGTTAAACAGTGTCTCTCCTTGTGTTTAAAGTTAGTGCTTACAAGAAACAAATGATTATCTGAACAGAACTGTAGGAGACGGTCACCGTTGTCGGTTCGCTGGCACGGAACTCCATAGGTGCCACCGACATCCTTCTCAGATTGACACAATTTCCCTACTTGAGCGTTAAAGTCACCAGCTAGAACGACTATATCTGAGCGTTTAGCCTTTCTCACCAAACTAGACAGCTTTTGGTAGAACTCATCCTTCGTTTCATCCGAACTGCAGTCAGTGGGGGCGTAGGCGGAGATTACGAAAAGGCATCGGCGAGTAGTGCAGTCCTTTCTCCTTCTTACTGATCCGTTCAGACGGACAGCACACATTCGGCTATCTACCGGGATCCAGTCAAGCAATGTCTTTTCTGCCCTAGTACTCAAGCTATCCCTACGCCAGCTAATCCCGTGAACTAGCTGTGGCATCTCCTGACACCCTCAAGGTGAATTTTGAAGATTCATCCTGTTGGCCAGGTGGGGTTAGGTGAATAACCACACTTGGGTCTTGTATGCGTGTTTCTGAAACACAACATACATCAATGGCTCGAGATGCCAGGGTCTTAGCTAGTGATGCTTGTTGTCCTATTTGGCAAAGTGTCCTAACATTAAATGCTCCTATATGAAATTGGTGGCGTGGCTTTAGGAGACTATCGGTGGTTTTTTGGCTTTCGTCGTTTTTAGTGGACACAGAGTGAAGAGGGAGTGAGGAGCCATCAAGTAGAGGAGTTGCATCAGTGGGAGGAAGGCAAGGTAATAGAGATGAAGATGAAGACAAAGATAAGTGAGGATTAGAGAGGTTTTGTGTGCATTTCGGATTGTGAGGGCGATTGTTACTTCCCGGCTGCCCACACCGTGGAAGTTGGTTGCGTGACCGCAGAGCCCAGGGGACAACTGCTTGAGGCCGGTCACACGCGGCCTGTTTTTGTTTGTTCTCTTTTGTTTGGTGTGCCTCAGTAGCATACTTATCACTCCTGCCCTGTGACACGGCAGCAGGAAGCGCGGTCGTTGTTAATCCGGGCCACGGCCGATCCGGCATGAAATTTTGTGAATTTGTTTGAATCATGGTATTGGATGGGGTAGCTGCTTTTTGTTTAACCGCTATCCAAACAACCTGCCTGGCATGGTAGAACCTCAAGAGACATAAGTCTCAGCCAGTATAGCTTGATTAGGTCATTGCGGTGTTCAAGCCCGACCACCACGTCAAGGTAGCAGCTTTCGGTCGGGACTTAATGAAAAAGCAACGCGAGAAAGCTCACTTACTTGGCAATTTGTGAAATGGCGTGACATTACTTTAATAAACGTTGTTTAAAGTTAGTGATACGGTATTAGTACACTACATTCAATAAAATAACAGCATAAAACAGCTTCCTTGGCCAAAAAAAGAACAAAAAAAATTAGAAATTATTTAGTCAGACATCAAACATTTCCGGGGAAAGAAAGTCTGCTTGAATATATATATGTATATATATACGTCCCTCTGGTTGTTAGCATTTTCATTTCTTATATAGTTTTTTAATGCATTTTCTAAAAGACAACATTCTTATATTCACCTATTCATGTTTATTATTACTACTACTATTACTAGTATTACTCTATTACGTTTTTAATAAATAAGCGAAATATTCAACTGATAATAAACACTACAACGTACATGCTCTTCTGAAAATTGTACTGATGATAAAGTTCGATAACTTAATAAACAACTGTCCTCTGTTGAACTGATCAATCCAACTCTCATTAATTCTAGTAAACAAGAACGATAAATTGAATAGATAGCTGGTGATGAAGGTGTATCAATAAAAATGCGTAAATCAGCTCTGTCTAAAAATGCTGGATCTATAAGACTGGTTATATTGGATGTGGCCAGTATCAAAATATTAGGGAATCGTTTAACCTGAAAGTTTTGAAAAAAAATAATAATAATAATAATAAAGAATCAGATGAGTACTTATGAATTTATAGTAAACAAATGACACCATAAGAACTGACCACTGTGCTAGTGTGTACATGCACGGGAGCGAATATATTAGTCATTATATGTTCGCTTTATAAATAATGGCTGAAAGTTTAAAAAGGGGAAAACATGTCCATCCTGAAACTGATAAGTAATTCATTCGACGTTGAAGTCAAAGATGTCATCTTCACTACGAAGCAAATAAATGAAGCTTGGGGTTTTTAGAAACGTAAAAGCTGTCCAAAATTTAAAAAAAAATATTAATATTCCCTTAGATTCCGAGTGGAATATAGGACTTCAGCAACACATCTCCACTTAGTTATGTTGTCTGCTGTTCTCTTCATCTGGGTCCACCATTACCCGTAATCTTTCATCTCTTCCATGTCACCCCTCGGATCTACGCCCAACTTGTTATTTCCCATTTAGGTCTCATTCGACGATCTTCTCAGTGAGTGTCCTGTCCATCTGCATATTCACCTACATATTTGTTGAACGATAGGTTCTTGGTTAATTTCCTCCTTTTTGTTGCTGATTGATTCTCTCTGGTCATTCGATCTTTAATATAGACAAAATGAGACGGAAACCCCATAAATAAGAGTAAAAGAGGAACTTTTTTTAAGCATCTCTTTATTCGCCTGATACTTCCCAGTCATCAATTCCCAGCCGATAACTGCTACCTTGTCGTGGTGGTCAGGATTGAATACCGTAATGACCCAACAAGCTAAACTGACTGGCACTCTGTCCCTGCAGGTCCTACCATGTCAGGAAGGTTGTTTGGATAGCGGTTAAACTAAAAGCAGTTACCATGGAGTACATGGGCTCCAGTATCCAATAGGATCAAATGGCGTATGAAGCCATATAGGTCAGCGGGAACCATGAGAATGCGGCTCCTGACGCTGCCTTGCGGATTAGACTCCAAGTCAAGGGCTCGGGGGTGGTCCCTTAATAAAACCACCTGCTTCGGTCTGGGCGCCCGGGCAGTATCTCAGCCCTCACACAATGAATTGAATGAAGCAACAAACAATCAATGAAACTTATCGCGTGCTATTACACATGTTGCAGTTTTCTTCTTTCTTCTCTTCCCGATGATAGTTAACGAATACTGTTTGAACTTGTTAAGCATGACTGTTTTCCTTCCAGATGAAGTTCTTTATCCGTTCTCTACTTATATATATATATATATCTTCTTTCTTTTTTTCCTTTGATCTATGTTGTTTTATTATTGTGTGGCGCATCCTTCTTGGTGCTATATTGTACCAAGTTTTTATGCGTTTAAATAAATTAAATAAATAAATAAACATCAATTATTCTGATACTTTTTTCACATTTCAATATATAAAACATGCTAAAGTTTGACTGCAAAATAGATTAAACACAATCCTATTAAGAAGTTCAACAAAGATTAATGTGTAAATCAAAAATTCACCTGGTCAATTTGAGTTAAAACAGAATTCACAACGCGTATAGCATCACTTGGTTCACAGCCTGCTGATGAAGCACTTCTTGTAGCAGTTAAACTTTCAACTTCATCTACTACTAAAACTACTAAATGTTTCGGTGATTGTAGATATTCTTTAATAGAATCAAACATTTTTGAAACAAGATGTGCACTTTCTGAAAACCATTTTGACATTAAATTCATAGCATTAATTTCAATTAATTGTGCTGATGAATAGTTATTAGACATTCGTATAGCTAATTTATTAGCTAATGCTCGACACAGGGAAGTTTTCCCGGTTCCTGGAGGACCATATAAAAAAATAACTCGATTCCACGAAATCACAGATGATGACACCTGGAGGATAATGAGATAACATGAAATGGATCAATTCTGGGATTTTAAGATTAAACAAATTAATGAAGTATCCCATAAACAATAAATTAGAGAATATAAAACATCCGAACTCAATAAAACAGGGGTCCAGGTTTGCTTGACTAAGCGCCTATGATTTTTAACTGAGATCTCGGAGTTAATAATACTGCTACCAGTAAGTCCATCTATCCCGGAGTGAAATAAGTTCGAATAGTCCAATATTTCAAAATAAGATAGACGGTCACAGGATTGGGACTACAACTATTATATCGATATTCAAGAAGGGAAACAAGTCCTCATGTGGTAATCATAGGGGGATCAGTCTAACGAACATAGTCTCTAAAATCCTAGGCTCAGTAATCATGCACAGACTAAGCAGAACTCGGGAGGAACAGACGAGGGAAAATCAAGCTGGCTTAAAACTAGGTAGAGGGTGCATAGATCATATCTTCACTCTCCGACAGATCCTAGAACATAGACACAATATTCGGCGTCCAACAATTGCCATATTTCTTGACTTGAAGGCGGCCTTCGACTCCATGGATCGAAAGGAACTATGGCAATGTTTGATTGTGAAGGGAGTGCCAAGAAAGTACATTGCACTAATCAAGGCACTCTATTTAAACTCACGTAGTCGTGTAAGGGCTTATGGGGAAGTGTCATCTGAATTGGTAACAACCAGTGGTGTCCGACAGGGATGTCCACTTTCCCCATTTCTGTTTAACGTCATCATAGATATCCTAATGGAAGTACCCTTAACTGAACTTAACGACTTAGGAATCGACTTGTTACCAGGGTATAGTCTTATGGACTTTGAATATGCAGATGACATAGTCCTGTTAGGGGAGGACGCTGACAAAATGCAGAGTCTTCTGAACACCTTGATCTGCAATCTACGAATGTTTGGCATGCGATTCGCTCCCGTCAAATGTAAGATGATATTACATGACTGGACTACATTGACTACTAGCTTAGAAATAAGGAGTGAAGTGGTAGCTGGGTGTGTTGGCCACTTCACCTATTTGGGAAGTTGTATCAGCACCAACGGACTGATTGGCGACGAAATCTCAGCACGGATCCAAAGTGCTCGAGCTGCTTTCGCTGACTTACACCATCTCTGGCGTATGCGTGACATCCGGCCGGCTATCAACCAAGGGACGTGTGTACTGCTCAGCAGTTCGCTCCGTCCTTCTCTATGGCTCTGAAACATGGCCAATACTCGTTGAAGACATGAAAAGGTTGACTGCTTTCGATCATAGATGTCTGCGATCTCTGTCTCACGTTAGGTGGTTTAATAAGGTAAGTAATGTTGACGTTAGGCGTAGAGTGTTGGGCAAACAGGGAAAATCAATCGACGAGGCTATAAAGTTACATAGATTGAGATGGCTAGGTCACGTGGTGCGCATGCCTAACCATCGCCTCCCCCGACGGGCATTACTAGCTGATATAGGTGCAGGTTGGAAAAGAGTAAGTGGTGGCCAAACAAAAACATGACCTCATCAATCCATGAAATCCTTGACAGTTAAACTGAGTCGGTCAGGTAGGGAGATGCAGACTCCCGGGTTGGGGCCCTCGGGACTCTAGGAATCAATGGCTGTAGACAATAGGTGACATGGCTCCAAATCGTTGTCAATGGCGCAGATGTATTCAGTCTCTGTAATCTTTCATGTTCCTATTTACCATTACCCATTCTGTCTCACTCTTATACTTGTCAAACTCTATTGATTCTCTTCACTCATCTTCTTGTCTACCTTTGTGTGCTATTTGGAACGTGGTAACTCGAACTGCTGCACTTCGGTGACAAGTTCTATGTTGAATCCAGCCAGACAGACAGACAACAATTCCATAAATTGTTAACTATAACACATGAGATCTTTCGAGATTTAATGCTTTTTTACCCTTCTAAATATTTTTGGAATAATAACTTTCAGAAACTCCTCTTTTAAGATTAGACTTAAATGGTGAATCCAAATTCAAAAGTCTATGGTTATTTCTATACAAATAAATAGTATTTACCTCTTCAAAGTATTTGAGTCAGTTTCTATACGTAAAAGTATATAGCTCAAAGAATTGATGAGGAGTAAACAATATACAGATTTCTAAAGCAAACTGTCTTGAGTCTTTATATCACATAATTATTAGTCATGCTTAGCAGATAAATGCATCTAGTAAATATATCTGAGTATAATTCAACTAATGATATAAAAAAAGTACTCATAATGAAAGTTGGTTAGTTGAAATCTTTCATCGTCATTATTATTATTATTTTGAATGATATCAAATTTGAGTGAGTTCTAGACAGTCAAATGGGAAGAAATCAATAGCAAGAGAAGTGAGATAAAAAATGAGCTACACTATTAAGCGTCAGCTATGTATTTACATTAGACAGATCGGTCGAAATAAAACTACTGAATAAGAACGATACAAAAAGGAGAAATACAAGACGTCAGGGTTGTGTTTTGAGTGTAATATAAGGCTTCACGTTTTAGTAGCGGTCTTGTTTTTACAGCGTGAAGTTGCTAACTTTATGCTTAATCTCCCGTCTTCTCTGAACTTACTACCTATTAGTAAACTAGACAAGATTTAGGAGTATATCGATCAGAAATCAAACCTAGACCTCCTGTGTGGACAAATACCACGAGACGTTTATGATAATTCCTAACAATATAATTCAGTTGTAAAAAGATCTCACCTCTCGATCGGCGAACAGCAGAGCAGTTTGAGCATATTGTAAGAGATTTAATTTTACATCCGAATCGAAAACAAGTGACTCCCAAAGGCCACACATTTCCAATGAAGGAAGTAACCATGTAGTTCCACCATTGATAGACTCTGAACCGGATTCAATAATTTCTTGAACTGGTAGAGCTTCTTCACCACTAACTAACTGATAGACATGTATTACAATTACAGCAACAGAAAGATTGATTGATCGGCCAGCATCATTTTCATGAAGTCCATCAGCTTCATCAAGCACTAACTAGATAAGAAAAAAAGTATCGTGAATAGATCACAGAACTTCTTTATAGAAACATTGAGTTCTAAAGTGAATGAAAGAAATCTCTTTATATAAGTAAGATGTTGACACTTAACTTTACGTGAAATAACACAACCTTAAACTAGAGAATAAGTGATTCCATATTAGTTTGTTTATTAGATGTATTACACAGTGAAACAGTATTATTTACTGGATGACGTTTCGAACAAAATTTATTTATTTGAACACATTAACTCAAAGCTGGAGGCAATTTAATTCACTTATGAATTGGAAAGTCAAGAAGGGGAACTTCCAATGTTAGATTGCAGCGTAAAATGGAAAGAAGATAGGGAGTTAAACACACTGGTGTTCACAGGAAACCCACGCATTCAAACTGATATTTGAACTTCCGATAATCTCATCCTATGTCAGTGAAGATAGGATTGGTGAAATGTTTAAATAATAGAGCACAAAAACTAGATAGTACCAAGGAAAATGTAAGACAGGAAGTGAGACACATAAGAGAGGCTTTGAAACTTAATAATTACCCCTAAAAATTAGTCAGAAAGTATGTAGGGGAATGTAAAAATAAAATAATTAGTGATAGAGATAACAATAATAATAGTAGTATTAATGACGACGTGCATGTCAAACATGCCCAAGATAATAACAATAAGGAAACTAAATTATCAGTAGTAATTCCATACAAGGAAGGAACCTCGGAAACCTTATGCGGAATTCTTAACAAGGCAGGAACAAAAGTGGCTGGTATTCAAACCCACAAACTCACTGAGAAACAAGCTTTGTCGGTTAAAGGATCAATCCCGTGAAGCCTTTGAAACAAAACAATTTAGTTTATCTAATACCATGCCTGCGATGATTTTCAGGTCAAATACATAGGCCAAACTAGTAGAATAGGTGCAGTCAGACTAATGGAGCATCAAAATCTAGATTGGTTGACCCGAATAAGATAAGAAATCTAGAGAATACTTCAGCTATACCACTCACTACATGCAATCCCACACAACCATACAATAGGATGGAATAAGATGACAGTTTTAAAATCTAATGTGACAGGGTGGAGGGAGAGATCGATAACAGAAGCTTTGTTTGTCGAATCAACTGCAAATACGTGTAATAGGAATGATTCAACTCCTGTCCCAGATATCTGGAGAGTTCCACTCCCCCTACGACAAATAGGAGAAAACAAAGAAAACTACGAAACTGAAGTTTCGAAGTCGTGTGATTATAATTGGTGAAATGATTATGAACAATAAATTTTGTTAGAAACGTTATCCAGTAAATAATACTGTTTAGCTGTGTGATATATCTAGTAAACAAACGAGTATGGAATTACTTACTACCACAGTGTCCAAGTTTTACATGTATATTAATAGAGCATAAGTAGAAAGAATTTTCTGACCTCAACAATTCCTACACACTTGAAAAACTTTTATATTAGACATAAGACTTCAAGTATAAGACGTAATTGGTTTTTTCGATCAGCATTCAACACAATTAACTGACTTATAAATCATTTCTTTTATATTTTTGGGCTAAATGAATACGGGTGCCTGAGTTGCCAATTACGACAGAAACCTTTGTAAAAACACTACTAAATAACTTGCAGCCAATGCAAACTAATTTTCACCCATAAGATTATTTATGAAATAAATCTTGGCAGTGTTCAACTGTAATAATAATTGTGTTTTTTTTTCCTAACAGGGTTTCACTATACACAATTTTTTCTTAAAAACACTGAAATTAAAATCTTGAGTATTTATCAGAATCTTAATGTTCCGTAGAATAATCTAATAATATGTGCACATATGTAGTGTGCAAGTTGGTTGTTAGCTTATAAAAGAGTCAACCGATAAATAGTAAAAACTTTGTAGAACATTAAGCATTATGTAGGTAAATAAATCTGATTGAATAAAAATGTAGGAAAAATTTGAACAGGGCTACACAAACCAGTTATGATTCCGAAACTGAAAGACTAAATACCTAGGCTAGTCTTCTCTTTTTGTATCTATCAATTTAACTAAGCTTGTGGAGCCAGTTATATTGGCCGTTGATCCAGGAACTTAATTTTTCCTACCCGGGAACATCTACTACTTTGACCAAATAAAGTTACAGTAAAAACCACCAACAGTTCGACATTTGACCATCTTGTCCAAAAACAGGCCATTGAAGAATCTTTTTCTTTGGTCTTTCAGGCACCAAATAAATTGCCAAATACTCCAAACTGCAGAAGCCATTGCAATGAGTTAAAAACAACCGGAAATTTACGTACAAAAGAAACAGGTTCAAACATCATTGCCACTATATTTTGCTGTGAAGCCTATTTATTCATAAATTCTGTATTATTTTCCTTAATTTATCTGATACTAACTTTACTGCTACATTGGTGAATATATCATGACTTATAAATGCTTTTAGAGTGTAATCTACTGATGTTATTATTGATTCAGAGTTATTTATAACAATGTTGTTAATAATTCCTTAATTATTATGGATATGTAAGTGTAGTGTTGGATGAAGCCGCCGACAATTATACATCTCATCCAACAGTTGTACGATAATGCTGCCAAGTAATCCACAACGGGTAACTTACGGAATCCTTCGAAGTGAGAACGGGAGTAAGACAAAGCTGCCTACTGTCGCCAATGATTTTCCTGATTGCAGTAGATTGGATAATGCGACAAACAGCAAGCAATGAGGAAACAAGCAGAAGATGGACTCACACAAAAAGAGACTTGGAGGATCTGGACTTCGCCGATGATATATGTCTGATTTCCCACAAACTGGAAGATATGCAAGTGAAAAGCAACAAGTTGGCAGAAGAAGCATCCAGAGAAGATAGAACTTCAGGTGAACATAGAGAAAACAGAGGTGATGAAGATTCCTGGCTAAAAACAACAGCAACTACAAAGGACAACAATCAGCATAAACGGGAGGAACCTGGAAGAAACAATTCCCTTTACTCACCTGGGAAGTATCGTTTCAACTACAGGTGGACGGAACTGATGAGGATATCAAAGCCAGAATCGGAAAAGCAAGACAAGCTTTCATTACTCTCAAGTCTGTGTGGAGGTCAACAGCACTCAGCATCAAAATGAAAGTAAGATCCGGATTTTCAACTCCAATGTGAAATCAGTCAGTGCTACTATACGATTGGATCAGAGACTTGGCGGGTCATAAAGAGCACCTCAAACAAACTACAGACCTTCATTAACAACTGTCTTCACTCAATACTCAAGATCAGATGGCCGGCCAGAAAAGTTCAGCAACACGGATCTCTGGCAATGAGCGAACCAACCAGGAACCGATTGTGAAACAAATAAGCAGGAAGAAATGGAGATGGATTGGCCATACTGTGAAGAAACCATCAAGTGACATCACTAGACAAGCCATTGCTCGAGTGGAACCCAAAGGGGAAGCGGCGAGTTGGTCGTCAGTGCAAGGGTGACTTGGAGGAGGTCATCTGAAGAGGAGATGAAAGCATGTGGGCAGACTTGGAACCAGGTGAAAACGCTGGCACAGAACCGAACGCAATGGAGACGCTCAACTGAAGACCTATGTTCCGCTAGGAATTACAGGAAATAATAATAACTGGATGAAGAAGTTATCGAAAAAACTTTTTATTCACTAATCAGTCCTTATGAAGTACTATTTCAATAACGAGATGCTCAAAATCAAGTCAATTCAAATGATAGGTGTAACTTGGTTGACTGATATAAGCTTTACCAGCCAAAAACTGTATGTAAATTTATGATACAATGTATATGGAAAAGTACTTAAATTTAAAAGATATTTAGTGGCTAAAATAGTAATCTACATCACCTAAATCTATTTCAAAAATCTCTTATAAGCAATACAAGTTAGCAAAAAACTCAGCTTTGCAGTATAACTGTACTTACATTAATGGAAAGCACACAGTTAGTAAGAATTTCCCGAACTTTCATCATATTCCCCGTCAATGACATAAAATTCAAATCACTATAAGGACTTTCCAAAACAGTTGGCACGTGTCTTGGACCAAGATGACGTAAAAATTCAACAACACAGGACTCAATGATAGAAAATTCTTCACAATTATATGGAGATACACAAACTTCAGCATGAACTGGTCGTAGTGAAGAATTGGGTGCTGCTAAATCTGGATGGTGATATGTAGGACTTGATGAACTTAAGTCAAAATGACGTGAGGAATTGAAATCAGCCTGTCTATCATTCACTGAATGATTTTTTTGATTATAAGATATTTCAAGTGTATCAGAATTATTGAAATTATCAAGTATTTGCAAAAGTGGTGTATTGATTTCCATTGTTGGGAACGAAAATTCTACAAAATAATAATAATAAGTGAGAAAGAAGTGTAGATAAAGTAATTTTCAAAATCAGATAGTAACTATCATCATGAAACTGTTATTTGAAAGTTGTCAAAAATGTAACTGTACATCTTTACTTTATTTAATCGAGTGAATATTTTTGCTCAACAATTAAGAGTAGCCCTTTTACTAGACTGTCAAAATGGTAATTTGAATAATGTAAGAAGTCAACTTTCAAACTTTCGCAAGCCACTAGTTAGTATCTATGTAGCATTTGTGTACGCTTCAAAATGAACATGATTAGCAAATTATACTCAAACGTACAAAATGTTAGCCAATTGTAGACTAGCGCCCACTTTTTGCTAAGGGTTCATTCTTCCACAAGTATGTCACTAGCAAGTAAGAATGCAGGTTAAAACTTAAATTGTTTCATTCCAGCATATATATACATATATACTAGTGAAAACAGTGAATGAAGGAAGCCAAACATAAATAACCTTTGGTAACTAAAGAATCTTGCATACATGAATCGAATTCACAATATGTAAATCAGTTCGCAATTTGTATACTTAGGCGGGATTATTTCACTATAGTTTCCTTTGGAAACCGAAATTATCCAACTCACAATATGCGATCTGCTTGATACCATTAACAGTGGTAATTAAAAAACCAAGAGTACATGCAAAAAACTATATGCTACTGATTGACTGAGATGAGCAATTTTATACCACAAAAACCAACTAGTAGTGTTTTCTAGTCAGATCGAAGTGATCTGAGCACAGGACGGTAGTTTCGCTAATTTCAGGCCAACCTCAGCAACGGTGTATCCAGTTTGATTCAGCTCAGAGGGTCGAATCAGTTTAAACCACCCGATGTTGGCATGCATACACGCAACCAAAAATTTAAAAATATACAGTTCTGTAAGTCATAAAAGTAAGTCAGTGGGTGTATAATAGATCTGCTTTTCATCCTATCTGTATCTCAAGAAACAATGCGACTTGCATCCAACACTGCTAAACAAGCAAAAGGTTTCCTATTCTACACTTAAGATTATATATATATATATATATATATATATATATATATATATCTGTTTATCTGTCATCTTGCATGAATGATTTATACAAAACAATGTATGCCAGATGATCTGAGATGGGTATACTAACCCAAATTATGCCTTGTCTTCTCTCATTCCCTTACGTTCCAGGTGGAATATAGGCTTTTAAGTTTCATTTGCGGTAATATTGTCTTTTTTACAGGGTGAAGTTGCTAGCCTCACATCCAACCTTCTTTCTTTACCTGATTTACTACCAGGAATGCGTTGGCTGGGAATCAAACCCGGACCATGTCCGTGGTTGGTGAGCATTCTCTATTGCTGAACCAGCAACGCAATTATACCTGGTAAGACACTAAAACTCAAAGTTACACACCCTTAAGCACAGAGACTCACTACAATACCTAGACGACCATTAAGCTTATCAATATTCACATACATGAAAACACCTTTTAACGCCTACCTGATACAATGATTGTCTTTTATCTCTAATGAACAGTAGAAGCTTAAAAGACAATCGCCATATAAAACGCATCGCTTAAAACAGAATACTAAATTTGGATAGAAAACAAGCCAACGAAGTCCTGACTTATAAACTAACCTGCAACCTTTTACAAAGGTACCAGGAATACTAGTTAGGTCAAAATAAAAATTGCATTAGCATTCTGAGAGTTGTAACATTCAAAACCGATGAGAGTTTTGAATTTATTGGAAATCCAAAGCATATATTTGAGAGATTAAATCCAAACACTAACGGAATTTCACACAAGTACTTACAGCAATTTTAGAAAAAAAATGTATTCGGTAGTAAAACTGTATTAATTAGGAGACTTTATATAATATGTACAAATGGAATAAATTTAAGTAAATCAGGACTTCAAAAGTTACTTGTTGCGATTCAATTCTAAAAACCTTTCACATAATGCAGAAAGACCATTACTAGCCAAGAGCTGGCACTCTGTATCAGTATCGGACACTGAGCAAGATTTCAGCCAACCTGAAAGAGTATTGTCTTCAGAGTTTGTATTATTACCATATGGTAATAATGAATCCCTGAAGATCAACCGTGGTCTAGATGATAGGATTTCTAACGGAGTTGTAGTGATAACTGTCCCAACAGTTATAAGTAGAGCACGTCGTACTGCAGATTCAGGATGACGATAAAACAGAGGAATTAGATCTAATAGCTCGTCAGCCATCCGGTTTTGAACAGAAGAGAATCTGGAGCATGCGTACATAGTTCCTAATGATGCTAGCAAACTGGCCAACAGAACTGCTTCTTGGTGAGCGAAGGTCCCTTTAACAGAAGAGAGCGATAAGTTTGGTATACTTTTTAACAAAGGGAAGAAAAACTCGCCAGCAACATGGCTAAACTTGTTGACAAAAGCCGAAGGAGGTGAACGTTTCTTAAAAAACCGTCGAGTTTTCCCTTTCTGAACTTCGCTGGTTTGAATGGCATCATTTTCGACCACGTGTTGCTTTGCAGGAAGTTTCTGACAAAGCAGCGCCTCTTTGCCACCGTAGAGTTCACAAGCAATATCAGTGAGGCATGATATAATATACATTTTTTTGCCCACAGAGTTCTCTTGCTGACAAAATTGTGAAGTCAGATATCGAGCACATTTTTTGGGGGCAACCACTCCAATAGCTATTAAGGCTTTATGTCTAGCATGGGCTACTTCTTTTTGATCGGGAGTTACGGGTGGTTCAACCTGAATAAGCGCATTAGCGAATTCTAGAGCCAGTTCTCGAGCTGCTTCCGGGTGGTCACGAATGAGCTTCTCTGCAGATAGGGTACATGCAACGTTTACCTTGCTATCTTCAACTTTAGTTAGTAGCATTCCATCGAGGCATTCGCGAAGATAATGAGGAGTTTTATCACTGTAACTTGAACATTGAGTAGAGGGAAGTGGTTTCAAAGAATCATTATCTGAATCTGGATCATCATCACTATCCAATTCATGTACAGTTTGATTTACAGTGCTATCTTCGCCATTCGACTCTGAAATATAAGATAACAGTAAAAACACATTATCAGTTAAAAAATTAGCAGAAGTTTGCTAGTGGCTCAGTATTGATAATGAGATTTTTGGCGGCCACTATATAAATGTTTGTGCAATGAAAAGAATAAAAACTAATAGAAAAGAAAAGAATCTAAACAGTCTTAATCATAATGGAACAAGATGAGTTACTGAGAACCAAACAGTGTTTGCATGGTAACTATGAAATACAACAGTGAAAAAACAAATAATCGAATAACTGTTCATTATAATAAAGGTTTTTGTATTTCGCAATGAATGAACGAAAAACAAAACGATATTGTTTTTACTGACGTTTCGCTATTTAATGCTAATAGCTTTATGTTAATAATCGAATAACTGCCTTAAAATTTCAAATAGACGAAAGCAATATTATCTTACTGTTCTATTTGTATCTTACTTCTATACCGAGTAAAGGATACAATACTTCGATCAGTGTCCGTGAATTTTAAAATACGCTATAACTTCCTGAAAGCTAAGGTGTTATTTACGAAATGCCAGTTACAAGTATATTCACCTTAATAGCGATACTATTTTAAGTCCTGAACTGTACCAATTCTAGTGACACAACTTTGAGCACGGTTTTACTTTACTAGGTAATACATGCAGTTACTAATACACGTGATGTTTCATGAGCTCGCAACCAGGGACAAAATTCTTTTTTTTAACGTCAAATGACAGCAAGGAGAAGCCACCCGATTTACAGGTTTTTATCGTTAGTTCATATAAAGTGTAGTGGCAACATGGTCACTGAAACATGAAACTTACTGATTCGATACTAGTTGCATATTTACTGTTCCACTGCAGAAACTAGAACTAGAAAGAAAAAAATTCTACTCGTAAATAACATTCTAATTAGGCAATAAGTACACCTAGATATATTACTTCAACCTTCCAACGAAAATACATATGAAAATGTTGAGCGTAAAATCTAGATAATAATAACTCACCGTGGTCACGTGAAGCGACAGTATCTTCGTGAGAATCGCTTCCCGATATTGTCTCAGTGGGAATGGTAGCCTGTAGGTTAGATTCCACTCCATGATTTTCATCCAGAGAAACAAAATATGGCCGGATTTGTTTTAGGAACTCTAGTTCCACATAATCAAATTTTAGCTTTTGATCTTCACTTCCTGTATCCCATTTGAGAAGTGTTACGATCCACTCTCCTATAACCATACCAAGAGTACGTATCTCGATTCTTGGACTGGCAAGGTGGTTAGAAATGCCAGATAAAACATCAGGTAACAAATCATCATCTCTTATCGTAAACTGAGAACTCAGCACATTCCGGAAATCAACGAACCACGAAATAAAAATCTGAGATATATATATACGTCTTTCTAAAGAAGCTGATTGTATCGAACTCACATCTGACCACACGCTAAGAGCAGGTAAGCCTAAATTTTCATCGACTTGTTCAATCAGTTGGATGGACTTCTCCTGAGACTCACGTTTTTTCACCGCCAAACAAAAGGAGCTGAAAATGTTTCTGATGGTATTACCTGTTCGAAATTGGCGAATATAGAAGAGACGACGACATAGTCTCATATATGCATCAAAGCCAGTGGAAGTCTCTAGAAGTTCAGATATCAACGCATAATACATGCTTGAAGTAGGGCATTTCTTAGCCAACGGTGATAATGTTATCTCCAAGGCTTTGGCGTTGACATATTTTAGAAACTTTGACCACAGATGGATTGTATTTCCAATACTCTGTTTAATGATGAAATCTGATACGTGTTCAGTATATCCTGTCATACAGAGACAACTAACTGCCAGACCAATAAATTGACAGCTTCTTTCTGAAATTTCAGCAACACGTTCAAAAGCAGACAAGACTTTTATAACAAAACTACTATCGTCGGTAAAATAAGAACAACCTCCATGTTTCAAGTTGGAAACAAGTGCCGGAATGTTGCACAATAACCTAACACGGGATTCCATGAAAGCAGGAGCACATTCCGAATGGACATCAACGTTGTGTAAGCAGGCATTAATAAAATCAGAAACTCTATCAAGCTCTGAGAAAAATCTCTCCAACTCTTTGACAACTAAGTCTTTCCCGGAAGCATCTAATTGGCCAACTAAGGCACACATGCACTCAAGCCACACATCAGCTTTTGAATACTGAGTAATATACCCAGCTAAGTGTAGTATTTCTGAGTTTGGTGACTGTTTAACCTTCTCAAAAACGTGAAGAATAATCCGGTAGAAATATTTGTCATACAAAAGCTTTTCATCTTCTTCGGTAAGGCAAAAATCCAATTCACTTTTATCTAAGGGATATTTTAAAATACTCCTGACGCATGACACGGCGCTTTTATTATCCACATCAGCTAAGTAGTCCTCCAGTAAACTTATCATCTCTTAGTGACGCATGCTGTTTGGTGCCTCAGAATTAAATATTTTGACAGCCTGCCGACGGAGGATGGCGGCACACACGTCTTATGGGGAGGCTGAGCACTCCAAGGTCACTTATGAATATTGTGATTGGTAGCTTTTTCTTTGCGTAAACGTTGCGGCTAATACGTGATGTACGTTACTGAGACGGCTTTGGAATAGCAATAATAAAATCAAATAGACACTCTATTTTTCAGCTTACAGAAGCAAGTTAATATATGTATAAATTTTAAAGATCTGAAAGTCACTGAAGGTAAGAGTAAACAATAGAAATCAAAGCCAAATGACACTGATGTAACCAATCAGATAGCTCACCATTACAAATGGTTGCTAGTCGTAATCCTCGTTGACAGTATCTCTAAGATTTGGTTTTGACTTCTCTGTGGAAAATCGGTTGAAAGGAGAGAATAAAACATGCATATGTGTAGGGATAATAACTCTGAAAAAGTATTGCCGGGCTACTGGTGGTTATGCATTCAGAACTTCCAAAATATCTGTCGCACTTTCTTCCCTAAAAAGCAAATATTACACAACTGATTCTCTTACCCAACCGTTACAACCGAATAAAATGGATGAAGTAGTCAAACTTTGAACTTCTTTGATTAAGTTAGCCAGTAATATTCTTGTTGAAAGTGGATCCGATGCCGCAACGGATCTGGTGGTGACAAAAACTGCGAAGACCAGTACAACACTATTACCAACGGAGACTAACTGGTACGGATGTTGTGCATATAGTGATTAGTACACTTGATGATGACTATGACGCAGTTATAAAAAAATCTACAACTGTGTATTTTGCACGCAGGTGGAGTTAAGTCTACCCCGGTAACAACCAAGTCCCAGTGATAGCAATCACGTCAGGTTGTAGGCTTTCAGATTATTCTCCTTATTCGGCGAGCTTACACTTAAACACCTACGTGTTAATCCGGCTTGTAGAGAGAGGTCTAGGCTGCGTCGGTTTCCGAGACCTCGCCACCCGAAAACCCAATAACTTGAGGTCTTTTTTGCCTTTCTCTGGCCTGGCCTTTAGCTTAGGTACGGCTTTGGTTCTCTTGGTTCTATCTTCTAACGGCCAACCAGGCCCTATTTTGAAACTTTTACCACTGATTTTGAACGCACTGTTGAGGGTGGTGCTGCTCTTTGTCTCGTTACTTAAAACTATCTTAAATAGTCATCGGGAAGTTTCCACAGCATCAATCTTTCCTTTTCCGATCCCGTTGGCATTTCTGTGTGGACTCCAGCTTATCTTCAGGAAGTACTTCCGAATAATAGAGCTAACCGCCTTCAAATCGTATGCATGTCAGGCTGACGGATATGTGTTTTTAGATTACTCTAAGCTCCAGGTGATGACACTGTAACTGGAGTCCGCAGGTTTTGGAGTTTGGTTGGTAATAACAGACACCGAGACTTTGTTAGTAAATCCGGTTACTCTTTCTCTCCTACATTTATTCAGCCTCTTACTTGTCAGCATCAACCAAGTTGAGTTGTCTTCTTCCACTTCGTCTTCACCAGATTTAGAAGCCAGTCGTACACTAGACATCCTGAGCTTTGGCATGGCCGTTTCATCCTCTGGTATAACTATGCAATTGCATACAACCACAGCAACATTGCAACACAACCACATCAAAGTTAATTAGAATATCCTCAACAACGTGAGATGAAAACTCCATCTGCAAGAATCAGACAGAATGAAGCAGGTATATGCAGACCTTACGGATACTGCTTTTTCAAATTAGGAGAGCTACCTTGATCTGGGTGCAGCCCACCCATCCGGCAAAATGCTGCACAACACATTCCATCAACAGAGTTTTTGAGCAGTGTATACATGTAAGGTAGTGTTGCAGGTAATCCTTTCCTTTTAAGCGTGAACAGCCTAAGAACAAGACAGTGTTATCTGTTGGGATAATTTGGTTTATCTCTCCAAAGTAAATGAAGAGAGTCCGCTGGTGACTGATTTCACTTGAAAGAAACTAATTTCTGACTGATCCTGGTAGAACTACAGTTATTTTCCCTAATAATGTGAATGAAAAGATCGCGTTCATATTTGTTCTGAGGCGTGGAATATGATGATTGCATGCAGTGGATAAAGGCTATGTTACCCAATCAACATATGTTTTCGAAACATCTTTGTGTTACACAGTCAATAAGGAAGCAGATGCATACAATATTTTCGTATACCAAGGCAAGCTATCATTTTTCGGACTGAATGATCCTCAGTGCTCAGAGAAATTGGTATCCAAAGCTTTTCGAAATCATAATCATTAATCGTTATGAAATACATTTTTATTGATGCTATTTTTTACATCTCATTCCTCTGCATCCCGAATGAGCTTCCAGATATAGCCATTAACTTTCAGTCGCAATGGCGTTTGCTTTTGTGGAGCAAGTTTACTAGGCTCACGCCCAACCTTTCCAATATATCTGGTTTGCTTCCTTCTAAGCGAGGCTTAGCAGTGCGCCAACAGAGGATCGGAATTTAGAACAAGCAATAAAGTTTAATAAAGGAGGATTTAATGAATTAATCAAATTTCGATAGAATCCGTAAGCTGAGTACTCTACACACACGGTATCAATGTAATTGAAGATTTGACGATCAATCCATGGTTATTCGCTCAAACCCAACTCTTCCATATTCTTCGCACGTCATCAATCCGGCAGTCATCGTTTCATCGTTCGCTGTTCGTTGGAAGACAGAGAAAAAACTATCAGAATCTTTGTGTTCAGTAACCTGATGGTTGGCTTTGTATTGATGCAATAATAAAGGGTTCTTGAGTCACCAAATTGTGTTCTGGTATTTTGTGTTGGTTATTGAGCATAGTTCCCGAAAGTCTTCCAAGGACAGTGTGAAGCCTAGAGTAGTTAGACCCGGACATTGACAGTTTCTCAAGATTCTCCTGAAATTGTTCGTCTTATTTGTTGTCAATTTGTCTTTACTCGCGTCTGCCCATCTTCTTTGGATGAGTGTTATCTGGAACTTTTCTGGATTTTTCGGTCAAGTTCAGTGATGCTTGGGTCACGGAAAGTACAAAGCGTTTTGGAAGCAGTCAGGAAAGTAAGTAATGATGAGTTGCCTGTTAAATGTAATGATGTGTGTGATGCTATGCATGATAAGATTGATGTCCATGTTTCGCCGTCTATGGATAGTAGGAATTTAAACTGCCTAAATATGAACCTTGGTGTTTCAACGGAAACCCAGCTGACCATCCAAAGTTTGTAAAAGAGTTTGAAGTCATGTTGAGTGGGTTTGCAATGAATGACGAAGTGAAGTAAATGTGTTTGTTGAGGTTTGGCGCTGGTGTTGCTTCAAGAGCTATACAGTGCTGCAGGTTTATATATCCGAACGAAGGATATACAACGGCCATGAGGATATTACGTCAAAGGTTTGGAAGGCCATTTATGATACCCAGTATTATTTTTGAGACCATCAAAGGTAACCAGTTCGTCTGAAAGGGAAGTTCATAAAGGTTATTTCCCGGCTAGAGGAAGATGGTTTGGAGCCTAAATTCGATGATATTGTGAGCCTGACGCAAGACAGTGTCAACCAAGCAACGGGCAAATTCGCCAGCACTTTGCATTCTAAAGTAGAACTTATAGAACCGGTGAATATAAAGAAAGCATTTGTAGTGAAGGCTCGAGACACACCGAGCCATAACACGCATCAATTGAGTGATTGCAATCGCTTGATTGCTATATCTCCCGTAGAAAGATTGAAAATGGCAAAACAGAAGCGTTTGTGTTTCAGTTGTTTAAAGATGGGGCATACAAAATTGAATTGTAAGGCGACAGACAAAGGAAGTAGTGGTTCAACCGATGTGCACCCACTTCTGAGGACAGTAAACGAACTGGGGAATTCGGCTAATTGTAATAGTACATTTAGACCCCTTGACAACCCACAAGTTTATTTAGCGGTATTATCAGTTAAGGTGAAAGGACAGAAATCCTCAGTAGAGACTTATGCATTGTTGGATAATGCTTCGGACGTTACATTGATAGATGCTAAGCTGGCTGAAAACCTGGGTATTAAGAGCCCAAAGCAATCCTTGGTTCTAAATACTTTCAATTCTTCGAAAACGGTATTTTGTGAACGAGTGTCATTTCAGTTAGAATCCTTGAGTACTGGGGAAACCGTTGAAGTAGATACTGCTTAAACTACCTCCAGTATGAAACTCGGCGAAGCTATAGTACCTAGTCGTGAAACGGTTTTCGGTAAGCCATACCTGTGTGACATACCGTTTCCAACACTGCAAGATGGTAGAGTGAGACTGTTCATTGGATGTAGTGTGCCAGAAGCTCACAAGATATTAGAAGAGAGATTCGGAGGTAGAGATGATCTGTTCGCGACGAAAACACCGCTGGGATGGACAGTGAGAGGACCTATACCCATAGTCCACATATCATCATTAGTTGCAAACAATGGGGACAAACCAGAGACTAGGATTAGAAATATGTAGGACAAGGAGTTTTGTGACTGCTTTGTCCCAGGGAAGGGTCGTTCTGTAGAAGACTTAAAGGCAATTAAAATAGTTGAGGTGTCTTGTAAATACGAAAATGGGCGTTTCAGCGTTGGCCTACCATGGAGATTTAAAGATAGACAGTTGGTTTGTAATAGAGAAGTTGCTCTTAAGAGACTAATGGGTTTAAAGAAGAAGTTTCTTACGGATGCAGAACTCTGGACCAAATATGATGTCGTCGACAAACATGTAATGAAGCGTTACGTTGAAAGACTAGTTGATCACAGCGATCCAGGGAAGGGGTATTTGTCCCATCATCCCGTCTTTAACCCGAAGTAACTCCGTGAAAAATGTGTTCTGTTCTGCGAAACATGAAGGAGTCTCTTTGAATGATAACCTGTTTAGTGGCCCAGATTGCGTGAGCTCATTAGTTGGACTGTTGTTAAGATTCAGAAAGTTTGCAGTCGCTGTCGCTGCGGATATTGAGGAAATGCTCCTACAACTGAAGGTGCCAGATAGCGGTAGAGGTCACTTAAGGTTCTTGTGGTTTGATGATGGATCTTTTGGTAAGGTATCAGAATATAGGATGACGGTCCATCCATTTGGTGCCACGTCCTCCCCGTTTTGTGCTAATTTTGCTCTACGAATGACAGTGTCCACATTTGGCTCTAATGATCTGCTGGACGTCATCGATTGTTGCTTCTATGTGGATGATTGTTTAGCCTCCTTCGTGATGATAAGTCTGCAGTTAATTTCGCAACAGGTATTACTGAGCTGTTAGCTAGGGCTGGCTATCGTTTAACTAAGTGAGTCTCGAACAGCCTAAACGTTTTGAAGCATATGGTTCCAGAAGACAGAGCACCTACTGTACGAGATTTACCTGTTGAAAAAAAAAAAAAAAAAAAAAAAAAAAAAAAAAAAAAAAAAAAAAAAAAAAAAAAAAAAAAAAAAAAAAAAAAAAAAAAAAAAAAAAAAAAAAAAAAAAGAGGTGTGCTCTCCATGTTGTCGTCCGTGTTTGACCCACTTGAATTAGTAGCACCTTATCTACTTCAGGCGAGGAGATTATTTCAGGTGGCATGCAGGGGAGGGTTAAAGTGGGATGACCCATTAAGTGAGAGACACGGTGAAGAGTGGAAGGGGTGGGTTAACAGTTTAACAACGCTGGATCTACATTCCGTCTCACGTCCGCTTAAGCCATCTAGAAATCATGATATAATTGACTTCCATGTTTTTCTGATGCGTCTGAGGTTGGATTTGGTGGAGCCGTCTATATCAGAACCACCTCAATGGATGATATAGATGTTCGCCTCTTGATGGGTAAATCTAGAGTTGTACCTCTAAAGACGGTTTCGATTCCGAGATTAGAACTTACTGCAGCCTTGCTAGCTGCGCAGTTATTCACAACGGTGTGTAAAGAGTTGGATTATCCCAAGTGTCCTGTGACGTTTTGGACTGATTCGATGTCTGTGAAATATTACATACGCAACGAGTCAGCAAGATATCCATGTTTTGTAGCTAGCAGAGTATCTTAAATTCGTGAACTAACAACAATTGAGCAGTGGATGTACGTACCGTCTGGAAAAAATCCAGCTGATCTGGCATCGTGAGGAGTTATTGATATGAATGTGGTCAAAAATAAGTGGTGGGAAGTTCCAGAATTCTTGCTAAGGGCCGATAGTATGTGGCCTCATAGAGAAGATGAACCACCAATAAACGAGTGTGTCTTGGAGTTTAAGACAAGTGTCAGTTTAACATCTACTCAAGAAAGAAATCCGGGTTTACATTCACTTTTTAAATATTATTCTTCTTGGTATAAACTACTGAAGGCTGTTGCGTAGTTGGCACGATATGTTACGTATTTAAAGGTCATGCATCTTGCAGGACACGAAAATATGAATGTGGGACCTTTGCTAGTCGAAGATATTAGAATTACCGAGTTAGCGATTTCTAGGGCTGTTCAGTGGGAAGCGTGGGGTGGGATTGCCAGGGAGGATAGTCCTGATCTCGCAGATTTCAAGGTGCGGTTAGATAGATTATCTCCGATAGTTTCCGAAGGGATCGCTAGAGTTGGTGGACGTCAAGCCACTGATACCACTATAAGACACTACTATGTTCTTGAAGGTCATTCGGGTTCCTCACAAGTACTATCAAGTATTCGATGTAGGTTTTGAATAGTGAAGGGAGGCACTGCTGTCCGTAAAATAATTGATAAGTGCATGGAATGTAAACTACGGAATGCTCGTTCAGCACAGCAGATGACGGCACCACTCCCAGCGTGGCAAGTTTCCAAAGAGAATTCGAGTACGCTGGAGTGAATTTGTTTGGACCTTTTGTAGTGAAGAGAGGCAGAACCCTATACAAAAGATATGGCTATTTATTCACCTGTTTGAAAATGAGAGCTGTGTATATTGAGATGGTTCATACATCAACTGCTGATTCATTCGTGATAGCATTACGTAGATTTATAAATCGCCGAGGTGCACCGAAGATGATGTTCAGTGACAGAGAGACAAATTTTGTTGGCTGCTACGCCGAGCTTAAAGAGTACTTCGAAGGTCCTCAAACGAGAGTTCATGAAGAGTTACTGAAAAGCAACATAGAGTGGCACTTCAACCCACCACATGCCATAGAGGTGGGCTATGGAAAAGACTTATAGGAATTATCAAGCGTATTTTAAGCTCCACAATTAAAAACCAGAGTTTGAATGACGAAACGCTAGAGACATTTTTTGTGAAGCTGAACGAATACTAAATGACCGACCGCTATTACCTGTGAGGTACGACGTCAAGGATTTCGATGTGTTAACTCCAAATAAATTATTGTTATTGAGAGGTAACCCTGGCATAGAGGACCCGAGCTCAGAACGAATACCTACGATTAAAAGATGGAAACAAGCCAGGGACATGAAAGATATATTTTGGAAAAGATGGTTAAAGGAGTATGTTCTAACACTGCAAACCAGAGACAAGTGGAAAAAGTTGTGCAGAAACCTAAAGGTTGGTGATATAGTCTTAGTAGCAGATAAATGTGCCACACGTAGATGGGCCTTCGGAGTGGTAGAGAGACTACTCTGTAGTGATAATGGGTTGGTGAGGACGGTTGGGGTGAGAAAAAGTTGTGGTATGTTGGAGCAAGGTATTAGGAAACACTGCCTGCTGGAAGGTGCTGAGAGTCGAGAGTCAGGGGGTGAATTACCTGATGATTTTCCAAACTAAGGCGTCAACCTGAGAAGAGTTGTAGGCGTACTTCTGCAAGTCCTACAATTCTTCAAAGGGTAGTGCATCGGTGAGTAGCTCAGCGTGCTTAGAGTGTTATTTTGTACTTATGTTCATGATGTATATACTGAATTGGTATCATCTCTCATCTATCTGTTGGTTGATTGTATTTGTGTTCAGACCATTCACCACTTGAATCGTCAACCTGAGAAGGATGGTAGGCGTACTGCTGTAAGTCCTACAGTTCCTCAAGGGTAGTTCGTCAAGGCAGGATCCACAACATTTGATGTATTGATTGTACATATGTCTTGTTAATTAATCGAGTGGGTTCCAATTAATGTGATTGTTGGTTAATCTTGTTTGTTCATGGAAAATACCCATCTTGTTTGTGTCCGGACATTCTTCAACTCACAATCGTCAACCTGAGGAAGGTTGCAGGCGTACTGGTGTAAGTCCTGCAATTCTTCAAAGGAATTCCATCGAGACACGATTTGCGAGTTTGTGTGTACTGTTTGTATATATGTGTGGTGTGTCATACCAATTGGTGTTTTTGGATTCACTGTGTTTACTTGTTGTTTTCATATCTTGTTTTATTGCATAATTTTGTTAAAATTTTCGTCATGCTTACTTCTGAAGTTGTTTCGAGTCTTCTACATCCGTGAATGAATTGATTGATGTTAAAGGCAGCAGATGGGTCGTATACGCCGGAGAGGCTATTGCTGATAATGACATGCAAACGGAGATAATGATTAGCTGTGGTCCCACACGCCGGAGAGCGAGAGTTTAGCTGACTGAGGCTTGCATACGTCACCGTTACTAGAACTGAGGCAAAATGAGTGACAAGCGATTGCAGTGGTAATTGATAGCGAATAGATAAGATGTGCGAAGAGTATCATGAAGTGCTGCTATGGTCACGTTGCGTTCTGCAAGAGTCATTCTAGCAAGTGGCGATTGTTTTGCGAGCTGTCAAGAGGATGTCTTTAGCTAGAAGGCGTAGGTCGCCATCGATGTGGGAGATTGTGCTGTGGGTATGCCTGCGGTGTGTTGGATTTTCTTTTTGTTTTCCATTTCAGCTCTGTCCGTGTGACCCAGATTCTCGCAATGGCATCCAAGTCAACGTGTATTGGTCGTGATGGAAAAAGGGATGGATCCTTTTTTTGCCGGGGAGTGTCAATGTAGTTGAAGGTTTGACGATCAATCCATGGTTATTCGCTCAAACCCAACTCTTCCATATTCTTCGCACGTCATCAATCCGGCAGTCATCGTTTCATCGTTCGCTGTTCGTTGGAAGACAGAGAAAAAACTATCAGAATCTTTGTGTTCAGTAACCTGATGGTTGGCTTTGTATTGATGCAATAATAAAGGGTTCTTGAGTCACCAAATTGTGTTCTGGTATTTTGTGTTGGTTATTGAGCATAGTTCCCGAAAGTCTTCCAAGGACAGTGTGAAGCCTAGAGTAGTTAGACCTGGATAGTGACACACGGATATATATACTTTTGAAATTACATCGGGAGACATAAGACTGATATATGAACAAACTCCATTTAATTAGTCATGCAGAAAGACAGGTGCGAATATTTTCCAGGTCATGTTCAAATAGATAAGGGGAAAGAGAGTACGAGAGATCAAAATTAAGATAAACTGCATTACATTTCAATTACATCACTCAGATAAACAATTAGACGTTAGAGAATACAACAAGAGTTGAAAACAGCATAATATCAATAGTAATGGTTGTAATAACAATAATAATAGTGTTGAAGTGAGTTAAGATAATCCTACAATAATAATGTATGTTTTCATATAAACATATAAATTCACATGAGAATATGACAAAGGATAGTTTTAAATGGATCGAGAATAATAATAATAATGATAATAATAACAAGAAGTGGAATAATAAGTAAAACGTAATACCATGGTAGATTACGAGTCACGACCATCTCTTTTTGTACACAGAGACCTGGTTTATGGACTCGAATTGCACAAGCCTCTGCAATTGCAATCATCTTCTTGTTTCTTTGTCTGCTGACAATAGTGAATGACTTGACCGCGCCGATGTCATGTCCGTAATCCACAAGGTGGTTTGTTATTGAGGATTTTGGCACTTTGTACTCAGATGTTTTCAACCATTTTGGCAAATGCGAAGTCAATATTCCTATATTTCATGATGTGCTCCATTGAATGACTGGTTATCATATTGTTCCCACAAACCATAGACAAAAACGTCAGCAACCATGTAATTTAACCGTAAACCAAATCTATGAAATTTCAATAATGCTTATCCATACCTGTACATTTGGTGTGTCCTACACAAGTAGGAAAAATGTGTATTTTATTAGAACATTATTATTAAGTATGACTGCTAATCGTATATGTAATTTATCATATTGACGATGCCTGTAAACTGGCGTCCCTCATGTACAAAATGAGAATATACTATTATTATTATGCGAATAGACAATCGCCTTTCCGCACGACCTATACATTTGCTTCCACAAACACTCAAATCGGTATACGCAGTTTAAAGTGTAGGGGATTGGTGACTGGTCTTTCTCTGATTGTTGAAGCACTCGCTTAGTGGTGTTAAGGAAAACAAGTTTTGCAGCATAATAAGTTCTCTTGATGGCTTTGTCGAGTCTTCGTTTGACTAATTCCTGTACATCATCTCCTTTGAACGGCAAACTGATATACACAGGTTTCTTCGGAACTGTCTGGATTGTTTTGCAGGGACCAATTTCTTTAGAGTATTTACTAATGAACTTCTCAGGATATCCATTCTTAGATAAAATATTCTTCGGAGATTTTATTTCATGCTCAATAGTACTGTCTGAACAAATTTTTCGTGCTCTATTGAACAGTGTTTTGACTAAGTCGTTTTTATCCTGGATTGGAACAAAGCCCTTGAAATGCATGTACTGTCCTATCCAGGAAGACTATCTAAATATAGATTTTTCGATTGTGCCATCATTAATTTAGCTAGAAAACGTCTAGGAATTTAAAAGTATCGTTTTCCTCGTGTTCTACTGTGAAATTGGGATTTGGATGGCATGAGTTGAATTTTATCAACATGTCTTCGGCTTTTGATCTGCTTCAGATCACAATACTTTTAGACATAAATTGATTCACATACTTTTAGTATATCTACTCAAATTTCTCAGAAACTTGAGCTGTAAGGCGCACTTATGTCATAAGTTTAGCGTTCGTACCATTACAATAGCAAAATACAAAATGAAGGTATTCCTTGAGCTGTAAGTTATAGCGAAAATATCTCAGAGAATTCCACTGAGAACTATAAAGCCTAAGGTCTTGTACAGGATATGTGGCATCTGATATTAGCGCAAGAGTTGTATCATTCACCTGTTCTTCGACACATGATTTGTAGGCCAAGCGCACAAAACTAAAGTAGATTGAAAGTCACGTGATTGGGTAACCCTTTAGAGATATGGTGTCTGAGTTCTAAACTAGTTATTTGTCGGTTATATGGAATAACTATTGTCAATGTTGGTGAGAACTGAAGGGATGTTCAGTTGCCCTGCCTATTCGGACAAGTTTCATTTCCATTAGAGGCGACAATCTCCTCCGTATCTTCTCTTATGAGAAGTACTACTCTGGACCACAGCAATGATGCATTAATGCTATCCTCTGAGCTAGTATTACTCGAATGGAGTGTCAAAATCATTTAAGCCCTGCAGATATTCAGAACATTGCCAGCAGGTCTTGTGAGGATCGGACAACCTCCTTCCTGAGTTCGATTGATGCTTTCAAAGCTGATACCGTATAACTGGTACAGTGGTACTGTGCTTTAGGTGATCGCATAATTTTGTGAATTTTCGGACCATTTATACTTCATAAAAAGTTAATGATCACAAATTTCTCAGGTGCTAGCGTATCAAACCGCTTTTTACTTCCTAAAGAGAGACATTTGTAATTAGCGCACGAAATGCAGTAGGTATGTGGAGGCGTAAAATTTTAATTTAACCGATCAGCTTACGAATTGTTCGATTAAAAACGAACTTCAAAAATAACATCCGATGATTTGTACTTTTTCAATATTCACACCACTTGAATTAATGTTCGGTTTAAAATTGTATCTACGATTATTTTCATTTTTTCTGTCAACTATTAGTGATGTACACATATTAATGAGGGTTTAACGTTTTCTGTTTGCCAGGAGGCCAGAGCAATGCAATCAAAAGTATTGTTGTATATCATATTGACACTTATTTGTAGGCTTTTTCAATGCATTTACACTAACCAGCTGTTAAATCGATGTTCAGACTGCTGCTTAGTTAACCACATTACTTTGTCTAGTTGTTGGTTGAGAAATAAGTTTTTTGTCTGCCTTGCATTATCGATTGCGCTGAAAAAGAGTCAGCTATTAAGTGCCGAACTAGTATCATGAGATCTAAATATTTTCCTTCCGATGGTAGCGAAAATTCTTGATAGTATTACTGACAGGTTCCGATCTACTCAGTTAACAGTTTCTGGTCTGATCATTTAACAACCGTTCAGCTGGCTCTATTTTTGTTATATCACCTTTGTGAAGTATTTAAACTATTGTGTAAAGTGGATGATTTATGGCACATCTTTCGTTTGAATGCACGTCTTTCTTAAATGCGAGTCACCTTGTTTCAGCCATTGCATCCTAGATATTTCGATGCAGGATAATCTCACAATTAAAGGTTCGTACTATAATCGTCTGATACGCTTTTAAGATAGAACAATAAATCTTGAAGAATCTTCCACAACTTTGGTTTTTGTTGAAATCTGTTTGAACAATTCGGTTTCGTTTTGGATTTTGAGCCAAAGACTCAGAGGGTATCTTCGTTGGAAATTATTCGTACGGTGGCTTTAAGATGTTGTTCTTCAACTGCAAGGTTATCCGGCGTCTAAATGCCAAGGAGATAATGGCTAAAGACGGAATGGCTTTCACTTAACAAAAAAGGGCAGCAAAACAAAACACACACACGCCTAAATTGAACCACAATTGGTTCTATTTACAATAAACGTAAAATTTTGTATAAAGTACAACTTCAATGCAAAATTAGACGTACTTTTCCCCCTCCAATATCGTTAGTTCGTCTTTTAAGCGCTCAATGAAATAACATTTATAATAATTTATTCAGGTATCAAGTCGATTGAATACATGACACACTAAAGTCATAATTACTATCTAATTGGTTCCCTTGACCTACAACGGTAAGCTTGACAACCATCTAATCCAGCTGTTTACATTTCTCAATTGCGACTTGTGATGGGACATCTAATGAGGCCCATCATCTGTGGCTTTCAAAAGACGGATTTTCTCATATCCTTCACCAGCTTTCTCCTGCCCGTCTTTACCTCCACCTGCCTAATAAAACCGTCCTCATTAAGCGGCATCCTTTGTGCCAGCCTGAATGGTCACTTATTCATACCGGTGAGGTGTGATACTGTGATAAATGTAGTCCAGCGTGTGCACTGACTTTTCACTGGACCTGTTTCAGACATTCATCTTTGGATTTCTCGGCCTGGGGATAGTATTCTATGGATAAGTCTATCTGTTAAAAGTACGAAAGAATCCAAATCTATTATTTTCACAAATGCCACAAGGTTAATAATCAATTAGGAATGCTAAATAGATGAGAACTAATAAGAATTATCCAACCGAATAGGATTGAAATTCTGTTTGTATAAATAAAATCGAGTAGCGAATGTTTTCAGAAGATGAACAAGGTAATCGCCCCACACCACTGTCGGACAAAGTGCTGGGAGCATTAATACAACAACTTATTTTTAACCATTGAGTACTCCATAATAACAGGGGAAATTTAAAGAAAATCTTAAAACGGAAGACGAATAATACAGTTTAAATCAAAGGAGGCGGGGGAGGTATAAAACTCATATCACACAAGTTGTAACTTAGAGACGATATTTAAGGAATAGGAGAGGATCTGCAAAGAACTCAAAGCCATAGAATCAAGTTTTCAACAATGATGTTCAAATGTTCATTCCCAATGTTGTCCAACACTGTTTCGGCTACGTGAATGCTTTCTACGTAACCACTATCTCTCCAAGTGATGCATGTGCACCACATTTTGTAGAAACTGCTGGTACAGTAACTTTGGACTAGTCGTTGGCAGCTGTAAATCTTGAGTTTTGGGTTGAAAGCTGCGGCATAGTTAACTGTATCTTCTAGTAAACATACAGAAGACTATAAAATCGCTCGCACATGTTAGTTTGTCTCTAAGTTCGTTAGTTTTTCTTATCAGTTCTAAATGCAAAAGCAACTTAGTAGGGACGGATATGTTCACCGTACTAACACCACTGTTTATTCTCCTTTCATAATCATCGTGGGGTCTCTTAGTGCAAATCTTTATTGCTGCTCACTACTGCTAATAACTATTTCATTGAAATCTCAGTTCTGCAGCGCTACTGTCCTTCAGCTTTTTGGGGTTGAACTCGAATTGTGGTACATCTCCACCTTTTATGAAGGCCTTCAAAATGGTCTTGAAGTTTTTCTGCACCAGATAGGGATCCTGTACTTCAAAGGGTGCTCTTCTCAATCTTAAGTCCAGAAGGTTGCGTCTTCGCTTTCTTGAGAGAGATGAAATCTGTCTGATATTTGATATGATAATCCATGGAAACACGTTACTTTTTATACACCTTTTGCTTGTGGATGCTGTCTCCTATCACTAGATAACTGAACTCTCACAAGTCTGCCTAGTTCCTCTCCAATATTTTTAATTTCACCAATCTCCTCTTCACTTTTGACGAGACCTCTGCCTGCGTTTTAAGCTACCGTTTTGTCCGACATTAATTTTACTCACTAGAATTTAGACACTGTAATCCAGGGTCTTGCTCTCTAATGTTTTCTGTAATCCTTAGATGTTCTTCTCCTCTGGGTCTACATTGTTTCATGATGAGTAAAATTTTATGATCTTAATTTTTCTCCTTTTGAATTGAATCTTGCTGCATGATCCTGGAGGGTATTGATTCCTGTTGTATGACCTGAGAACAGTGTCATGATAGATAGCGTGCTCAAGGTTGTCGTCTGAGTGACCAGATTAGACTGTCTCATCTCCAGTTAACAATCGTGAAAGTCAAAATGAATGGCAATAGCGCAAACGGTGTGCACCTGTATCATCCTCCTTAGCAGAGAAGATCAAAACTTTGTAGCATTTAGGTATGTGCTCTCAAGAGCAATATATTTAATTCCGTATGCATAGGAAAGCACATCAGCAGTTACTTGGCCTGATACTTTTATTCTTCTTCTCGTTTTCACAAATGTCGCACTACAAAACAATTCATAACATATTCACTTCTGCTGACTTCCACTGAATTTATGGCCTTTTAACTTGGAAAATCATGCATACAACACAGCACGATAACCTCAGCTAATTTACTCGAGTTCGTGAGATTAGGAAGCTGAGAAGAGATGCCAACCTCTTGGAAAGAGTCCAACGACGGGCAACAAAAGGAGTGGTTGGTCTCCGAAACAAACCATATGATGAAAGGCTGAAGAAATTAGGCCTGTTCACACTTAGTTACCGTCGGCTTAGGGGGGATTTGATTACTGCCTACAAAATAACAAATGACCAGAATCACCCAAACAAAGGTGTTCTGCCATTGAGTAGGTATAGGCTTCCACGTGGAAATCCCAGAAGGATAGCTCACCAGAGGGCAAGGACCCGGGTGCGCTCCCACTTCTTTTCACTGCGGGTTTGTCGTCCCTGGAATTCCTTACCGGCAGATGTAGCTATGGCACCGTCTTTGGACGCCTTTAAGCGAAGGCTGGACAACCATGCAGCGATACAAGGACTGCATCCAAATGGCCTATCTCCTTAAAATCGCATTTACCAATCAGGGTAGATAATTAAACTCGTCATTTTACTTCTTTACATTCTCTCCCGTCTTACTCTCCTGACAACTTATTAATATTATAATTACTATTATTATTATTATTATTATTACTATTACTGATATATATATTATTCTTCAAACTTCATGAGCTGACTGTTGTTACGTTTCCTATTTTCGTTTCTGTCTCTTAGTCTGAATAGCTTCACTAATTATATCTATTATTATTATTATTACTATTATTATTATTATTACTATTATTATTATTATTACTATCTCTTTTCTCTTGTCGACAATGCCGAAGGACTAACTGGCGAAAGGATCAACTCCAATCACAGTAGTAACAGTCTTAACATACCTCATACTACAAACCACATATAATTAATCCCAGCACTACTCCCTTTGGAGTCAACCAAAGCTACGACAGTCGAGTGGCGGGACAAGCTACGCAGAAGTTTACCGAAGATCAAGAACCTATACCTCACAATCAAGAAGCGAGCACAAAGAAATCAAATTGGTTTATACTAGCTCGTAAAAACGATATTGGATATTGGATATTGGAAGCTCATATGTTAACTTCAAAGAGTTACAGACAGACTTTCAATGCATCATAACTCTTATGTTATTGCATATCACATAAATTATTCAGTATCGAATGAAGTCTGAACTTTTAGACTAAAGGTTGGTGCCATTTAGGCTTGTTTAAACTAACATCTGACTGAATAGCTATGGAAATCTCAAAAGCGGAAAATGAAAAAACGTTATTTTACACCGAATGACATTCTGTTACACAATTCACCTGACGACTGCTGGGTGTCTTTTCTCGGCAAAGTTTATGATCTCACCCCAATATGTGCCCAAAACAAAGGTGAATATGTTAAAAATTGTAGTTGACACTATTTTACCCAAGCTTGTTATAATTCTGAATTAAATCTCAGTAATTCTGAAATAATTCTAGCATTTTATAGTGAGTAAATTCTGAATTTGTTCTGAAATCGTTTGTTTAATGGCACAGACTAGAACTCAGTGCTAGTTTTCAGCATAACTAGCGCTAATTCAGAACCGTGTTCTTCTTTTAAGCATTGTTAGGAGTAGATCAGAACCTACCGGGTTTGCTTATCAGCTTTATTTCAGAACATTTTCAGCACTGACTAGCACTACTTTAGAACGAAAAGACTAAATTCAGCATGTAGTGGCAATTTTTTCAGCCTAATTCAGGCCTTCGCAGATCATTTTCAGCACTGACTCGCATTACTTTAGAACGAAAAGACTTCTACTTATTATCATCACCTGTGTCCTACGCCGGCGAAATTCATTTAGTTTGCAGAAGAAATCAGTTTTTATAATTGAGACTTTTGTATTTATAAACTGTAGTACAATGTCACTGCAATCCCGTCAAGTGCGATCCACTGGCAGCATCCTGCAAATAAGCAAAATAAAATATTAGTGGGTGAAAAATTGTGCTCAGAACATTCTGAGCATTTACATTTATAAAGTTTACTTACATAAGTGCCACTGTTATATCCCCCGGTATCTTTTTCATTTGCCTAAAAATGAAAACAATGTTGTGATTACTACATGTTGAATAAACGTTCACTTATAGAAGTAAGCAGGCGTTTCGCAAATTACCTGAATTCCTTGCTTCCGCTTACGCCTTTGGACACGATCTTTCAAATTATGAAAGTACGATTTCGTGGCCCTATCCATCATTTCACCAATCTCTCTTGTCGTCATTAGTTGGCCGGAGAAGTGCGACATAATTAAAGCTAGAGAACTAATTACTTCATTAATGAAACTTACATCTCATTATTTTATAAAAGGCATAAGGCACAATGCTTGACTTTGTCAAAGTCCCCTGGAATGTAAACTTCAAACCCACTTCAGGTTTTATAACATGGTGCATCATGACCTTAAGTGATAACTTTGGATCACTCTGAAGGCAGCTAGCCATCTTAGCAGTCTACAAGAAATAAGAATTAAATACGTCAACTCACATATTGCTGTTTGTACTTTTCGTCTCTTAAAGATGCTTCCAGCATCTCTAACTGGTCTTCATTCTCGATCGGAAACTGCAGTGTTAAGTCCCCGTTTGCTGGAGGGTAGGTTTGCTGTCGAGATTTTCTGTCAGTAGTCACAATGTTCAATATTTTCGTGCACAGGTTAATGATTTCCATATTTGTATCTTTAAATAAATAATTATTTTCAAGTAATTACCGAGTGATTTCTTAATTGAGGATTCAGTAGCATATTCGTTAGACGGCAATCTAAAGCATGAATAAAAATTGTGACAATTATTCCTACCGGTCACACACACACGTCTTTTTGCCGATAGGAGATGAAGACTGGAATATGGGGGCACCCGAAGTACTGAAAATGAAGGGCTTTCAATTAGGTTAATACCTTGGAATTGGGGCCACGAAGTCATCAAATATGTTATAATCTGGATATTGTGGTTTGATGCAACCAACCTCACTGGCGGCTACATCAATATCCATTGAGTTGTAAAGGAAATTTTTATCATTTTTCTTGGCATCCCTGAAAAATGTGTTAGACAGACAACGGTACCTACCTTTTCGGTCTCTTGCTAGGCATTGGCAACGTATCATCGTCCATGTCTACATTCCTGGTGCCTTGATCATTGCTTCTCAAAATCTCTACACCCTTTTTACAGTTCTCATTCATGCAGTCTGCCAGAAGATATTCTTCTCCTACGACTTGTTGTAGAATGTTGAATACCCGTGTTTAACACATTATCGGACTTGTTTTCCTTATAATAGAATTGGACAAATATACACCCAAAATCTAACTCACCTGCATGACTTATAAATCCTGTAAGAATGATCTCTGTATGTACGGCGTACTGCTTATATACCTCTATGCAAACATCCGTACTTTTAATATGAAAAGGGATGACGGGTGAACTGTTATCACAACTGTTAACATTTTCCTTATGGGAAGTATATGTTTTCGTCTATGAATCAACACAATCACCCCCACCTTGTTTCGTTTGGATTCCCAAGGTTTAAGTACATAACCTCGTAAACTGTGCTCAGTAATGGAAAAAATTTACACTTCACTTATGACAAGTATCCTTTTTCATCTAAGGGTTTTCAGTTTTCATCCCCTCCCCCCCCTTTAATTCGTTTTGAATTTTTGTGTTTCATATTTTTTTGTATTTCAGTCATGATAAGTATATGTTTTCATTTGTTGTAGTTAATCCATTTAAGTTCAAATACTTTTGGACTTTTAAACCGTGGGCTTGTCATAAGTGAATAGTTATCATTTATTCGTACACACAAATCATGACAAATGTATTCCCTCGACTGTATAAAGTGCATTAAACATGGCCCAATATGTTCTATCAAATTTGTTTTGGGCTTTCCATTTTTGACCTCACTTTTACTGAGCTGTTATCAAATTTCGAAGCGATGAACTAAAAATGTTTGCCTCATAGCTACTTGGATACACATTAGACACAGCCTACCTTGCTTATAATTTTTTTCACTTGTGACCTCGTCTCAACTGAATTGTAATCAAATTCAGGGACGCTCCACAAACGAAATATATTATTCATTACAATCTTCATATGTTATCAATTCACATTCCCCTATCCCCTGTTGAATTATGTTTTCGTTGTATTCATATTTACTGTCACACCTCTGGTGAAATAGACCAATCACATCACATGAAATTCACAGACAAGTGTGAAGCCGTCACACTACGTACTCTGTGTGAAACCTACTGTTTGCTGATTGGTTGGTTGGTTTCAATAGACGATGTCGAGAGAGCGTGCTATTTTTCAGTATTGACCGCAGCAGTTAGGCATGCAGTGCTTATTTTCAGCACTTATATATGCATAGTGAACAATTAGTCAGAGTAAGTTAGTTGGATTAAGTCATACTAAGACGAATGAAAGTGAACGAAGATGTTGGGACACATACTGAAGTACAACTAGTAGTGTAAAATATTTCCTGTTTCAGCAAAATAATAATTTTAAGTAAAGATGATTGTAATACGCGTAAACTAGTTGTATGATTCCAAGAATAACGAATAATCATGACCTGACGTCATTGTGAAGAATACTTCATTTCCTCGTTATATCACGATGGACATTCATATTTTTTTGGCGTCCCTAACTGTGCCAATGACTTAAGAATTTCGCATTATTTCTCCAATACTTATGTTTTTCACGATTCTTAGACATATTATTCATGCTGCTCTTGACTCTAAATTGTGTTAAAGTGACTTTGTACTCCAGTGGTGGTTCCGTAGTATTCTGTTTCCAGCATAAAAGCTACCTCAGTCTTCCTTCTTTTTTGGTAAACATCGCCACTAACATTAGAGTTGACAGTTCCGAGATGCCAGTAAAGTGGGTATGTTCCTTCTGAGAATTTCTGTTTTTCAAATTAATAAGATGGTTTCTTCAGGATAAAGCATAGCAACAGATAATGGAACAGTTTCATATATATTTTAACAAAGCTGTATTATTTAATTGTAAAGGTGATACTGCGGAAAATACATCCTTGTAGTTTATGACCAGCGTCTGACTGCTGTACTAAAATTCGCGTTTAACACCTCACTTTCTGTGCACATTGCTGTTTGATGGACAACAGTTTAATTGCTGTCTGAACGACTCACTTGAACGCAGAAAAATTGCCGAGAAATGTGTATCACCAGGTTTAATATTTGCTCAGACCAGTCACCCGAAAAATTGGTGGCCGCAGTTTTTAATCCCTAGACGACTTCGTTCGGAGATTATCGTGGGGTATAAGGAGAATTTGTTTGTATTTCGTCTTAAATTATTTAAAAAGCAACCTCTTTGTATAGGAACTTGTCAACAATACTCTTAAAACTAACATCGAAGCCAAAATTATTTCCACAACAAGATAATAATAGATGGATTTTTGTGTCTAGGGTATTGGCACGTATGTTACCCCTTTAGCAGAGGTAACTGGGTTCACTTGCATTTAAGTGTGATTTGGATCAGTTTAAACTGAGCTTTATTTTTCTATTAAAAATAGTTAATTATGTAAAACTTACATTTTTCAATGTAAACAATTCATATGTATCTGTTAGCTTCTTTTGAATTTATTTTTGACAAAATATGCAGTTTCCATTATTTGTAAGCTTCACTCACTCGAATTAGAGGTGTACGAAATACATTTAGAATTGTTTTGTGGCTGTTGTAACTGATGTATTTTGCTTACATTGCTAGGCTGGAATCTTCAGTCGTTTGTATTTAAGTTTCCACGTACAAAAGTATAAGTGTAAGTAAAGTCGTCCGACTTGAAATACTGAAGTATCACTGTAAATTCCCTACTTCTCAAAATCAATTTGCCCACGTGAGGTTGTCCAATCGTCTGAAGTTAGGCAAAAGCGACAATTTTAATGGGTAGCGCAGTAACCTTTCATGATACTTAACAAGTTCTGCGTAAATTTACGCTATAATATCACATTGGCACCAATGAACACAGCAAGGCATTAATCGCGTTGTATGTAAAATTTATCTTAAGTCTTCTGAGTTTATCTCAAGTAGGCTGGCGCGTACAACCAAAAAATCTGTTAAGCGTGTAGTAATATTGATTTGTCACACGGCAGTATAACCAATCTTTTATCAGACAGTGGGTACACACTGCACCTGGTTCTGGTAAGGTATTTCATTTTCTAGAAAATAGGTAGCGATACAAGAAGTCATAAAAGAGTATCAGTTACTCAGTGCTGGATACCAAGAAAACAGGAATGACGAATGTCAGCACTACGCATTAAACACTAAAAGCCTTTAACTTTGGCTTCTCAACTGTAATTTAAGCCAATCACTATTGATTTCTTTGTGATGATAGCTAATACATGTTGAACTGACAAATGTAAATTAGGATCTAGTTGTTCCTGAAAATCGAACACATGCGATGAATACGGCAACACAAAGCATCTGCGTAAAGAAACTGTCTGGCATTTTTAGCCATAAATTGAGACTAATGCCACTTGCTTACAGTTTAGACGATGCTGATAATTATCTGTTCGCAAATCAGGTCTCGATCTCAGTATTGAAGATCCTATTTGTTTTTATCCAGTTTATGGTGCTACACCTTCTTGTTTGCTTCATCAGTTTACACAGGACATGTAAATTTTCATAAACTTCGGTCTTTGCGTCAGATAAACTGCAGAAGTTTCTTTCAGTCACTCTTGTCACTTCTCCAGTTATTTCGACAAACGAAAGGCTAGTAAAGTTAGAATCTTTAGACATCCTGAGTTAATATCAGTAAAAAGTTTGAGCATTGTGGATTAGATCAAATAAAGTATAATTATATTTCAATAGTTTACACACAATGATAAGTTTTGTTATTGGCAAAATTTCGAGCAAAATTACTGCCCGTGTTCACACCACTGTTGGAATTGTTTTATTCCAAGTTTCAAGTTGAATCTGTTATATGACAGCCAGCTATCGAATAGTAAACTCACTAAAATCAGTGTTCATTTGAATAATTTACGTTGAATTACCCAGTGATAACTGATTTTATCCTGTGTCATACAATGATTTAGCATCTGAAATATAAGCATACCATGCAGGCAAAAGTGCCTTTTTGACGAACTAATCAACTAGACTGTACATCCATGAATATGCAACAAACAGGTGAGAAAATTCCAAGATCACTTCCAAGGAGAAGTCAAAATAAGACTCTAGGAAGGTTTTAGTGAAGCTCTAAAGCTTACATATAGTGATATGATTTCTAACATATGTCTATATACACATGTATATAATCAACGCTTTTCTTCATTGAGAAATAAATGGGTATCTAGATTCACTGATATTAAACTGAAATGTCTGGAAGTGATTTTTGTCAAGTTGGAATAATTTACATGGTGATTAAGTGAGAAGCAGTACTGACGTTGAAAATCAACGGTTTCAGACTATTCGGTGATAGGAATCAAAACTCTTCTCATTTACGCAAATCCGTTCGCCCTTTGTAATTCATCAGATCCTCATGATTGTCTATGTAGTTATTCTTTTTTCAGTATTCTTCGCCTTATTATAGTCCTTTAGAATTTTTTCTCAATTACTGTGTTCTATGTGGATGGTGGCAACTTAAACTACTGCACTGATGTAGTAAGTTCTAAACTGAAACACATTAGGTTAGTCTATCTGTGTGCGTCGGTGGCACAGTGGTTGGGACTCTCGCCGACCATCCACATGGTCCGGGGTTCGAGCCCACGCTGGCGCACACCTGATATCTATGGTCGGCCTGCAAAAATTCGGGCTACCGATATCCATGCTGAAAATTCCATACTTGTACCAAAAATACAGTGTGGAATCAAGCTGTAAATCAAAAATAAAAAAAATAATAATAAATAAATCGTTCAAAGCGGTTGGTTCACGAATGACACACTTTCCAGTCTTCTATGGAGCAGGTTTCGCTTTCAGGAAATGAATGTGTGGTGGGTGGTAACTTTACCTAGATTTTTATGATCTTGAAAGTACAAACATACTTGAATGTGTTGTAGCTGAGGTAATTTTGATTTTTAAATATCTAAAACATCAAGAAACTGTCATGAGAAATCCACCAAACATGGCTCTATTATATTTCTTATTTTAAATTTCACTCTTTGAAGTTGTATTATACTAGCATTTAAAAGCGACCACAAAAGTCTACATGATTTTTGCCGTTCCCGAATAAACCTACGCTGGTATGGGTCAACGATTTTCTATGGAAAATTTGTAGATGAAATGTATATTACTTACCGGCATTCCCGTATTTCAGACACCCTGCTGTTTCTCTTCAAAATCTCAACAGGATCGATTTGTTTATCTGTATTCAGCCTCTGATATTATGGCCATTTTAGACTTGATTTACTGCCACACTATCATTTTTCTTTGTAATCACGTTTCTGTTCAAACCATAAACAACTGTTTAGGATGAGGGTTTGAGGTGACAGTATTAAACTTGAATCATTATTATGTGAATGAACTTTTTCAGGCTGCACAAATGAACACTTTGTATTTTATTTTCACTTCTTCCAAGTTTGATCAGGAATTGATGTCGATCAGAGGACCTCCAAAAACCTGGAAGTACTGGATAGCGGCTTCAACCTAGTCTCAGACTCTTCAGGAGTTCAGACCCATGACTCCATTGGAGACTGAACTCAGCACTTTGAGGTTAAGACATCAAGCCCGTTGACCATTCAGGCACTTGAGCCGGAATCCAATGGAGTATGAATTCTAACTTTTGTTATTTCGCATAGTGATGAAGGGTCCCAAACTATCCAGTATGCCTTGGTTTTAAGTGGTTCTCTAAATGATATCAATCTGTGATCCAACTTGAAGCAAATCAAGTTCGTATAAGCTGACTCTTAGAAATTTCACTTTTTCACTTCTCAACTTCTTAGTTTTTCTCTACAGTAGTATTACAGGTTGGCAAACATTAAGACAACAATCATCAACCCAAAGTGTTACTCATTTTTTGATAACCCAAACAATTTAATGATAGTATTATGTTATAATCCCATTCATTTTTATTCTAATCAAGCTTTCTGCTTTTCTATTTATTTATCAGAAATAATATAATCGTTTTAATCCGTTGTATCATTATGCTTGAAAGACGCGTTGACAGCTGACCATATTTATCCATTGACTGACTTCTAAAAGTCAAGGGACACTTCTTAATTAGTTAACGGTTACTCTGCAGCTTATTGGTTAAGATATTTTGAATATGACCAAGAAATGGTCATTTAACTTTTACCACATCATTTATTTTCATATCCCTAGTCAGAGTTTTGCTTTATGCAAAATTACACTCTGTATTGTTTCCCAAAAGGAATTTTAAAGATGTATTAATTCATGTTATTCTGTCTCGGACTGATTTCAAATGTAGATTTATAAATGTAAAATATTTCACAATGCAACAGGTGATTTTTAAATTTGTGGTAAAATTCTGAGACTTGGGTAAACTGTTAACTTGGTTAGCATCTGGATCTTGTAGACGAAGTTGCAGAACTTCAGGGCACTGTTTCCAATAGTATAGTTATTCAAATCATCATCTCAATTTCAGCTATTACCCACCGCATTAGTTTTGGTACGCCATTTTGGGGCTATTTCAAACAGTCATTCTAACAATTTCACTACTCAAGTGTTGGTTTGTAGGGATCTGATTGGTTTCAGGATTTCATCATGAGCTGACATTAGTTAGAGAACCATTGGAAGACCTGGGAGTACTGGACAGCTGTTTCGTCCTAGTTTGGGACTCTTCATCAGTGCGCACCCGCCGGGATTCGAACCCAGGACCTTCCAGTTACAAGGCGAGCTCGTATACCATTAGGCCACTGGGACCCGATCCAATGGTCCTTGAATTCTAACTTCTGCCAATTCACGACATAGCGCGACCGCTAGCCAATGTCTTCGGCGAGTATTTGTCCTCACACCCGACCAGCTGCACCCTACTGTTCACTATTACTTGTTTTCATTTCCTTATCAATAGAAAGCAATATTTTAGCAACGGAGGTAAAGCTAAAGTAATCATGTTACATCAGTGTTACCTCTATGTGTATGCAACTACAGTCAACTAATACTCCACAAAAATACCCGTATTATTATACATGAATTTATGCTTCATTTGTATTTCATTTGAACAGAAATAAAATTATCCTACTGTTTAGTGAAACAGTAGTTTATGACTACTTAACTAATGAATTATGAATAAATTCGCTTTACGTCGTAGTCTATCTACCTCATTTCTTACTGACTAAACGATTTCGAAGAATTAGATGTGAATTTTAACTCTAAATGAAGATAATATCTTCTTCATAATGTCATAGTTTTATTATTAAAATGTAAGTAGCATTAACAATACCAAATAATGAATACTGTTTGAAAGCCTACTAAGTGTAACACGTTTTCGCCTAACTTTTGACACATTAAAATGTTTCACGTTAGACAGCGGATTGATATCAGTTAGAGAGTCATTGAAAACCAGGGAGTACTGGGCAGCCTTTTCATCCTAGTTTGGGAGTATTCAACAGTACGCGCCAACTGGGTTTCGAACTCAGGACTTTCGAGGTACAAAACAAGCTTGTATATCATTCAGCCACTGGGGCCGTTTCAGTGACCTATGAATTCTAGCTTCCAACAAATTCATGATTTCAGCGCCTCCGCCAACCAACTCCAGCAGCGGGAACTCCATCCTTTCTTCTGACTGGCTTATATTAAAATGTAGAAATATTATTTCTCGAATCTAGCACCCACCCATAAATATCAAGTTTTATAATAAATACAATAAAAATTAAACTGTTTAGGTAACTAAAACGTTTAATTTCTGTCGAACATAATAAAGAGTTTTTCAGTTTAACTGTATTTTTCAAAATATTGAATATGGACTTCTGATTGTTAAGATGAACTAACAAGTGGAACATCATAATTAGTGGTTACTTTTTCACTATTTGGATTAAAGGTGTTTAACGGTAGATGTCTTCGTCCATTTGTTCATCCTAGGTGGAGTAAAATGGCAATTAATATTGAGACTAGACTTATAGTGTTATGCAAGGAGGAAAAGCTAGTCAACGATGTTGTGGTTCTCTAATGACTGAGATGGCAATGGTATGCGCTGGACATACCAGTAATAATGGTTTAAGTAGGTTAAGATTCGAAGAAAGTTAAGAGAGAGCACAATAAACTTATGCGCCGACTGATGAAATGATCGACTACTAGTAGGACTCGCATGGAAAGGTGTTTAATGACTGATACATATCCTCAGGATGCTGAGGACTAGTGTCTGAGATAGCTCTAAATTATGTACAATCCTGAAGATGTCTTCAATTCCTTAGGTCTCTCAGATTCCGAAAATTTTCACTTGTCTTCATTTAACAGTTAATCTGCTCCCACAAAACTTCGTTAACTGTAATTTAGTTACAGTTATCTTGTCTATTTTTACGTATGGTTTTCCTAAATGTGGTAACTCAATGCGGTGCACTGACATATGAAAAGAACTTATACACTGTGCTAGGGTATGCTTCCATTGCGGGTAAAAATTTTTATTTCGATAAAGTGTACAGTGTTATGCAGTAATATTTAATGATGACGTTTCAAGCACAATTTATTGCTCATAATCATATCAAGGTGTATAGCACAGTGAAACTTTATCAGAATTCATGTGGTGCACTTCTGTGCAAAAAATCTACATTACCTATCCAACCATTTAGAGGGATTTTTAGAATTTTTCTCAGCATGATTTTCGTGTTCAATCCACTTACCGGACTATTCATTTGGAAAACAGGATGTATAAAATAATGCTGACCTTATATAAATCGCTGTACATAAATGATGTTCACACACATATATCTTAGAACAGTTAGGTCGTTAAGTTGATTTTGCTCACTTTACTCACGTTTTCAAGGTGATAGACAGTTAATCTTTAAATTTACGGTAGAATTATAAGGCGAATTGGTGTTTTCCTCTATGCGTGCACGGACACTGGAGGAACAAAAATGCATAATTAAGCGAGACAACAAATATTACATTTGAAAGGAAGTTTGGATGTATAAAACATTTCCTTCCAAACAAAGATGGATTAATTGTAAACAACCAGTGTCAAATTGCATAACCCATCGTTTCAAAATAAGTGTCACCAATGTCTTCTCAGTTATTGTGCCGGTGTGAAGTATGTAACCGGTTGTCGTAAAGTCTGTCGTAACTGTTACTAAGCTCTATAACAGGCTAAATGGATGCTAAAAGGATTGAGAGGTGGAGAGAGAAGAATGTTTTAGTTGGTTGGCTGAGTATTAAAATCAGAAACTGGTATATCTTGGCTTCAAACACATGAAGTCATTAGGACTATTAAAAATTTATATTTTAAAACCTGTTTGTCCATTAAGGTTTGAAATTTGGTTGTGGATGTTTCACCACCATAATAACATTTCGAATGTGGAGCTAGATAAAGGTATCCCTCGAACTACAACTCAGTGACTTCATGTGAAACTATTATAACTTTATACAATTTCTGAGTAAATGTGATTTTATTCAAGTTACCACTTTAAACAGCAACACTAATTAGATGAATACATTAGAGAGGTTGAATGAAACTGCAATAAAAATTAATGAGACTTATATACTTGAGTGAGTATTTCCCATCAAACACTTCAGCACTGGATAACATCTCCAGTAAAAAGAAACTTGTGCCATTCTTCATAAAGTGTCATGCTATTGGATCTACTTCTCATACTTTCAGAAGTATTTCTGTACTGCGGAGGCAGCTATATAACAATCCATAGTTTAAAATGACTACTTAGTCGACATCAGTTTGCGATACAAAGTTTTGGAAGTATCAAAGTTCTCAGTAGTTACAGTTTATTTGATTAGGCAACCTGAGGTTATGAGATGATAATGGTAACTAAAAGGGGGACTTGGTTAACACTAGATTTTAAATCAGAAACCACAAGCTAGTTGGTCAGATGTCTTCAGGACAGTGGTATAAAACTTAACTGTCCAATGCACTATTTCTGATGGTAACTTCATTCAACTGTTCTATGGGTACGAGTCACTTAAATATTCTTTCATCATTAAATGTCCTGACCAATAATCAGATCAATTACCTGATTTTCTGATTCAGTATAACGACAAATAGACCACCAGAATACGAGTATGAATATTATGACCTTGTAGACTACGAGCGAATCTAACTCAATGCGCTGGCTAATCTGTCCTAATCGCACATCAACAACAATAACAATAATACCGCCGGGCACGCAAGATAAGAAAGAAAACTGGACGTTGATACTAGAGCTTTTACTGTCTCTACAACAGTCGAAAATGTTAAACCAAACTCCGTATTTATACAGTTAGGAAAATCAATGTAACATTTAAAAAATATTAACAACCAATGGGAATTCAGTAAATTCAATCATGCAGGTGCGAAAAATCAATATTGATGAGTCACCAGTGTATATATCACCTCCCTTTTTTTTAAAAAGAAATTTGCAAACAGTTTAGTATCTTTTTCTCTTGGGGTCGATTTGAAAATGAACTGTTTGTGTTCGTTTACGCTGGGATCATCGACTGGGTGACATCTCTTGTTTTGCTTCTGGTTTGACCGGTGGTATTTTGAAGGTTTCCAGTAGTAAATCCAGTGGCAATTTATGTTCTTGGGATATAGTATATCGACGTCATATCTGATTCTTATGTCTTATACACCATTCCTCTCCAACTTTAACCTTGTACATTAGAGTTCCATGTCGACATTCTATCAAGCCTTCGGCCCATTTCCTGTTCCTCGGTCGATAATCGTGCAGTATATAATGTATATACCAAATAGTTAGTGTGAGTATGACAGAAAAACATCTATATATATCTCATTCACACGATAATCACTAGTAATCACAGTAAATTTTCGGGATTCTCAAAAGCTGAGTCCCCTAAAACAGTAGTTAGTACACTTGACAAATAATCCAGAGGCCACTGATTCAAGATCTGTCACTGTCAAGGATTTCCTTTTCAGGTCCCATCACTTCCTCACTATATGAAGTATAGTTTTAACCAAGGGACTACCATGTAAGCACTTTCATTTTCCTTCACAGGAAAGTGTTATTTTACAGTCGAATTAATTTTTGCATTCGGAATACTACTTTATGAAGCGGAAACCATATCAGTGAAGCTGTCAGTTAAAATTTGTCTTTATATTATGAAACCAAAATACGGATGATAATGGAATTTAATCACTTCAAATATTATTATCATGCAAATTTTAATTCAATGTATATACTACATTTGTTAGTGTCATTTTATTTTTATATACTACTAATTGACTGAAATGAGTAGTCGAATATCACTCACTCAGCAGGTTGAAGGTATCTAAACACCAGAAGGCTGTCTCGCCTTTCTGGGGGCCCATCAGAGGTATACTCAGTGTGATCACCCGGTTTATATGACTTCATCCTGGTTTACCAGAAAGCACTACTGGTTCATATGACTGGGATACAACTACTCACCTCAGTCAATCAGTAGTATACAGCGTCATGTGTTTGTGCCTGCTTTCTTGATTACCATATACGGTACCAAGCACATCTCATGCATTGTGATCTGAATAATTTTGGTTTCTAAAGGAAATTGGGGGGAAATCCCACCTCCTAGAACTATGTAAACTGATAGTCGCAAATTATAATTTCCGAATTGAGAAATTGATTTGATTTCTGTCTGGTAATTTATCCGGTTAATTAGGTTAAAGTTGGTAAAACAAGCGTCTGACACCTGTTTTCTTCCTTTTTAGGCAGTATTCTCCTACAACCAATCTTAGCTGAAGCTGGCAGAGATATATCCCATTGGTTTGATACACAGACAGGTGAAGTACGACATCATGTTGATCCAGTTACTAATTGTTATGTACCATACACACCATTTGGTCGATTTGTAAATATACCACCACCATATCCAACAACCGACTGGGCAACTGATTTTGGGATACCTTGGTGGAAAGATGAACGGTTGATGATTGGATATTTGACAAAGAAAACAAGATTTGTGCGTATTGTTAATACACTTGCACTGCATGAACATGAAATTGAGGTTTGTATTTATGCTTTGTTTCGTAGTTGTAGTCCTTATGTAGTGTAATTAGTATTATTATTATATCCTTTAATTCCTAGAGCAACATAGGGCTTCAGTTGCGCACCTCCATTGCCTTCGATTTTCTGCCAACGCTTTCACTCCGCTCCAAGTCTGCCCACATGCTTTCATCTCCTCTTCACATCACCTCCTCCAAGTCACCCACGCACTGATGGCCAACTCGCCGCTTCCCTTTCGGGTTCCACTCGAGCAATGGCTTGTCTAGTGATGTCACTTGATGGTTTCTTCAGAGTATATCTAATCCAGCTGCATTTCTTTCTGCCTACTTGTTGCACAATCGGTTCCTGGTTGGTTCGCTCATTGCCAGAGATCCGTGTTGCTGATCTTTTCTGGCCGGCCATTTGATCTTGAGTATTGAGCAAAGGCGGCTGTTGATGAAGGTCTGTAGTTTGTTTGAGGTGCTCTTTATGACTCGCCAAGCCTCTGATCCAATCGTATAGTAGCAGTGACTTCATATTGGAGTTGAAAATCCGGATCTTATTTTTGACCTCCACACAGACTTAAGTGTAGTTAGTAGCCTGAATAAATCTATGTCGTGTTTGTTTGAAAATGGTGTGTTTGCACAATACATTCCGAACAATTAGATCACACATCACACTTTTCATTTCAATTTATAAAGAAATGAGGCAACAGAGAGGTTAAATAAAATAAACGAAATTATGAAAATTATTCGGTTGATAGTCACTGGCAGTGGAATCCAGGATGAGCGTTTCGTCCTATTTGGGACTCGTCATGTGCATGTACCTGTAACCTTCAGTGCATAACGGTGCTGCCACTTGGCTTACAACCCAGCACCCATAGTTTCAAACACCAAAGCTCCATCTACTAGGCCACTTGGGGCATGACAATCACCTCTTGTTTAGGGGGTAAAAGTTATGATTTGTATAAGCTAATTTTATATAGCTTGCTGACTCATTTTATCGGGACGAAATCTTTGGCCTCTGTTGACATGTCGGTTTATAATACGAATACTTTGATCATATCTGAGCATTAAAGTGGTGTTCATCGGCGGATGATAAAAGCGACAGATGGTAATCATCGCTCACTAGGGATATTAGGCACACCTATCTGACAAGTCCTGGATTCCACTGCTAGTCACCATCTACCAAATTACTTCAAGTTAATTCTCAGACATCTTTGAATCGTCTGTAGTTGCAGCCTACATGTCGGCAAAAACTTAAAATTACTGACCAGTATGATCAGTCAATGAGAGATACGAAATTAACTTGGACAAAATCATGAGGGAGGGTAATGATTAACACTTCTCTTGCTTATATAGTCACACAAGGCCTACCAAGGCAGGATAAGTGTCATAATAAAGTGCTCTGGCACCAAGAAGTGAGAGAGAGCTATCATTTCAGCATATCTTAGAATGCTCCCATAGTCAATTAAGATACATAACCTGAAAAGCAGTTTTGGCATCAGTCTACTGATTTATATTAGCAGTCCATTTTGCTATAGATGAAACTTGCAGTTTACCATCTGCCTTTATCAAGGTTTCTAAATTCGATTGTTTTTTCAACAGAGGACAAGGGCCAGGCAACCGATTTGGCTAGCAGCCAGCTCTCACCACACTCGTCCCCCCGTCAAAGACTTGCGAGTGAAGCGGGTTCGGTCTTCTTGGCTCTACGGGCTTTGTTTGTTTGTCTTGCGGTCTGGAATCTCGGCCCTCGCTGATGTTCACCTGTTTCACTTTGTTTACCATTGCGATTATGTCTGCGTAGCCCCATGTCAACGTGACCAAATGTCGTTCTTCCCATTTTGGAAACTGTTTGCCTGACCCTGTCGCACACTTGTCGGTATTTCGCCTCACACTTTCATATGTTGCTTTCTTCCGACCTCCCAGCAGCGTTCCAAGTAACAGCTTCTACGCTGACAGATCTTGAACGCCACTCAACTGCGCAGAAGCTTCGAAGTCCTGCCCGAAGATCCATATGTCTCCATCAAAAGGTGCAGGGCATAGGCTTTCCATTTGTCGGTAGACAGCGACACCAAATGTAACAACAGAAGACAAGGGTCAGGCAACCGATTTGGCTAGCAGCTAGCTCTCACTATACTATCTCTTCACTTTATTTGACCTTTCATTTTTAGTTTTTACATAAACTGAATTCACAATTGTGCTGTGTGATCAGATTGTTCGAAATGTATTACTCAAATATATCGCATTTCTTCAGATTAACACCGTCTTTTAATATCGGTGTCCAGCTAATCCTTATGATAAATCAGCATCATGTGGAGTGGTAATAGCAGATAATAAGAGTGCTTCAGATTTGAGTGAATGCTTAAGTACTATTAAACAGTTACAGAGGTATCAATTTCGATAGACAAAATAGTAAGTAATCCGCAATTCAGAGTTCACAATTAAAGGATAAATTGCACTAGAAATTTCATTGTTTTTCAATCATTCTTAAGCTGGTAAAGATTATATACATACGAAGCGAATCACCAGAATCAGCCACTTTATCATTCATTTCTGTAATGCATAGTTTGCAACAGCATATTCGGTCTTCGAGAAAGAAAACAAAAAGATGGTTGCTGAGGAAACGGAATTTTCCCTGGCTTCGTGTAATAAGCATATTTGATCTTCTAGTTATTACACCGATAAAGGATTACCTTGAGGCTGCTCCATTGCTCTGAAATGACAATAATATTACGATAGTCACTAAGACACTGAAAATAGTCTGCTGTATATTTATATATTGTTAGATGGTTGTAGGTGATCTGCAGGAAGCTATGGACATAGATTTCCTGCTTGTTGTCACTCGTCAACAAGGCGTAGCTGCAATCTTGAAGAAAGTCATACCTCCAATTATATAACCACAACTCAGGGTGGACAGTGATGATGAGCCACCTAGCACGGCGGCTACATTGCAAGCTTGACTGATAGAATTCAGTTTGCACCAAAACAAGGACTAGAAGCATAACACTGGTTACTAACTTCTGTCCTATACATAGATATATATGGCTTTGAAGTAGTTGTATTTTCTGAGCTGGTCGATTTAATTAGGAAGCTTTCATAGTCCTTCTAGACAGCATCTTTCGTGCAGGTTTTAGTATCTAAGGCTTTGTTTAAATTCCATCAGGTTACCGTGGTTAACCAATTGACATTACTGCCTGGTGATGATGGTAAACTTGTTGTAAATACGACATTGACTCTCAAATTATTCATATGATATCAGACTCTTTTAGAAATGACGTCTTACGACAGTGAAAAAGTAGCAGTTCGTTTTGTTTGTAAATACAAACAATATTTCTGGATAATTAAATTCTTTGGAAAAGCCTAACCATTTCGCGGAAAAAACATATCTGTCACTATGGTTACGCTTACTCATCTTTTCAGAATTACTTAGCTGGTTGTTTGACTCCGTCCGTTTTTCGACATAGAACTTTGCACAGATGTGCGGCAGTTCAAGTTGCCACACTCCCTCCTTCTAGCACACAAAGCAAGAGAAGAAAGTAGAAGAAATTCATACTAGAGACAGTAAACAGAGGTGTGAGACAAAGGAAGAGTAATAACGAAGAACAAAACAGTTTCATTGCAAATCATAAGTCACAAGGAGTGGATGCATCTGAGCCACTGAGAACGATTTTGAGCCATGTCACTAATTGTTTCCGACCATTGATTTTTACCGTCCCGAGGAATAAAATAAATAAAGTTTCAGACTGAATTTATGCATATTTATAGACTGAATAGAATGGAATGTCCAAAGTATGCCTGTTTTTATATCAGTTAACAATGATGATTAATTTGTTCGATAACTATCCCACTCTGAACAGCATAAATTTTATTCATTTTATCACATGAATGTGTCTAACGCTTAGAAACATCCAGTAGGAATAACTATGAAATATTTCAGTGTAGAAATTTACTCAAATAATTACATGGATGCCGTCCTTGGTGGACTAATAAATAAAGGAAAAAGAAATACCTATTTAGATATTTAGAAAGCAAAAGGATTGAAAGGAGAAATATTCACTTTGCAATTAGATCCTCATCTCTAGCTCTACTCTAATGTATATCCATAGCATCTTTGATACGACACACAACATTTTACCAATCATCAAGTGGCGACATGTTTGTTAACAATAATTAGTTAATATCAACATATCGAACGGAGGTGATTATTAACAAAGAAAATTAATATACACTATTTTTTTTATTGCTTCACGTTCCCAGCGGAACATAGGACTTCAAGCTGGAGACTTGAAGTTTCTGTAGCAGCGTTTATTTTCACAGGATGTGGTTGCTAGCCTTATGCCCAACTTTTCCTCTTTACCAGTTTCATTTCTGGCTTAGCGAAGTTTGGGAGTGCGACGGTCGGGGATCGGACTCTGGACCCTAAGCGTGGCTGGTGAGTGTCCCAACCATTGTGCCACCGACGCAGAATACACACAATTAAAGGGTAGAAATGATTACAACAACAAGTGGTTTGTATAATGCATAATTCTGGAAAAATGAATAGTACTTAAGGAATAAGCGAGTGTTCAAGTTGAATACGTAACAGATTGTTAAAGAAAAATAAAACAATTTCGATAACGGTAACTTGTAATCAAAGATGAAGTAGTCAGAAATATAATAAAATAATTTAGACAGTTATAATTTTTAAAGGTTCAGGGACAAAGTAGTCCGGTTCATGCAATCATGTAACGATTGCCAAGGTAAAGAAAGTGGCTGCACGAATTACTTCTGAACACTCAGGTTTGGCTTTTTCAAGTGGATTCCTATGGCTTCAGCTGTATGATGAAGACGACATCGTAAAGCAAAATTAAGAATAGTAGCTGTAGGGACAAACAAGATCTATTCATAGCTCTGTTTTAGCACACTTTATAGACAGTGAGTATAAAATATCTTAATACAGCACTTAAAGTTATTTTTCACACTCTTACTTATCTGTACTAATTTTATTCGTTAATAATCACCTCCGTTCGACTTGTTGATACTAACTATTGTTAACAAACATATCGCAACTTGATGATTGGTAAAGTGTTGTGTATTCTATTCAAAGTGCTATGGATATATATATATATATAAGTGAATGTTATTGAAACGACAGAAGACAAGGGCCAAGCAACAGATCGTTTATCGAGAAAATTAAAAGATATTTATAAATTTTTATGTACATTATCATTAGTTATTGTTCGCAAAGAAGCAACCTTTTCTGGTTGGTTGTTTTCTTGCTGAAGGTTATTACCTACTGCTTGTGACCGTTTCTTAGAAAGTTAGGCCATATATCTGCGAATCGTATTTGCACATGTTAAGTCCGCTGTGACTGGCTGTTAAGTTCCTCAAGTTTAAGCTTTGTTATTGTTTTTTCTCATGACGCCGATTCGGAACGTAAGCATTGACGTCAATTGTTGTCTACAATTTCAGCTTGCAGACAGCTCTCATCACACTATGATTCTTATTCAACTTGAAGTCACTTTTAACATGATGACTACTGTATTATGAAGTTGTTCACTAATAATCTAATCTCAGAGTATGACAGCAGAACACGGTAGTATTCACTAGAATAATCTTTACACTGAAATGTATCCATTCTAAGATATTCTTCACTTTTTGTTTCTTCATCTTCCTTTCATGCTTTCTACATGGTTTCACAAGGATGTCTAATTTTTTCTCTCCGCAACTTAATCTATACCTGCTCCATTCAATATTGTTACAGAACACACTGCATACAATATGCTACTCATGAAATGTTTTTCAGTAGCACACGCCGCAAAAGTACGCTAATGTTTGAATATACTTATGCATTTGTTATGAATATAATAATAATAGATTCATTCTGAAAATTGTGTTTCTAAAAATACAGAATTTAAAGCGTCTTCTATTGCAAGGTACTTACTCTTTGTGCAAGATCTTCAAGTGATATAATGGCCGATAATACGTCATTTGAAGCATTAATGTTTCATCCAAGTATTCTACAAAACTCCACAATGTTCTTCTGCCATTTCCTTCAAAAACGTCGTAGAGATAGACATAAATCTATTCAAAGATGTGCAGTTCATGGAGACAACTGGGTGATAACGACAAAATAAAATGGCATAAATACGATGCATTTTGATGGATGGATAGAAAAATTAGGTAGCGCAGTGATTTAAAAAGGCTACCGTGTTCGCTAAATGTAATTAAACAAGTGATATCCCTTCTATTCAATGAGCTATCACAGTGTGCAATGTGATGAAATCATTGTTGTCAAGTGTCTGTCGTCTTAAAGAAAGAAATCATCCCGTAGAACTGCAGAAAATTCGCCAATAGGTCTCTTCATTGATTACTGATGAATATAAAATCACTGAATAATGAAACAATCGCAAGCCAACATGAACGGGACAGTTTATCAACTTCCATAGCTTTATCCCACTGATCCGAAAGCAAAACCTGGTACGCACATTAAGTTCAAGGATTAGAAAGATAGAGAAAGAATTAAATGTGTTACGTGAAACCCCACTAGAAAACGGGTATCCACCAAGATTCATCGACAAAAACGTGGAGGAAAAGCCTCTGTCGCCAAAAGTCACAAGTGTTCCTAAGAAAACCCTTTTCATGAACCTGGATTCAAAGGTGACATTGCAGCAGAAATTCTTGGAAATCGCCTTTCTGAATGTCTGAAGAAGACATTCCAAGCAGTCACCTTATGCATCACATTCTCCAGCAGACATTTAATCCAGTCTAACGTTAAGGATAAGTTACCGCTATTGGCCAACTCAGTGTGTATTTATTTATCAGTTTACTTGTTCGTGTAAAGTAAAGGATATCGGCCACACTCAACGTCAAGTCCGAAAACGTATTCTAAAACACTATTCAGCTTGGCTAGCCAAAGGAGAAAAGAAGAATACTAGCAGCTCCATCCTCGAACACCTTATCAACTCTGGACATCAAGTACCCGTCGCATAAATGATTCACAGTGCTATACAAAGTCCCTCAGTATCGTACAAAAGGACTTTGCGTACGCCATCAGTACATAGCTGAATTACTGGCTATTCGGGATCTGAAACTGGACCTCTACATTCAAAAGCGCTTCATACATTCACTCACCCTACCATAACCAGAGTAAAGTTCTTACTATGATTTTGCTTCTTCTTTTTTATGTTGTAAGTTTACTATTATTACTGTTATTACTACTATTACTTTATTATCACTATTATTCCCATCATTCATATTTTATTACCACTTTGTTACTGTTTATTAATAACATTGCTTTTACAAACAGATTTTATATAAAATAACACTTTATCGCCTTTCCACTAGTTTCTGTTCATTCTACATGAGCTTATTGAATAGTCATTACCTAACACTTATTACATCATGCCAACCACTGCCTCGTTTCTAATTTCGAATTAGTCATTCCTTCTAGGTTACACCTTACATTGTGTAATACATTTTTCCAGGACAAGGTTTACCAGTATATGATCAGTCTAATGATTTCTTTGTTAAATATAATTACGATTGTACAGCTCATGAAAATGAATCGTCGGAACAAGAATTTTCTTCACTGTTTACGCCTTTTTTCTTATGACTCAGTATGGGAATATTTCGTTCATTAAAATGAAAAACAACAACAACAACAACATCCTTTTCAATAGTTTTTTCCTTCATCAGGTTCTACAGACATATTTAAAAATTAGTTATTTAAGGAATAATTGTTATTGACAGAGTAAATGTGTTTCTTTTTTGAATAACATCAAAGCAGTAAGCTGAAGAATTCAAAAGGTATATCTGAGTAAATTGTTACTGGGTTACAAGTCAAAAGATTGTGTGTGTGTATTTGATAATATGTATAAATGCAACGGTAAATTGTGAACATCATTTATCAAAGTCAATGATCACGAATGAAGATGAATATAGTTGTAATTAATGATTCTGATTAATGCTCTAACAAAATTTTATTCTTTATGATTATAAACTTCATATGAATGAATGGTAACATCACAAACGGAGGGGAAAATGGGATAAAAGGTTATGTGTCTGTGAATAACCAGTAAATAGTGGATGAATTCTGTTGAAGAATTATAAAAGGGGAAATCTATACACACAGGACTAAAGCTGTAATCTAAAAAATATAACGTAGCACAATATTTATGGATTAGTAGATTCCACAGCAGGCCAATGTATTAATAGTGGGTGGATTTGTTTATGTTTAAACAAAGCTCTGGTTGTTTCAAGAGAAATACCTCTGCTGTCTTCTACAGTCTGAAGTATGTCATACTTGGTGGCTTTTGGCAATTTATTAGGTACATACATGACAGACACCAGGAAAGGATTCTTCGGTGTTGGCTTTATGATCTTTTCGGTCAGATGTGTTAATATCAAGCTTAAAGTACGTTTTATTACAATATTCTTTAGCCAAACTGGTAGTTCTTCCAGAGCAGAAAAATATGAAGTTCTTAGGCTAAAGGCCAATGTGACTAGCTTCACAACAGCACCTGATTTCGTAAATGTGGTAACAGGTAGCTAGTCTAGACATTTCAGATTTTAGATTGTGCATCATAACCAGATGTTCAGAATATATGAAATGCAGTGTGCCAGCATTAAAAGTCCTCTGAATAGATGTCCTTGACTTGCTGAATACTGCTTCACTAGATAAGTTACCTCTAAATTGTATTTGCACATAGAGTCGCTTCTAGTTTGCAGATGAAAAGTGTTTCTTTTTAATCTTTGGAGTTATCTGCTTCCTTAGACTTTGCATTGAAGACTGTATATACGGTTTTGTGCTCATCTTTAGTGACAATGCGAGTTGAAGACTTGCAAAGGTTGACTGCTTTCGATCATAGATGTCTGCGATCTCTGTCTCACGTTAGGTGGTTTAATAAGGTAAGTAATGTTGACGTTAGGCGTAGAGTGTTGGGCAAACAGGGAAAATCAACCGACGAGGCTATAAAGTTACATAGACTAAGATGGCTAGGTCACGTGCTGCGCATGCCTAACCATCGCCTCCCCCGACGGGCATTACTAGCTGATATAGGTGCAGGTTGGAAAAGAGTAAGTGGTGGCCAAACAAAAACATGACCATCAATCCATGAAATCCTTGACAGTTAAACTGAGTCGGTCAGGTAGGGAGATGCAGACTTTCGGGTTGGGGCCGTCGGGACTCTAGGAATCAATGGCTGGAGACAATAGGTGACATGGCTCAAAATCGTTGTCAATGGCGCAGATGTATTCAGTCTCTGTAATCTTTCGTATTCCTTTCTACCATTACCCATTCTGTCTCGCTCTTATACTGTGAAACTCTATTGATTCTGTCCACTCATCTTCTTGTCTACCTTTGTGTGCTATTTGGAAAGTGGCAACTGGAACTGCTGCACTTCGGTGACAAGTTCTATGTCGAATCCAGACAGACAGACATCTTCTAAACATTGAGCTTTCATTCCATTATGAGCAAATTTTGTTTTGATAAAGTCTCACAGTCTTATACAGTAATGTTTACTGATGACGTTTCGAGCACAATTTATTGCTCATAATCATATCAAGGTAATCACACGACTTCCTAAATTCATTTATATAGTTCCATTGTTTTTCTCTTGATTTTCACTTGATTTGATTGGTAATAGTATTTTCATATTTCAGGTATGAGTGACGAGTCATTCCTATTGCATGTGTTGGGTGTAGACTCGATGAACAAGGATTCAGTAATCAAATTACCAATCAAATCAAGTAAAAATCAAGAGAAAAACAATGGAACTATATAAATGAATTTAGGAAGTCGTGTGATTACCTTGATATGATTATGAGCAATAAATTGTGCTCGAAACGTCATCAGTAAACATTACTGTATAAGACTGTGAGACTTTATCAAAACAAAATTTACCCATAATGGAATTACACTCTACCACAGTGCACAAGTTTTATTCTTATATCAATTGAGCTTTCATCCTGTAGCTGAATTTCACTGCTAAATTCTTTTCTACTGGAGAGAAATGAAGCTGTGAAAATTTTCATCTTGTCTAGTTCAGGTACTAAGCTTAAGCAGTTTTCGTTTCCTATTACAATCTAAACATCCAAAAAGGCAAATTCAACCTACTATTTAGGGACAGAATTGCTTATTTGTCAGAATAATGTACACTGATGACAAAATATAAAAACCTTTCATTAAGATTTGAATCTACAAACAGTATTCGTATTCTTCTTCTCTTGTCTCCATTTCATACTAGTCATATCGTTTCACAATAATCTTCATTTCACTTCTTTGAAACTTGAAACTTTGTCCATCACTCCACTTTTTAAGACTGTTGTAATGGACGTCACAAATGTACTACTTGTCAATTACTGTTAGTAATATGATCCAGAATTGTTAAATATTTTCTATGCACTTCCAACTGTACTGTGATAAAATTGATATAAAAAGCTGTGTTAGACTAGACTTATTAAAGTGTGGTAGGAATCCACTAAATTAGGGGGTGAGTGTTAATGGTTCACTTGGATAGTGCTTTCAAAGGTAAAGAAATTCGGCATACAACGCATAATAAGTACTTTTCGTGAAGCCCGCACAATTAGTGCTAATAAGTGTGGAATACAAGAAAAGTAAGAGTTCTGATTTATTCAAAAACTGAATGTTTAGATTTTTTAATTATACTGCTTTTCAAGCTTCATTTTGATAGGCTGTGTGGCGTCCATTTTGTTTAAAAACTGTTTGCTTAACACATAGTTCCTCCTCCAATCTTTTAGAACTATGCTATGTAGGTATGCTGCTGAAGGTTTATCTAACCCAGGTGTTGAATGTGAGCGTCGATATGTGACACTGACCGTCTCCGGCGTCTTCTGTATACGTTTATTTCAGTGTTATAGGAAGTCAGTTATATTTGTTACTATTTACAGCCTAACTGTGTACAGAATATTACAAGTTTGTATTTTCAAGTGAAATGATTAGTCTCTTTCTTATTTTATATAATATGACTACTGTCTAATTAATTTGTTTCTCTCTTTTTTATAAAATAAATTCTCTTTTCAAGGTATGCGTTGAAGAAACAATGACAGATATTCTTGTACGTTATTTGAAATTCAATGCACACGCAGCTTCATATACATGGAAGTATAATGGTGTTGTATTAGACATGGAGAAAACACTTGAAGAGAATAATGTCAAGGAAGAGACACAAGATATTGAAGATTTATTTATGCCACAGATATACCTATATTATAATGATGATTTGACTGAAGCTTAAACAGAAAATTATTTTCTTACTGAAAGTCACTATTATCATTATTCGAACATTTATGTGTATGTGTATATCAGCTACCAATATCATTGTTACGTATTCTCATTTGAAAAATGCAATTATTTAGGCAGTCTTCTTATTATATTACCTTATATTCTAATTATTTGTAGTGGAATAAACTTTGAATAGGAAGATATCTTGTTGAATTAGAGTGTATTGAAGATTTAGTCCTTCCAGACGAAGATCCTAACAAAACATAGCCTTCTCAACACTTTGAACAAACTTCATAGTCAGGTTTGGAATGCGATTCACCACTCAGTTTAAAGTAGGATGATGCCATACCAACTTTCAGTTTAAGAACAGGAAGTGAAATGGTTTAGAAAGTTACAGTCACTGAAATGGAATGACTGCTGACGAAGTTTTTAGTACGTATTTGAAAGGCTGGTAAAACATTTTCCAACTTGTGTCACATTTGGTGCATGCATGTGCTGTACCCGCCTATTCATTAAAAGATGTGTCTATTGTGCAGCATTTCACATTGTCCTGCTTTATAGCTTTGATATATACCATCAGAAGTGGAGGAGATTGATTTATTTTCTAATGGATCCGGGTTCAATCTCTTGTGTTAGGCGTATAATATAGTTAGACGTACTGTAAGGTAAGATGGTAAAGTTAACGGCATGTATGTGATTTCCTTGCAACTGTGATGGTTAGAATATGTATCACGCATGCTTAACCATCGTTTTACTCAATTATCAATCTTAGCAGATACAGGAAAAGGTTAGTTAGCAAAACGTTGGGAATGGTTAGAAGAAAAGTTGCATTAATCCATCAAGTCTTTGGCCGTTAATTTAAGCCACGTACGATGGTGTAGACAGCTTGGTTTAGATCCTTGGAATACTTACTACAAATCAATGGTCGGACACTGACGGGGATGTGGTTAAAAATTGTACTTAGTGCTTCTTACATTTCATTCCTTTTATCCTTCAGATTTCGAATATCTTTCCTAATCTTCATGTAATCATTCCTTCGCTCCTACATTTTTGTCTATCGGAATTTCGCTGAACTGATTTTCTTTACTTTTATATATTCATTTTGAGAGCAGAGCAACTTGAATTAGTGTACTTCCGAGTAAATTTTTTTTTATAACGGTACATTTCAGGTCATTTCTACAAGCCAGTACAAATTAGTAAACAATGAAAAGTAATCAAGCACCAGAAAACGGCTTCTTTCTACCTTGGCACTTTTCAATATAGAGAACTTTCGACTTCATGAAAGGTTTGACCGTCAAGTATTATTATGAGAATAATCGTTATTATTCACTTTTGGGGTTGAAATCCAGTGAGCTGTATTTTGAACCCCTTTGTGACATACCGCATCACCAAGTGATATCATCGGCACGTAAATATCGCCGGAGTTGTATTGATGAACCCCACCAGGCATGACTTGGAAATAGAGTTTACAGAAATTCATCTCAAAAATAATTCTGATAAGCATTCGTTTGTTATGACTTTAGAGGGCTCGTAGATAGTTTAGTGAATTGAAACTGCCTGAGAAGGCTGTTGGTCTTGAATAGTGTTTTGAAAACTCCAATACTCCACGATCCATTCCAGTGATTTAAGTTTGTGTCATTCTTTCCAGTAACTGCGCTTTCATTACAACTGGTGACAGGTTAACCAGCATGTTAAGAGCATTTACCAGGGAAATCATATTATGATACACCTTTTTACTAGTGTCGAGAGAGTTTTTTTAAGTATTCTAATTTATGAAATATCCACTTAACTACCCTTAGAGTAGTATGACCTGAAACTGTTAATTCTTTTCAAATCTGAAGATTTGAAGGATTAGATTTTTGATATGGTGGAGTGGGCTAAGTAATACCTTCAATGGCAATGAAAGAAATCAGGTAACTCAAGTGAAAACTAAACGTAACTGGTGTGAAGTCGGAAATCATCCGAGATTTATCCTGCTCTCATCACGGGCTAAAATTAGCTAGAGGACCATTAAAGTCCAATTATTACTGGGTAGTTGTTTCGTCCTAGTTTAGGACTATTCATCAGCATGCGCCTACCGACATTCGAATCTGGAACCTCCTGGTTACAAGGTGAGTTTGTAGATGACTTGGACATCAAGACCCGACACAGTGACCCATGGACTGCAACTTCTGGCGATTCACTATGTATACAACGTAACTCATCCCTCACCTGACTTGGTGATCCCTCACAGGTCATGACTTCTCACAAGAACTCCAGACAACTCCCTGTATAGAGCCAGTTGCTGCTGAGGAGTTCCAAACTAGGAAGAGACAGCCACAGAATATTCCCTGGTTTTCCAATGATATTGTAACTGATGTCAACTGATGGTGAAATCTGAAATCCACTACTTGAAAATTATCCTGTCTAAGTAGCAATATGAATCTAAATTTGAAACGCAAAATCTTCCACTTCAACAGTTAATCACTTCAAGTGTCGATTTCAGATTAAGTCGATTCCTAACAACTTTTCCATATCTACAGTATCACGTGAAGCAAATTAGTTCTCATGTATACACTTTTGGATTTACGATAAGCAACTATGAAATTTCATTGTTTCAGAAGTATTTATGATTTATCTATGTGCAGCGAAGCATGCTAAAGGAAATGTAAGTTTTCCAAATTAAATTAAATCATGCAGACAAAAACCATATATGAAGAGAAATGTCTTATAGATGATTCTATGAATGAAAAAAATTGTTAGTTGTTTTGAAAATTACACGAGGTTAACACAAGAGCTAAACTAAACTTTCTCAACTTCTCCTTTAATATATGAAGTTAGGCAAACTGTTACGCAGAACATTATACAGACAGTGATGGTGTATCTTTATCCATAAAAAAAATGGTTCCACTCAGCCTACAGGACATAAAATTGAACAGAATCTTTTGTCATTCACAAAACAGGCTAAAGGCTTTATAATAGTGTTTCTGATGTTTCAGAGTAACTAAGATGTTGAAGACGAAGTTTCCTGTAATCTTTCGACTACAAACGCTGTCAGATAAGCTGTCAGTTCAGTGTGTTATTTTTTCAGTGAGTCAGTTGACAGATTATTCAAAATTTCACTAAAAACTGTTATTTTATCTACTTAAAAAATAGTCATGCAGACAATTTTCAAGACTTGATCATTAGGAGGCTCCCTATCTATAACAATACTGACAATGCTTTATTTCATACAGTTTGTGAACATATATTACAAAAACTTAAAGCATATTCCCTCTCCATACAGGCTATACTTGTAAAGTAATAATCTGAAGTATATCATATGAGGTAGTGTTGCTGCATATGTGGAGAGATCCAATTCTGTAAGCTTTTTGTTCATTTTCTCTAAGAATTGTACAGCGTCTAGTTAGAAGCTAAATAAATCTGCGCACAAGTTCATGTAGTGGTCAGCTGATATAATTGCATAATTTAAACAACAAGAAATACAGAAAGTTTCAGCATTTTGATGGATGTAAATTCTGGTAGTCCAGTGATTTAAACAAGCCTCCAATTTTCATGCTTGTGGATACTCAGCAACAAAGCATACCTGTAATCTTGAGAAGAAGGGAGATAACAGTTGATTCACAATGTAACCGTATTATTTACCTCAGGTGAAAGCTAATTTTTTAGTCAGATTCTTAGCGTTGACCAAAGTTTATCAACAAAGTCTTCTATACAGTCCTACCATAATTAAGGTTTGAGTTTATTGTATAGAGATAAAGATCTTTTATGGAAGGTCGTGGGTTTCTGTAGTCAGAATTATTTCATTTTTTTGCATTCCTAGTCAAACATTGGAGGGCTTCAAGCATTAAAGTTAGCATAGTGGTGGTGATGGTGTGATTTGCAGCACACGTCAGGTGGCTAGCCACGTCACAACCTCCTCTCTTTTCCTAGCCTACTATTATCAGCTAGTAAACTAGAATTGCCTCGTCCGGGAATTAAATCTGGAACTCCCGTGTGGTTGAATAGTATTCAAACACTGAGCCACCAGCTCCCTGTATACAAATTTCGTGTATTCTTTATTCTCCAAACAGTTAAGCAGAAGGCCCTTGGATATTAACTGCAACTGCGATTTCGCCTTCCAGAATTACTCAACGTCTATACATTTGAACATCTATTTGAGCGGTATTCATTTCACATCAAAAAATATTATTTGATGGGTGGAATGACAATTACCAAATGCAATATTTTTCAAATTCTTCCAGTGGATTGTCAACTTCTATTTTACTTTAACTTCAGTTGAACACAATCTGAGCATTCACAAATGACAGAAGTCCAGTGAAAATGGTAAAAAAACAACAGGTAAAATTACAAACTACACTGATAACACTATTGATTATTGATGACATTTTTAGTGGTTACCATCTAATCAACAAACGTGTGAGTACCAACTCCGTTTATATCAGTGCATAGTCAATCAACTTCAATATTTGTAAATATGTATATGCCGTTCAAATAAAAAATAGGTCAGAAAACATAAACGTCACTCCAAATAAAAGCGGTTTCTTGGGAATCCTTTCGGTAAAAGTATGAAAGATGAAGTTATAAACCTATTAACAGATTCGGTTTTTTTTCAACAAATTGCACAGTTTATCAAATAAATACTGAAGTCAGCTGACGGAAAACCGTGGACTTATGTCTTGTAAATATTGATGCTTGTCGGTAAGGCACGTCTGCAAACCTTGAAGGAACTGGTGTCCACCTGTAGCCTGATGTTGAAATCAGGGATACCAGCACTACCGAATACCACCGATCCTCGAGTAGTTATAATAATATTAATTCAAAGCGCACTGCGATGGTGAGATCAACGGCTTGGTGAATACATTAAAAATCTGAACCATATGGTATTCGATCAGTACCAAGACTAAGGCCTAAACATGTCACACTGTTATGCCAAGTGGGCGAGCAACATCATTTTGCAGTAGAATGCAAATAATTAAAAAAACACAAAACACTTATTTCGAATTGTAACATTTTTCATGTGTTATTAATTTTTGAAACAATCGAGGATGTTTTACAACTTGATGAGCTGGGAACCGATAATTTTTGTCAAAACATACTAAATCTTCATGTACTGAATACTTAAAAGTAAACTAAAAATAATCTCACCACTTAATAGTTAGTAATAAATTGAGAATCCTCTTTATGCTATGCTGATCAAACTTCAAGTTCGAATTTGGTTCAATGTTTGATTTGCCAAGTTCACTACATACACGTAAAGTTTCGACCTCCCATTTTCTGATTACTTGAAATAAACGTTACACTGAGGAAGATAACGAACACGCCTTCATGCTTCATAATAAATCAGGTTTATGTTGCGTATTAAACTTATAAATTGATTTTTGGAAATAATGTGATATTTTTGGAGAACTAAGTAACAGAGATTTTATTGAAATTATAAAGATAAGTTAAGAAAATCAAGAGTTGACAAGCAAACTTAAAAGTTTTTGGATAATATGGAACCTCTTCACATAGTGTACATCACTTGGCATAAGACTAACTCGTTTCAATTCTTTGAAGTATTCTTCAATCAAGTATTAAACAGTGACTATCGGATTGCATTTGATAAGCTTGCTGGTATTTCTACAATTGTTAGACAAGAAGAAGAATATCAGTGTCATTTACTCTCATTAAAGTAATAGTAGGTCTGTAGATGTCGGAAAACGGAGAAATGCATGGCCTATATTTGACACAGTGTGCAACTTTTGAAAAGTTCAGACTGACTTTCTCTTTGATATATTTTATCGCTCAAAATAGATATCTAGGTAGAAATCACAGAAAGACATTTGATAAATTCATTGAACGTTAAGACCCATAATCATCAAAAGCTACCAGTTTGATTGAACACTAGTAACTAGTGTTATGTATCTAGCCCTTTGTTTGATGCAGACTGAACTCTACAGTCACTTGGTAATGTGGCCACCCTTCCATGTGGCTTATTATCACGGTGCATTGTGAAATGTTAATATTAGGTGGTTGGAGGCAATCGACAGGAGGCCTTAGACATAGATTTCGTGCTAGTTGGCACTCACAGTCAGCAAGGTGTATCTGCCACCTCAAAGGAACTGATATCTCTTCTAAGATTCGAATCCGCCTCACACAGTGCTGCAGTTTGAGATGTTACCTCAGATTTGTACAATCAAAATTACCCATCACAGTCAAAGAGATCAGTCGCAAGCCCAAATATCTCAGTGGTAACGTCTCTGACCGCAGTAATCACTGGGTGATGAGGGTTTGAATCTCAGAAGGGACATAAGTTCCTTCAAGGTTTCAGATACGCCTTGCTGACGGGTGAGTGCCAACTAGCGCGAAAACTAGGTGGAGCAAAGCTTCCTGCCTTCAACTATCTAAATCAACAAGATACCAGTTTGCAAAATCTAATTAAAATGGTTAATTTTACAGTGCGGTTCATTATTCAGGTAACTTCTTAAGACCAGCATAATCTATGTTATTGAATCATATGTACATATAATAAATACGACAGTAACTTTGAAGTTCAACCAATTCAATGGCCTCTTTAACTCTGACTGTGATATTTGCAACCTTAGTGTGCTTCGAAGCATTCATAACACATTGAATTTCCACCAGGTGGCTAATTGGTCTGTAATCTCATCTTATAACCTAAAGGTTTCGCGTTCAGCTACTGATAGAATCATTAGTATGCTTTGCTGAAGAATCCCAGGCTAGGACGAGACGGTTACCCAGTGATCACTGGTTTATAATGGTACATCAACTGATGTCAATTATTAAAAACTAAAAATCTATCTGGAAATATATTTTAATCTATGACATCATGGATAACACTTCTTTAGGATAGTGTGTTGTAAGTTTCATTAAACGAGAGTCCTGAATTTAAACTGAATAAGACGAGTTCATGACTACTTGTGTGTGTTTGTGTGTGTGTGTGTGAATAGGTACATCTGATCACTGAAGGATGAGAATGCAATACCTTTTCATAAAGTTTCAGTTATTTTTAGTCTGTGAAGAATTATCTTTCAAAAGATCACGCTGTGTAGCTGAAGTCTCAAAAAGCACCGTTCTTTGTAAACTCATGACCATTTGAATAAGAATAGAAATCAAATTTATTTTGTATCACACCATTTCGAACCAATCATGAATCAAAAGAAAATCTGCTAAACTCAACTCAAAAATAAATCTACCAATCGTGTTGTGCTTAGCCGAGAAAATTATTTTAAGTATTTGTCTCATTTATCTACCCATCCATCTATCCATTTATCTTGTCGAATATTTTTAAAGCTTGTTGTCTGGCACTCTTTGACTATATTACTGACAATCTCTCGACAACATATTTGGACATTATTTGTCAATATGATTTCATACAAAAGAATATATCATCAATTATTTCATATCTTAATTATTATTACATGCATGAATTATAGTTTATGTTATAAAATTGAAGTAAATCGTCATTATCCATCATTATCTCCATCATCAGAATTGTCAACGTCTTCAAAGCTTACCATACCATCGCGATTGCGCCTCAAATGCTAACCGATGATGAATATGCCACATTATATAGACATGCAGGTGATATAGATGAAGGAAATGAGACCAGAGTAGAGATGGAAGAGAAGATTATCCTGTGTACAATTATTATCAACATTATCCCAAGGTGTATAAACGTGTTGATTTAAGCGATCTATCTATTCACAGTGATATGGCATTCTTAAAAAAATTACTTGATCGAAAAAATGATAATCTACTGAAACTCGGCTAAGTTTATTCTTCATCTTCTTATAATTATTACTATTATCATTAATGAACTTATGATTACTTAACTATTCTATGCTGATTACTGAAATACTGTAAAACACTATAAAAATGATTGTCTTAACAGATTTAAACGCTAAAACAAATACAAAAGAAATGTGGGAAAGGATAATGAATACAAAGAAAATTAATCAAATTAATATTTAATGTTCTAATTTCAACATCAAGCTTGTTCCGTTTTATTGGGTTAGTACATTTATAATGATAATAGAAAATTGGGCATTTTATGATCATTAGATATATGCTGAAGTTGTTATGTCATAAGTGTATTTACATTACTTATTATAATGTACTCTCTCTCTCTCTCTCCGAATTCCAGAGTTGTTTCTTTGCGAAATAGCAGCACGATACTGAGATAATGAATGTGATTTATTAATACCTCAGTTCGATGTCTTGTCTTTAAGGGTGTTGTATTTATTTTGTGAAGTTAACGCTCAAGCTGTTGTCAGGAAGAATTTAGCTGAGCGTAGAATAACTGACTTCACATAGAGAAATTACAATGTGTACATTCAAACACAATCACACAATGGAGCTGGACAAAGCCACAGTTTTAAAAGATAATACAGGCAGGTGGAGAGAGAGAGAGAGGTTGATTCCTGAATCTTTGTTCGCTGAAAATGCGCGATAAGGATGACTTTACGGTAATACCAGAGATACGGAAAATTTCGCTACTGGTAAAGTCTAAGGATGAGAAATAATGGAGTTAATATAAACGAAGTTTGAATGTTACGTGGGTGTCTTGATATACTTACAAGCAGTAAACTGTGCTCGAAACGTCATCGATAAATAATACTGTATCATTGTGTGCTTTATCGTATAGACTTATTCCATAGTGGAATTATACTTTATCACAGTGCACAAGTTCTATTCTTATATCGGTGTTGTCCATAAAGACAACGTACACTTCACAATTAAATCACCCCCTTCAGAGTATACTGCAATCATAGATGGTGGTAAACAAGTTCTGTATAGATAGATGATATCTGATGTAAACAGAGGCATGATAATTCAGGTCACCTCTACTTAGACTTCTTGAATTCTGTAGACTGATTTAATTGTAACTGGTAACAACGTACAAGGCTGGCTTCTACTTTTTAAAATTAGCGATTAACCCCCACACTTATTCGTTTATTCGCTACAAACAAGTAAATTTTTATTCTGAGAATTATGTTGAAATTATTTCCTCAGAAAGTATACCAAGGATAATGAGAAGATGAATTTCTAAATTGTTTCTAGCCCACACTTATCATCTTTCCCCCTTCACGTCCAATTCAACGAAGCGTTATTTAAGACTTTGTGAAGTGGATTTTGATTTGGTGTGTACTTCTTAAATTCACTGCTCATTCCATGAAAAGTTTTACAAACGTTATGATTCAGTGCCTATTTTAGTATGGTATCATGCTTATAAAACACTCTATACACAAATTGATCGATGAATTCTTAATTAAACTCTATAAAGGTGTAGAGCATTACTAAGTGTAAACATGATTTAATTCACTGAATGAGTTTCATACTGGTAGGGGTAATTTTACATATTAGATAAGTTATTCAGTACTATTCACAGTGTCAGCGATGTCATTTCGTCAAACGACTAGTCAGTACTAGTTCCGCTCGTACGCGGTTTAAGTTCGATTTTCACGTGATGAACTCATGAATGTCGCCTAGTTAACTAACCGATATTGAACAGCGGAAAAGGGGAAGGTCAGTTGTTGGGTTATCGACCTCAACAACACCTACAGTGAGACGTTTTATGCTCTAGACCCTATTGGCCAATCAGAAGTAGTAAAATAAATTTCAGACTTATTTGTTTAGATTCACAATGCTACCATGATGTGGGGTCATTGCGCGTCTAAGATGTTCTTCAATAAATTTTAGTACAATACGCCTTGGTTCACATAGATTAAATATTCACACAAAAAAACTTTATTTTGGATGGCCTCATGGATGAGTTTGTTTTTTTGTTGTCTTAATCAGTAAACATTGATGAGTTTTATTCATAAAAATGTCATCGGATGATATGTGTTAACAGACAGATTAACAGAGTCAAGGTTATCACCACTAAAAAAGGGGTCAGAATAAAGTTGACAAATAACATTTTTGTCTGAAAGGTCTTTTTCTTTTTTACACTAAAACACATTGTATTATAACAGCATGATAACCTCAGTCTGTATTCAGAAAAGTGGAATACTGTACAAGAATATTTTTCCGTAAAGTGCATAAAGAATTTTATTATACCATTATTACTATTATTTTTATTCTTTTCTTGTTTACGGGGTAGAACGCAAGGCCTCATTAGCACGTCCCCATTCCACTCGATACTCTACTTATTATTTTCAGCTGATTCCACAACTGACCACAAACTTTCCCTCCTCACATGATTCCTTTCTCTCATGCCATTATAGGACACACTCTCAACTCGTCACTTCTTATTAGAGTTCCGTTTCAGGTTTGCTCTGTTCAGAATAAGTTTTCACAAGAATTATGATTGTAACAGAACTGTAAACTTTCCAAAAAGATTTAATTTCAAATCAAGCAACCAGTGGTTGGTTATTTCAAAATACTACTTAATTTCGTAGAATTTGATTACTAAACTGTTGTAATTACGTCTTAACAAAACGAAGTATGTGACCATTCAGGATACAAGTTAATAAGTGGATTTTTAACATACCTTATCCACGACGCTTATTCTTGTTGTTGTCACTGCGTTGTTGCCTTCACGTAATGAGATGAGTAATATTATTTTTGATATTTTTGTCATTATATTATGTATCGGAAAAGTTTTTATAACGTATTTATTTGGAGAGCTTCGGAGTTCATGCTGGTCTTCTTCTTAATCCACGTCTAGGCTTCAAGTTTCAAAGTTAAATACACAGAATTACATTTTGGTGATTTTATGCTGCTATTGCTGCAAGTAGCACTAATTCAAACTGGGTGGTGGTGATTGGGTGTTGCGGGGTATTTAAGGTGTGCTATATTATTACTCCGAAATAATACACGTACATATGTGTCATTATACACCTGTCTGCCTTGAGTTTTCAATGACATATTTTTTTTCTTAATTTTTTCTTTAATTTTTCGATTACAGCTTGATTCCACACCGTATTTTTTTTAGTACAAGTGTGGAAAATTCAGCGTGGATATCGGTAGCCCAAAATTCGCAGGCCGACCATAGATATCAGGTGTGCGTCGGCGTGGGCTCGAACCCCGGACCATGTGCATGGTCGGCGAGAATCCCAACCACTGTGCCATATATATTTATGTACAGAACAATCCAAGTGTTCACTTTCACAAGTAAATAACTTTGTTTAGTTCTTCACTATCCAGTTTCATTTGATAAACAAATAGTCCCAAAATACGTAGTAATTATGCGTCCCCTGACATTATACAATAAAAACAATATGATCGTTACTACTGAAGAATTTTTTGCGAAACGTTTAGCTTGAAAGTGCTTAACCCTAACAAGCTATCACAATAGTTCTGCCAGATTTATTCGTATTCTTGCGGGTGCCAAGTGGAACGTAGGCCTTCCGCAGCATATCGTCATTTCAGCCTGTCCTCTGTATCCCTCTTCAGCTGGCTCCATGGTTGCCAACAGGATGTCATTGCTTCTTCAGACAATCTCCACCATATCACTCTTCGACCCATGCCTAACTCGTTGTCTCTTTATCGAATTCCACTCGACGTTATGCCTGCTGCGTGATGTCACTCTACCATCTACTCAGCATGTGCCCAAGCCATCTCTGTCTCTTCGAATTATTTGTTTGGCGATAGGTTATTGGTTGATTCGCCTCCAAAATTTATTGCTGCTTATCCCTTCTGGTAGGCAAACTAATCTTCCGTTACGAAGTCAGAGACGGCAGTAGCCTGTTGGAAATGCCTTCGGTGACGGGTTCGTGAAACATATAAAAGCAATGACCTGACTAGTGTGATCAACATCGGGACCTCGTTCTTAGCGCCAAGTGCAGTAGATTTCCAAGTTGACTTTAGTTCCTTCTATTTGACATCGTCATCTGTGACGCCTGTAGCTAAATCGACACTGCCGAGTTAATTGAAAGAGGTGAATCTCCTCAGATGTCTACCATTGATAGTGACTGGCCCTTTTTATCCCACTAGATTTAGGCTATATCAATTAGTCATATTCTGCATTTATCCAATTTACAATGACCCGATTAAAGTTCAAGGAATTATCCGGACGGACGAGAAGAAAACTTTAGTAAATACCTTAGTGAATAAAGACTTAAATGAAGCAACTGAACCATGAAAATCATCCTGTAGGACATGAGGTTGATTATTTGGATCTCACTCACTACAAACTTGTCGGAAGTAACAAACTAATTTATCATTATCAGTCGGCGAAAAAGATCTAAGACTGTCTGGAAATGGTGTCTGTGACTGTATAGAAGACAACATACACGTTATAAATTATTTATTCAGATTTAACACTTCGTTTAAAACAAGAATTATATGGATGAAGTTTTATTTTTTTTTAACTTATGATTTATGGGATTAAAAAACAAAATAAAGTCGGATACCACAATGTTAGACCATGTGGAAGTTGAATAGTAATCACATTTCTATAGTTTATTATTATTGCTCCCTTGGGTTTCTAGTGGAACATAGGGCTTCAACTGCACGTCTCCATTTGCTTCTGTCTTCTACTGTACTTTTCGCCTGCATCCATGTTAGTCCATATTCTTTCAACTTCTCTTCACACGATCTCCTCCATGTCACCCTTGCCGACGTCCCACACGCCGCTTCCCTTTCGGGTTCCACTCGAGGGCTTGACGCGCGATGTCACCCAGCGGTCTCCTCAGCGAGTGTCCGATCCATCTCCACTTTCTCCTGCATATTTGTTGGGCGATTGGTTCTTGTTTTGTTTGTTACCATAGTTTCTTGTTGGTGATTCTTTCCGGCCCGCCATCTGATCTTCAGTATATAGCCAGCGAAGACAGTTGTTGATGAAGGTCTGCAACAGCTGTTGGAAATATTCTTTGTGACCCCCCGCCAAGTTTCTGATCCGTATAGAAGAACTGACTGACTTGACGTTTGTATTGAAAATCCGAGAATTTTGTTGTTGATGCTGCTGAGTGACGAAGATTTCCAGATTGATTTCAGGTTGATGAATGTGTTTCTCGCCTTCCCGATTCTCGCTCGATTTGACATCCTCGTCCGTTCCGACTTCCTGTAGTTGAGACAATGCTCCCTAGATAAGTGAATGAAGTAACCTCTTTCAAATCCCTCCCGTTGATGGTGATTGACGTTGGATGTTGTTGCTGTTGTTGGTTGGTTATTTTCATAACCTCCGTCTTGTCTATGTTCACCTGGAGTCCTGTCTTCGCCGGCTGCTTCTTCGACCAGTTTGTCGGTTTTCGCTTGTAAGTCTTCGATTGTGTGTGACATCAAACATAAATCATCCACGCGAAATCCAGGTCTTCTAGGTTCTTCACGTCGGTCCAGGATATTCCTGTCTTCTCGTTTCCCACTGTCTGACGCATAATCCAGTCAGTCCACCACAATTAGGAATATCATTGGTGATAATAAGCACCCTTGTCTGACTCCTGTGTTTACTCCAAACGCCTCGCTGAGTTTTCCGTTGTGGATCACTTGACATGTGCCGTTGTCGTACAGCTGTTGAATAAGGTTGATGAATATTTGGGGTACGCCATAGTACTCGAGTAATTTCCAAATTACTTCACGGTCAACGCTGTCGAAGGCCTTCTCAAAGTCTATAAAGTTGAGGTAGAGGTTTGATTGCCATTCCATGCTTTGTTCTGTGATGATGATGCGTAGAGTTGCAATTTGGTCAGTACATGATTTGCCTTTCCTGAATCCAGCTTGTTCTGGTCGGAGTTCTGTCTCCAGTGCGTCCTTTAATCTCTCCAGGATGATGCGACTCAGGATTTTACTTGGCGTCGATAGGAGCATGATTCCTCGCCAGTTCTTGCAGAGTGAGGCCTAAGTCGCCCTTCTTTGGTAGTTTCACGAGGTAACCTTTCCTCCAGTCAGTAGGCACCTTTCCCTCCTTCCAGACCTTTTGCAATAATGGAGTCAGCATGTCTGCTGTAGTCTCTGGGTCTGCTTTCAGTGCTTCAGGGGGTATTCCATCTGGTCCGGCTGCTTTTCCAGCTTTCAGAAGCTTGATTGCGTTCAAGACTTCAGCTCTCGTTGGAGGATTGGTGTCAACTTGCAGTTGTGTGCGCGCTGTTGTTGGTATTTCTGGACGGGTTGCAGGTGATGGTCGGTTCAAGAGTCCTTTGAAGTGATCCGCCCATTGTTTAATCTGTTTTTCTTCCTTGGTAATTGGGTTCCCTTGGCTGTCTTTTATAGGTTTCGCTTGTGTTGATCTCTTCCCGGATAGAGATTTGGTTATCTGATATAGTGTCCTCAGGTCCCTTTTGCCTGCTGCCTTCTCAGCTTCAGTGGCCAGGTTGTCGTAGAATCGTCTTTTGTCCTTCCTAGCACTCTTCTTCACTTCTTTGTCCAGTGCTTTGTAAGTTGAGCTCAGCGTCTCCTTCTCCTGTCCGTCCTTGCATTGAATCATTTTCTCTTTCACCATTCTCCTCTCTTCTATTAATTTCCAAGTGTCCGTTGAGAGCCATTCCTTGTCTTGTCTCTTCTTTCTTCCTAGAACCGTTGAACACGTTTCGTTGAGAATCGCCTTCAGAGACTTCCAATGTTCTTCCACGCATGATTCTTCAGTGATGTCGCGTAGTGTTTCCTGCTTTGCTCTGACAGTTGCAGTGAAAGTGTCTTTTGTGGTTGTGTCCTTCAGTTTTGAGTGTTGAACTTGCATTGTGGCCTATCCCCAGCTATCCTCGAGGCTTTTAGTTTCACCTTGAAAGTCCCTTCTACTAGATAGTGGTCTGAACCCACATCTGCTCCTCTCCTTGACCTTGTGTCCAGTAGGCTCCGTCTCCACTTTCTTGAAATTGAGATGAAGTCTATTTGGTTCTTGGTGTTTCCATCTGGTGAAATCCATGTCGTCTTGTGTATATCCTTGTGTTTGAACACACTACCACCAATCACCAAATCATTGAAGGCGCAGAAGTCTGAGAAGAGTTCACCATTGTCGTTCATTTCACCGAGGGCCTCACGACCCATGGTGAGTTCTCTTCCTGTGTTGTCTCCTCCCAGCTTCGCATTCATGTCGCCCATCAGGATTTTGATATCGCCATTTGGGACGTTGTCCATTATTGCTTGTAGTTGTCTGTAGAACGCCTCCTTCTTCTCTTGTTCTGAGACGTTTGTAGGCGCATAGCATTGAATGACTGTAACTTTCCTTCCTTTTGAGTTGAACCTGGCTGTCATTATCCTGGAGGAGATTGGTTCCCACTGCATGAGAGCTTTGGTTGCTGTTGGTGACATCATGATGGCCACTCCCTCGGTGTGCTCATGGTTGTCCTCTGGGTGGCCGGAATAGATTACTGTCTCTCCAGTAGGTAGTTGGCACCTTCCAGTTCCGTTCCATCTGCTCTCGCAGATTCCCAACACTTCTATTCTGTACCTTCTCATTTCAGCGGCTATCTGGGCAGCCTTTCCAGTTTCGTACATTGTACGAACATTCCAGGTACCCATCCTTACTTTTGCTTTCATCGAAAGAAGGCACATCGGCTGACTGGCTTCCCGAAGGCTTTCACCAGCCTGCGTCATTTCACTTCCCCGATTCCAGCGAAAAGTAAGGCTATTGCTTATGTTTTTAGAATTTTTAATATATTTATTCGTTGAAGTTTCTGTAGCGATTTGGTTGTTTTACAGGGGTGGAGTTGCTAGCACCACGCCCCAACCCTCCCTCTTTACCCGGGCTTGGGACCGGCTAGAAAACTGGTAAGCTAGAAGCCTAGCAAGCTAGTATCTGGAGAGGTTACATTTCTACAGTAGTTCAGTGTATTTCACTCCCATTTAGACGGCCGTTTTAATCATATAATGTAACAAAGTGATTCATATTCCCTTAAATCGTAATGTAGTGACTGATAGTTTCAAATGTATCGATGATATCGATGTTACTACGACGAGTAATACATGTATTGCTGTGGTGGTGTGTTACAGAAAATGTGTTTCAACGGAATATGATTCTCACATATTCCCACAGTTCATTATTGAGTTAATGCGTCGGTGGCATAGCGGTTAGGACGCTCGCCGAACATGCACATGGTCCGGGGTTTGATCCCCTGCCACAGACACACTCCTTCACCTCGCTAAGCTAGAAATAATGCTGGTAAAGAGGAAAGGTTTGGCATGAGGTTAGCAACCCCATCCTGTTAAATTGAACATTGCTACAGAAAGTTCAAGCTACTAGCTTGAAGCCCTATGTTCCACTGGGGAACATAAAGGAAAGAAAAAAATTATTGAGTTAGCAACAGAATATTATGTATATTTGAACTTCCTATTTCATGTCGTTTAGTGTAAACCAAAATCACACGATCAGTGGTTGGTAAACGAGTATGAACTGTAGATATGTTTAAACAGCGGTTTGATTAATGAAAAATATACCCCTGTTTCCATGTTTTGCCTTCTGTTGTTACGCTACTAGTAATGGCTGTTGAAATTAATACTATTACTACAACTACCTATAAAATTAATTTCATGCTGATTAGTTTACCTCCCACAAACTGTCCACATGTGGTTTTATCCGCTCGAGAGGAAAAAAAACAGCATTGAGGATTGTTTCGAAATTATTACACTAATTAATTATTCACAAAATTCATTTTCTTAATTAATCTGCTTAATCCAACCACTGATTTGATACTTATCTTTCAAATATGCTGGTGAAAATTATTCAAACTCTGATTGATGTGTGATGAACAACCGGTAAATTAATAATGGGAGTCACATTCAGATCTTATTGGTTCTATAATAATAATAATAATTTTTCCTTCACGTTCCCAGTGGAACATTGTGCCTCAAGCTAGTGGCCTCAAGCAGTGTTCATTTTACAGGATGGGGTTGCTAGCCTGATGCCCAACCTTTCCTCTTTACCAGCATTATTTCTAGCTTAGCGAGGTAAGGGAGTGCGTCTGTGGTCGAGGATCGAACCCCGGACCATGTGCATGTTCTGCGAGCGTCCTAACCTCTGCGCCACCGACGCACGCGATGTGATCCCTCAATACATTATTTTGTGAGGCTATATTTCCGTAAGAAACATTATAGTTCACTTATTGGATAGACCTATTTGGATTCGTACAACGTGCACATTACATTTGAAAGAAATTAGGAAGAGAATAAGGATGGATGTTTGAAGTCAAAATTTAGAGGTAGCTGTTTTCAGTTAGCGCTAAAGATTGGGTCCATAATGACTATGGTATGTGTATACAAAGGTTTACATTGCTTTGCTTTTCGTCTGGAACATTGGGATCCAAGCTTTGAAGTCTCTGTGGTGCTGTTGTTGTTGTTGTTTATACAGCTGTGGTTGCTAGCCACATTCCCAACCTTCCCTCTTCTACCTAGTAACTAGACACGGTTCAGGAGTTTGTCGATTAGGAAAGGAACCCGTACCTCCCACGTGAAGTATGCTGATGGTAAGTTTACTCTAAATTATGCGAAAAAATCTTTTAGTCGTTTGAATCGTTTGTGTATTATCAGAAATTAACAGTGATTAAAGTGAAGGGTGTCTAACTAACTATGTAAGATAATGCTCATTACCAGTCATATTTCAGATAGCTGCATTATATAAGAGAAATGAAACTATTTGATCGTCAAACAGTTATTTTCAGTAATCAATAAGCTGCACAAAGGTTTTCTTCTCAGGATGAATTACTCTCCGTTTGAATCCCATATCACTTCAGGTCTTCTTTTATGCACAGCAGTAAATCTGACACAATGTATCAGTCAAATCTGTCTAAAAATGACCAACCCTGGAGGATAAAGACATAGACTTTACACGAATGATCATTAGGTTTTAGAATATCCTGAAAGGATTTCAGGAAGCTTCCATCCAGTGAATGCACACCTTTAATCAGCGTGTTTAAGTCCCACATTTAAACAATAACTAAGATTTGCCTGAACTTTGTGCCGTGAATATAACTTTCTCAGTTCTACTGATCAGCATTAGATTACGGTAAATCATAAGTTATCCAACTGAAGTTAGGAGCCAAATCAAAAATTACACAGTAATATATTTAACATGAACAGATCAATAATTAAATTAAAGAAAGCCCATAAGTAGATCTCAGTAGTTTACTTAAAGTAGTATCAGGTAGGTGTTTCATATGACTGTTCCAAGGAAGAGAAACATTTTCAATCATTTAACATGCTTCCGTTAAATTTCTGCTTCTCGCGAATGTTGTTCACGCAAAGAAGTGAAGAAAAATGATAGATGCATGTCTGATATGCCAATCAAGATAAATGTTACAGTACTTTGCAATTTTATTCATCCGGAAGATAGATTCGCTTTTTTTATAAGTAGTGGCTCTACGGTTCAAATACGAAAAAGAACATGTGCCTTTCGTTAGCCACTTTCTGTTATCTACAGTGCAGAGTAAAGGATTTCAGTCTCAGTGAATGCCAAATCGACATAGATGATACGAATCTGGGTTGAGGTTTTATCAGTAAAAAAAATCTATTTCCTGAATTTATACACAAAACTATTACAAATTTATCGCCTAAACTGAGATTGCAGTTAAAGGCTAATCATATTGAGGAAGTCCGCTTTCTGTTGTTCAGTAGACGCTTTATGCTCACCAGCTTCAATAATTTAAGTGAGTTTGTTTATGTTATGATGGAAATACTGTCATTGGTAAGGATGAGAACTGCTATGTCAAAGGCGAGATTTGAAAAGCAAGGTAGACCTTCATTAATTATTTATTTTCAATTTATATTATTACAGCTTGACTCCACATAGTATTTTCGATACAAGTATGGAATTTTAAGCATGTGCTATCGGTAAGCCAAATCTAACAGGCTGACAATTGATATCAGGTATGCGTTGGCCGGGGATAGAACCCCGGACCATGTGCATGGTCGGCGAGCTTCCTAACCGACGCACAATCTGAAATCAGTGAGGAAATCTGCTGAACTCAGCACAAGCAACAAGATTTGGATTTTTAAGACTAACGTCGAGTGAGTCAGGACTTTTATATGGTTCGAAGACTTGTCGCTCAAACGTCACCATAAATATTTGCAACAGAATACTACGGATTTGGATCAACAGCTGCCTTTGCTGGCTTGATACTAAGTTCATATTGACCAGAAACAATAAACAACAAGAAACTGTGGAAACAAGCCAGCCAAGAACCCATTGCCAGAAAAATGTGCAGAGTGAAGTAGAGGCGGATTAAACATATACTGAGGAGACCGTTGAGTAGTGACACGCGCCTGGCATAACGTCGAGTGGAACCCAAATCGGAAACTACGAGTTACATATAGGAGGTATTATGGGGAGAAAGTGAAAGCTAATGGGCCACCGCAGAGCCAGCTGAATAGGACCCAGTGGAAAGGATGAATTGGACGTGTGTTTCCTGTCTCACTCTTAACCTATGAGAATAGTATTACTGAGGTTGAAAATATTTAACATAAGCCAGATGTTTAAATAAATAATTCATGGATCAATCTTGTTATCCTCCAGATAGATTTTATATTGTAAACTTTAACTTTGTCTAATTCTCTAAGCATCTGGAAAAGTTTCAGGTGCACACTTTTATTGTATAGGCACTCATAAACTTTCTTCATTGTACTATTGAGTAAAAATATAACACGAATGAGCACTGAAGATGCCCAAAGTATTAGTAACGTTGTAAGAAAAAAGCTGTGAAACTCGTCTCCTAGACTTAGTTCTGAGTGGTCAAAACTTGTTGATAACACTTAAGTCAGAATTTGTCGTCGAAACCTAAACTTCCAGTATTTAAATGCGATCTCGTGAACAATAATTTTTATTGATTATATTACTTGTGCTGTAACAGTGTTATATTGTAACGGTAAAGGGTGGATTCAATCTGCACAAATTTAGTTTTAACTTGATTAGGTAAGCTGTTGTGTTTCTGATTTCATTGCCATATGACACAGCTTTGATACGTCGCTCAAACAGAAGTGTTTTCGAAGTTCCTGCGTTTCTTGTTTCTACCAAGAGATAGAAAGTCAACAACACAGTTCCCGACTGATAGACCCATCTTGATAACTAAGTCCGACAGATGATATTTGCTGAATTAATTTGTTAAGGTAGGGTGTCTAGCGCTCATGCCAAACCATCCCTCCTTATCTAGGCTTAGCATAGACTAGTAAATTAGGCGCCTGAGGAAAACCAAATTAGAAGTGACAAGTTGAGCGTAGGTTTGAAGATTAAATAGCAGAAATAGTGTGAGGAGGAAACGGCAGCTACTGGCAATCGTGGAACCAGCTGAGAACAGAATGAGGTGGAGATAAGCTTTTGAAGTCGTATGTTTCACTTTTAACATAAGATGACAATAATGATAACAGTAATAGTAGTAATGTGAGACGAGTGATTCTGAAATTTACTTTATTCATAACTAATACTCAAGTGAATGAGTTTTAGAAAACAGTTGACATATAGAAATATACCTTCCATTGTCCTTTGAAATGGACATAAGGATGTAGATTTCAATTTTTTCTCGTAATTCATGGATAATCCCCATCCAGGCATAATTGAATGATCTACGTGTTTTTGTTTTCTCTCGTAAACCGAATCATTTTAGGTGATTAAGTTCACTCTTTCTATTACTGTTTGTTTAATGATTCGTCATTCTAAAATAAGATAAAACACTTATTTGTAGAAGCAATATAGTACATAAAAAGAAATTTGCATAGAAAAAGTACTTGGACAGGACAATATACACATTTTCACAGCTTCGTTCTTCTCAAGTACAAAAGAAATTTAGTAAAGACCCACAGTCACAGAGTTATAGCTATATGCTCAGAAGAAGTAATTGGAAATGAATCAGGCATTTTATTTGATACTTTAACCGAAAATAGCTATCTCGACAAATTTACCAAGAAACACATGATAAAGAAAGCGGAAAAGGACTACTCACTATTCGTAAACAAGATGCCTGTATACATACGACTGTAGTTCAAAGGCGATATACCAAGTGAAATGATTACGAAAAAATTAAGAAAATCAGTTCAAAGAACTTTTAATGCTGGCGAACTACACGTCTTATTCTCTACACAACCGATGATGATTCTTCGATTGAAAGAGGAAGTACCTAGACTAGCTACTTTAAGTTGTATCTACCGATTCAGCTGCACTTGAGGAGTGAGTTACATCGGCCGTTGCTCTAGGAACTTGATTTTTCGTGCTCGAGAACATTTCCCATTATGGTTAAGTAAAGGTGCAGTAAAAACCATCAACACTTCGATATTAAACCATCTCGTGCAAACCGGCCACAAAGCCAGCCAACGTAGAAGAATCCTTCTCTATCATCTACCGGGTGCCTAGTAAATTGCCAAAATCATCGAAGCACCGCATGCTCAAACAGCAGAGGCTATTGCATTCACTTCAAACGATCAGTGCTCTGTTTTCAAATGAAGCAAGTCCAGCCCCTACTACCGCCCTGGCTGGCCTTCAGTAGACACGATAAATTCATGAATTTGTATGTTATCTTTCCTAATTTTTCTGACATTCAGCTTATTTTATGTTGATGCCATTGAACTGTAATCCATTGATATTATTGATTCGATGTTATTTAAACAACATTAATATTGTTCATAACTCTAATTAATCCATTCCCTGTAATGTATATATAACTGTAGAGCCTGATGATGAAGTTATTTCAGTATACATGTTTTTGTAAACCAGTACAAGTTGATTTCTCAATGAAATTGTGTAAAATGCAGTCAATTAGTGTAATCTGGCAATTTGGATGTATCTCATATTTAGTGAATCCAGATACTCAAATGTTGAACCATTTTTCAGGGTATTATAACTATTTTCCCTTAAACAAACAATTTAACAATAGTAATTATGGGACGATGGGATAGATCACATTGCAATTAGACAAGCTGAATGAGTATTCAATCAATACTTTGGTTGGATCAGAACAAAGCGTAGACGCCAAGTCCATTGTTTCAAAAATCTTGATTGGTATACTGTTGGTGGTCAAACTGAGCGTAAATTATTTTATCAGTTAATAATGCTTGAATAAATTCTATATGTCAGCATCACTTCAGGGATAACTTTGGATTAGTAGATCAGATTTCATGTGGGATAAGGACCACATGAAAACTGATCAATAACTTCGTTAGTTGATGAATAACTAGGCAATGAAAATAGTTTTATCTTTCTAAACTGTATGTGATAATTTTACAGAGGGTCAATACTTGTGTTGATGTTTTTAATGGTTAAAACATTCTTCTCCATTTGTCGAATGTTCAGGCAGTCGATGATGAGGTTTATTAGACGTAAAGTCAGGTTACTCGTCTAGCCGTCTGGCCACTGCTAGAGTTTTCAAAAATGAGGCAATCCATGAGAAAAGTTCACGTTCTGTTTATTATTACAGCTGCAAAGTATTCATTTTTAATGGTGAGCTAGGTATAACAATTCCTTATTGAGTGGTAGTTATCTAGGTCCACAGTCGAATAGAGAGCATCAGCCGTTGAATAGCTTAACCACGTTACTTTATCTCAAAAGAGATAACTGCAGTAAGTCGAATACACACTACTGAGCTGCTGATTTTGATGAAATACAGTTAACAACCGCTGAGTGCTTAGTTTTCACTTGTTACTCAAAAGAAATCATCGAATTTCTAGTCCCAATGGAATTCACTCTGTACCAATCCAAGAACTGGACATATGACATTGACGACCAATCAAAGTATTCATTGCAGTCCTATGAGGGGTCAATCGCGAACCCGAACAACCCAGTGATAAAGTTTGTGACAGCAGAAATGAGTTATGTGGGTTCGAATATCAGAGGCGGCTTCAAGATTACAGATACGCCTTGCTAACGAGTACCAGTAAGTACGAAACTAGATCCAAGGCTTTCTGTCAACTCCTTCCAGTGATCTAATGTCATTTCAGTGTACGCCACGATAGTAAATCCCCTTACTTTGGTGACTACCTAGTGACGAATCAAGGTATTCTACAACCTATGTGTATTGTTCACTTTATTCGTCAAAATATATGATATTTAACTAAATACACTAAATAGCAAATAGATATGCTTTCAACCCCAAATGGTGATATTAAAAAGGAATGTTGTAGGTGAACCCGAAGATGCTTAGTCAAGCGAACATTCATGAATTCAACAAAGTATTATTATAACTTCAACGTAATAAATCCAGACAGCTGAACAAAACTGACTTGCCTATTCAGTCTATATCAAAAAAAAAGAAATTTTTGAGAGATTTTTTCTTTAAAACAATAAAGACGTCTATATTCACACGCAGATTGACTGATGCAAACTATTTTTGACAAGACGCTACTTATCGGCGGTATGCACTTCTGACTGGTACGATTATTCGGAAATCGCTTGTGTTAAATACTAGTGCTTACTACCAGACTGAAATGAATTAAACTCGAGACGACTGTTTTATTTGTTCTGACTGACATCGGTAACCGTGTACCCAGAGAGACTATACTCTAAATGCCTAGTTTCTTCGGCGTACAAGTAGTACGCAGAGGAAGTAAGTGCTAATTGATATTATCAGCAAAGAACAAAAGCGGTGACATTCTATTTCATCATGGAATAATTCTATTGGATATATCCACACAAACAGTATTACTTACTGAGAAAGTTTATGTGTCATCCTACTAAGAGGATGAGTTAGTTTAGTCGCTTTCAGAGGTATTCATGAATAACTGTCATACCAGTTACCAATATGTGTGGGCTGTACAAAGAATTTCTGGCAAACAGACAAGAAAACTCATAATTTAGTAAATATTCTATTAGACCATTTATATACAAACTCATTATCTTTTAACTTCTGTCAGATACCTTTTTCCGGATAATAAATCTTTTTGCTACACAAGATTTATCTTTTCAAAACGAAAACAGATGTCTGGAGTATTGCATTAAGTTAATTTAAATTTCCAGTTGATGGATACTATTGGGCCGAAACTCTTCAAAGAATAGATAACAATACTTGAAGCTGGAAACGCAGGTACTAAGTTCTAGTCAAAGTCGGAACATCGACCACCACTCACTGAGAATGTGGGTGCATCCAGATGACGAATCCCGAGTAGGACGAAATCATTAGTATTATTAGTATGAAGTTTGTACTAGTTGTTATTAGACGGCTCGAGGTAATAGGTAGAAAGCTTTGGACGCAGGTCTCATGCTTGTTGACACTAATTATTAAGGTGTATCTGCCTCCAACCATCTAATAATGACGATTCAGAGTGCACTGTGACGTCGAACCACTTAGTGCAGTAGCCACCTTCTTAACTTGACTGATTGAATTCATTCGACAACAAACAAAGAACTGGAAGCAAGACATTAAATTAAGTGGTGGAAGCGTGTTATATTAATTTTTTTACCTTTTTCTGTCTGATACTTCTGGTAACAAAATCTCATCCACATAGTCCTTACTATATCTAAAGAATTGGTTAAATCAGCTTAATAGGAGTTAAATTTACAAATAATTATGACAAAGTGGAACCATAAGTAAATATCAGCGTTAGACAAAGCTAAATTTCAAAATCCAAATAAAAACAAAAATGTTAGAATGCGTGCAATCTGAAATTTATACTTCCTCCTATTGTGTACGGTTTCATTTCACCTATGATTACTTTCCTAGTTGAACAGTAGCAAAGTCTAGCGAACTTGCTCTAAGTGAATAAGATAATACATATCTGGAAGTCAAGCAAAATACTGTGAAATAACATGAAAGCTAAATAAGATCCGTATCCAAACATTAGGTAGATATCATGATTGAAAACTGATGCGGAGGTGGTTCACTTGTGGAATTCTAACCAGTCATGCGATTTTTCTCAGTTTGATTCTCGGAAGACTCACTCTTAAACTTGCCCTAGTTGACTAACCGATAGCAATCCCGGAATAGAGGGAAAGTTACGTCTGAGGCTAGAAACTCAATTAGATTAAAAAACCATCGCCGAAAATCTAACAGCAAGGAATGCAAAAAGAACATTCTTTTCGGTCTAATGTTCTCTTAGGATTTTAACTTGATAGGGAAATTTTTCCCAACCCGATTATAATCCATGTATGCTTGAAAGCTGACTGATAGAATTCAGTCTGCACCAAACAAAGGACTAGACAAATTACACTAGTTACTCACTAGTGTCCAATCAAAGTATCCACTACAGTCCTACAGGAGGGCAATCACGAACCGGAATAGCCCACTGGTAACATCTCTGACTGGTTGACGCGGATTCAAATTTCAGAAGAAATATAAATTCTTTCAAGGTTGCAGATACGCCTTTCTAAAAGGTGAGTGTCAACTAGCACGAAACCTAGGTCAGGCTGGGCTTTCTGACGACTGCCTCCAACCATCTAATATTTGAAAGCTGTTTAATCATAATTTGAAAATAATCGCTTTTGAACAGTTATGATTCTATAACGCAAGTCTAGATCTATATTGGGTTTGTCTGCTTACCAATATCCTCGAAACCGAAGTCCAGTTCAGTTCTTGATGACCGCATAACTGCTTTCCATTAGATATGAATATCTGCCAATGCTACTTGAGTTTCGAATTCTGATTACTTTATTACATGATAAAACACTTATGTTTCGATGGTGGTATTACTAATCTCAATAAATATGAAAAAGGCGTTATTGGAAGCTGGACATGGAAACCTTTGACTTCTAACAAAACCTTACTTCAGTGTGTTATGCATGAGTAACATAAAATGGAAACAAATTGGTTTAGATTTTGGTAGATTTAGAGGTGTGAAAATACTCTGGAACTATAGTTACTTTAAGAACGCAAAACTACAGACGTAAAACTTTATAAATGTATTGAATTATCCGCTTAAATCTGGAATTAATCTACATCAAATGCAAAAGTTATTTCGAAATACGTAATCCCATATACTTTTTTCCTTTTTTAGTTGATGAGAAAAGCCTACATACAGGAAATGAAGACTTTATAAAGCATATCTTAATCAAAATCTCCCCAGTTTTGATGAAAGATGCGGTTAGAAAAGATTTAAATATGTCAGAATGGATTATTTTGTAGGTTCAGTGTTCAACTTAATGAAAGTAAAATGAATAACTACAAGCAAAAGTCTTTTAAAAAGTGGATTTTAAAATTTACATAAGTGTAGAATGTGGTTACTGTGGTAGAATGCATTTCCATATTAGATAAGTTCATTTCAAATATCATACAGTGATGGCTGACGCTTCGAGCATAAATTATTGCCAATAATCTATATCAGTTTAATCACAGCTGTCGAAAATCTAGTTTTGGACGGATGAGTTAAGTATTTCGAAAGAAACGTTGTCTGAACAACATTGCGTTCTATAAACTAGAATGTCCGGTGCACAACTTCTCTTTTCTATTAACCACAATAAATATCTGGCCATTTAAAATGACCGCAAATTTGTACAAAGTTCAACAGCACTTTCATATAGTGTATTTCTTAGCTAAATTTAAACAAAGTGAAAATAAAACACATTTACAAGATGAAACGACCTTTTTCGTTTCAGTGAATTTTGTTGCTTGTAACCAGCCTAAAACTGCGATGCTCATTACAAACTATATTTAACGACAAAGCGTTCAACGAAGAGACTATTTTCAACATATTTAATATCAAGCTGTAAAATCATATATTCACTATTGAACAGCTCAGTAGTGGATCCACTGGAAAGAGAATCTTTGCTGAAGGTTGTCTTCCCATTCGTCATACAATATTTTATTTCTTTGATTCGAGAGAAAATAGTCATTGTTTATCATAACTAAAAAACCCTACTAAAACCTTTTCAATATGCAGATTAATAACTGGGACTTTGTCAACTAAAACAATAAGTTCTCACAAAAAATATTATGCTAGTTATTCAGATAGTATTTCCAGAGCCCAATTAAGCCATCTCGACATTTCTTCTCAGCAAGATTAAACTAAATGGTTGATTACTAAGTTATTACAAATGTCACATATATCCGTATCTGCGGAAACAGTTTCATTGGAAGAACAGAAAGAAGGGCATACCTCAGATTTTCTGAACATGTACCAAAATGCCTAAGTCGCAAGGGAAAAACCTCTTACAATAGTGCCACTACCAGACATTTCCTCGATACGGGTCGCGAGGTGGAGATCGCAAATTCCTTTAAAATCACCAATATACAAAAAGGCTCAATTCTCCTTAGGTTTGCCGAAGCGATCTCTATCAAATGCCGGAAACCAGATTATGTGTGTTTAGAAAGAAGCAGTTATCAGTCTTTCCTTGCCCACTCTTATAACTGAATGTCTTTATTCTCTCTTTCATTTAATTACGTAATCTTTGGCTTTAACCTCACCCACCTTTGATATAGTGTAATTTTGCTTGTCTCTTGTTTCTATGATTTGAGTTGAACTCAGTAGATTGTTACCCAATTTATTTGTTACTAGTCGTCTCACGCATCTGTCATCTTGATTACGTAACTTCTTCACCATTGTATGCACACATTTACTTTGTTCAAACTTGAAATCCCCGTGGAAAAACTATATAGGCGTAATTTTCTGAGGACTGTTGACTAAGTCCAGAACTTCCTGTCAACTGACATCATGTAAAACTTGCAAGTATGTTAAAACTTTTCTGTACATAAACTTAATAGTTTATTTAGGCTGAAAGCAGCTGATGATAAGCCAACGAAACAAACAATGATGGTAACATATTAGTCTGCAAAAACTATTCTTTTTGCTTTATTCATATATAAACTCCTTAATGTTTCTTCTGGCTGAACTCTATCAGTTAGCTTTACAGTTTACTTGTCCAGTTAGGGGACTCTAAACTAATGTTCCCTTTGACATAATGTTAGGTGATTGGTGACAATAGTAAGAACTTATGGACTTAGGTTTCGTGCTTTTTGGCCCTCGTCGACAGGTGTATCTGCAGTCTGGAAACAACTGATCTGCCCTCTTGGTTGCCACATTTGTTACTCTTTTGCTGTAGTTAAAAACTGTGCCAGTGATTTATCTGGGCTCAGAACTGACTTTCTGTATAGAATAAACAGTGTCAATTGTCTAATCCTTGATGTCGATGCTGACTAACTTATCATTAGTCAAGTTTTCAATGAAACACCGGTTCGAATCTCAGAATGAGCGTCATTCCCTTCGACGTTACAGATACATCTTACTGACGTGTGACAAGAAGCAAGAAACCTAGGTCCAAAGCTTCCTGCCATCTGCTGCCAGCCATCTGATATTTATTAAATTCAATCTGGATGGCTGAGTTATTTGGATGTAATTTTGAATGATTCCTTCTTATCTAAATCAAAAGCGCTTGTTGAAGATCTGCTTAAGATAGGACAAACAGAAGGAAAGGTGGTAATTTACCATCGCTGAAGAAATAAAATATCCAAGCCTATATAAAAAGTATTCGCTCCATCTTATAGCTACTGATAACTAAACCTAATATTACATCTAATAACACAGTAGAATCATCCCCATACTACCAGCAAATTTTTATGTTTAAGTGGGTGGATGCACCAATGATCATATACATTGGGTTGTATCAAGAAAGACTTGATTTTAAAAGAATCACCTCGAGAATGCACGTGTAAGGCGAACACATCGTTTAACCCAGTTAGATATGCATTCAATGTGGTTTTGAAATTCAGTAAAATAATTTAGAATATTGGAACAATGTTGATCAGCACAGATGTTGTGTACTAATTTATCTCAGAACATGTCTTTACAAGTTTTCACAAAATTTAATTTAATTTACGAAATATTAAAGCGATAAGTTTGGTTATCTTTTAGCTTTCTGTTCCAAGACATAAATTCTAGTGAAGAAAATAATTCTGATAAGAGAAAAACATTCAGAAATAAAGTGATATCAAAATTTTTCAGATTTTAGAAAATCTTAGATTTTATTGCTTATCAGTTTACACAAGTTTCTCTTCCCTCGCCTATCATTCATGAAATTATCATACGCTTGCCCAATAAAACTACTTTCTTTTTGAAATGCGTCTTTTTATGAAACAAATACCATAATATTATTGCCATCTAGATGGTAGCAATAAAGTCGAATATGCTCAAAAACAGACCAAAACTTAATGAGCGACAGATAAGAAAGGCACAGTAAGTAGTAAGACAAAACATATTTCCAGGAGGTGGTTTGTATGGATTTGAATTGTCTCATATTTGATCACAGATTGGCATCAGCTGGAGAGCCACTGGAAACCAGGGAGTATTGATCAGCTGTTTCGCCATAGTTTTTGATAGTACCCGCGACCTACAGGCTATGAGGCCAAGCTCGCTGACCATTTAGTCATTTGGGCCAGTGCTCAGTGACCCATGAATTTTAAATTCTACCAACCCGCGACATTATCGCCACCACCAGCCAATATCGTTGGCGAGTATTTGCCCGTAAAACCGAGCTGACGGACCCAACTTGTCACTAGTTTTCACTAAAACTTCAGGCAATGTTGACCGATAGTCATCGTCAGTGAGCATCAAATTAATTTTCAAAAGTTATTTCGTAGGGATTTGGTTTGTTTTAAATTTGATCAGCTAGGGAACTTCCTGGCTCCCAGTGATTCTCTAACCAATATCTATCTATGGTCACACCTGGAACAAAATAATATTTTTCGCAGTTATTGTTTTGAATTTCCCGTTGATTGGTTACATTGTAAGCAGGTGCTAGGTCTCGGATGATATGTCGGCCGGTAGTACAGACGTTCCAATGACGACTGAAGGTTAAAATGACGTTATCTGATCGATGATGGCTGACAGATGCGTTGACCTGAGTAGTTCCAAGTAGGAAGAAGTACGCACCCTGGATTCCGCTGCTAGTCGCTATCAGCCTCATAGGACAAGACATGGTTTACGGGGATTTTTCGCGAAATACAGACGTTATAGTTAAACCCAGTGAAATCATTCTGGACTGCATCACGATATAAATAAAACACATAAATTATGTCAGAATAAATAACGAGATTACTCAAGTGGCAGATAATTCATGACTAGTTGCCAGTGTTAATTTTTTAGAAAAAGTATGTCACTACTTGTCCGACATTGGTTAAAGTAGATTAGTCTCATTCAGAATGAGGAAGATTTATTTCATTGTTGAGAAGAATACCTGTATATTATTATAAATTATTCATTTCACTTGTAATTATTTGTTAGAGTATTAATAGCTTACTGATCAACAAGTGAGGTTGAAATCACTCAATGCTTCCAGCTGATATAATGTGACAGAGTTACATTCAAATCTTACAAAACACTGGTCAAACTCTTGTCAACTAGTCATAATAATATGAAGCTACTTGTGTCAGAGTTTTCAGCATGGAATTACCCGCAGTAACGAATTAATGCAGCTCAGTTTGCTTCTCATTATGTTGTAGGTTGGACAAAATCAGGAGAAGTTCTGAACTCAGGTTTTGATGTTCGACAAATAAAGACTTTTCTGATCACAGTTCCATTCTCTTTGGGGTTCTACTCATAGAGTTTACTCCTTAGCTCCTAGAGAATGCAGACTGAGACCTAAAGGTTTTAGTGTCAATAGACTACAACCGAGAGGCTTAGTCTTACATGCTTTGGTCGTATTTGATATGTGAGCTTGGCCATTTAAAAATAGATCGAATTCGAATCAACTTTTTCTGCTTTTAGATAAGATGTTAATATGGAAAATCGTTAAGTTTCAGTGCTTCAGTGTATTCCAGTTGTTTCTATGATTTGACATAGACTGATCATACTATTGCCTATCACCAACTTCTCCCGTCTGGTCTTAACTTCGCAGCTTAATTTTTCAATGTATCCGACCATGAATTTCGCATGTTTATATTTTTTTTAACCTTGACCTCCTTCATTAGTTGCATGAGTGTAACTTCTGAATGTTGTTTATTAACACGTGTCTTTGTTAATAGAAATCATATTAATCCTTGCAGTTATGACACGAAACATAGATATCGGGATTTCTGTAATCCACCTTGAAGGAACTTATTTTAAGATGTACAATGAATGTTCATTTCTTATTCAATAAGGAATATTACAGACAAATTGATGTTGTGGCTATGGGTTCCCCATTAGGTCCAAACCTAGCTGATTTTTTCCTCGCTAAATTAGAGAATGGACCACTGAAAGGAATAATTAATGACATGGATTTCTACTGTCGATATATGGATGATACATTTGTGGTTATGAAAGATGAGAATGATACAATGAACATCCTTGACAAGTTTAATGATGCACATTCAGTAATAAACTTTACCATAGAGAAAGAAAGTAATGACAGTATCTCATTCCTAGACGTCTTCATGGTAAGGAAAGAAGATGGCACACTAAGAAGGAGTGTGTACAGGAAACCTACAACAACAGGTCAGTACACTCATTTTTTCAGTTTTGTACCTTTGAAATATAAACGTAACCTCGTGAAGTGTCTGGCTCATAGAGCTAGGTTAATCTGTTCAGACGACTGCCTCAATGAGGAGCTTAAGATTATCAGAGAATTACTTAGAAAAAATGGCTATCCAGATAAATTCATTGAGAAAAATATAAATTCAGCCCCAAGGAGAGTCAGTATGGCCACAGTCCCGAAAAAACCAATGTTCATAAAATTGCAGTTCCTCGGTGACAACATCAGCAAATTAATAACACAGCGCCTGAAGAATGCAGTTAAAAGAACTTATTATGCAGCAGAGGTACGTTATCTCTTTACAAACACACCTATTTTATATTCGAGAAATAAGGATAAACTACCTAAACTCTCCTCCTCTATGTGTATCTACCAGTTTGACTGCAGCTGCGGAGCCAGCTACATTGGGCGTACAATTAGACAAGTTCATCGTCGTATTTCCGAACATCATCCAACGTGGTTAAGTAAGGGACAAAAAAGATCTATTCGTAGCTCTATTTTAGCCCACCTCGTTGATACTGAGCATAAGATTGATGTTAATATAGCATTTAAAATTATTTATCGCATTCCAACTAATCTTAATTTTGCTCTATAAGTTCGTCTTCTACAGACAGCTGAAGCAACCGGAAGCCACCTGGAGAAGCCAAGCCTATATATGTTCAGAAGAAATTTGTACAGCCACTTTCCTTACCGTGGCCATTGTTACAAGAATGCATAAACAGGACTACTTCGCCCCCTCCCCCAAAACCTATAAAAATTATAATTGTCCAAATTATTTTATTTCTTATTTATTTTGTCCACCTCATCTTTAATTACTTGTTATCCTTGTAAAATTAATTTATTCTAACCATTTCTACCTCTTAAATCTGTATTGATTTTCTTCGTTAACTATTAACCCATTGACACTGTTTAATTATTGTTAACAAACTTATAGCCACTTGATTGGCATACTGTTGTATTGTAATAAAAATGCTATATATATTAGAGTAGAGCCAGAGATGAGGTCTAATTGAAAAGTAAATTTTTCTTCGCTCAATCTTTCTGTTTTCTAAAATTCAATGTACATTTACATAATTAGCTTTTAGGTTGTAAGCAGATGAAGAGGATCCAACGAAATAAGTTATGCACCACAAAATAATAAAACAACACAGAATAAAAGTAAAAATATAGGAAGAGAACGAATAAAGAACTTCATCTGGAAGGAAAACAGTCATACTTAACAAGTTCAAACAGTATTTATCATTTATCATTAGGAAGGGAAGAAAGAAGGAAACTGCAGCACGTTCACCACTGATTACGGTTCTTGGCCATATCTAATAACATTTCGAGCCACCGATTCGAGTCATCTGTCGGACTGCAACTAGGGAGCCATGACGCTCCAACCGATGCTAACCTAGCACAAATATCCTTCATCCCACGATGTCACGTCATAGACTGACTACCTCTCCGACTTTTCCATCCCACCCCAGGCCTAGCGAACAGAGACCTAAACGGAAACCTCTGGGATGACATCCTCAGCACATTTCCGAGCCACCGAAGCCGGTGTCTCAAGATGACGACACTCAACAAGTGGTGGTCTCCGCTGTATCCGGACACAAGCCACTGGACCTCAGAACTACACACGTGACGATGCCATCGAACGCAAGCAATCCTGCGGAGACAGCGATGATCGAATACACAGAGCCACCGCACAACTTCAGCTCAGAGGCCAGGTTTCACAGGCGGAAGGCAAAACATCCTGCATCGAAGCACTGTGCACTCAAACTTTGTCAGCCAGGCTAACGTCGTGAAGGCTCCAGAGGTGGCTGTAGTTAACGTATACCACCCTAACTTTCCCAATCTCATCCGTCACGCCTCCTCAGCACTCACACAACCACACAGATACACAAACTTATCGACAATTTCAGGCAATTCATCTACAAGAGTGAGTGTAGGTGCAGGCTCCAGTCAATCTTGTAAAATACTCTGCACTTAGACGGCGCAAAGTACACACCATAATTACAGATACTGATCGCCAACTGTTTAAGTGCGATTTGGACAGCCTGCATGCTATCGCACAGGAAAACAATATCGTCTGAATACTCGAGGTCGAAACGTCTATCTCCAGGTAGTAGATCTACACCACCCACACACATCCATCAGAGCTGACTCCAGAATGTCATCGATGGCAAAGTTAAAGAGAAATGGAGAGATTGGGCAACCCTGTCTAACCTCACTGTTGGTTGGGAACAGTAATAATGGTCGATTGTATGCCCTTACTCTATTTGAGTTGTTTCTGTATACATATTCCCTAACTTTGACTGATTTCTTAACTGAAGTCAGTTCGTGATCAGCTTATAATCAGTCAAATCCCTACAGACCAACACTTGGATATGAATAAAACTCTTCGAAAACACTGACAGTATTTCTCCTCAGATACTGAAAATCTTTCCGCCCTACAATAAATACATATTTAGGGGAAGAAAGCTTCCGCCCGAATTACACATATTTTTCATTTTAACGCTGACCAAAATTTTTGGAACATAGCTATAAAAGAAAAGCAAAGAAATGCAAATTAATCTGCAACTACGTAGAAATCTACTTCGAAGCAAAACAGTTACAAGAAACGTGAGTGATTAGCATAGCTGTTAAAAAAAATAGGCATTACAGCCATAATGTGTTCAAAACACTATAGGTAACATTTTGTACAATAAATAGAATGTATGAAGGAATTCAGTGTCGGACGAGTTCTTAAATGTGAGCTAAAGTGTCTTGAATTAGGGAACACAAATGCGTTAAGGTGACTCAGAGTATAAATTCTTGTGTGCTACCTCTTCGTCTACTATCTGTGCTAGAAGCCGTCATAAACAACTCGTTTTGATTGAGGGTGGGTAGGCTTTGGTCCTCCTCTCGAAATTCTCTCTTGTAGTCACACGTCCACAGCTTAGGGCAGATGAATCCTATTCGCTGACTTCACGCGACTAGGGCGTTCCTCACAGAAATGTAACACACAGGTCTACGCTTGGAAGCTGGAAAAACCTGATCCCAAATCTGTGGTGTACATGGACTCCAGATTCTGTACAGATGGAATGGCGTATGAAGCTGTTTTGGTCTCCATCAACCAGTGGAACGCCACTCCATCACCTTGCAAATCAGACTTCAAGTTTAAGGCTTGTGCAGTGGCCCATTAAGACAACCACTTACTTCGGTCTAGGCATCCAATCAGTATCTCAGTCCCTGTACAAACTATAAGATTTTGTGTGACTCACCTCTAAGTGCCCAAAATGTACTAATTCTATGTTTCCAGGCAAACCAGAATAATGAATCATGCTAAACACCGAAGAGTGACAGCTGAGGATTCGCATGAAGCCTAGATCTAGTGAATGTCAGTAAAAAAGCTGACAGTTTGTTAATACTTATGTATTTCGACAAGTAAGGAGGCTAAATTCAAGTTTATTCACTGCCTTTGCTTCTTCACAGGTTAACGTAAAAAACACTTTGCAAAACAACTGACTTCATAAAAAACTGCTTAATTGGATTGCTCACACTTAGATATGATGAAGCCTCTTAAATACAACTTATGTCTGATTGACAAATTCATTTCGAAGATAGTTGTAAGACAACTATGAAATGAATTTAGTGCTGCCTACAGTATTAAAAAAATGGCATCTGTTTCCCTAACGTGCGTACATTCTCCAAGCTGATCAGTAACACACAACAAAACTCACATGCTCAGTACCCCTTGCGGGTAAAATTCTACAAGTAATATAAATTAATTGAGAAATAATGAAAAAAATTTGTAGCTCAGGTGGATGATTCTAATTTTCTTACATTCTGTAGGCTGAATTGTTTCATTGCATAGCTCACATTTTCTTACTGGCCCACTTCCTCAGGGCTGTATTTCAAATGAAGTTCAGTTGACTAGTCACTGTACGAACGAACTTCATTTTGTTTGAACCAAGTAGGTATTGACTTTTGAATATTTATCAGACAGACAGTAATCTTGTCGCTTGTTAAAACTATTCCAGAATATCTATGGTATTCAAAGACGTTCACTTCGTGTAACTTATATCCAATATCCGAAATAACACTAACTCATAACACACAGTGAAACCGGTGAGGAAAAAAAAACAAGCCTTTTTCATAATGACGTGTGTTTATGTCGTCATCAATTTGTTTTCTACCGTTCTCTTCATTACGGTTCAGTGGGTTATGTTTTCTCCAGCCATTTTGAGCTAAATTAATTTTAAGTTTTCATTTTTATTGCCATTTGAAAAACACATATTCAGCTATTTAATTCAATTTCAGATTTTCCCGTCGATTGACTGGACCGAAGTGCTTGGTTTCAAGTTGACATGTCCGCTTCTTATACAGATGCTTTGATGATGTCTGGGCGTGTAATTAGAAGTTAATTGGTGGATGGTCGCTAGCAGTGGAATCCAGAGTGCACATTTCGTCCTGTTTTGGACTCATCACCTGTATGTACTTGCATCCCGCAGGGAGTGATGATTTTCTCACCGAGACTCAAACCTAGTGCCCATAGTTTCAAACTTCATATCGTTATCCACTTAACCACTTGCGCCAAGACAGCAGCCTCTTGTGCAAAGGGTCATAATAATTATTGATTGAACGAGTCGCGAACAGGACGAGATGCACGTCCTGGATTCCATTGCTGGTTACTATCCACCAATTAACACGTTCAGCTAGCTTTTCGTGAAGAACCGAAGCTTGTGCCTTAGATGGTTGTCAGTGACACTCATCTATTCGAACGATACAACTTCTAAATGTACTGTGTTAAGCATTACTATCGATATGGATTATAGCCATGTGCATTACCGCTTCAGTGGTAAAATGCTTGCCAACCAAGCATGTATACCAAGTTCGATTCCCGGCCAATGCACACTGGTGGATAATAAACCAGGAGAATAGGGAAGGTTTGGCGTCAGGCTAGCAATCCCACCTAGTATATACAACAAGTGTACTACCATTGAAACATCAAAGCTGGAGACTCATGTTCTACTCGGACAGCAGGGAATGAAATAAAACGATAATATACTGTGCCAATGTGTGAAGAACAGTTGTCTTCATGATTAATGCACTGAATGCCATTGACTTTCCTGTTTAGCCACTTCTGACTTGATGTTTATCTCATACATTGTCTGAAATTACTTTACTTTTTCTGTGGACCAGAATGTTTTATGTTAAATATTTTAAAGGAGAAAATTGTATGCATTGCTAACTAAAAGTAGACATTTTTTTCTGGTAATTTATGGGTTTTACAAAACACTCTCCAACTTGTATTTTAATTATTTCCCAAGTTTCTTTAATTCTTTCTGACTGTTTCGGTCAAATATGCTAATGCATATGACGAGTACATTTTATGGTAAACAAAAAACTCTGAGCTGAAAAATTCCCAACAGAATTCTGTTTTTATATTGTCTTCTGAATAATATTCTGTTAAGTCGTAAAGAAAATTGAAATATGAGAGAATTTGGATGGGACGTTGAGCAACTTGCTTCCTAACAATTGACGATAACATGTTATCATACAGTTCAAACGTTACAGTCTTAATGTCACCTTCATGTAAGATACATAATAACTGAAGCACTATTTTATGCTATCACAATTTCTCCCTGTATTTTAAATATGTCCAGCACATGTTGAACAAAGTGTACAATGAGTCCTATCAGATTTTTCTGCACAATATACACAAAAACATGATTATTTTTATTACCCACCCTTCTAACCTGTTGAAGTTTCTCCAGCAATTGCAAAGTTTGGAAATGAAACAACCAACAACCTTTTACCCAACAAATATGCCTAAGAAAGTGGAGATGGATCAAACTACATGCTAAGAAGACCACTGAGTGCCATCGCACACCAGACCGCCGAGTTGACACTTAACGGGAAACAACGAGATGCGTGTGTGTCCGAGGGTGACACATAGGAAATCAAATGCGGAGAAATGGGTAGTCATGGGGCCAGCTAAGATGGGCTACAAAGACTAGGATGAAATGGAGATGCGGTGTTGAGGCGTATTCTTCCACTCAGAATTCAAGGGAATAATAATGCACTGCTGACCATCGCACCGTCTCAACAATTATCTGATTTCAGGATTTCATCATGAGCTGACATTAGTTAGAGAACCATTGGAAAACCTAGGAGTACTGGACAGCTGTTTCGTCCTAGTTTGGGACTCTTCAGCAGTACGCACCCACCAGGATTCGAACTCAGGACCTTCCGGTTACAAGGCGAGCTCGTATACCATTAAGCCACTGGGACCCGATCCAATGGTCCTTGAATCCTAACTTCTGCCAATTATCTGATTCTTTGCAGTTACCGAGTGTAATATTGTTCTTTGAATACCGTGTTTTTGACTACAGTCTGAGAGACTACTTGAACAAAGAAGCTCTTTCTTTGTACTGACCTTTTTCATCACTAAAGCAAGATATGGATCAATATAAATGTGCTTGTAAACACCAGAATTACTGACAATGACTAAACACTACATTTACAAACACCTGGTTAACACGAGATATTCAGTTGTAATTAAGAAGACGTTTTAGCTTCCCAGTGACATCGTATGTAGTTGTGGCACATAAAATGAACCGAGCATACGCTTTTAGATTCCTGCAACTTATCCCTTCAGTAGAGCTACCATCACTGCCTCTTATTACTTGCACATAGACAGGGCTAAGATAATGCATTTGCTACCTAACCTATTAAAATTGTTCTCATTACATAATTACTGTCCTCAAAATCACCTGTCCATCCTATCATTCCTTGTTGTGCGTCCGTATCACAGTGGTTAGGACTCTCGCCGACCATACACATGGTCTGAGGTTCGATCCCCTGCCAACGCACACCTGATATCTGTGGTCGGCCTGCAAAATTTGGGCTACCGATATCACATGCTGAAAATTCCATACTTGTACCAAAAATACAGTGTGGAATCAAGCTGTAATTTAAAATAAAAATAAAATAAACATAATTTCTGGTTAAGATTCAGATAGAGAGATTTACACATATTCAAATAAGGAGATTAACCTAAAGAATTTGAATCACTATTTTTGTGTTTGTGACATTTCAGTTTTGAATATATTTCTGTGAAAGTCGTCAACCTACGCTTTCCTCAGGCTAACAGACTATAACGTCGTGGGTTGTTGCGTCACAATCTGATTAGGCCACCTACAGTGTTTTCCCATCTTAATTCTGTACAGTGCAACTCATATTGAATTTTTAACCGTTTTCATTCTCATAAAAGTAATATCTATACTTATTCCTTTTCTTTTTTGAAATTCGAGTTTTTGTCTTACTAAGCATCACTCAAACCGCACTATAAAACAATGAGATATGCTTGTTGACAGCATTGCCTTGTTACATTAGTGGTGTATCTCGTAAGCTGAAATAACTTTTCAGGTTTGTAAAGACCTAAGAATTATAGGATTCCTTTTCTCCTACATTTCTCAAGAAAAATAATTTTATTCAGTGTCAGAGATATTTGTCTTTGTTGTTAGTTGGTTACTTCACAGTGTTATCTCTGTTTTACTTCAACTAACAAATTCAGAAATGTTTAAATCACTCATATATTTTGAAGTTTATGGTCGGTTACTGGTGCGGAACTAATAACTGCAACCTAAGCGTCATTTGACGTTTTTAAGTGTCAGTTTGTAGGGATCTAACTAGTTTCAAGTTTGATCACAGACTGATATCAGTTAGAGAATCACTGAAAACCAAGCATTATTGAACGGTTGTCTCGTCCTAGTTTGGGACTCTTCAAGCAGAATGCACATGTGACCCCGTTGGGGACTGAACCAAGGACCTTCAGGTTATGAGGAAGTCTCGTTGGACATTAAGCCACTGGAAAGGAATCCGAAGACTCATGAATTATACCCTCTATTAATTTTGTGTTTTTGTTAACTGTTTGTCTTGAAACTGCATTCTTCACTGCTGTTTGAAAAATATAGCTTGGTGTATCATGGAGAATTACCGAAATTCTACTTCAAAATAATGCAGACTTTTTAGTTTGGATATGGATATGATCAAAAATCCTGAACATTACTACTTGAAACCAGCCATTACGATGCACGGATATTTATTTTCATTGTCATCCGAAGAATGTTAATTTTACCCACTATTTTAAACTTGTTCTTTGTTACAATTGGTGGATGGTGGCTAGCAGTGGAATCCAGGATGCGCATTTCGTCCTATTTGGGACTCGTCAGCTGGATGTACCTGCATTTCTCAGTGAGTGATGATGTTCCCACCGAGGCTCGAACCCAGTACCCGTAGTTTCAAACGCCAAAGCGTTATCAACCTGAGACCGAGCACTTCGGTCCAATCAATCGACGGGAAAATCAAAAATTCAATTCAATAATTGTTCTTTGTTAGTTTGTCTCTTTACTGTTACTGTGAGGTGTGTCAACTTGATTTTGTCTTATCATAATTACTCTAGTTTCCATGTGAGACACAGAGCTTCAGCAGCACCTGTCAGTTTTATCTTGTTGTGTGCATTCAATATTAGCTGGCTCCACGTTTGCCCGTAGGCTTTCATTTCCTTCGAATACGATCGCCTCCATGTCACCATCGGACATACGCCTAACACATCGTTTCCTATTCGGGTTCCACTCGGGGACTTGTCTTGTGTACAATGTCACTCAGTGGTCTCCTCAAAGTAAATCCGATCCATCTTAGTTGTCTTCGGCATATCTGTTGTGTTATGGGTTCTTGGTTTCTCGTTGTTTATCCTTTCTGGCCGGTCACCTGATCTAGATTATCAAAGAAGTGAAGGCAGCTGCTGATAAGCATCTGAAGCCTGTTCGAAATGCTCTTCGTGACATATCAAGTCGCTGAACTATGCAGAAGAAGTGATTTGAAATTACTGTTAAAAATCTGGATCTTGTTCTTTATGCGTAGTGCAGTAGATTTCCAAACTGAAGTAACGCTATATGGTGTTACTTCAACCTTTTTTTTTAACTCTATGGGTATCATCTTTCTTGACCTAAGTTTAATCCGGACCATCACGAACCGGAGACTTATATTATTTCCTTGATCATTACACTGGGTTCATTTGTAATCTTTTCAGACTGATATCTTTGGTGTTTTGAAACAATCGTTCAATAATCTATACAGACTATTTATTTTATTTTAATGATTTCGTAAATATACATACATTTGTGTATGTATATATTTCTTTTCATTCATGCCTAAGGCATTTTTCTTGATCGATCCATCCGTCCACTTATCCATTTGTCGTCCATCTATTAACCAATTTGTTTGATCAGTATTTTATAATCATGTCTGTTTTCTAATTCAATTTATTTCAAATATACAAAATGTATATTTATGTAGCTCAGCTTAAACTGTTGTTCCGTTTTCTGCAATAAAAGGTACTTCTTTTCCCGTGTTATTTTTTGTTGATGTTTTATTTCACAGAAAATGTTCGTCTCTTTAATTCCTCCTCCTATTTCTCCTCTCTTTCTTTTTAACCTTTAAGTCCTATTGCATTTTACCTGGTGAATTTAGCACAGATAAAGGATAAACTAACACCCACTAGCTGAACTAAATTATGAGGAGGCGAAAAACCATATTGTGGTATATTGCCAACCAGTGTTACTGTTACAGTTGACGAGATTTAATGCTTCAATGAACTTTATCACTATAAATTTGTTTAAAATACTCTCAGCATGTTTAGGACAAAATGAAAATAAGATTTTTCTTTTTGAACGTTTTGCTGTGTAAGCCACAGATTCTTCAGCAGAATTATTCAGATTTTCTTAAATATAGTTTCTTCTTAAACACACTGGGATTACTGAATATACACATTGGATCATGGAAATTACTAAAAAAAAGACGGTTGAAGCGGAGAAAAGTTTCTTTTCTATGAAGTCATCAACTAGGCTAGTACTGGGGGGTATTCTGGGGGGGCAGAATAATTTCCGGTAATTCTTTTAGTAATGACCATCCTATGGCGTTTCTTATCCAAACTTCCTGTTTATTCATGTTATTTTTAAGCTTTTGTTAAAACTTATTTACGCTACCATATTTTCATATCCGAACTTCCTGTTTGTTTTGTCATTTTATTATTTCTACATATTTAATCCCTGATTGCATAAACAATTATTCGTCACATTAGTTATGATCCTACTAGATTTTTTATCCAAACATCCTGTCTATTTTTGTTATGTCTACATTTCTAAACCCCAGTTGCACAATGTCAATCTTCTTAGTTATTATGATGCTACTTTGTTTGAGTTTTATCCATCCCCCTGTTTATATTATGGCATTCTAATTCCTAATTGTAATTTTATTAATTTGACCCTTGACCGGAAATTGTTCTGGAACTTTTCCACTCATAAATACTCGAATGTGCAGCCTCGTTCATGACTTCGACGAAAAAAAATTTTCTTCACTGCAGCCGTCTTTTGTTTAATAATAACGCTAGGATTATTTTTAAATGAATTTATAATGACTCAATCTGAATCAGCGCTTAGGCTATTCCAGGAAATTCGTAATATTTCTGGTCTGGTTACTTATAATTTTATCAAGATTGATTATGTATTTTTAAGCTATGAGTATCATTCAGACTACTTTGATGATATTAATCAATTCAGTTCGCTTACCACCTCTTGTTTTACACTTTTTTAAAATAATTTCCACATATGAACTTACTGTACGCAGAAGACAATTACTTTTATTTCGCTCAACTAAAGCTAATGAATTCAATATTAAGGTGAAATAACGAAATGATAGCTCATCAGTATAGATATATCCAAATGTATTTGCGAACTTTTTTCTTTTTGTTCCTTCACGTTCCCAGTGGAACATAGGGCCTCAAGCTAGCGGCTTACAGTTTCTGTAGCACAGGTGATTATTTTTACAGGATGGGATTGCTAACCTCATGCCCAACCATCCCTCTTTACCAGTCGTATTACTGGCTTATTGAGGTAAAGGAGTGAGTCAACCGATGATTGAATCCCGGACCATGTGCATGGTCGGCGAGCGTCCTAGCTGCTGTACCATTGACGCACATATTTGCGAACTAGTTATCATTAATCGGTATGTTAATATTTCCCAAATACAATTTCGTCTCATGACCCACTAACATCAGTTAGAGGATCATTGAAAACAAGAGAGTGAATGGTAGCTGTCTAATTCTAGTTTCAGGCTCTTCAACAGTGCGCACCCAAGATATCCAACCCATGGTCTTCAAGTCACTAACTATGCACTATCCAACATTCAATGACTAATTCCTACTAGCTCGCTATTTATCACCTTAGCAACATCTTGGCAATGAATGGTTTCTGCTTCCACAACCGTCTTAGTGTACATAACAAGCTAGGAATCAGAATGTCTTCCTTTAAACTGGTTACAGATGACCGGTGCTGCATCGATGACTCAGAGGTTAGGAGGCTTGCCGACCATGCATATGGTCCAGGGTTCAATCCCTGGCCGACATACACTTGATATCAATGGTCAGCTTGCTAAATTTGAGCTACCGATATCACACGCTGAAAATTCCATACTTGTACCAAAATACTAGGTGGAATCAAGCTATGATAAAAAAAATCAGTCAGATTTACGCAACTGCCACTTCTGATCAATTCTGTTGACATTAAACACTGTAGAAATACATCGAACAGCATCAAATTGTTATCTTCCAATATTGTAATTCTGTCAGTCATAAGCGACATACCCTGTTAAAACATGCTAATAAAAGGGAGTAGCATGTAAGAGTGTTACATATTGTCATATCATTTACTAAGAGTCACTATGAAAGAACAATATCCTTTTTAATAAATTCTCTTAACATTCTTCCAGTTATAAAATATGGTGTTTATCCTCGAAATAATAGTTAGTTATGGTTTGACAGAATCAAGAGTATTAGTGCAACAAGCGCTGCGATACAACTGACCAAACCAGAACTTTGCATTCATAAAGAACACGTTGAGGAGTTGTTCCAGTTGTGAACAAACTTGGATTAAAACTTCCTCCCTTTCTTATCTCCCTTTTCGTATGGTTTACTACTTGATTCCTTTTCTCTTCATCCGCAACGATTTGTAATTTATACCTTTCACTGTAACAATCTTTTAGTACTGTTGAGTTTTTTATTCGTACTATTCGAACTTAATATTAGTGATATTATCTCGTTAAACAATATATGCCACTGTCTGTTTCGTTTGGTATATTGACTATTGCATGACAAACTATTCACTACAGTCTTATTGCCTCCTCTTTAATGCATACTATTTTATACTAACCACCCATCAGACACGTTTTAAAACCTTGAACTGACTCGTTAGTTGTCCTTTCCCACTGATTCATTTCTCTGAAGTGAGTCAAACTGAGCACAGCACTAATGAACTCAATCCAAATCGAGCGAAAAGACCGTCTGATTTTTAGACTAATTTGTTCTGAATGGTTAACAGGCAATACTGACTGACGTGAGTGGAGTGCAGCTAATTACCTCAGTGAATCAGTGGTATACACAGTCAAAATGTTTGTTTTGTCACCCATAACTTATCTGTTATTGCATCGTTTAAGTAGGTTAAAAATCCCCATTGAATCATATGAAAAGAGAAGATGTTCAGTGAAGAGACTCTTTTTGGCGAATCCACTCATACAGCTGTACAACCGCTGTCCCGTTTATGTAAGAAAACCTTCTTCGCAGGTGAACTACGATTAACCCTTTCCACGAAACCTTTGATTCGTATGAACGTGAAGGATAAGCTACCACTGCTATTTGGCCTCATCAATGTGTATCTACCAGTTCACCTTCTCTTGTGGAGCCAGGTATGTCGACCGTACCAAGCGTTCGCTATCCAAACGTATCACCTAACACTTATGAGCATGGTTTCACAAAGGAGAAAAAAGATGCACTTGTAGCTCTATCTCAGAACATCTGATAGATTCCGAATACCAAGCTGGACCCCGAACGAACTTCAAAGTCGTCTACAGGATAAGAAGCAATCTTCCTAAAAGTATACGAATCAAACCTCTTCAAGCCGTAGAAGCAATGGCAGTTCACTTGCTAAGTCCTGAACTCTGCATACAGAAGAGGTTCGTTCAATCACTACACTTGCAATGGACGTAATCTATCTTAATACTCGACATGTATATTCTATTTCTCTCCGTCTTCTTATTCGTATTATTTTATCTTTTCACTTGTAATATTTCATATTTTCAACTTTGCTTTTCTCTAACCCCACCCGATTTTATTTCTACACCTCATTACCACTGTTACTGACTTCATCAATGCTCAATCTCTAGTCATTTATGTTATGTCATCGAATTTATTTGCTCAATTTAGTCCTAATTTCAATGACTTTATTCTTAACCCCACCTCTACTTTGTCTCTAACTGTAATTACTTCTGTTGCTATCTTAACCTAAATTGAAACGTTTTAGTCAATTATATTACGTCATCTAACTTACTAACTCAATCTTACTTTAGTTGCTGTCTGATTAACCTTGTTTCTATATTAGATCATTCTTGTATTACCTAATTAATTATCTAAACTTGACACACCTCAGGTACACACACACACACTCACAAATAAGTGTATATAAATGCGATTTACAACTATGTGAATGAATACGCCGAAAAGCGTCTCTTTGCTGTACGTCTTCTCTTTTTTTATTCTGTTATTCTAGATGAAATGTATCCACCACATAAGTAGCTGTTATCGTTAGGATAAATAATATATTTTGTAACTATAAGAAGCTGAAGAGAATTTATTGAAAAGAACTTTCTTCATTCAGAAGAGATTTTGAAAGCAGTGAACAGTGCTTATTCGCATAATATTTAAACGAAAGAAAGAGAGAGATGACGACATTATTTTATCAGATGAAATGCATATTTTTCCATGCAGTAAACGTATTTACACTGATTTAGAATTAGGCATAACGAACGTCATGCATTCCATCTCAATTCCTAACAGGTTATTATCACTTTCTTTAAGGTTGCAGAAACGCTTTATTGACAAATGCTTATAAATATGAAACCGAAATCCGCGGTTTCCATCTGACTTGCATCAAATCACGTAAAAAGAAACTGAGTTACTTATGCGTGGAAATATAAGAGCACTTCTGATTATTGCAGTTGGCTTCATTTTCCTTTTAAAACAATAAAACTCAATGTACTGACAGAATCATAGAGAGAAATCGGCTAGGAAAATGGAAGCATTTTAGACATGCAGTATGTATTTTGTTTTTGTTTTTTTCAGAATAACTATCCATGTAGGGAAGTGTTATTACCATTGATTTTTATCATACAATAGAATTAATGAATCTTTTAATGAGTAATATTCAGGTGAAATCAACAAATATGAGGTACACTTCAACAGTTTTAATAAACACATTAAGCATATATATATATATATATATATATATATATATATATATATATATATAACATGATTCTAATCGGAATGCAATTAAAACCAAGTTTACATAATATAGGTGTTAACAGTTAATAATAACATGAATAAATTTCTATCTCCGCGAGCATTATCTAAAATAGTATTTGGATGATGTTTGTTTGCCTAACTGAGAGGTGATTATAGCAACATAACAACATTTTGCCTTTGGTAATCACCAATAGGATACAAAACAATGTTATCAAATTGATTCAAGTTGCAAATGAAGTGTGCACTGAAAAGTCTCGTAAAACTTCTTCAGTAAGAAAACTGATAAAGTATTCAAAATCTATAGAAAAATTAATCTTAAAACATGGAAGTGGGTGTTTATGTTGTGGTCATATTTTGCAGGATGGGTAGTTTAACTGTCAAGCTATCATTGTATTACTGAGCAACACCTTCAGAGCTTACATCCGTGTAAAGTGAGTATTCATAGAATCCTCAATGAATGATATAACTAAATATTGTGACAACCTCATTTTTGTTTCAAAACAAAAGTTTTTCGTCGATGCATGACCTGAAGATGCTGTCTGGAAGGGCAATTAAAGTTTCACTATTTTCCCTTCCATCTAAGATGACATAATCATATCTAAAAATTTGAGTCTTTTAATTAACTTTTATTATCTTTGATATATGCGCCGGTGGCATAGTGGTTAGGACGCTCGTCGACCATGCACATCGTCTGGGGTTCGATCCCCTGCCACAGACGCACTCCTTTACCACGCTAAGCCAGAAATAATGCTGGTAAAGAGGAAAGGTTGGGCATGCAGCTAGCAACCCCATCCTGTAAAATAAGCACTGCTACAGATACTTCAGGCCTTTAGCTTGTAGCCCTATGTTCCACTGGGGAACGTGAATGAAAAAAATCTTTGACACAAATATCCAAGAGTGGTTTCTAAAGATAAAAAGTTATGTAATGTTCAACGATACAATGAGAGTAAGTGTTTGAGATTTGATGAAGTGAGAACCAATATGGTTCGGTGTTCACTTGATAAGGATGAAGACTGTGTCAATAAAGCTTAGTAAAATGCACAGAAGGAGCATTTAAGAGTGATGTTAGTGAATCAGTTATTAAAACTAGAAGAGAATGGGTAGGAAAGAATAACAAAACTGTACAAAATTTTCCTGCATACAGGGTTGGGGATTATAGTGACGAATCGTTAATACATCCGTCATATGCAAATACCGGAACCTTACACCCCTCGCACCATTGGGTTTCACCTGAGAGGTAATTTTAGAAGAAGTCTCTCGTGAACTCAGACCACGCAGTTCCACCATATGAATCGTCCAGAATGAGTGAATTGTCAAAGCTGAAATTTACAAACATTATTCCATATATCTGACATCAAGTACTTTGGTTTACCGGAATATTCTCTCCTATATTTTTAACAAAAGGTTTTAGATTCATAAACAGACATAAATACTAAATCATAAATGGCCTGTCGACTGTCATGTTTCGTGTGTTTGCGTCAGAGTGCAAGTTGACATCAATTAGAGAACCACTGATATTCATGGAGTACTGGACAGTTGTTTTATTCTAGTTCGGGGTTCTTCAATAGTACTCATCCATAAAGTTACCAGAAGTCAAACCCGAAGCCTTCGATTTTCACTTAAACACTTATGGTTAGCATTTAGAATACATTCTGATATACTACAATCTAAACTATAAACTATGCGTCGGTGGCACAGTGGTTAGGACTCTCGCCGACCATCCACATGGTCCGGGGTTCGAGCCCACGCCGGCGCACACCTGACATCTATGGTCGGCCTGCAAAATTTGGGCTACCGATATCCATGCTGAAAATTCCATACTTGCACCAAAAATACAGTGTGGAATCAAGCTGTAAATCAAAAATGAAATAAATCAAATAAAAATAAAATAAAGATTTTTCTGAAAGTTTATCGATCTATTGTACACTAAATGACTATTCTAAAAACGACTGTCTAGAAGGTTTCAAATATTAATACAAATAAGAATGTTCGACTATTTTCTCATTGAAATATACACTCATAATTCTAGTACAGTGATGACAGTGATGAACTTATAAAGAATTCAGTCAATAAAATGTTCAATAACTGACAAAACTTCATAATTCAAAATATGAGTAGTAAATTAAATGACTTACACGTGTTGTATTTATGAGTAATAAGTGATGAGATTATAAGAAATATGAATTTAAATCACAGGAATACTCTGTCATGTAAAATTTTTATATTAAATACACTCCAAAAATGTGATACAGACAATGTTCAATTGAAACTTGAATGATATCATATAGAATCGATTATTACTGTATATTGATCTCTTATGAAGATTTTCCTACTTACGAATAGTGCAACAAAAACAATTATAACATGATGTAAATTGATTCATTTTGTGAAATCTCTTTAACTTAATTATTACTATTATTACGTATTCTTTATGTTCCGAATACAACACAAGGCTTCAGAAGCAAAACTCCATTGGATTCGACTCTGCAACCTCCCAAAAGCCTTCATTTCCCTCTTATATAATCTTCCTCACGTCACCTCTAGACGTACAGCGCGGTCGGCCCTGTGATGGGTTACTAAATGACATCACTCAGTAGTCTCCTTGGTATATGTCAATCAAATATGCACATTTGTTTCGCAAAAGGTTCTTGGCTTGATTCTCTGCTTGCCGGAGTTCCTTGCTGCCTATCCTTTCTGGTCGACTGTCTTCCCTTCAGTACTAAGTAAAGGTGAGTGTCGACGAACGTTGGCAGCAGTCAGGTGGAAATGCTTTCTGTGACACGCGCCAAGTTTCTTAGACATATTGGAGCACTGATTTCAAATTAGCATTGATAAATCATATCTTGTTCTCTGCACTGACTGCTATGTATCCCCACAATGATTTCGGAACAATAAAGGGTTGGTTTGCTTTCTTTATTTAATTCTGGATGATATATACATTTTGTTATGTACCACGCATAGTTGAAGCGATACTTCCTAAGCCAGGCAGTTGAAATAGGTGACTTCCTTTGCATTTCTCCTATGGATGGAGTTTAGCGTTTGCTGTTGATTGGCTGTCTTCGTCCTTTCTGTCTTATCTATGTCCACTATGAAGTCCTGTCTTGCCTGTCTCTTCTGCCAACCTGTTAGCATTTGCTTGGAAATCTTTGTGTTCTTGAAAAATGAGACGTATATCACCAGCGAAATTGAGATCTTTTAGTAGATTCAGCATATACTCATCTCCTTACTTTCTGCTATCTGTGGCGTGATCTGGTGTGCGACATTCAGATATGTCATTGCTGATAGTGTGCAGTCTGCTTTTTCTCCTATCTTCCCTTCAAAGGCATCACAGAGCTTTCCACTAACAAAATAACTGGTAAGAAGCATCGTCATGTAGCTGTTGAATGAGCGTTATAAATGTTTGCTTCCCCACAGCAACATCCAGCGCAAATCACCAACAACGGGAAGAATTTGAAAGAGGTTACTTCATTCACTTATCTAGCATTGAGCATTGTCTCAACTACAGGAAGTCGGAACAGATGAGGATGTCAAATCGAGTGAGAATCGAGAAGGCGAGAAACACACACATTCATCAACCTCAAACCAATCTAATCTGGAAATCTTCGTCACTCAGCCACATCAACAACAAAATTCAGTCGGATTTTCAATACAAACGTCAAATCAGTCAGTTCCTCTATACGGATCAGAAACTTGGCGGGTGGGTCACAAAGAATATTTCCAACAGCCTGTTACACACCTTCATCAACAACTAACTGTCTTCGCTGGATCTATACTGAAGATCAGATGGCCGGGCCGGGACGGAAAGAATCACCACCAACAAGAAACTATGGACACTAACAAACGAAACAAGAAGCAATCGCCAACCAACAAATATGCAGGAGAAAGTGGATTGAGATAGATTGGACACTCACTCGCTGAGGAGGCCGCTGGGTGACATCGCTCGCGCGTCAGGCCATTGTTCGAGAGGAACCAGGCCGAAAGGAAAGCAATGAGCGGGACGTCAGTGCAAGGGTGACATGGAGGAGATCGTGTGAGGAGGAGTTGAAAGAGTATGGACTAACATGGACGCAGGTGAAAAGTACATCAGAGGGCAGACAGAAGTGGCAAGTGGAGACGTGGAGTTGAAGCCCTATGTTGCACAAGGAACCCAAGGGAACAATAATAATAATACATCTCCAATCAGAATCAAACGTAACAGTCGAATCAATTCAAGTCAACCGAATTCTAGCTGGAAATTTACAGATGATAAATCTGCTCTTTGCAAGTAACATTGTTTCCAATTAAAATTCTACACGATTTCCTTCAAAATACCAAACTCCCTTGGATCACAGATTAGATAAGACCGAAGTATTATGGCTAGCAACCACTGTTTGTTTAAAGTCACTTGTCTCCAACTACTCAGAGCGAACCTTACCACATACCATCTTATCATGTTACTCTTTTTTTACAACCTCATTTATGTTATCAAACAGATCACATCGTGATCTAAGTAATTTTCCACTTTCAAAGGAAACGGTTTGGGAATTACCATCCTGAAATGTGTATTTTGTAGATGGCGAAATGAATTCAGCAAATTCACTCACAGACTACATGAAGAATAGTTGAATTAATTAATCATTTTACACCTACTAACCTCCTTGTTAAATTTATGAAAGCGACTCGTATGCTTTATCTTTTCTCATTTTGAGTTGAATATCATGCTAGTAATAAACCCACGAGTATAAGCTGAAGCTCTTTAGTGTAGGTGTGTAACAACAACCTTCTACCTTTGTGTTCCCAGTCTGTCTACTTCATGCAGTGACCAATTCAATGTTGAATTCTAGTTAGCAGCGATAAAAAAAAACAAAAGCTGGACATTTGATGAATAGGATTATCACCCACGCAAGTATTAATAATGTCTGAGGTGTACAGATGTCTGCTTCTGGGTAGTCGTTGGTTTGTAGTCTATATTAATCTTAGCACTCAACAGAGTCAGTTAAAAGCTTTTGCATTTACAATATGATCAGAGCAAAAGAAAAAAACACAAAAGGAACAAAAGACTTTTATGCTAATAAGGACAATAAAGGCGATTACTATGCGACAGTGATCAGTTGTTGGATAAATTTAGAAAATTTCAAATGTATTTTTCCCACTTTTTTCAATAATAAATTTCTTTTTTTTTTGGAAATTACTACAAATAAAAATGGGAGAATGGTAAGAATAGATTTCATGAGAAAATATGCATTCTTTAATTATCGATAGGTTAATTTTTAGAGTGTCACACTAAAAACAAACTAGTCGTGTGATTTTGGTATTCACTTGAAATAGAGGTTGTATCAGCGGTCAATATTGCAGGATACCTTTCACTTAAAATGAAAAATTTGGGTTTTCAAGTTGTATACAGGGACTTTATTGCGATATCTCAGGTATATATGAATAAAATCTCTATTTCTCTCAGTGGGGAATACCTGGCTGACTTCACATATCAGATTTGACTGACAACAGCTGAACTATTGTCTCTGTCAGATAGTTGATAATCAGTTTCATTTGAATTCGAAGTAGACAGTAATGTTGTCAGTCCAATCAAGCTTAAATCTAAAGTAACCTTAGTTCAATTAGTTGACCTCACTAGTGATGTACTTGTTGTGACTCATTTAAGAGAAGTGATAAATATATTTTGCCAGATGAACACCGGTTTTTCTCACAATCTTATAGTGCTTCTCCATAGAGTGTACTGACATTCTAAAATTCTATGGTAGCTTAAGTGTAACACAAGTCTGGTATAGTTTTTTCCTTTGTGTACAGCAGTTCACTTTATTATGTCAGTAACTTAGAAGCATAGCGTTAGTGACACAGCGGTAGAATGCCCGCCAACCACGCATTTGGTTCATGGTTCGATCCCCGGCCACAGACGCACTCTCTCACCTCGCTAAGCCAGGAATAAGTCTGGTAAAGATGGAAGGTCTGGTATAAAGCTAGCAATCCCATCCCGTAAAAATAAAATAAGCACCCCTGCTACCTAACTTCAAGCCTATAGCCTGAAGCCCTATGTTCCACTGGGAATGTAAAGTAATAAAAAACTAGGAGGCATGGTTTGTGAGATACCGTGTGAAAGCTTTGTTCATTATTCAAAAACAACACAAATAACCTATGGTTTGCTAGCTTGTCCTGAGGCTAAAAAGTGGGGCTGTTTATGTGTAGAACTACTAGTTAGTTAGGGGTTAGTGATAAAATCCCCCCCCCCCACTCCATCTCCACAGAAACTTCAGAAAGCAGAATAAAATAAACTTATTAATCGCTAAGATCAATTGATTTTCATTCCTTGCGAAAATAAGGTTTCAAACCCTTAAGTTTCAATAGCAGTGGTGCTAATTTCACCGTGTAGCTTTGCTAACCTCACGTCTAAGACTCCGTTTTTCCGTTCTCACTATCGGATAGAAAAATACACGAAGTATTGGAGCGCCTCGGTAAGACTCCTCAGTTTTTGAAGAATAAAGATACTATTGAGTGAATGCCTTCAAGAAGCCAACCGGTTGATAGCTTTTCCTTCGAAAAAGATAGAATTAATAATCTAGAAACATATAAATATGCTTAATGTTTACTATTTTTCACTTCTCATCAAGTGTACTAGATTTTTTTCTTCATATGCATGAATGATTTAATTTATTTGATGAAAGAAAGCGTACACTTCAATGCAGCTAAACATTCTCTTTCATAGAGCGAAAAATATTCAAAAACGTACAACAACTAAATTATTAAGTGAAATACTGTTTGATTACTTACTTACTATCATAGAAAAAAAAACAGAGAGAATCTCAATTCATTACTTAAATGTGATAAAAATCATTCAGTGTTTTTAATGGAAAATATCTCTCTGCATCATAACATCAATTTGTCTGTCTGTTAAAGAAGGTTGGTGAGCCAATTTTTTTGTCTTTGTTTTTAGCATTTGTCCATAAAAATTTTACAATCAACTAAACAGGAATTGATTTTTTTTCCCTGTAGTCTTATTCCATAGGAAGAATAGCGAAGGTGTAAATTATTTAACGCATAAGACCATATACTACTGAGTAGTTGAAATGAGTAGTTGCATCACTCACATCGATCAGTAGTATTTAGTTTTACTCACTGATGCTTGCTTTCTTGATTACCATTCTTGTGATATCAAGCTGATTGCACATTTTTATCTAAATAATTTTGATTTTCAGAGGAAACTGGCGAAATAATCACCTCGAACAGTGCTAATTGCGAATAATTTGTGAATTGTGAATTCGATTTATGATATTGCCAGTTCGCACAGGCAGCTATCTCAACTTCGGGTCATTTTAATTGATTCAGCTGTCTTGGTTGAATCTAAATTGCTGATGAGCTGGATCCCAAATAGGAAGAATGGCCTTCCACTATTTAGATTCCTTCAGTCTGGCTAGCACGCATTACTGTTTCATGTGACTGACTAATCATCTTTAAATATTAATTGAATGACCGATTTGGACACATTTATTTCTTGACTATTCTTTATTTTCCACAAAAATTTGCATTACGTAATCCATTTGCTTAATGTTAGCAATTTTTCCTATCCTTTAATTGTTGTATTAATCTTCTCGGTTAGTTATCATCCTTTTAACATGTCAATACTGACTAATTATTGTCAATAAACTTGCCACCGCTAGACTGGTAAACCAGTTTGTACTGTATTAAAAGTGTTATATACTACATGTATATATATATATATATATCAGGCGAAGATTTGATTGAAAATTAAATATTTCTCTGCTTAAACCTTTTGCCTTCTAAAGGTATTGAATTAAAACGGATACTATTGGTATTAGATGGTTGAAGGCAATCCACAAGACCAAGGTTTTGTGCTAATTACCACTCACCAGTCAGAAAGATGCATCTGCAACCTTGAAGGAACTCATATCCTTTCTTAGCTTCAAACCCGCATCACCCAGTGAGTACTGCGGTCAGAGACGTTACCAGTGAGCTATTCGGGCTCGCGACTGACCTCTACGACTGTATTGGATACTTTTGATTGAACACCACACTAGTAACATCTCATACTGCAGCACTGGGTGAGGCGGGTTCGAATCTCTGAAGGGATATGAGTCCCTTTGAAGTGGTAGATACTCCTTGGGGACTGGTGAGTGCCAACTAACACGAGACCTGGTTCAAGGCTTCCTACCGATTGTCTCTAGCCATCTAATATGAACAGTGCACCATGATGGCGAGCTATCTAAAAGGATGACTACATTGCAAATTTGACTGACAGAATTCAATCTGCACCAAAGGACTAGAAACATTACACTAATTAGTGACTAGTCTCCAATCAAAAAAACAAATAAATAAACGTATATTTTTATCGTCCTACTATATCTGTAGTATCACTGAATTCCCACCATCCTTTTAACTGATAAACTGATTTTCTTTGTACTTCTGTTCGTTTATATGTAATTGTCCCTGTCACTCATAACACCACTACACAACGGGTCTTCAAATGGAAACGAGATTGGAAGAGTTCGATTGTGACACCGAGAAGACTGCGAAGAGAAAATGAAAAGTTTTGAACAAACGTGAAGCCAGCTGAAACTGATGACAAAACACTGAGTGCTGCTGAAGCCTAATGTTTTAGTCAGGATGCATAGAACGAGTAACTGTAACCAAAAGTATTTGTAAGTACTCTCAAGACGTTTGGCTATCCTAACCCTCTGAGCGGACTTCATTTAGTCGCACCTGGTGCTCCTCAGGAATGGAATTCCATTGTAACCGCATTGAGTTGGTTAAGAGAAGGAGTGGTACATGCGAAACAGGCAATTACTGTTATCACTTATTCATATCCATTTAATCCAATTTTTAAAAATATTGTGTGCGTCGGTGGCACAGTGGTTAGGACTCTCGCCGACCATTCACATGGTCCGAGGTTCGATTCCCTACCGACGCACACCTGATATCTATGGTCGGCCTGCAAAATTTGGGCTACCGTTATCACACGCTGAAAATTCCGTACTTGTACCAAAAATACAGTGTGGAATGAAGCTGTAATCAAAAGCAAAAAATCAAAATCAGTCACTTATGAACTTGATGATGACATAGAAAAGTCTTTATATGCATTACACTGATTCGAACTGCCTGATTCTAATCACTTACTAAAAGGGAATTATCTTGCTCGGTAAATATCACAGAGACCTAAAACGCCTATTATACTTGATCCAATAACTTCCATTATAATATCTCCTCTTCAATCAAAATTAGTAGTACCGAACAAATACTATCAATAATCAAGTGTTGGTTTTTAGAGATTCGACTGGCCACAGCTTTGATCACTAATTGACGTAGTTAAAGAATTCATTCACTTATCTAGCATTGAGCATTGTCTCAACTACAGGAAGTCGGAACAGATGATGATGTCAAATCGAGCGAGAAACACACACATTCATCAACCTCAAACCAATCTAATCTGGAAATCTTCGTCACTCAGCCACATCAACAACAAAATTCAGTCGGATTTTCAATACAAACGTCAAATCAGTCAGTTCCTCTATACGGATCAGAAACTTGGCGGTGGGTCACAAAGAATATTTCCAACAGCCTGTTACACACCTTCATTAACAACTAACTGTCTTCGCTGGATCTATACTGAAGATCAGATGGCCGGGCCGGGCCGGAAAGAATCACCACCAACAAGAAACTATGGACACTAACAAACGAAACAAGAAGCAATCGCCAATCAACAAATATGCAGGAGAAAGTGGATTGAGGTAGATTGGACACTCACTCGCTGAGGAGGCCGCTGGGTGACATCGCGCGCGCGTCAGGCCATTGTTCGAGAGGAACCAGGCCGAAAGGAAAGCAGCGAGTGGGACGTCAGTGCAAGGGTGACATGGAGGAGATCGTGTGAGGAGGAGTTGAAAGAGTATGGACTAACATGGACGCAGGTGAAAAGTACATCAGAGGAAGACAGAAGTGGCAAGTGGAGACGTGGAGTTGAAGCCCTATGTTGCACAAGGAACCCAAGGGAACAATAATAAGGAATCCTTGGAAAAACTGGAAGTACTGGACAGTTGTCTCTCCCAGTAAATACCATAGTTTCATGTTGAAATACATCCGTTTTTAACATCAACACTAATATAAATCAACAGATCAGCTGGCATATTGGTATACTTGATACAAATGTTTTAACCGCTAAAACAATCTGGTGAACTCTAAAATATTTATTTGCATGACTTTAAACCATGGGAGAAGATGGCCTGCAGTTTTCTTTAGTATATGAAGATGATTAAAGCAAAAAGGAGGAAAATAAGATACTCAAAGAAGTAGGCTTGGCCCCAAGTGAATAGAAACGTTGTCTAAGCCATATCTTCAGTTAATTGTAAATACTGCTTTATTTTTAGAAGTTATAACAAGCTATCTTCATTTTCGTTTCTTTTGTTAAAGTGGCATTTCAACTGAAAGCAGTTTTTTGTTCTTCAGATTGCATTCCTTCCTTCCTTCGTACTACTACTACTACCACCCTTTTGAAAGGAAAGGCTTTTCTTTCTTTTGTTCACAGATAGGTTTTTATGAATCAAAAACAAAAGAAAAAGGGAAATCTCTAAAGTGAGGGAAGAAAACAAAACGAATGTGTCGTAGATAGATATTCGTTTCAGTTGAGAGTTATTTTGAAATCTTGACATGTCTCTTCTCAAGAATACCAAATATATAGACAGAGAACTGATGTTCAACAGCTGATAATTACGTCTGTTTTTTAACAAAAATTTATTTCAGGATTTCATCATGAGCTGACATTTGTCCCAAACTAGGACGAAACAGCTGTCCAGTACTCCCAGGTTTTCCAATGTTCTCTAACAAATGTCAGCTCATGATGAAATCCTGAAACCAATCAAATCCCTACAAACCAACACTTGAAAAATTTATTTCTATACTTTCCTTTTACCAGCATAATAATGAATGAAAGTACAAGAGAATAAACAAAATATTATTACTCCTATCATTAATGAGAAATTCAAATACAACAAGGTTGATAATAATAATAATAAAAAGGGAAGATGAGATAGGGAACAATATGAACAGAATAAAAAAAATAATGCGAAAAGAAGGAACAATACAAAGTGTAATTAACTTCCTCATGTCTCCTTAGATTTTTTTCAAACCTCTTAGTAGAATGATCAATGAATTTGAAAAAATATCCTAAACTGAGTGTGTCGAAGTGTTTGGGCCTGCGTAACTGTTATGTTGACAATGACAAGTAAAAATCAATGTTACTGAGATATAAATACCTGTTAAAATTTGGGGCATGCAGCAACTTACTGATATAATGATGTATGCTACTGACGCGATTTATAAGTAGTACATAGATATAAACATAAATATGGATGTCATCTGTAAAAATGTCAAATAGTGGAGAGATCGATTCAATGGAGAAGAGAAGAAACTAGTGATCCTTGTGAAACAACGAAGAAAACATGAAGAAGATAAAAAGAATCACATTACGGAAGACATGTTCCATTTTCGATTGTAACAGATGATAGGTGTATTTTGCCTGTATCTGCACTCCAAGCTACTACTCCAGGATCTCCCTCGTTCTGCCGTTACATTTGGTGTCACTACCTTAGGGTAAATGAAAATCCCATGGTCTGCAGCTTTCAAAGAAGGAAATATACGTGGCTTTGTGAGGGACTGAGATACTGTAGTTGAGTCAGTGAATGTCCAGGATCTCACGGTGAAGAAAGTTGTCCTGGGGACGCGGCTGAAAGGCCAAGCAAAGGTGAAGTATAACAGTGTGGAGTGGCAAAGAGGCCTGGCAGTTATTGGTGGAACGATTGTTGACACGGTTCTGCATCCCACTGAACAGATAGTATGCAGTGCGGTGGTTCGCTACCACGAAGCTAGGACCAGATGAAGGCCCTTTGGTATAGGTATTGAAGCTGAAAAATCTGATTCATCGCGCGCATGCCATAATTGGTGAGCAGCCTGAGACTTTGTTGTTGGCTTCCTAGCTCCTGGAGATTGTTCTAGAACAAAATTCTCAGCAACTTCATACAACTGGTGAACGCTGCACAACTTATGAATACTGGTGAACCCACGAAGGTAACCAAACACCTTCTAAGCACAAATGTAGCCTCCAAATAGCCAAGAAAATGAACCAGTGAGAACAAAAAATTGAAGATTCACAGTGGGACGTGGCATTGTTACCAGATTATCTTGTTATCTGTCGTTGCAATACGTAGTAGACCGCTAGGCTAACACTTAACAGGTGTCTTCTCTTCTCTCAACACCCTTTGGCAGCGTTTAGTCGGTGTCTTGTGGAATAGCAACACTCAGGGTTATAATACCTCAAAATAAGTAAGCTACCTTCTGATGAGCGATTTGGAATTTACCAAATTATGAAAATTCATGATATAACGCCATCATCATACAGTGTTACTGGTAAACTTTTGTTTTTTAAAGACTACTGAGTAGATAGTGACAAACAAGAAGTTGAGAGGAAATTTATCCAAAACAGTTGGTAATGACAACTGGGTTATTGCTTAGTCATTAGGTTTTGGTTGATTCGAATGACTTTAAGGTGAGTTTAGACACGAATCTAAATGAGCTAATTAGTAGAAGGCTGAAATCATATTCTTCCATATTTAAGATTACTGACCGGGTTATAACTTATGTATTTTGGAGATTTTGATTCCCCGGTTGAATGCGCTTCATCAGTACTTATTGCTAAGAAAGACCAGAAGTAAGATGAAACAACTATTCATTCTCTGATAATGCCTAACTTGAAATTAGTTGGATTCTCACACAACTGACAAATAAAGAAAGATACTTTATTCAAGTATTGGTTTGTAGGGATTTGGTTGATTGGTTACAGGATTTCATCATTAGCTGACATTGGTTAGAGAACCATTAGAAAACCTGGGAGTACTGGACAGCCAGCTGCTTTGTCCTAGTTTGGGACTCTTCACAGTACGCACCCAACTCACTGGGGTTCAAACCCATAACTTCCTGGTTACAAGGCGAGCTTGTAGACCATTAAGCCACTGGGACCCAATTCAATGGCCGGCCCATGAATTCTAACTTCTGCCAATTCACGATATAGCGCAACTGCTAGCCAATGTCTTCGGTGACTATTTGTCCTCACATCCGACATGCTGCACCTTACTGGTCACGACTTCCCACTGGAACCCCAGGTAACTGCCTACCTGAATTGGGCCAGTATTTAATACAACCAGTACTTGAGTATCAATGAGTTGCCCACTATTGTCGCCATATGTGTTAATTACAGCAGTAACAAGTTATTCCTGGTAGTAGAGATCCAATACCAAGTAAAATAAGTTTTAAACACGAGTGAAATCGGACTAATTAGATGACAAGATTTTGATTTCATAATAATAAGGCCCCTTGGACTCCGAATGGAACAGTAGGCTTCAACAAAACATTACAAGTACATTTTGTCCTCTGCCATCTTTTTTAGCTGCCTCTGAGACTACCTACAAACTTCCATTCCCTTCGCTTGACAAGGTCTCCCCCATCGGAAGCCTAACTCATTATTCTCCATTTAGATTCCACTCAGCCGCTTGCCTGAATGTGGTGTTACTTGAATGTCACACCAGAGTTTGTCCGGTCTACCTCCGTTTCCTTCTGTATATTTGTCGGGTAGTAGGCTGCTGGCTGGTTTACTGCCAAACTTCTTCGTTATTTATCCTTTCTGGCCAGCCATCCTATCCCCACTTTCGAGGCAGTAAAGGCAGCTGTTGATAAAAGTCTATAGCCTGTTGGAAATGCTATAGATGGTACGCGCTCGCCGAATCTCTGGACAGTCTATCCGATTCCAGATTTAACATCACAATACGCCTCACAACCTGTTGTTGAAATAGTGCTGTTTAAGTCAGATAGGTGAAACAGACGACTTTCTTAACATTTCTCTCTTTGGTAATCAACACCGCTTTCTATTGTTGGTTGGCTATCTTCATCACCCCTGTTTATTCTATGTTCACCTGAAATTATGCCTTTTATGCCAGCTCTGCCAACTTGTCGGTTTACGCTTGTTAGTCTTCAAGTTTTTGAGACAACAGACATAACTTATTCACGTAATTCAAATGTTCGATAAACATTTTGTCGGTTCAGCGTGTGTCCGTTTTCTCACTTCCCATTGTCTGCTGCATGAATGTAGCTCAAAACTTTTTTCATAAAAGTATCGTAAACATACGCCTAAATTTCTCCATCTGAGCAAGGATTAGCAGCTCAGTCTTATATTCCAATAGGTAGTGTCTAAAGAATTAACATACAGATCACTTTTCAGAATTGTACCTGAAAAAATAATTCACTTGAAGATCTTTTATTCACTATGTGCCTGAATTTTATTCAGGATTTCTGAGTTCGATTACCTACCAAAGCACTTTTAATCCTCACCTGGCTTACTAGCCTCAAAAAGAATGAAGGTTGGATATGTGGCTAGCAATGACACCTCATAAAAACACCACTGCTACTAAAACTTCTAAAGAATGAAAAACGAAATGCATTTGAATACTACTGTCTTATTCCAAGTGATTTGCAAGCCTTCCTTTGATTATTCTCCCCACTAGTTAGTAAACTTGTTCTTCTCTGTGTATATACATCTGCACACCGCATTTGTAAACGAATTTCACGAAAAAGTATTCAACTTAAACTTTTTCTTTTCAGTTTTATAAATTTTGATTTAACAAAAAAAAAGCCTAAAATTGTTAGCAAGCTGATAAATCACAGGAAACCATACTAAATGCTTACGCAAATACAAATGTATTCACATTCGAAATGGATTATTCAAAATCACGGATTCTCTTTGCATAACCGAAAAAGTCTGATTGCTTAGTGTTCATATTAACTTTTTGATTATTGTGAAATACTCTTTATAGGGTACTGCTTCAGACAAAACAATCATATATATATATATGTATGATTATATTAGATTGTTGGAGGCAATCGGCAGGAAGCCCAGACTGCCCTAGGTTTCGCGCTAGTTACCACTCACCAATCAGCAAGGCGTATCTACAACCTTGAAGGAACTCATGTCCCTGCTGAGATTCGAACCCGCGTCACCCAGTGAGTACCGCGGTCAGAGATGTTACCACTGAGCTATTCGAAACCTAGGTCGAGCAAGGCTTCCCCTGCCGATTTCCTCCAACCGTCTAATATCATCAGATCAATGGGCAGCGTGATGGTGAGCTACCTAGAATGTTGGCTACATTGCAAAGCTGACTGATAGAATTCAGTCTTCATCAAAGAAAGGACTAGACACATCACACTAGTTACCAGTGTCCAATCAATATATATGATTACACAGCTTGATAATAAATGTATCGGAAAGAGTCACCATGCTGAATATTCAGTTCTTGATAATGCTGAGTGATTGTTTCATTGGGAGAATTTTTACCAACCACACACATGGTCTAGGGTTCAATTCCCAGCCAAAGCACTCCTAAACTTCGCTTATCCACTTATAAGCCTGTTAAAGAGGAAAGGTTGACCGCGGGGTTATCAACCTCACCGAGTAAAACCAATACCACCACAGCTACTGAAAATTCAAAGCTCAAACCTGAAGCCCTATATTCCATTCAGAACACCAAAGGAAACGAAAAAATATTACAATGGGAATTATTAATTTACATGGGAAGATAAATAGTCGTAGTAAGATGTCACACAACTTGATGGCTTTAAACTTACGTGACTCTTGTATAAACATGATAATTTGAATAAAAACTGTGAAATGACCTTATATCTATTTACGTGTGTATAAAGTTAGGTGATCATTCATTGTAGAAATAGGAAGACCGGAAAATTTACGGTCAAGTATGCCCATTGCTTATTATTGATAAGAAAATTAACAATATTAAAACAATCAATTATAAAGAATTTCTTTTTCAAAAATTAAGGGAATTACAAGGCATATGGTTCGCTTATCAAAAAGAAAAAACTATTAATAATTATTAATATATATACAAATATATATATATATATATATTTGTTGACTCTGAAATTAACGACCAGAAACCAGATGGTTTTGTGTACTGAATAAAGGTCATTCAAAAATTGTGAAAATCGAGAGAAAATACACAATTTACTTTTATTCATACATAAATAACCTACTAAACTTTTAGTTATTTACATAAATATTTAATGGAAAAAATAGGCTATTTTAGCCTGTTAAGTAGTAATTATTCAACGATGAGTCGGGTAACTTCATTGTGATGTAAAGACCTGCACGCATGTGAACTGCATGCAGGTTGGATATATTAGTAAATACGTAATTGGTGAAGTCGTGTTCTCTGAGATGGATAACATTATTGCAAAGCCTTCATTGCCTTTCTATACAGTAATCTCAATGCTAACTTCAGTCTGAGGATATCAAGCTTAACTGCTTGTCTCCGGAGATTTTCTTACTCGCTTGTTCACGTGTTCATTTGCTCAAATTATTATAAGTGTATTTGTATAGACGATGAACAGATTTAATTCCTTTTTCTGTGTATAAGCGGTTATGATGCTTTGGAGATTCAATGCTAAAGTGCAAGGCCAAAAATGCTTAGGTATAGGCACAATCAAAGTGTGATTGATAGTATTTGGTTACTTTATTACTGGCGTAAAATAAAACCTTCGTAAGTTTCAGTGCGTCGGTGGCACAGCAGTGGAGTGCTTGCCAACCACGGAGGTGGTTCGGGGTTCGATACACGGCCACAGACGCACTCCTTTACATCGTTAAGCCAGTAATAAGACTGGTAAAGATGGAAGGTTGGGCATGAGGCTAGTAACACCATGCTGCAAAAATAATTACCGGTGCTACAGAAACTCCAAGCCTTTAGCTTGAAGCCGTATGCTCCACCGGGAACGTAAAGGAATAAAAAAAAGTTTCATCAACATGGTATTCAAAAATACAGCTATGAATGAACTTTTTTGTCCTCTGTCTACTCGAGCAGTATGATGTTAAGAAATTCAATAATTTTACACTCGATTTAATCGGCTCCATATAAACAGTCAAACTGGTAGACTTACACGCGGGAGGCGAAAAACATTACCCCGACCCCCGACTGGGCCAATTTTACTTTCAAGAAATAAGAATACACCATCCAATTTCGTCTCGCCTGTGTGTGTGACTACAACTTTGACTGCTCCTGTGGAGGTATTCGCAAATGCATGTTCGTTGTCGGATTTATGAGCGTCAACTGCTATGATTAAGCAACGGATAGACTAAGTTGATTCATGGGTCAATTTTAGCCCACCACGTAGAACTTTCTTAAGCCAAAAATAAATGTGGTGAACAACAGTTGCTTTTAAATTGTAATACACTAAAACTAATATACCAGTTAATACACCTCAACAAATTATTTATTGTGTAAAAAAGGGATTTTTAGGAAAAATATAAACGCATTTCTCTGAAATGTCGTTTTAAAGATTTAAAAAAGTAGGCAGGTATGAACAGAAAATGTATGCTGCATAAAATGTTTCTCAGATTACTTGTCCAGTTGTTTTAATTTAAAATAAATATAAACTTTTTCAAGTACATTTTTTGATTAGATTAAGCATGCAGCTGAGAAATATATGATCCTTTTCTTTAATAACTGAAGAATGCATACTAATGGAATATTACTGAAAATCACTAATGGCAATTACTTCCTAGTGATTACGTAATTTATTATTTTTCTTGATATGTAAATTCATGTTTAATCCACATCAATAACAGTTATGGGTAATTCTATATAGTGGGTTATATAATATAATATATATATATATATATAGTTTTTCAAGTACTGGTTGCTTGTAGGGAATTTTGTTTGATCGGTTAGAGGATTTCATCATGAGCTGATATCGGTCGGTTAGAGAACCATTCGGAAACCCACGGGGGTTAGTTGACAGCTGTTTCGTCCTAGTTTGGGACTCTTCATCAGTACGCACCCACCACCTGGGCTCGAACCAAGGACTTGCTGGTTACAAGGCGAGCTAGCTCGTAGACCATTAAGCCACTGGGACCCACACTAATGGCCGGCCCATGAATTCTAGCTTCTGCCAATTCATCACATAGCGCGACCATTTCGCAATGTCTTCTTCGATGACTTACTGCCTCACTTTCAACCTGCTGTACCCTACTGGTCACGACTCCCCACTCCAGGTAAATGCCTGAATAAGTCCAATCGCTAGTGAGCATCAAATTTATATTTAGTTATTTCTATGGTTATATGTATATATATATATATATATGCATAGTTATTTCCATGTTATTTAAAGATGTAAGCATTCCAAACCACTTCAACAAACCCCATTCATTTTTTCAAAAGTTTGTATAATTTATTTTTCTTTTCTTTTTCTTGGTAATTTTCTAATACTACTAAGCATTCTTCACTAAGGACTCTAAAATAATAATTGTTTTGAAAATCGCTCCTGAATGATCTAATTACAATATGATATTTATTTGCATGCTTCAGTTAACTTTCTGATTATTATCCTCTCTTCTTCATGGCTGTATAACATTGTTCTAATGTTTATTTATCATCCACTGACTTGATTCTTATTATTTGTCTTTGTTTTTGTGTAATCCTTAATTTAAACGCTTCTCTTTGCAATTATGTAATGGTATTGATAATGCATTTTTCTACGGTTGCAGTTTTGTTTGAATAACGTCAAGGTTGTCCGTAGAGATTTGGACTTTAGACGGTCTGAGGGAAGCGTCTGGTGAGTGATTCGAGCTGAGAGAGTTCTGACCACACCTTGTTCAGAATATCTCTCTTCATTTTGGGTACTTGTCTTTTATTTGAGAAAGTACTGGATCGGTATCGCTGCCTAACCGTGTTGTTGAGTTACACAGAATTTATTGCAAATAACTGCCTTTTTACTGTTGTCTGGAAACTTTATCACTGCGTGCCACTCAAGGTAGCCTTAATAGGGTATACAGTGGGACGCATTAAGATCACAACGCGTTGGTTTCGGTCTTTAAAACAATTATGAACAACTCCTGACAATCGCGTTTAAACCAACTAAAAAGTCCACCTAGAATTCTGGTAAGACCACTGTAAAGAAAACATCTGAATTGTTGACATAAAATTAACACACTTTCGATGCTACTACAGATACGGCTTACTTTAAAGTACCGCTAAAAGTTAAATAGCTTTTGTAAATTATAAATCATACATATCCTGTGATGCATAAATTGAAAACCATATAAACCCTATCCTTTCGGTGAAATGAAAAACAGCAAGCAAACGAAATCATTACTCATTTATAATATTTTTTATCTTAGTTATTCCAGTTACTATAATTATATGTAACTTTTTTTCTCTTGGTGTTGAAAGTATTAGAAAAAGATAAGTATTATTCCTGTTTCTAGTAGATCCATATCTCTTTGGCTGAAATTTTTGATGCTACTTTTAAACATTTAAGTAGCTTAAAAATTAATTTCTCAAAACATGGTTTCATTTGCTCAACTAGAGGGAAGTACTGAAGTGTCGAATTGAGCCTAGAAAGGAAAACAAAATATGTGGTTAGTTTTTTAAGTATATTACCGGAACTATATTTGAGCTTGAGCAGCACGTCAACCATACTTACAGCACACATTGAAATCACGTGAATAAGCATCCTTTTCCACACACAATAAAAAGTTTTCTGTTCTACAAGCACTCAGGATCAGTGACTTTTCCCAGCTTTTACTTGCTTGGAATCAGGGTTTCTTGTAGGAATTTGGAATTATTGCAGTGAATATTTCATCACAAAGCGACGGCAGTCTGTATTGGAAATTGGGACTTCAGGTACGAAGCCAATTTCATCGACCATTGGGCTATTTATGCTGGAATTCAATGAGCTGTGAATTCTAATTTCTGCCAATTCCTGACATATCCCTACTGCCAACTACTGCCTAGTTTGGCCACTAATGGGATAGTGGGCGAAAATTGCTGAAGAGACTCAGACTAAGATGAAACAACTGGCCAGTGCTCTCTGTTTTTCACTTATCTCTAAATGAATTTGGTTCGCGACGAAATCGTTGATGAACTTTAGTTATTACTTGTCGTTCTGAATTCAATTTATAAATCATCTCTGGTATTTTTTGATAGCTTAATGTGTGAAAGAGATAGATGACCACTTATAACGTGGAACTGTATCCCAATGGGAACTTGGATTTGAGTGTAGTGGAGAAAGTAAAAACCTGGCACATAAATTATTCAGCCACTGCAAGATTCTTCACAGACAATATGCAATATATATTTTTATCAGACTGCCTATTATCAAATATTGCACCCGTCAGCGACATAAACAAATACTCTATTTAAGGAAATGCAAATAAATTCAGGTAACCTACCGAATTAGTGAAAGAATAAATAATAAAAATAGTTTGGATGCGACATTTTGTAGCATCTTGTCTAAGCGGGATTTTTAATCACTCCTAAAGCTTTATGGAACCCAAAACTTGTGCATACATCTTCCTTAAATAATCCATAGCTGTTACTGAAATTAACGACTTCAATTTATAAGTCACAACACATCAAGTCTCAAAGACATGCTGGACTGCTGTGAGCAAGTTAAGATAGCCGTTTTTTCATGTAGAACATAATTCTGTAAAAGAGTTTGAACACGCAGTAGCACTCTGGTGTTGAAGAGAATGGAGGGAAAATACCTACTAACCACCTTCAAAAAGAATGGATATCCTCACAATTTCATCAAAAAGTATTTAATTTCGAGTCACAATACCAACTAGAAACCATAATCAAAGACTAGAACAAAATTCATCCTAGCAAATATTAAAAATATCTCTGAAATAACAGCTAGAATATTAAGACCATTTGAAATAGAAATAGCGTACATGCCAACCAGTATTATCACTTCATTCAATATGGTGGAAATCAAGAGATCCGACACATTTACAAAATAAACTGTATGAACTTTATCAGACATTACATCGGTCAAAATGGGCGTCCCCTACGAATCAGAATCCAAGATCACAAATTAGCTGTAAAAAAGGGCATGATATATATTCTTTCATATCAATGCATGTATATAACTATGGACACCAATTTGATCAGGATAATGTCGAAATTTTAAATAGAAGAAACACCAAAAGTGCCCGACAGTTCCTAGAAGCCCGGTGCTCAAGTAAATCAGCGATTAGTAAACATATTACTGTAGAAGAAATTTACCAACTAATTAAATCACTTGACAAAAAAGTCCAATTGCAAGTCAATAAAAAATTGTCAGCACAGATGTAAATCGACTACCAGTCACGAAGACCGTTGCTAGAAGACAGTTCTGTCATTCATGGGGAATTTAAATCAGTTCATTTTATGCTAAAACTTGCCCTGAAGATGTTGTCTAGAAGGACGACTAAGACTTCGCAATTAATTCAACCAGCTCAGAGAACACAACTAATTCCAAATTCCGTAACCTATCGTAAACTAAATGATATCCATATAAGGGACGATATAGCTAGCCAGTATCAATATACCATAGTTAGACAACAAAATAAAATATTCAGATGTTTTCATGAAAAATTTCGTATTCCAAGAAGCGCGAATTACTACAGGAATTTGAGTTAATCATGAGAAATTTTTTTAAAGATATTTAAACACTCTATCAAACGTCTTGCTGAATTTACCTTGGCTATCATATCCTTACCTTAAGCTGTTCACCACGATGTTTGTAGAATTTAATCTCTTCATTTCTTGTTTGATCTCGTTTAGTTTTAGCTTCTTGATTCTTTTTTTCTAATGCATCAGCTTTTTGTTTTAATTCTGCAACTTGAAATTCTAATAATTTCTTTGTTTTTTCTAGATGATTAATCTAGAAAATATGCAACAGTAGAGAGTATAAAGATATAGTAGGCTTATGATATTTTAATGAACTATCTTAACGGAACAATAAAGAAGCTGGCAGTAGCATAACATTACTTTAATCATTGCAACTCAAAAAGCTAGAGTAAAGAAAAAACACCACTGATTTAACTGAAACAATGAGAAGAAATAGGAAACAAACTGAGGCTCATCAAAACTTGTGGGATTTCCAGAGTGGAATTAGAAGTTAAAATGTCTATCAAATTGAGAATTTTCTCAAAAAATTTTGTTTAGCTTACATTTCTTTCTTCTTATTTTCTAGTGTATAATTGTAGACATGATGGACCTATTCTACCGCCTGGTTAATACAAACATCAGATTAGCAATGTATTATACTTCACTGAAATACTTCCGATTTGAACAGACGTGTGATAAATGTGTATGAAATGAGGCTCAACCGCGTGTGACACAAAACATGATTTAAAACGAGAATTTTCTCATTTCGGTATCTCAAAAAGTCAGTTAAACAGAATTCTTGAGATATCATCCAGCTATTAGTACCGTGTCAATGTATGTTACATTAAACAAATTTATCCAGTATACAGGAATTGTGAAATTCAGGAGCTACATTATCTCATGTATAAATAGACGGGCTCTTCTGGGGAACAGATTAACTGCAGAGCACGATATTTTTGTAGTTTGCCTTCTAAGTTGATGATATCTCCAATAAAGAGTGACAGTAACACTTAGAGAAACATATCGTTGTATCAAACTAATCTTTTTACATCAACCAAGGTTGGTGCACCAACTAAAGCTCACAAATTCTCATCTCATGATATCTACAATTGTCTATACTGATTCACATTTACATGGTAAAACACATTAACTGAGGGAATAGATAAAATAGGTTTCGACAGCATTTCTGGATATAAAACTAAATAACTAAGACAAAATGATTTTAGAACTACTTTTTTCTTCAATCTTAACGTTTCACAGCATAGTAATTTACTGCAAGAATTAATATTGCTCATCTGTCAAGAATGAGTAATAGATGAAGAGCAATTCGCAGTTACTGCTGCAGTTGTTTTTATAACATCAGCCAGTGTATAAAGCGTATTAGCATATATTAAGAGAACTAGACTTTTCCTAGATCCCAATACAGCCATCTATAAGATATTTTGTAATCGCTATTAAAACTAAACACCAGGTGAACTGTTTAGTAGCCTCCATAAAATTTAAAAAACTGCTTCTATTACAAAACAATAGCAACTTCTTGGAAACAAACCATAAACAAGGAGAGAATAACAATCTCCACTTGAACGATAACAATAATTTATCTCAAACCTTTTGCTGACGTTCTGCTTTTATATGCTGCCATGCTACTCTTCTTCGTCCTATAAATCCTTCAGTAAACCTCAGAAGTGTTTCATAGCCATAAAATTCTGTGTTATAATGGTCCAGCACGCGTTTGAATAAAAGTCCTTGTTCTGGACAATCAACAATGAGCTAAAATATACCACAAAATACATAAAAAAGAGTTTAAATCATGGTAACAAAAATGTTCTAAAAGGATAGAAGTCTGTCTAGAAAGTTCCTCTTTCCTGATTGTTCTATTCTGATGCCAATAGCCATTACACAGTCCCGAATTTGTTATAAACACTAAATATACTGTCTAAGAAACAAAATGTTTTGTGAGTGTGGACCTAGTTAGCCGGCACTCAACACATCAAGATATGTAATTATTGTATAATTAATGCAAGCCATGACAAGTACCAGCGATGTTTCCTCAAAGGAAATAGTCTCATTACCTAACACTATTGTTAAGTGTATTAAACGAAAATATGACATTCTGCAACCGATTGTTCTGGTTTATACTTAAACAGATTTACAAAGCTTGGTACAACCCACTAGACACAATTCTTAAAGGGGGTCTAAAAACATTTCCTAAATATCAAAGTATGTCACAGGAAATAGTGCTCATTGAGAACCTAGAGTTAAATAGAAAATCATATTAGAATAGCCAAACTACCACCAGAATACCGTTAAAAAACCAATATATATTTCATGTAATTGTTAAACTCAGTGGACCATTGGTAAATAACACTTTCGTAATTCAGGATGGATGTCAGTCAGAATCATCATTCAGTCAGGGTCGTTTCACAAATATACCTACAACGCTACTGAATGTTCCGCTGAGATTACCTGTGGAGATATGATCGGAGACCCCCTCGTAGATTCCGGAGACAGTTATGCCGTGCAAAACTTATAGTCACAGCGAAGTTTATAAAAAGATATTATCAACAACTGAATGATAATAGTCAAAAAATAAGAGGAAGCAATCTACAGTTGCATTTATTTTCTGATCCATTTGGAACTGCAGATCATCACAACAAGGGTTCTTTAAATAGTCCCTAAGCCATGAGTATGAAACATCTGGCAGTAAAGAGAAGCATGGCTATCAACTGTCAAACACACTTAAAAAATATTCAAGAGACAAATCTTTCTACATATCCCAGCTAGCATTTTCTTCCAGCGCACTGCGGAACGTGGGACAATGACCTGAAGCCCGCCCCAGACATTGTGCAATGTCCATGAGTAGATACGGTTGTACAGTTACTGAACTACAGATAAGATGCTGCGGACAATGCACCCCAAAAATCAAAAATGCACTATTTCCCTACTGACCAACGTCATTTCTGTGCTGACAACCTTATAAATCTGGGTGATTGAAAACAAAACAAATTAAATACCAACTTATGAACAAAATAAACACAATTTTCCCACTTGTCGCAGTGTCTCATTCGCCAGGTCACTCAAAACATCGTGTCTTATGGCACAAATAGGCTTTTTGCGGCTACAACGGTTTTTCAGCATTCTCTCCATTTCCACTTCTATATTTTTGACTTCAAGAGAAGTGGTAGATTTCTTCGATACATACTTGATCCATTTCGTACCCATATCCTTATACACTATTGGGGGGAAGATCTTATCCAAGATTTCCCGAATGGTATCGTCTTTTGAAATCTGACAGTAGTTGATAGGGCCACAAGTTTTCGCAGTTATAGTCTCTGAATTCGGGCACATTGTAGCCGAAATTTCATCCTGTTAGCCAAATTTTGGTAGTTTATAGGATAAATACCTTCTTTTTAACACACTGATTTTGTTCAACACGAATGGGGAGTTCATACTTCAGAATCGTTTGCATTTTTCGGGTAAACGAAACAGAGCGGATATTCGTCCAATATCCAATATCGTTTTTACGAGCTAGTATAAACCAATTTGATTTCTTTGTGCTCGCTTCTTGATTGTGAGGTATAGGTTCTTGATCTTCGGTAAACTTCTGCGTAGCTTGTCCCGCCACTCGACTGTCGTAGCTTTGGTTGACTCCAAAGGGAGTAGTGCTGGGATTAATTATATGTGGTTTGTAGTATGAGGTATGTTAAGACTGTTACTACTGTGATTGGAGTTGATCCTTTCGCCAGTTAGTCCTTCGGTATTGTCGACAAGAGAAAAGAGATAGTAATAATAATAGATATAATTAGTGAAGCTATTCAGACTAAGAGACAGAAACGAAAATAGGAAACGTAACAACAGTCAGCTCATTAAGTTTGAAGAATAATATATATATATATATATCGGTAATAATATAATAATAATAGTAATTATAATATTAATAAGTTGTCAGGAGAGTAAGACGGGAGAGAATGTAAAGAAGTAAAATGACGAGTTTAATTATCTACCCTGATTGGTAAATGCGATTTTAAGGAGATAGGCCATTTGGATGCAGTCCTTGTATCGCTGCATGGTTGTCCAGCCTTCGCTTAAAGGCGTCCAAAGACGGTGCCATAGCTACATCTGCCGGTAAGGAATTCCAGGGACGACAAACCCGCAGTGAAAAGAAGTGGGAGCGCACCCGGGTCCTTGCCCTCTGGTGAGCTATCCTTCTGGGATTTCCACGTGGAAGCCTATACCTACTCAATGGCAGAACACCTTTGTTTGGGTGATTCTGGTCATTTGTTATTTTGTAGGCAGTAATCAAATCCCCCCTAAGCCGACGGTAACTAAGTGTGAACAGGCCTAATTTCTTCAGCCTTTCATCATATGGTTTGTTTCGGAGACCAACCACTCCTTTTGTTGCCCGTCGTTGGACTCTTTCCAAGAGGTTGGCATCTCTTCTCAGCATTGGGGGTGCAATAATATTATGCACCTCAAGGTGTGGCCTGACGTATGTTTTGTACAACATTAGAAAGAGCTCAGGAGTGAGTGCACCTAACTGTCTATGCGTAAAGTGTATGACCGCATATGCCCTCGCTACATCCCCTGTGTAATTTACGCTTGTGTCCATTTTTTCCGTTAGAACTAGACCTAAGTCGCGTTCCGACGTTGTGCAGGACAAGCTTTCATTGCACAGGGTGTAACTTGCATTCTGCAGTCTACAGGTGCGCAACTTCACTACTTTGCACTTTTTCAAGTTGAAAGTCATGCCACTGGCCACCGCCCAGTCTTCCAGAAGGTTTAGGTCTTCCTGTAGCCTATCTGAGTCCTCCGGACACTTTATCGCCCTCCATATTTTTACGTCGTCAGCGTACAGGAGAGTCGGGCAGCTCAGACGGCGTGGTAGATCATTGATGAAAATCAAAAACATCAGTGGTCCTAGGATAGAACCCTGCGACACTCCTGATGACGATCTGTGCCAAGATGATCGGACTCGGTTAACCTTAGTGCAAAATTGCCTGTCGGCTAGGTAGTCCTTCAACAATGACAGGCCTGCCTGGCTTATTTTATGTAGGAGAAGGTCATGGTGAACAGTGTCAAATGCCTTCTCAAAGTCTAGGAAGACCACATGGACTGGTACGTTCAAGTCCCAGCATGATGTCCAGTCGTCCCAAGCTGACAGTAGGTTAGTGACGCAGGATCTGCCTTTTCTGAAACCATGTTGGGCTTCATGCAGTATATTAGTCCTATCGAAATATTCCCTGATGTGGTCGTCAATAATACTTTCCAGTACTTTTGATACCACTGGGAGTAGAGCTACTGGTCTATAGCTAGCAGCGTTTTGCCTGTCCCCACCCTTGAAGATTGGAGAAAGGATGGCTCTTTTCCACTCCCTTGGCAGGGTCCCCGAATCCATTGAGTGTTGGAACAAGTCGCACAGGGGTCTACAGAGAGCCTCGGCGCACTGTTTCAGAACAGATGGCCTGATGTCATCACAACCTGGGGACTTCCCAGGTATGAGTCGCTGTAGCTTCCTTAGTACTATTGCGGGGTTTATTTGGGGAGTAGTCGCTAGGTCTTCCTCCTCTGAAATAGTGGTGCCACCATTTTGGTCCGTAACTGTAATATCCACATTGCTGTTTAGCTGTTTAGCGAAGGCTGAACTGAATGTTTCAGCCATCTCCAGACTAGTGAGATATTGACCGTTTGGGCCTACTAAGGCGCATGCCCCTTGGTTTGTCGGTTTTCTTTCCGACATGAATCGGTACAAGTTTTTAGGGTTTGATAGGAGTTTTTTAGCAAGGTTAGCCTGGAATGACCTTCTGTCCCTCCTGACTCTTGCATTACACCGGTTCCTGAGTTCGAGGTATGCATCATGGTCGGTCTGACTCTTAGATACACGCCACGTAAACCAAGCCTTCCGCTTTGCTTGCAGAATACGTTGCGTGCCTCTCTTCAACCATGACGTCTTTCTCTTAGGCTGTGTTGTGACTAAAGGGACGGTATCCGAGATTGCTATATGGATAATCTTTTTTACCACTTCCCAGTGTTCATCCACAGATAGGTCGTCCCATGCTAAGGGCCAGTCTGCGTCGGACAAGAGCCTCCGCATTTCAGCATAGTCAGCCTTGCTGTAGCACAGACATGGTCGCGTAACATCCCATTGCAAACGCTCACGGAGGACAAGATCGAAACCTATGACTGCATGGTCACTGCTTCCCAGAGGAGTCATGATCTGGACCTTTTCGACGAGTAGCTGGTCACTAGTTAGAATATAATCTAGTTTTGATGACTTTCCACTAGGGCCCCACCTAGTGTCGTCTCCAACATTCTCAGTCAGTCCCGTGTTTCGAATAGTTTGCAGTAGGTTTCGGCCAAATTTTCCCTTAGCACACCCGGAGCCGAGGTTCAGTGATGGAGCATTGAAATCTCCAGCTATGGTGATTTGGTCGTAGCCCAAATCTCGTATTCCTGTGATAGTGCTGAGCAGTAGCTGATTGTGCTCTGCCCCACAGGTGGGAGATCGGTAGATGCCACCCAGTAAGTGCTTGGTGTGGCCTACGGTGAAATGACACCATATGGAGTCTGGGAGTTCGATAAGTGGTGGGTCCGTTGCGCGCACACATTTAAGTTGCCTATCAAAGTATATAGCAACTCCCCCTCCTTCCTTATTATCCCTGTCTCTCCTGACCAGTACCATATCACCTATACTGATTTCATTGTCGGCGATAGTGGGGTTTAGCCACGTTTCAGTAAGAATGATTATTTTCAGTTGAAGGTGTGCTTGGAGATTTCGGAGTTCACCTACTTTCCCTCTCAGCCCCCTCACATTGCTATATAGGCAACTGACAGTGAGTCTAACAACCTCAGAGTGTTGTGGGGTAGTTGACGTGAAACCGTCTGCTGGTGGGGGACTTGATGTTGGAACTAGTTGGCCGATTCCGATAGAACCGGCCCGTTGTAGTTTTTTTCAATGGATTTAGGCAGGACACTTGGGAGACACAGACTATTATTCTCAGAGCTGCATCGCTCTAGTGTCACCGAAGCTTGGGGTCGTATTAAAGCCTCAGTTTGCTGCCTCCTTATATTTCTGGGTCTGCTTTCACAGCATCGGATGTGTCCTCCAATTTTTCCCTTGGTCTCATACCACCGTTGAAGTGATATGGACAACTGCTCCGGGGAGTTGAATGTGACACACAGCAGCTTTGGAGAGTTAATCAATGTTAGATGAGCGGGACGAGGTAGTCGGAAAATGGAGATGGCTCCAGAAGCGCCAGGGGCCATCTGAGATGACAGCCATCTCCATTGTTGTACGTCGTGCATGTGTTTTTCACAAGCAGTGCCGGTTTCCAGCTCCGGAACACCGTGTACCACCATAGAGGTGGAAGGCATCAGTTCCGGTGACTCCCTCGCCATATTTCTGACAGCCCATGGTCTATCTTGCCGCGCTCTTATGTTAGAACTTCTGTCCAGGGCTAGTACCTGAGCCATTAACAGTACTTTTTCGGCCTCTTCGGCAGAGTCCAGTGTAACCCGTAATGGGGGTGGCTTACCCTGAGGCGTGTGGACACCCCTGTACAGTCTGCACAGTTTTGCTGAACTAATGTTCAGACCTAGTTTGTTGCACAGGTTGGACCACTGTTCCTGATCAAACAGGGCCCGTTGTTCGAGCAAGCTATCCGTGCTCACAGGTACGTTAAAGAGGATGAGAGAGTTAGACCGACTACCCTCAGACTTAGGTTTTGCCTTCGGCTTCTTGCAGTCCTTTGCATCATTAGCAACATTAGGCTTCATCGGTACCTGGACAGCCTTTTTTGTGTTGCCAGGCTTGCTAGTGGATGCAAGTGGTGCCTTTGTAATTTTGCCTTCCCCTGATGTGGATGGAACCTTGCTAATCTTCACCTTGTGAGAATTGGCATTTCCAGTCAGTAGGGCTGGTGTGTCCTTCTTTAAGTCTTTGACCAGTTTCGGCAGTGCGAGTTTAGCAGGGGGGAGCTGCATGATACTGTGTTGGGGCACAAGAGCGTGTTATTTCTGCTATCCGCAGACACGCTTTGTGGGACTATGCCAGGGCGACAAAGTGGACACACGTACCAAAACCATGGGCATGGGTTATTTCTCATAAACTCATAGTATGCTTTCGGTACTTCTTTGTCACAACGGCAGTGCACCCATCGTTTGCAAAAATTACATTCAAACGCTGAATCAGTTTTAGAAACTGTGATGCTGCACGCCTGGCATTCATCCCCTTTCCTTGATGACGCCTTCGAGGTCTTATGACGTCTTGAACGTTTCCTTTTAGGCTTGATGTGTTTCACACACTGGCCTACAGTTGATGCAGGTGTAGAATTCTGTCCTTCTGGTATTGCCTGTGCCGTTTCAGTACTAGACTGTGGCAATGCAGGCGTTGTATCAGGGCAGACTAAAGCTACACGAGACTTTAGGATCGGTATGCGGGAAGGGGTTGAAATCCCTGGATTTTTTCCTTCCCTGGCTGAAGCCCTTGTGACTACAGAGTACGGTATTTTAGTGGCTTTTTTAAGGCTACTTTCGACAACCATATCAACAATCACTATAAATTATGCTATATAATAATAATAATAATTTTTTTCTGTAACATAAACCAGCCATTTTTACAGGCATGAACATATGTACACTTATGAAAACTTATAGAATATATAATATGATTTGTTAATTTAGAAATAAGTTGAATACTGGTAAATGTGAGAGAAGGATTTAAAATGAAGTGTACAAATAAGGAAACAGATATAGCGTCACATCTAAACTGTGATTGAAAAAAAATACATGTCATTTTCACGCGGGAATTATAGATGATTGCGTTAGTTGGGAAGGTAAGTAGCATTTCTGTACAGGTGCTGACGTGATACATAAGAGATGCAGAAAAAACAATAATTATCAGTAAATCATTCAGAAAGAGTTTTAAAGTCTATTAAACTTTAAGTTCACCTGTAAGTACATCATATTTGTTACATTTCCAGTTGTTTATGAGACCGACTTTGAACTTGTTAGCAGATTTTATAATACCGATGATCCCGTTATTATACGACTAAGAGAGCAACAGTTTCTATCCAAAAGAACAAGAACAAGTCTGAAAAAGTATAAGGCAAGGAAAATGAAAGGTTTTCTACTTTACCTAGTACTTTCTGGATGATCGGCTTCACGGCAATCACGTGGTAGACCAACAAATCTCGTTTCACTGGACGAGTGAGGAAGATGCTGCTACAAAAGTAGCACCTGAAGCTTTGGCAGTGGTTAGAGACAGCTGGACTTACCACACAGAGATTTATTATGTAAGTATTGGTTGAATTAAATTCACCGGCTAGGAAGATCAGGTTTCCCAAACGGATAATTCACAGAAGTGGTATTTTCCAATATTCAATTTCTAACTAAGATGTTTTGTTGAAGGGAGAAAGCTTAGAATCTATGTAAATCCCTTTCTCTGTTTATTTATTTCCTTCTGGGAAAAGTTGATTGACGGTACATACGCCTCTAGTCCTGTCATTGGTTACATGAGTTGATTTGTCGATGGAAGGACAAACACTCCATAGTGAAACGGCTTGTCCTTGGGTTTTGAACTCTTCTAATACATTTTCGAAGTGTAACAACCTTATTGAAGCGATCACGTAAACAAGCATCTCTTACTATTCTCAACTTCGTAATTATACCTCATCTCCGCCAACGGTGTGATATGTAAGAGAAACCAGAGTGCTAAATCTATTCTTGTATGATACAAAAGTCTCACCTGAAATCATGCAGACATCCACGCTCCGAGTTTGAGTCACTATTTTAGGCAAAGACTGCCTTCTTTAATTTACTCTGTTAGTTCATATCCCAACAGAGATGCGTCATATGTGGTGAACATGAAACTAGTGAATCTAGTAAAGGGCCTACTTCATGCCTATTTCGTAACAGATGCTTGGATCTGAGATTAAGTGAAGGCAGGGTTTATATTTAGTCGTGAATCATCACAATACCCGGGTTAGGATGCTCCTGAGCTGGAAAGTGAAGTATTCCCTAGATGCCGTATGCGCCAACACTAGTGTTCTATATGAGTATGATTAAACACTTTGCAAACCTCCCCAGATTACTAGCTTGCTAGTATCCTAGCCGGTCCCAAGCCCGGATAAAGAGGGAGGGTTGGGGCGCGGTGCTAGAAACTCCAACCCTGTAAAACAACCAAATCGCTACAGAAACTTCATGGAATAAATATATTAAAATTTCTAAAAACATAAACAATAGCCTTATTTTTCGCTGCAATCGGAGAAGTGAAATGACACAGGCTGCTGAAAGCCTTCGGGAAGCCAGTCAGCCGATGTGCCTTCCTTCGATGAAAGCAAAAGTAAGGATGGGTAACTGGAATGTTCATACAATGTACGAAACTGGAAAGGCTGCCCAGATAGCCGCTGAAATGAGGAGGTATAGAATAGAAGTGTTGGGGATCTGCGAAAGCAGATGGAACGGAACTGGAAGGTGCCAACAACCTACTGGAGAGACAGTAATCTATTCCGGCCACCTAGAGGACAACCATGAGCACACTGAGGGAGTGGCCATCATAATGTCACCAACAGCAACCAAAGCTCTCATGCGGTGGGAACCAATCTCCTCCAGGATAATGACAGCCAGGTTCAACTCAAAAGGAAGGAAAGTTACAGTCATTCAATGCTATGCACCTACAAACGTCTCAGAACAAGAAAAGAGCGAGGCGTTCTACAGACAACTACGAGCAATAATGGACAACGTCCCAAATGGCGATATCAAAATCCTGATGGGTGATATGAATTCGAAGCTGGGAGGAGACAACACAGGACGAGAACTCACCATGGGTCGAGAGGCCCTCGGAGAAATGAACGACAATGGTGAACTCTTCTCAAACTTCTGCGCCTTCAATGATTTGGTGATTGGTGGTAGTGTGTTCAAACACAAGGATATGCACAAGGCGACATGGATTCCACCAGATGGACACACCGAAAACCAGATGGACTTCATTTCAATCTCAAGAAAGTGGAGATGGAGCCTACTGGACACGAGGTGAAGGAGAGGAGCAGATGTGGGTTCAGACCACTATCTAGTAGAAGGGACTTTCAAGGTGCAGCTAAAAGCCTCGAGGATAGCTGGGGATAGGCCACAATGCAAGTTCAGTACTCAATTACTGAAGGACACAACCAAAAAAGACACCTTCACTGCAACTGTCAGAGTAAAGCAGGAAACACTACGCGACATCACTGAAGAATCATGCGTGGAAGAACATTGGAAGTCTCTGAAGGCGATTCTCAACGAAACGTCTTCAATGGTTCTAGGAAGAAAGAAGAGACAAGACAAGGAATGGCTCTCAACGGACACGTGGAAGCTAACAGAGGAGAGGAAAATGATTCAATGCAAGGGCGGACAGAAGAAGGAGAAGCTGAGCTCAACTTACACAGCACTGGACAAAGAAGTGAAGAAGAGTGCTAGGAAGGACAAAAGACGATTCTACGACAACCTGGCCACTGAAGCTGAGAAGGCAGCAGGCAAAGGGGACCTGAGGACACTATATCAGATAACCAAATCTCTATTCGGGAAGAGATCAACACAAGTGAAATCTTTAAAAGACACCCAAGGGAACCCAATCAGCAAGGACAAAAAACTGATTAAGCAATGGGCGGACCACTTCAAAAGACTCTTGAACCGACCACCACCTGCAACCCGTTCAGAAATACCAACAACAGAGGGCACACAATTGCAAGTTGACACCAATACTCCAACGAGAGCTGAAGTCTTGAACGCAATCAAGCTTCTGAAAGCTGAAAAAGCAGCCGGGCCAGATGGAATACCCCCTGAAGCACTGAAAGCAGACCCAGAGACGACAGCAGACATGCTGACTCCATTATTGCGAAAGGTCTGGAAGGAGGGGAAGGTGCCTACTGACTGGAGGAAAGGTTACCTCGTGAAACTACCAAATAAGGGCGACTTACGCCTCACTCTGGAAGAACTGGCGGGGAATCATGCTCCTGTCGACGCGAAGTAAAATCCTGATACGCATCATTCTGGAGAGATTAAAGGACGCACTGGAGACAGAACTCCGACCAGAACAAGCTGGATTCAGGAAAGGCAAATCATGTACTGACCAAATTGCAACTCTACGCATCATCATCATCACAGAACAAAGCATGGAATGGCAATCAAAACCCTACCTCAACTTTATACACTTTGAGAAGGCCTTCGACAGACAGCGTTGACCGCGAAGTGATTTGGAAACTACTCGAGTACTACGGCGTGCAGCGCCCAAATATTCATCAACCTTATTCAACAGCTGAACGACGACGGAACATGTCAAGTCATCCACAACGGAAAACTCAGCAAGGCGTTTGGAGTAAACACAGGAGTCAGTCAGACAAGGGTGCTTATTATCACCAATGGTATTCCTAATTGTGATAGACTGACTGGATTATGCATCAGACAGTGGAAAACGAGAAGACAGGAATATCCTGGATCGACGCGAAAAACCTAGAAGACCTGGATTTCGCGGATGATTTATGTTTGATTTCACACACAATCGAAGACTTACAAGCGAAAACCGAAAAACTGGTCGAAGAAGCAGCCGGCGGAGACAGGACTCCAGGTAAACATAGACAAGACGGAAGTTATGAAAATAACCAACCAACAACAACATCCAACGTCGATCACCATCAACGGGAGGGATTTGAAAGAGGTTACTTCATTCACTTATCTAGTACTGAGCATTGTCTCAACCACAGGAGGAACGGACGAGAATGTCAAATCGGGCGAGAACCGGGAAGGCGAGAAACACATTCATCAACCTGAAATCAATCTGGAAATCTTCGTCACTCAGCCAGAATCAACAACAAAATCCAGTCTGATTTTCAATACAAACGTCAAGTTAGTCGGTTTTTCGTCGGATCAGTCACTTGTCGGGCGGGTCACAAAGAATATTTCCAACAGCCTGTTGCACACCTCTATCAACAACTGTCTTCTCTGGCTCTATACTGAAGATCAGATGGCGGGGCCGGAAAGAAACACCAACAAGAAGCTATGGGAATAACAAAACAAAACAAGAACCAATCGCCAACCAACAAATACGCAGAAGAAAGTGGATTGAGATAGATTGGACACTCACTCGCTGAGGAGGCCGCTGGGTGACATCGCGCGCGCGTCAGGCCTTTGCTCGAGTGGAACCAGACCGAAAAGGAAGCAACGAGTGGGTCGTCAGTGCAAGGGTGACATGGAGGAGATCGTGTGAGGAGGAGTTGAAAGAGTATGGACTAACATGGATGCAGGCGAAAAGTACAGAAGAAGACAGAGGCAAATGGAGACGTGCGGTTGAAGCCCTATGTTCCACTAGGAACCAAGGGGAGCAATAGTAATATAATAATAAGCACTTTGCAAGGTTGATGGGAAGCTTCAAATCTGTACGTGAACTCAACACACTGTTGAAACCTTCTGGCAGTACTGGTACATCGTTGTCCTACTTGAAGTCTGCCTTCACTTTTGGGTCACATGAAATTCCGCGAGACAAGGTAAATTCCGGATATACAGAATAAATGGTGGAAGTTTGAGTTCAGTATTGTAGCGGTTGATCACTCCCCAAAATTATTCACCACACCACTCATCACTGAACATTGGATGCTGATACTCACTGTTCAAGTCGACTTGTTTAGTTGAAGGCTTCGGGTCAAGCATCCCCGCCATTTGGTACTCCGTCGTATCACGTTAGTGCACGATCACCAGTCACCTAAACAATCATCGCGCACTCCAATTTGGTCCCGAAATATATCTCGTAATTTGGACGATCAACTGTGGTGTTTTGTTTCGTCTTTTGTCTACGCGGAACGAATACTAGAGAAGTTGTGGGTATCAGATCTTGTGTTAGCATACTCTGTACAATCCGCGTACGTCATTACTGTCAGCCTCCAAGGCACCTTTCGGAACACGGCTTTGTATCGTCTTCCACAACGAGAGTTATGATATGGCCATTACTATCTGTCTCCTTCCGATAACCAATTTTTCTGTCCAAACGAGCAGTTTCATGAGCAACCTGGTGTGAAATATTTAGTTCCAATAAAGTCCACAAACTAAATGTCTGCGTGTTTCCTATTATCTCTAGAAAAAATGGCTCATGGTACGATTTCTCTACTTCAGGATGACATCTAACTGTATAAATCAGAACAACAGCATAAATCAGTATTAATATACTTCCTCTTTTCTTTTAAATAACTTATGTACTTTGGCATTTGGATTTCACTTCTTCAGTTACTATTCCCAGCATTACCCTATATAAGAGTGAAAACCATAATTCGTTTCGCCCTAATTTTTACTTTTTTTTATTGTTATTCTATACTTCAGTTGTTGTTTACTACTATAAACTTAAACTAACTGTTGGTATGTAACACTATAAAACTCAATGACTAGAAATTCCTAGTAACAAAAAAGGAGAATAAACACTGCGGTTATCGCATATTGTTTACTTAAATTATCATTATCTGCTGGCTGCTTCTGTTTTCTTCACTTCTCGAAGGTATTGCACTGAAGCACTGCTAATGAACAGTAATCCTGCTTTCTACATTTCTATTACTTGAGCGGTATCCAGAATATTGTTAGCACTTACGATGAACAACGGAACGAATTCCATTCTGAATTCTGTTCAACATCGCAAAGTTAACTTTGCGAACAATTTGTCCCTTCTATCTGCTAATACCAATATAATGCTGTACTTACCATCTAATGTGGATTTTTATAAACTTTCGAACTCTTATTGATTGATAAAATGATAAAAATAACGGTCTGGATCCAGTGTGGCTTACTCCAGCACATGTATATCACCTCTCTTCTTACATTCCATTAACGCAAAATTTCATAATTCCCGCATGAATCTGACTCACTATGAGTGTATTAAATATTATAATTTAGACCTAAACCAAAACCTTATATTCTATTCTTGTAAAGTTTTCTATTCATTTTCCAAATTTTAATTTCATAAAAGTGTTCAATTTCAGACTGCGCTTGTCTAATATGATCATGCCTGTACAAACGGTATCTGAATCATGTAAATGCTTAATTTATGTGAAATATATATGTTATTATTATTAACTTATGGTGGTTTTCTTCTGCACTAATGTTACTCAGGTAAGATAGATTTTTCCAAAAATCATTATTCAGAATGTTAAGTTGCTATCACATGTACTACTCATTACGGCTTTCTTGATTATTGTTTCCACTAATCTAGCTAAGGTAGTGGCAACACTGGTAGGCCTTCATTTTTAAGGGTAAGGCTTGTATCCTTGCTAGTGTATTTTAGTGTGTGCATTATTACTTCACCCCTTCATCACTTACACTTATTTTTATAGGCCGCACTTAGAAATTCCAAACCCTCAAGTCTCAGGATGATTTGGTCCAAGTAATGACGAATCTATCACCTCACCCATGGAGGACAGTGCCCTATTTGACTAGAGGTAGTCCAGGTAGTGTCTGGTTGGGTCATCCTGGCGTATAATTTCTTACGATGACACCAAACGGCTTCTTTATGTGTCCCCGGATTTGTGTTCAGTATTCTGATGAGGCAATGTTTTGTATGCCAGGTTACGAAACTTTCAGTTAGAAAGAGACTTTTGATCACAGCAATGCAAAAGCAGCAAACCTTAACCTCCGAACAGCCTGATCACTTTTCCGTGAGCCAGAACGGATCTCACGAGGCTTATGTTTTCACCATGGAGGAAATTAAATGTACATTTAAGGAGGGGTATTGGTGATCATCCAGCGTAGATATTACGTTTGACTAATAGTAGTTTGTATTTCGTATAAACAGTTAAGTTCACATGAGATGCATGCTATAGGCATGACCAGATGTCGTTTATATTACAATAGTGAAACATCAATAAGTTAGCGTTTTTCAATAGTCTAATGGGCTGAATTATAATACACCTGGTCCTACCATAGACCCCTTCACTTCACCTTATGTACGTGTCACAAAACTTCAGATACCAGGTCCAGCACGAAAGCTTACCTCAGAAATAGAACGACTAAAGCTATCTGTAGAAAAGGTGAAGACTGAGATGCGGGATATAAAGTGCAGTGAGGCTATGAATGCAGGATGTTCAGAAAACTTGGCCAGCATATCTGAAATATCAACACAGATCAGTGACATAAAATCACAGGCCTGCGAACCTTCACCTCTGAACATCCTTATCAGGACCATACACCCTGGCCAACTTGGCACAGAATCAGCAACCAAGGTAGATACCTTGATAAACTTCGTCACAACAGAGGTCATCAAAAGACTGTATGCTAAACTAAGTGTGTTAGTCCTTAAAATACCACATAATGAGGGATTGAAAAGGTTAGAAGTATCTTACTTAGCACGGTGAAAATGCCTAACTCCCGAACAGAATGTCACAGACTGAAAAAGAGTCGGCACGATCACTCCTGTCGTATACTCCCTCAGATTGAAACTCAGACGGAGGCTAAGAGATTCACCAGTGCACAACGTATCCTATCACAGGACACGAGCTACGAACAAATAAAAGTTGTGGTGAATAAGACAACGATTAAAAGGCGTGCTTACAATCACCTCAATAAACCTAATTGCAAGACACCGCAAGTCAGCAAAGTAGATAAAAACATGGCCAACACCGTAAAACGCATAACCTTCCCACTCTCAAATCACACAAAATCAGCTCCAAAGAGGACGAAACCAAATGAAAGACTTGCGAACTATAGTCGTACTCCTCCCTCTAACGTGGATCTCGACATGTCTCTGGATAACCCAAAGACAGAAATCAATCACTCTTGCAAGTCGACAACATCCTCACCCAGCCAAAATATGATAACATATATGGAATTTGGTAACAAAACAGGCCAAAGCACACCACTTGTTACGAAGCATCACCAACATTTTCAAACTGATAAGAATAATCAACTCTATAAAGTAAACAATATTCAAAACTATGCCAAAAACCGAATTAAAAACGCAGATAAGGCCATAGGGTCCACGGAAAATGACGACACCAGGTACTCACATACAATTTATGGGTAATCCCTATCCAGATATTAATGAAAAAACACGTAGACCAGCGATCGTTGAATCTTTGACATTCGTCCGAAGTAAATTCGTATAAGGCAGAGGGCCTCTGATTGATATTCCGCTGCAGTTCGGGCATACGTGATCTGATACGATCAGCACAATTCATTGCATGGCGTTGAGCGGATTTCGTATTTCCATATATATGAATGCGTCGCAGCGTTTCCGGAACCTCACTGGATACTGATGAGTAGAGACGCAAAACTCGAAAAGACCAACTTTCGCTTTCCCCACAGCAAGCCTGAAAGAGTACCACAGAAACCCATTGAGCATTTTGACCGTCGAAACGACCTTGCCACGTATAGATATATGAATAATCCCCATCCAGGCTATCAGCCACGTCTCGTAAACCGTCAATGCCCAGCACTTGCCACGTTGGGACTCACGCTGATCCTTGAAGTTTCTCAGAAACCCTTAGTAATAATGGACGCAAAACCGAAACACCGACTGGCTATTCGAGAATTCTTTATTGTAAAACCAATATATCCAACTTTGAAATTAAGCATTAACTAAGGTCTATGAACAAATATTACAATAATAAATCATTATATTACTTCTGACAGTTTTGGTCTGAATTCTTTCTGAACAGCGACCGATGAGACGATGACTGGCGTATCGATATCTCCGCGAAAATTGGGGAAGTTGATTTTGAGCAAACAACCATGAATTTATCGTTCAATCTTCATTGACACTCTCCGGCAAAAAAGGGATCCATCCTTTTTTTCATCACGACCAATACACGTTGACTTGGATGCCATTGCGAGAACCTGGGTCACACGGACAGAGCTGAAATGGAAAACAAACAGAAAAGCCAACACACCACAAGCATACCCACAGCACAATCTCACACATCGATGACGACCTGCGCCTCCAGATAAAGGCCTCCTCCTAACATCTTGCAACGCAACCGCCACTTGCTAGAATGACTCTTGCAGAATGCAACGTGACCATTGAAGCACCTCATGATACTCTACGCTCATCCTCTTATCTAATCACTACCAACTACCACTGCGATCGCTTGTCACTCATTCTACCTCAGTTCTAGTAACGATGACGTATGCGAGCCTCAGTCGTTTACACTCTTTCTCCCCGGCGTGTGGGACTGCAGCTAACAATTATCTCCGTATGCATTTCATTTGCTGACTTCCCTCTATCAGCTATATCCTCAAATCTGAACGGTAACACGCTCATGTCATTGTATCGTAGAATCTAGATGACGAACAAACATACGACGTATCTGATCAACCAAGCGTAGACACAGAGTAATTTACACCAAAGGTATTAGCATTCAAGGTAAGGGGCGCAATTCAAAGGCTTTGTTACTTTTTCTCGTGTTATTTCTCAATTCTGTTTTTACTCCATAGGCGACTTTTTAATAGGTCTCTCGACGATAGTATTAAATATTTAGTTCTATTCTTACATAGAATATAAATTTTACGGTTAAAATTATCCGTTATAGATAGTGTCCATCTAAGTGCTACTGTTATAGCATCTTCGCATTTAGAGTATTTGTATAGGGTATCTTAATATTCTATTTTTACATTCTTATTCCTATAAACTGTTAATTCCATACAGAACTAGACAGTTTAAATCCCCAACACTCTAAAACGGACCTTACAGACACATTGCTCATTCTCTTATAATTAAGAATTTTAACTTAGTACTAAATGCCAATGGTCCAAACTAAGCGTCTAACTCCACTGTCTGCTTCACATCCCAGTAAAAAAATCAAACCAAACAGAATAAGTAGCCCTGCAGGAAGTGAGAGCACTACATCTGTTGATTTAACAACTACATATACGTCTGCTGCGGTAGACACGTCAAGTCCGGACATTAAACTCCCCTCACTTGCTTGCGTAGTAAACAACATCATGGATGGTATACACAGTGATACTACATGTAATGATCTAGGCCTCGTAGACACCTGCAAAGCGTCTTGCGATAAGAATCACACGGCAAACATTCTTACTCCCATCACTAATCCAGTTTTTTGTTCTACACTTAGTTGTGAAGATAAATTCGAAGAACTATTTTCTATAATTAGGGGGCTTGAAGTTAAGATGTCAAAACTGGCACTGCCTAGTGAAACTGGCAGTAGTAGTACTTCACCTAGAAAGTTACCACAAACTGCAAACCTTATAAACTACGTTGCAACTGAAGTATATCAACGTGTAGTGCGCGAGAAGAACATAATTGTGTATAATATACCGGATAATGCACAGATCAACAAGGTCAAAAGCACTCTTTTAAATGCATGCTCTATGAATAACGTCCCATGCAGCTGCCATCGACTAAGAAAGTCTCAGAAGAACAAATCTTGCCCACTTGTGTTGAAATTTGACTCGTCCTCCAATGCTGACATCTTTTACAGTAGGCAAACCCTACTAAAAAATACGCGTTACCACACGATCAAGTTAGCTCGTGACAAAACGCCGATCCAAAGAATGACTTATATGACCGATGCTAAAACTGTGAATCCCAACTCCTCTACAACACCCCTGAGCACCCACAATTCCGTAGAGGCAGAGCAAAAGGGTGTGAACCTTTCTGTACAAAGCACATCGTATTCGGAAACGAACTTCCGTGGAAATATAAGGTCCAAAAATGGATCGATGTATAACCACAGACTAAGAAGGAAATCCACCGTGGATCTAGACTCCTCTGATAACGATCCCTGTACCCCGGTGACAAACTGCGGTACATCACACCCAGTATTCCCCAATCCAAGCAGCCTCAATTCCAGGAAGTTGAAAAGTGGGGCTACCAGTTCGTCCACAAAGACAGTGCATAATAAGAGACTATTGCCACACACTAATTCAGATACTCACAGTTTGATAACACACCTCTCTCCAGAAACAAATACTCACAAAGCCGAAAGGGATAAAAACCGTAAAACGCAGCCCGAACCTCGTAGCTACTTGTCCAAAAAAGTAAACCCTCCCACCACTTTAAACCGAAAGATTGATACACCTAACTATAGGACGTCGAATAGTGGTGAAGTAAATCGCAAAAATTCGAGTCAGTTTAGCTTGCTTGGTAGGCCACCTCCACCTATTTACATGCCCATACTCAACGGGACTGACCATCCAACGATCAGCAATTTCGCTGAAACGACATTACCATTTTTTATTCAGGTTCACAACATGACCTCAAACATACTACAAATGCTCACCACTCTCCACAGGTTTCGCCCCCCAATATAGATATGACAGCTCATACAGCAATGCCTAATTACTGCCTAGAGCTCACCTTACATGACTCAGACAATTCTCTTCTTCGTCAAAAACCCTCTATATCCTTTTCTTCTGATAGCCAATCTTCTTTACATCCGAACTTACTTGAACTCGGAAATATAACTGACCCCCTCTGCTTTTCTAGCTTTCCTAGGGCATCTACAGACATAGATATTTCATTGTCGTCTGAGGACACTATGATTGAATCTCATCACCAGCTACTTCAAGACATGGCTAAAATCTTAAGATATGACTCGGTTAATCCTAACATAGTCCTTATTAATGCCAGGTCAGCTGTAAACAAAATGGCGTACGTCCAATCCCTACTACTGATTAGCCAACCTACAGCACTAATGATCACTGAAGCTTGGTGCACAAGTGAAATAAATGATGATTTCTTTCACTGCGAAGGCTACTCATTTTTCAGGAAGAACAGATCAGTTGGGAGGGGTGGAGGATGCATTATCTATGTTAAATCTGACTGCAGAGCTGTGCACTATGATGACCCCAACCTGGATATATGTGATACATTATGGGTGACACTCTACATAAATAAACAGCAAACCCTATTATTAGGTTGCATTTATCGCCCACCCAACCACGACAGTGAACTGCTAAGCCAGATAACTGCAGCCTTCCATTACACTTCGAAATTGAACTTTACTTATAAAGTGATTGGAGGTGATTTCAATATGCCAGAAGTTTCATGGGAGCCCATCAGTGCTCCTCCCCGCTACAGCAAATTCTTAGATGCAGTTGAATTATGTGGGTGGACACAAAGTATTCTAAGGCCCACCCGAAACCAAAATATACTGGACTTGGTTTTCTTGAAAGACATCGCCTTATCTACCATAGACATCAGCCGACCATTCCCTGGTAGTGACCACAACACAGTAATCTGCGCCCTTGATACCAAGCTTCACTCATCAAAACGCTCTACCCTGCGCAAGACATTCATGTGCTTCGGAAAAGCTAGGTGGGACGTATCTAACTCCTTCATTAGAAGCTTAGACTGGGATCTTTTCTTTTCTAATAGCAACCTAGACACTATCCTACTAGCCTTTTACCAGAATGTATCTATTTGCTTTGATAATCTCGTTCCTAAATGTAAAGAAAACCCAAGAGAAAACATAAAGAATTTCATTCCTATAAAAGTAAAGGCTAAGCTGCGAAAGCTGTACCGACAGTACCACAGAGAAAACGACTTCTCATGCCTTCTAAATATACAGAACATTTATCTAGCTTTGAAAGAAAATAACGACAAAGCCCTACTCAGACAAGAACATGCAGCTCTTAAAGATAGCTCTAAATACACTGCAATCTGTAGGCTTTATCGCAAAAGGCTAAACTCCCGTAAAACGGATATACAATTCATTTTAGAAAATGGCGAAACCACTAGTGACTCTAAAATAATTTGTGAGCTTCTAAACTCCTATTTCTCACAGTCATATACCTATGATGATAATACGTTGCCACAACCTCTATTCCCTGTACGTTCACAAAAAACCTTAGAAATTATCAGCTTTTCTTTAGATAATATTAAGAAAGCAATCACTTCTCTTAAAAGTTCAAACAACCCAGGTCCTGATATGATTCCCTCAACTTTTTTAAAATACGGTGGTGAAGACATTCCTATTCTCCTTCTTAAATTGTTCTCTACCTCTCTATCAACTGGAACATATCCAGATGCATGGAAAACCACGCACATTACCCCTAGGTATAAGTCAGGCTCCCGTTCAAGTGTCATGAGTTACAGACCCATTAACCTAACTTCTGTTATTTCAAGGGTTCTGGAAAAGATCGTGAAAAGTGCCATTTTTGACTTCCTCTCTCAAGAGAAACTTATCACTCCTTATCAACACGGTTTCATGAAGTCACGTTCTTGTACGACATGCCACTTACAATTTTTCGACCACATCTCACAACTTAAAGATTCCAGTATGATCACAGTTATCGTATACTTAGATCTTAGTAAAGCCTTTGACACTGTAAGCCACCGACTGTTAATATCAAAAGTCCAGTCCTATGGGATACAAGGTTCATTGTTAAGCTGGCTCAGTTCGTTTCTAAGCAACCGGATGCAAATGGTCAGGTTAGGTTCCCACACATCCAACCCCGTTCGGATAACAAGTGGAGTTATACAAGGTAGTGTCCTAGGTCCACTGCTATTCCTGTTATATTTCAATGACATTTGCGACGTTATTAAACATGGCAGACCTTTCCTATTCGCCGATGACATCAAAATAGTGTATCACTCACTCAGAAATGAAGTGTCATGTGTATTTAGTAGGATTCAAGATGATATTGAGAGCGTCCAATTATGGTGTAACACATGGAAAATGAAGTTTAACGTTGAAAAATGTGGTGTGCTATGCTCCAAAAGCATTTCATCTGAACTTTCCATCTCCCTACACAACAAACATATTCCTCGTCTGCCGCTTACAACAGACTTGGGTCTGAAATACACTCCAGAATTTAGCCTGACTGAATACGTTAAATTACAAGTATCAAAGGTCAAAAGGCTCTTTGGATTTTTATTCCGAAACTTTAAGACCAGTGAATCCAAAATAATGCTGTACAAGTTGTGCGTAAGGCCCTTACTTGAATTTTGTCCCCCTATCATGGACAGTGTCTCCGTAAAAGACAGATGCAAATTAGAAAGTCTACAAAGGGCGTTTACTAAACGTCTAGTAGGTGAAAATCTTTGCATTTCTTACTATGACAGATGTAATCTATTCGACTTGGAACCCTTATGGGTTAGACGACTGAAGTTCAACCTAAAAATTACATTTAGGATTGCTAAAGGGCTTATATATTTCCCCCACAATGACTTTACTTTCAGTTCACCTAAGAAATATAACCTGAGAAATAAATCTTCTTCTTTTAAAGTTCCCCGCTGTCATACAAAATACAGATCAAACTCTTTCACTGTGAGATACCGTTGCATTTGGAACCGTCTTCCAACTGAAATTAGAGACAGTCCTACCCCAAAAACTTTCTCATCTTTGCTGAACAAATATTTCATTAACAACGGGTTAGAAGGGGTATGTGACAAACTAAAAATTAGAGATCTAATACGGCACTCCTCTGATCCTCACTGTTAGCTCCTGAAATCTGTAAACCCTATGTTTGACGTCACTTTCACTATGATTGCTTTCACAACCCTAGACACCTATTCTTAATCAGCCTTAAATTTTAAATTTTTTTTATTTCCTTCCAAATATTTTTGCATATATCCCTGATAATATTGTATTATGAGTATTTCAGTATGCTAAGGTTCAATCTCAAATTCCAGATGCAAATCAACTGAAGACGACTGGTATTAAAATATCTCCAGAGCCTGCCTAGTGCTATACGTCTAGCTCTACGCAAATTAAGGCCAAAATGGTAGTTGTCTAAATATTCAAATAAACGGTGAATTTTCAATAGTAGTGACTCTTATCCTATTATTCTATAACTATAATCCTGTATGTTCAACTTTTCTTGAACAACATATTATAACTTACCACTACTTATTTGCTCAATGCTGCACGATTATTCCCTGATTTTCTAAACTACATTTGTTTATATCTAAAATGAAGACTCAGATAGCCTTTCTTCCTTACATTTTTCGTCTCCAAAATGCTGTAAAAGATGAAACATACATGATGTTCTTCTGAAAGTAGTCATTCATACCATAAATTTGAGTAAGTCGACGAATGAATATTTGGAAAACAAAAAGTTTGTGGCATTTTGCAACAGAAATTTAAAAAAAATAATAAATTAAATTATTTTTAAAAAAATGGAGCATTCCGCCAGGGCCTTGCACAAAATAGGTGGGAGGGTGGTGACTGCTAGTCAGCGGATATGATGGTGGGGACATATGTGAACCACCCTTATCTGTGGAACAGCACTCTATTGCTAAGGCTCCTGAGTTCAGATGAAAAAAAAAGAATCAATAAAAAAAGTAAAAACTAAAAAAATAATGAAAAAAGAAATAGAAGTTGAAAATTGCCTAGAGCCGAAGTTTAAGTGCAAACTCCCGAATGAAAGTAAATGGTATGAGTCCGCTACTTCAGAAGGACACCGAACTGTATACTTCAGAAAAACATATATTACTAGGCCCTCGCTTTTCTTTTACATAGCTCACGCACTCTGACTTTTGTGTTTAACTCCTTTTAAACCTCATAAGTAGGTGAAATTATCACCTGTCTTTCACTTTAAACTAATTGTTCGCAGAAAAGACTGTAAAATATCGGGAAAATAATATTTCTTGAAAAAAAACAATATAAAATGATGAACCCCATGCCTGTTATATATTTTGAATTATTAAAACCTTTTATATACTTCTGCACCTGTCTGCCGGTTTTCTTGTGTCTTCTTCTCTTTTCAAAGAAACTGCTTTCAACGAAGGTACTGATACAGCGCTGCAATTCTCTACTTATTCGTGATATTGCTAGCTCATCTGGTGAATAACGGGATCATCGGTATTATAAAATCTGCTGACAAGTTCAAAGTCGGTCTCATAAACAACTGGAAATGTCACAAATATGATGTACTTACAGGTGAACTTAAAGTTTAATAGACTTTAAAACTCTTTCTGAATGATTTACTGATAATTATTGTTTTTTCTGCATCTCTTATGTATCACGTCAGCACCTGTACAGAAATGCTACTTACCTTCCCAACTAACGCAATCATTTATAATTCCCGCGTGAAATTGACATGTATTTTTTTTCAATCACAGTTTAGATTTGACGCTATATCTATTTCCTTATTTGTACACTTCATTTTAAATCCTTCTCTCACATTTACCAGTATTCAACTTATTTCTAAATTAACAAATCATATTATATATTCTATAAGTTTTCATAAGTGTACATATGTTCATGCCTGTAAAAATGGCTGGTTTCCGTTACAGAAATAAAAAATTTTTATTAATATTAACAAGATTAACCAACAATTACAATAATTGGAACTCACACAATTATTTAACACAAACATACGTACAATCAACACACCAAATGTGGTGGATTCTGCCTTGACGAACTACCCTTGAAGAACTGTAGGATTTACAGCAGTACGCCTACAACCCTTCTCAGGTTGATGCTCTAGGTTGGAAAATCGTCGCAGAGTTCATTTGCTGACTTCCCTCTATCAGCTATATCCTCAAATCTGAACGGTAACACGCTCATGTCATTGTATCGTAGAATATAGATGACGAACAAACACACGACGTATCTGGTCAAACAAGCGTAGGCACAGAGTAATTTACACCAAAGATAATAGCATTCAAATAGTAACTTGAAACTAGAAATGCCTTTATTCATGCAAGTCAATTTAACAATTACTCTCTCGTTTACACTTGGCTTATCCTCACTAAACTGACCAACATCCTCCGTCCTTTCAAAAGCACCAATACTATCATAGTCAGGTAACACAGGATACAACCTCAGGCACACTAAAGGTACAGTGGCTATAGAACCATGTAAAACAGCCACCAGGCAAAAGTTTTTCTTGATTAGGTATCCCCAAATATGGAACAAACTACCTGAGAAAATACGACTAGCAAGCACATTGGCCTCCTTTGAAAAGGCACTTAATGACACACTAAGTGAGTTTGTAATTGATACCAATGGTAATTCCCATGTAAGAGTTTCAGAAATCATAGGCCCATTTAATGTATGAACTCAGAGACTACACCTGTTGTTTGTTTTGTCTCTATTTATAATTCCAGACAAAAAAGCAGCAGTCATGACAATAACACCCATTCAACCAAGAGTCGATCAAACTATGTCTACCTGATACAAAGGGCGAACCATAATCAACATACGAATGAAATATGAGAAAACAAGGTCGAAACTTACCGCAACACCACATGAAAAGATAAAAGTTACTTGGATATCATTTATAATCCACGAACTGGTCTCCTACCCAAAAAGAATGCGGCGATGTTTTATCCAAAAAGGCGAGGAAATACATAAACCCACAGCAGCTGTTGTTAACACTCAGTGGGGGTAGGAACCAACAAAGTAATCCTTTCAAAGCACATGTATACTCCAAATGGGCACGGAGACTTTGTAGAATACGTCATAATCCAAATCACTGCCTCTACAGCGCCAATAAACCTGGATATCTATGATATAACGAAAACACGCTGAAAGCTGCATCTCAGATCAAGTTGACTCATTCCATGGTAATGATCTCCTCCTGCGTGCCTTATTCGACATATTGAATGGAATGGTTCGCAGTTATTCTGGTACTAGATCGAAAAGAATAAAAAATTCACCGGTCGCTGAATCAAAAGTACTTCTCTGCATGTTTAACTGTATTCTAACTGCTATGATTAATTCCAAACCACTTATCCCATAATCACTCAAATTCCAGGAACGATCCAATTCTACCATTTAAAGAAGCTGGCGGACACGATGTAAATGAGTATTCATGATCTGAAATAAAGAAGCAACTGGTTTTCAACATTTTACTCAACTTACGAGTACAGTCCGCCATGCAGACACAAATGGCGCAAATGGGGAATTCTGGAATCGACCTCGGGACCATTTGATGCAGTAAAACAACCCGACAAGACCTTATCTAATTTTCGCCTCCACGATCAAATTTCTTTCCTGTTATGAAACTACGATAAGACTGCTGAAAAATGGAATAAATATATCACTGATCTCAACATAATACATCAATAAACTTTAAGCCAAGGGTGCTGTTCACAATAAAGTTATATAGGAGAATTGACTTCAAGCTTTATTTTTCCCAGATATTTGTATTACATTCATGTGATGTCTGGGTTTTTTGTTAATGCGAAGACAATATTTCTATATCTCTTTATGTGCTACACAAACAGACTTTATAGCAGACTGTTCCGACTGACCCTAATGCCAGAAAGAACAACCAAACTGTAAGTCCATTATACATCAAATTATGTGTAATTTATATAATAACTTATCCATGCCTGTACAATAGGTATGTTCCTGCATAAACAGGAAGGAATATATTATTATTATTAAAACAATACTTATGCATGCCTATACAATTGGTGTACCCTACATAGCTAGGGAAAAAAATTTACTTTATTATATTATCTTTACTAAATATGCTTATTAATATTATGTGTAAATTATCGAACTGATGATGCCTGTAAACTGGCGTCCCTCATGTAAAAAATGAGAATATTTATTATTATTATTATTGCTCAAGATACTTGAGTTGATGGGCGTCTTTTTCATTGTGGATGACAACACCAACGAAGACTGAGTGACACAAGTCGATGAAGTTAGCGGTGCATCAGAAGCTGTTGTGGTTCGGCTTTCAGATAGTTGTCTAACTGCAAGATCACCACCACTGCTGTCTTTCACTACTAGTTCGGGTTTAGCACCATCATCTGATGATAGGTGGGCTACATGCTGATCAATTACACTGACCGTTTGACAAGTATGCATGCCTTCTGCAACTGCATCTGCATTTAATTCTACTTGATCGTGCCTGTAAAAATGGCATGCATTTTCATGTAAATTTATATGTTTATATGAGAATATATATTATTATTATTACTTCACGTTCAAGCTATTAATAAATAAATAAATTTATTCTCATGATGCAGTACATGAGGGACGCCAGTTTACAGGCATCATCAAATTGTTACAGAAATAGGACCATATTATTCAATCACAATTTACAGTCGATAGCAAAATATGTTTAACATGTACACTGGAGATTATACATACACTTGATAAATGTTAATCCCAATAGTATAAAACATCCTTTTCACTTATGTACAATCGTTTCTGTGCATAGTTGGAAAAATCCGCTAGATTGTCAGTGAGTGCAACACATCAGAGAATACAGAAGTATTGTCTTCGCATTAACAAAAAAAACCAGGTTTTGGTGGATGGGTTATAAGTGCCATTATTCAACTCAGCAATAGTAGGCATATCCCTCATTTCATCATGATCAACCAAAGACAAATCTGCACTATCATGATCATTATCACAAATATTCTATTTACCATCATCCATCCGGTCGACTTCATCATTTTCAAACTCTTCAATTACAGAAGTAGACAATTTTGGTTCCTCCTCACAAATCCCTAAAGATTTTATACCTTCACTCTGACTAGTAATACCTTGTAAACTTGTGGAATCAGAACTGAACTCTGAAGCAGTAACTCTATTCTGTGACACTCTATTCAACAATGGCTTACCAGTTGCAACTACAGACTTCTTGACCGCACCGTTATCGTCACAAAATTCGGAGTCAGGCCTGGAGTTTACATTTACCTTATCACTGGACTTGCTCACTGGTTCACAGTTCACCTTTTTATTCACCTCTTGCAAACGTGTAAAACACAACCGTGTTTGTCTTGCACCTTGTAACTTATCAGTTGAGGATGTAATACGAAACCTGTTACACTCACTGGGTCTATATGCATTACTAGACATCATGGAGCCTTCTCGATATCCACCTCTCTGAGGCCTATTCGTCATCAATAATTGCATTTTGCCCTCAGACTGCTCTATTACAGGGGTGAGATTCAATATACTGGCAAACTTGCTCATCGATTGATTGACACTATCTTTTGCCAGTTTCCGGATATCATCAAGCTTTGGCTCGATACCCTCATTCTCCATACGGGAGCTTATCTTCACCCACTTCCTTTGCAGTCGAGTAGGTATGCGTCTCGCAATTACCTCTAGGACTGAGCTCGAGTTGAGTTCACTCATGCAGTTCACAGAAATCAAGGTATTCTTATAAGTCATAAGATTATCTAAAAACTCAGTAAGTGCCTTGGAGTCATCTTGAAGTTGACTGCCGTTACCTATGACAGCTTCGTATACGTTCCTTACAATCATTGAAGGTCTTCCAAACCTTTGAAGTAATATGCTCATAGCCTCAGCGTATCCCTCATTAGGGGGCATGAGCTTACAGCACTGTATAGCTCTTGAAGCATCTCGAGTGCAATACCTCATCAAATACACCAACTTCAATTCATCACTTAATAAAAAACTACTCAACATTATCTCAAACTCCTTTACAAATTGTAAATAATCAGCCGGGTTTCCATCAAAACATCGTGGTTCAAATTTAGGGAGTTTGATATTCCTATTATCCCTGAACGGCGAAACAGTAACATCAACCATGTCATACTTAACATCAGACACATCGTTACAATTAACAGACAAGTCACCATGACTTACTTTCCTGTTTGCATCGAAGACGCTCTGTCCCTTCTTTGACCCAGGCATTGTTGAACTTGACCCAATTCCAAAAACGTTCCAGATATTGCTTTCTTCGTGGCAAGCCTCGAGAGAGGTTCACTAAAGCCGAGCATCGACAATTCGCGACTGTATAAAATATACGTGGATGGCATTTTCATTATTTGTGACGAAAACAACGACCCCAATCTGCTGCTGAAGACATTTAACAATTGCCATCCAGCAATAAAATTCACTCTTGAAGTGGAAAACGAGTCAAAAATTCCGTTTCTTGATGTGGAACTGATAAGAAGAGCTCATGGAAGCCTAAGAAGATCATTCCATAGAAAACCTACGTGGAATGGTCAACTAACAAGCTTCTATAGCTGGGTACCCATTCAACAAAAGCGAAATTTAGTTAAATCACATGCCACCCGCATCCAACGCACCTGTAGTCCCGACGTTCTGGAAGCAGAATTAGATACTCTCAGAAAAATATTCATCCAAAATTGTTATCGAGTAATATTTATTGACAAAAATATGAAACCAATAATTCGGAAAATCGAAGCTTTAACTTCGCAGAAAAAGGAACTCTACATGAACTTAGATTTCAAGGGAGATTCAGCAAGCGATATTCTCAAGAGAAGGATCACATCATCTCTGAGAAGATCATTCTTTGCAGCAACGCTAAGAATAGTGTTCTCCGGTCGCCCACTGATCTGCAGAAGCCTCAAGGACAAGATCCCGCATATGGCCACTTCTATGTGCATATATCAGTTCACCTGCTGCTGTGGAGTCAGGTACATCGGTCGTTCGACACGCATCCTGTCCAAGAGGATTCAAGAACACTATCCAGCATGGTTGCGAAAAGGCAATACTGGTGCAATAAGGAGTGCGATAATTGAACACCTGGTCAACACTGATCATCGCATTTCAGCAAACGCCTCCTTCGAAGTAATCCACAGAGTCAAGAATAACATATCAAAGGCAATACGGTTTCGTCTCCTTTGTATCGCTGAAGTTCTGGCCATTCACATGGAGAGACCGGAGCTGCGCATACAAAAGAAGGTTACTCAACCATTTCTACTCTCATGGTAACAATTTTTTGATGTGTTTTGAGTTTTTATTTTTATTCTGATGACTTAGTTTTGTTTCTTTGCCTGTTCTTTAATTGTTTATAATTCTTGTATTCGCTTAGATCTCTTACACAGTTTCGTATTATCTACTTTGTTTCTATGTGCATCCTGAGTACAACTCACTCATCAAACTATTCATCTTATTACTACATAACTTCTTTTAACAACTGTTTGTGGCTACTCATCACCTTTGTTACTGCCCTAGTTTCATTAACACTTAATTTTCTTGACCTGTATTACCAACCTTCACCTGTTTAGTTAAAAGTAACCTTAACTAGTTGTAATTTTGTTTGACAAACTTTATGTACACATACATACAAAACAATGCATATATATTTGCGATTGTACAGCTAAGAAAATAGATTCGCCGAAAAGAGACTCTTCGCTGATGCACCTGTTTTTTCACCATTTTTTCAAGTCACACTTGTAGCTTGTGTATTTACACTATCATTTAAAATAGTACAAGTTACAGTCCTCATAGCTCAGGCACCAAACAATCTGGGTTTTCAAAGTATGACACACACAAACTTCGGGAGAATGTCCGGAGCAAGTCTTCTGGGAAACAAACCACAGTTCACAATACATACAATGAATCCCATTTGTGGAATTGGTTTGTGCCTTCAAGCATTGGGCAGAATTACAAACCATGGGCATCTCCAGGTACCAATAACTTTTTTCGCGCACAACCCTGTCAACACTAACGAAATAGCTGGTGGGGATGTTAACTCTTCTGAACCCGTACAACTAATATCGGCTCCCTATCCTGAAGAAAACAGAAGCAGTCTAAAGCACACACACAATTATTAATCACAACCAATGCTTTCACAAACGTAAGCCAAATAAAACTCACGCCCTTCCCTCCAACCTACGTACGCTTAGAACTAACTTGCCCCATAGTGAATACAATAACACAACCCATTATTCACCAGAAACAGCACCCAACAACTCGACAGACACAGGTAAACCTGATAATGATAATAATATATTCTCATTTTGTACATGAGGGACGCCAGTTTACAGGCATCATCAATATGATAAATTACATATACGACTAGTAAGCATACTTAATAATAATTTAATAAAATACATATATTTTCCTAACTGTATAGGACAAACCAATTGTACAGGCATGGATAAGTATTATTTAAATTACATAAATTTGGTTTATGGTTACATCACATGGTTGCTGTCGCTTTTGTCTCTGGTTTGCGAGAACAATATGATAACTAGTTATTCAGTGGAGCACATCAAGAAATATAGAAATATTGTCCTCGCATCAACAAAAACCCAGGTATGTTTTGGATGGATTACATGTACTTGGGAAAAAATAAAGCTTGAAGTAATTCCCCCATATAACTTTGGTATGTACGGCATCGAGTCTTATTCTTGATTTATATCCAAATTTGGTAATAATTTAAAATAAGCGATACACTTGTATGTTTCGCCAGCATTTTCATCGTAACATCACGAGTGAATTGTACTCAATGTAGACTAATAATAATGATTGGTATGAAGGTATATTCCACAACTGTAATCCAGTTGGCGTCATGGGGGAAGATAATGCGTAATTCACGAGGGAATGGTAACATATGGGATAAATAATGTTTGCAGATCATTTGTCATTGTAAATGGTCAAATATCCGCATTCTTCATTTTGATTCAAAAAGTCAAATGGAAGCTAAAATGGTGAGAGAGAGAAAAGAGGATAAACAACAGCAACACAAAAGAAAGCAAGAGGAGTTCTTAAGGAGTGACTAATAAATATATACATATATATTCTGTTTAGTAACGATGGTTATTTTTGTGCATTAACTAACTAGTCCCGTTATGCTTACTTTAATATTATGTGTGAACTAATATTATTGTCTTGTGTAGAAATGTCTATCATGTACTTCGATTAATATTGATATTTATAATTGTAGTTTGTTGTAACTAGACGTTTAATGAACTTAAAATATCTATGTAGGGTGAAAAAGAGGGTGTAAGAGTCGGACGCAAAAGTGCATTACCATCTATGAGCAGTTTGGTGGCTGAGGGGATGAACACTGGGGATGTGTTTGCATAAGGCACATCAGCTGGTAGTCTATTCCAAATGACTGAAAACTTATTTAAGGAGTTGTAAGGGCAAGAGAAGATTAGTTAGCGTGTAGTAAAAAATAGGTTCAGCTTAAGATGTTTTTCCAGAATGGTTCTAATCTTAGTCTTTTGCATCGCTCATGGTATTCCAGACCACTTTCTAAACCAAGAGTTCTTGAGGTAAAATGTCGCTGCACTCCCTCTAATTTAAGCTTGTCATTTTGTCTGATTCCGCTAAGAATAAACGGGCAGTATTCTAAGATAGGTCGGACACATACTTTGTATAATAAAACCCTAGTTTCACAAAAAAGAAATTGCGAGTTATGCATACTAGGAGCCTTCGTGTTTTACGTCTGGCATAATCAGTTTGTTCATAGAACGTTAAATTACTAGAATATATGATACTGAGATCTACGCCTGAGCTGAGTTTGGCTAGTTTTCCCCACTTGTTTCAAGGGTTATATCAAGGTTTTTCAGTGTCCAGGTTTAACCGCACTGGACTTCACACTATCCTTAGAAGACTTTCAGGAACTATGAGCAATAACCAACGCAGAAAACCAGAACACAAATTGGTGACTCAAGAACCCTTTATTCTTGCACCAATACAGAGCCGACCATAAGGTTACTGTACACAAAGTCTAATAATAAATGTCATAAGAATAAATGACAATAGTACTTCTGATAGTTTTTCTCCGTCTTCCAACGAACAGCGAACGATGGAACGATGACAGCAGTATCGATGACTTCCGCCAAAATATGGGGTTAGTTTTGAGTAAAAAACCATGAATTGATCATTCATTCTTCAACGACATTGACAAGGGTACTGTTTCCTATGCAAATCCAGCCACATTTTTTAATGCTAAACTTTAGACAGGATTCAGCACACCATGTTGCGAGACCAATTAGTTCAAGACGTTAAAGAGGCTGACGGTATAGACGTTCGCAAATTGTACGGGGTATACTAACGGAAGACCTTATACTAACAGCTTCTATAGTATTCGTTTCTCGTGGACCAAAGACAAAGCAAAAGACAGTACTTGATCGTCCAAATTACGCGATATATTTCGGGACCGAAACGAGTTGTTAGACGAACGCCTAGCTGGCTAGTGATCATGCATGAACGTGACACAACAGAGTACCGAATGGCGAGGATGCTTGACCGAAAGCCTTCAGCTAAACAAATCGACTTAAACTCTAAGGGTCAGCATCCAATGTTCACTGATGATTCCTATGGTCAATAATTTTGGGGAATTATTTACCGCTACAATGTATTTTACCTACCATATCGCTTAATTCATGACTGTAGCAGGAGTAAACGACTTTGAGGTCGTCTGCATATAGAAGGGTTTACCTGAGGTGAAGCACTTGCAAATGCTGTTAATGTAGACTGTGAATAAAAGTGGACCTAGGACACTACCTTGCACAACCCCACTTGAGATCTGCCTAGGATGAGACAGTACAGATCCAACTTTGGTTATTTGTACCCTGTTGCTTAGAAATGATTTTAACCAGTTCAGCAATGGGTTGCGAATTCCACAAGAGTACAGCTTCTCAAAAATAATACTGTGAGACACTATGTCAAATGCCCTAGATATATCGAAGTAGAGAACGACGACTAGCTTACGTGCTTCGCCACCACTAGTGATGAAGTTGAAAAAGTCGAAGTGGCAAGTAACGCAGGATCAACTTTTGAGAAATCCGCGTTGAGACCTTGTAACAATATCTTCCCTAAGTAGGCAGTCTGACAATTGATCTTTTACAACTTTGTCCATGATTCGCGAGATAACTGGGGTTATATTTATGGGTCTGTAATTGCGAACGTTCACCTTATCACCAGATTTGTAGTGTGGAATTATGAAGTTAGTTTTCCACTCGTTAGGGCAAGTGCCAGTATCCATAGATATTGAGAGGAATTTTTTAAGTAATAGGGGTATATCGCACCCACTGTTTTTGAAAATTAATGAAGCGAGACCATTCGGTCCCGTACTAGTGGAAGGTCTAAGGCTTTTAACTGCTTGTTCTATTAATTGGTTGGTGAACACTATGCTTCCGAGGGAAGAGCTAGTGAGCAGGGCGGTTTCCCCAGGTTTACGCGTTTCCGAACTAAGGTTTGCAAACCAATCACTGAAAAGTTCACAGATAGTGGCAGACTCATTGTAGATTGCTTTGTCATGAAGTAAGTAGGGTATGTCCCTCGTCAACTTCATTCGTTTCTTAAGAAGTGTTGCTAGGTACTTTCAAGTGCCGTTAACCCTTTGTCGAGGTCGTTTTGAGAGCGTAGGCGCTTGATAGATTCAAGAGACTCGTGGATTGAGTGCAGTATTGATATATCCTTGGTGGAATAGTACTGTTTTACCAACTTCCTTAACTCATTGCTATATGCCCTTGGAATGTATCCAGCTTGATATCTACTTAATTTCACTATTTTCTTTGGAGCAACAGTATCTAGACAATAGGGTAACATTCCTGTAAAACAGGGACACTACAGCCTCCAGGGAGTCGGTGGTAAAATAGTCATCCCACTGAAAGAGTCGAGTGAGTTGTTGGAATAATCCCCAGTCTGTAACCACGACATAGCATGCTTCCTGAATCTTGTTTGTTTCCTGTATTCAGTAGTGAGAAAGGCAGAGGGCAGAGTACCATTCTATGGTCACTACTGGAAAATCTGTTGCCAACATGGATGTTGACTTGGATTTGGTTATCACAAAACACAAGGTCCAACATGTTGCCACCACGGGTAGGTGTCTGAACGTGTTGTTGCCGTCCATAACAGTCGATAGTGGAAAGTAATTCGTCGAAGCGTTAGGGCCTGGGACTACTTAAGCGATTGACTTCTGGAAGATTGAAGTCCCCTGCAATTAATTTGTGATTGGTACTAAACGAGGAGGCGCGTGCAAATTATTTAGCTAATAACGCATCAGTTTATTTTGTTGAGCTTGGTACTCGATAAACACAGCCTATGAAAAGTTTGTACTTTTCTCCATGTAAGACACCCCAGAGTGAATCGAGTACCTCGTTCAGTATTTCATCTTCCACCTTACTGACTACGAATGAGTTATGTATATATATGAGACATCCTCCACCACACTTGCAATCTCTGTTTGCACGGTGCACACTATAATCATCTACACCTATATGCACACCAAGTACGAAGAGTGTCAGTCACGTCTCGTAAACCTTTAATGCCCAGCTCTTGCTACACTCGGGCTCACGCTGTTCCTTGAAGTTTCTCAGAAACGCTTAGTAATAACGGACGAAAAAACCAAAACACCAATTGGTGACTCGAGGATTCTTTATTGTTACACCAACATATAAACAATGTTACAACTAAGGTTTCTGACGGTTTTCTGCTGACTTCTCTCTGAACAGCGACCGATGAGACGATGACTGTCGTATTGATGCCTCCGTGAAAATTGGGGAAGTTGGTTTTGAGCAAACAACCATGAATTGATCGTTCAATCTTCCACTACATTGACAGGGAGTGAGCACCACCATTCAGTTATCAGAGCTACGGTAGGCTTGGATATTAATAATAATGTCCTTAGTTCAAATATTTTATTGATTAAGGAACGTGCATTTACTGGCAGTATGGTGAATAAGTCACAGGATACTACAAACTGACTTAATATTTCGCCATAACCTAATTCTGTTTGTGCATCAGCACCGCAAGTGTTTATGAATGATAAGTGGGTCGGACAGGGTGTCTGTACATCCGGGTTATGGTGCAGTGAGGTTGTCTTAGGTGCCATGGGTCGTAACAATGATTCGGGACACCAAGAAAATTTGCCATGTGATCCTGGATATAAGGGTAGTAGAGATTGGGCCTGGGTTGTCGGTTAAAAAGCATAACATCAAGAGATATACCCATCAATCTGCTCTTCGTCATACCAGCACACGTCTTCATGTCGCTTTTATAACATAAAGGATATACTGAGGGAACGTGCTTTTGTTTCTAGGCTTCGGGGGTTTAGGGGCCCGATTTCCCATAAGGTGGAGCATGCTGAAAACCTCCAGATATGCTTGTGTTTCGAGAGGAGTTTTTCGTAACAAGTGATGGTTTGTTGACATTCTTACTCTCAGCAGGCTTATTGAATACAACGTATTCTTCCCCATCATTAGTCTCAATCCTGAGAAATTTGTTCATCGTGGTGAAGTTACTACGTTTAGCTGAAAATTTCTTAGGATAGCTAGCAGCAGTTCTAGGTATTTTAACATCTTTCGGTGAGACTTTATTTACAGGGATAGTGATATCTAAATCAGTTCCTAGTTCCATTGGGAAGCGTGGTTGTTGTGTAGTTTGCTGAATGCTACTGTCAGTACTAGGTGACTGTTGCTGCACACAATCCTCTTTGGTAAATTTAAGCCAGAGAAGGTTATCACTGCGTATTATTCTCGGCTAACACGGTGTTTTATCCTGAAATATGGTCACAGATTTATAACTGCCATTCAGCATTAAGTGATCCTGACATTCAGTAAAGTTACTAGTATCAAGGGAATTACTGCACTTAAGAATGATGGGGCGATTAGCCTCGTTAGACTTTTCACGAAGTCTTTTGCATTCACATGGAACACTAACCATGCCGCAGCAGTCGAGGGCTTTGTGTTTTACAGTCTTCAGAGGCATTGAATCTGAGATGTTGTAAACTATAGTCTGGTGAGAAGAGGTTATACGCTTCATCACCTCCGCAACCAAGCAATCAATCAGATTTTCAGCTTTATTTAGGTTGTCTGGAGACATTTTAGGATGCTTTTTTAACAGACAAGCTATTGGGTCTAAATACGCAAGCATTTTTAAGTTACATCCAGTAAAGACTTAACCTGGCCAATATCAGAACGGCTCTCTGTGGAATTTGAGATTGGCGGTGACATGCTATCAAACTAACCTAATTTTTCCTGAAGTTCACTTACTTGCCTCTGAATCATTTTCACAAGGAGGTTTAATTTGCAGAACTTAGAGTTCTCTAATAGGACATCTTTCACCCGTATCACAGTAGTGAGAGCTAGTAGTTGATACTGTATTACGGGGCAGTAATGCGGTTATAACCAAATTTGAGCCAATATCTAAAAAGTTTATGCGTACTTAAGGAATAGCTCAACACGGAGTCTTAAAAGTTAGTTTGGTACACTAGTGTACGAAATGAATGCATTAATTCCGTTAGTGATAAAAAACACCCATTCAAATGAAAGTATTTGTGGTCCACGGCTAATTTTCACGCCGATACCATATGCATACACAGACCTCTTATGTTTTCCGGTATTAGAGGATTATACGCGACTTACAGGACAATTGCCGAAACACCCACACTCCTAAGACGTTTTTTTATCAGGATTACTTGTAGTCCATGCCATTAGAAAGCACGTTGACATAATTCCGTTTACTTTAAAGAAAGTAATGCGCACGTGCAAAGTGGAAATTAACCTACATTTCGAGTAATGCCGAGTGAACTTTGAAATTAAAGTTCCAAGTTTCGGGAACTGTAACCATCAAATACAGAGTACATAAGTTCCAACTCCAAACAGTATGCACTTCGGCATAGCTTTAACAAACTACAGTTAAATGGTGTAAATATCATAAGATACACGGACACTTTGTGCTTATGGGGACAAAAATGCAAATCTAGGCAGCTCAGACGTTAAATTGGCATATCATGTTCGTATTACTGAATGTACATGGAAATTCTAGGACAAAATCTATCTTCACTATCGGTGGTGAAAAACAATTTAAAAATCGACATTATATGTAGTGTGACTGATGGTAGGTTGACAAGAATGAAGCTCACTTTATTAAATTTTCAGGATGGATACAATTCATGTGAAATGTAATACAGCATAGTTAACGAATGCATTAAGTGTTTGCTAAGATAAGTGATAATTTCTGTCCATAAATCAAACTTCTGCATCACGACTTCTATTCTCATGGAAGTTTTGCTGCAACTTGTGGTTGATTTCTATGTGGTGACAGCACTTAGTAATCAAACAATAGTCTGATTCATATGAAATTAGGCTGCATGGATTTTCTAAGACATGCAATTTTTTTATAAAATGATACTATGCAGAAAAATGCAGCTTCTACATAAAGTGGACTATACTATTAGATTATATTACCTTTCAGTTATTCCGTTCTGCCTATTACAGCAACATTTCTGACAGTTCATCTGAAACAAAAAAATCTGGGACCAACATACCAAGACAATGCCGCAGTCAGATCACATGACACACCAACAGGCCATCTGGTAAAATCAGAGTATCCAGGATACCATACATCACGTAGTATAATTTCAGTGAAGATCATCCTAAAAAACCTTACCAGATGAATTTCAACTTGCATGCCAGCTCGGCAATTTTCAGTCCACTCAAATAATGAAAGTCAGCTGTTAAGCACAAGATTCATTAATATCTCATTAATGTCGAAATTTACCACAGAGAGGGAAGTTAGTTGGATGAGCTTGCCATGTTGAAATTATCTTAAGATCATCTGAAGATCATCCACATCATCAAAAAGCTGAAGTATAAAAGCCATTATATTGTGCATGCTCGTAATAAGAGTGCAGTGTGTCTGAGCGGTAGTTTTGCGTGGTGAGCTACAGCTCACGACGGTATGCTTAACGCATCTTAGGTTCCACTCCCTGACTTGCCTAAATTTTATATTGTGGACATTTATATGGCAACAGTAGAAAATAGATACCACAACCAAATGACCCTGAACTACCCAGTCATATGATTCTACTTTAAAATTGACATTTATGGTACAAATTGTTTATTGGGTATATACATATAATAAAATGAATATAGAGTATATGTTCCCAGTATAATGCAAAAGCGGGTCCCAGTTTTTCCTAAGAGGGGCTGTATACGCTTACCGAAATTCTTTAACAGATCTTGCAGTTATCAGGTCCACTATTTCTGATCAATGATTGACCGTGTGTTCAATATAACCTAGTGATGATAGTCATGGAACCCAGCATTTCAAATGATGCTGTCCATAGTCTTTGTTGCAGGTTTCATCCCAACAGCACTAACTCTGGTGGAGAAACTTTTAACAAAGATTGTGAAAAGTATTCATCTGTAACGTTGATCCACCGATTGGCTGTTTCCAGGTCACTTGGTGATTTATTTTCCATTTGCATCATATTTATTTAGTGGGATCAGTGCATTCTGAGCTGTTTTTGCTCTGTGTCAATTGGTGACAAATTGTGGTGCCACCTCCAAAGTTTGGATTTCGCTGCATGTTTGATGTACAAAAGCAACGCGGACATGCCAGCGACAGCAGAATACCCGGAAAATATAAAAAAGACGGACTACAGTCTGTTAGTATAGATGGGATTGTTGGGAAAAGCTAAATGGGAATTTGAGGGTATTCTGCAAGTGTCGCTTTTTATCCTCTAAGGTGTCTGTCGACCAACACCGTGAAGTCTTTCTTATAGGCTTTCTTAAACATACCTCAAGGCTATTGAAGAGGAGGAGACGCTCTTGGCATTACTTTATGGGGGCTGGGGGTTGCAGATTCTTGAGACTGTCCCGCAATTTTGATTAGACACTAGTAAATAGTGTAATGTGCCTAGTTACTAGTATCCAATACATTCCCCAGCTAGCACTTTTTCGGCGCATTGCAGACTTTTTGGGGCAAAAACTTCGGGTAGATCTACTTACGTGGGACAGTGTCCCGAAGTTTGCCCCAAAAAGTCTGCAATGCGCCCTAAGTCTGTCCCTAAAAGTCTGCAATGCGCCCGAAGTCTGCCCCAACAAGTCTGCAATGCGCCCGAAAAAATTGCTAGCTGGGTTCCTTCAGGAAGTCAATCGCGAGCCCGAATAGCTCAGTAGTAACGTCTCTGACTGCAGCACTGTGTGACACGGGTTCGAATCTCAGAAGAGACATGAGTTCTTTCAAGGTTGCAGATACGCCTTGCTGACTGGTGAGTGCCAACTAGCTCGAAAACTGGGTCGAGCAATGTTTCATACCGATTGCTTCCTATCATCTAACAACTCGAGAACTACGATAAATCACCCTTATTAAACATCTTATGGGTTGTGGAAAGCAGTTTGTGGTTGTATAGGCCCCTAATGTAATTTACTGACATATACACGCGGTCAGTGAATATGATAACATACTTATGAAAAATGGTAACTTATACGAATGAGACAATCGAGTCACCGAAATCCTGGGAACCTAAAGCGTCATTCAACCAGTGTCCTTGATATGTACTTTTCAGTCCTACCGTTATTATTTCCATGCTGCTCAGTGATGCCAGTTTCTGTTTCGATGTGTTTCCACATCTCATTTCACAATTCCTACGATATACGGACGTATTTATAAGTACCCTGAGAAAAGAAATATGCTTAAAACCACTTACAAATTCACTTGTTTGCCAATAAGGGATCTCTTAATATTTTGAATGTCAAATGTGTTAATTGATTCGAAATTAAGTGTATCAATAATGCCCGTGATATTATCCCAAACTTAAGTTGATTTGTTTCTATTTTCAGATGTGATTGCAAGGTGATTACCATGATCTAAATGAGATACAAAAATCAAAGCCTTTCAAAGTTGAGGAAACATTATCGCTTAAGAGATTCATTATTTGTTGACCCAGAATTCCCTACTGATATCATTTATCCCAGTAAAAGTACCTATTTTACTAAAAATTGCAATATATCTTGGAAAAGACCAAATGAATTGTCCTCTAAGCCATATCTATTCGGTGATGATTCTTGTCCAACAAGTGTCTATCAAGGCTGTCTTGGAAATTGTTGGTTTGTAGCTGCTTGTATTTGCCTTCGTTTGCATAAGCATTTGAGACATAAAGTAAGTCAATATTCATAAGCCAGTTTCATATTTTGATAGGTTATCCCCTTTTCCAATTGTTTATGGAAAGAGTACTATGGCATTTTGGAATTTAAATTTTGGCGTTATGGTACTTGGACTCGCGTTGTCATAGATGATCTTTTGCCTACATCAAATGGCGAACTACTTTATTGCCATTCTTCTGATAAAAATGAGTTCTGGTGCTCACTTCTTGAGAAGGCATACGCAAAGTACTTTATTTGTTCATTTTTTGTGTTTAATTGTTTGCTCTTAGTCTGTCTCATTTTTCTTCTAAGCACCGTTTTCAACATGTATCCTTTTCTTATTAAGAATCATGGGTGGTTATGCAGCTTTAGAAGGAGGTGAATTAGCTGAGGCCCTGTGTGATTTTACTGGGGGTATTACGGAACAACTTAGTGTATCATTATGTAGTAAATTGTGCGAACATAACGTTACTTTACAGTTGGAGCTTACTTTACAAAAGTTAGCAAGTATTTTACTCAAATTTATCATTGTCTTTCGAACAGTTATTGGCCAAATGGTTTGAACACGACAACAAACTATCTGTTTGAGTTTTTGCTGAATAGTTTCAAGAACAACACGTTAATCGCTGTGTCAATATCGGTTAGTCAGCTGTTTGGTTTCGTTTATATTAAATTTAACACAGTTTCACGTAGTGAAATGGTTAAGATTTACTTTAGTTCATCTTTGACGATGCCCCGACCAGATATTCTTCCACCATCGTTATTATTCATGTATTAAGTTACCACCAGGATGTGTTCTTCCTTTATACAGCCCAAGTTACTATGCTCTGTTATCAGTTTATGAGGAATGCAAGTCACAGGCATGAGGCATAAGGCTATAGAGTAAAGTGAGTTAATGTGATTGCGAACCTTTACTAGCAGTGGTAATTGCGTTGTGTTACGCTTGCCAAATTACAGTCTATAATTTTAACAATATTTACCTTGGCAGCACACAATCATGAAGTTGTAAGCCATGACGCTAAACTAGTTCACAAAAGAATAATCTTTGTTCTAAGTCGTATTAAAGAATGTATCCTTCCATGTTAGGGTCAGCAAAAAAACTGAACACCAACCGAAATGAGAAAAGGTACGATTTCACTTGATTTCACATGAATCATACAAAGGATGTTGTTGAATATCTTTCCTCTCTCTTTGTGGTTTTCGACTTTTGCTACTGTTAACACCTTAATTTTCTATTAGTATTAACTTTCTGTTCAGTGTTTGTGTGAAGCAACCTAAATTCCTTTAGACAACATCGTACGTCACCCATATTTCTGCTTACTTTGTACACTGGGAAACATGAGAAGTGACAGAAAAGGTGTAATAGATAATAATAATAATAGTTCTACAATGAACTAAAGTCAAACAGAGTCCTGATACGAGTAGTTTATGTAATTATTCTACTGTTTTGTAGGAGTCTTCGTTAGGTTTTTACTTTTGTTTAATTGCACTTCATTTATGGGCTTACCTACAGTTCTTGAAGCCATAAAGCAATGTGTTATGGTGATGATACATTGATATACATCAACAAATTGAGTCAGTACACTTCTTTGTCATATTCCACGTTTATCTACCTTTTTATGATTGGGAACGAATGTGGTTTCTTTGACAGTAAAATATTGCAAATATTGGTTACTTTTTCACGTACCTAGTGAGATACTTAATTGGGAGATTTGTTATCAGAAAATACATTTCAGAATATTTAGCTACCAATTTTATCTCATTGAATTTAGTGGTTAAGTGGTATTTATTAATGGTTTTGTTTATTATTCATTTAGAAAAACAATCAGCTAAGTAAACAAGCATTGTGTAGTGATGAATTGGTTGTTGGGCATGCTTATGCTGTTGTTGCAATTCTTTGTCACTCATTTGATGATCATAAAAGTTCAAAGGCATACAGTGGTCGATATATATGTCTGGCCAATCCGTGGGATTTAAGGACCAGTGGTTTTTCGTCAGATATAAAAGTGAGTAATGTATCAAATTAATCGATGTGTAAAACTTAGAACCAAGTAATATTACCTTTACTCAGTGTTTTTATCATAAAGCACTTTCGTTTGAATACTTTGAATATTACTACTCTAATTATCGAAGTAGTTCGTAAAGCATAACCGTCGAAATAGCCTTGGTATTGATATGAACGATGGTGTTTTGGTAGATGATCTAGTTAGCTGACATAGGGTCAGGCTGGAAAAGAACTAGCAGAGGTCAAACAAAAACATGGCTTCACCAGTCAGTGAAATCTACAACAGTTAGTCTAAGCCACGTCGGAAGGTGTAGACTTCCTGGTTGGGGTCCTCGGGATGGTAAAAGCCAATGGTTGGAAACTATTGGTGACGTGGCTCAAAATCGTTATCAATGGCTAGCGCAGATGCATCCACTCCTTGTGACTTATGATTTCCAATGAAACTGTTTTCTTCGTTACTACCATTCCTTTGTTTCACAACTCTGTTTACTGATTGTATTATGCATTTCTTCTACTTTCTTCTCTTGCTTTGTGTGCTAGAAGGAGGGAGTGTGGCGACTTGAACTGCCGCACATATGTGCATAGTTCTGTCGAAAACAGACAGAGAGACAACAAACTGACGATCTAGTATATTAAGAGCCACATGTCATCTGTTATAATGGTCTCACTTTTCCTGCAATTAGATTTCGTCTAGTGTGCCCTTTTGTGTGAAAACGCTATGGAGAAACAATAGCAGATGTAGTTCAATATGTACATTAAGTTTTGTGCTCTAGAATAATTCAACCCTAATTTATGACGGCCCATTAGTACTGCCTGGACTTTCATCAACCTATGTAGATCATGCAATGAAACTTGTGTCTTCACAATATCCGTTTTTTTTCTTGAAGACAATGATGGGTCTCTGTTAGCATATATGCTCCTAGAGCATACACTTTGACTATACCTTTTAGTTTTTACTTAGTGTTATTCGCTACGTGAGTAGCTGGCAGTAGGATTAATGAAATATTCTGGCTGTCAACTGGGAGTACTTGCGTCACGGTGAGCTGCAGTGCAACTAGAACCCAGTACTTACCATTTCACAATATATATATATATATATATATATATATGACTATTCTATTCTTCGGATCGAACAGCCTTGTGTCACATGTGCTGTTTTACTTGAGACTCCTGGATGAAGAGAAAATTATTATACAATAAACTACTCTGAAGATCGTGCATTTTGTGTATTCTTATTGTGCTGAATAAAGCTGTTATTATTATATATATCTGCTAGAATATTCCGTCTTATAAATAATAAATATAAACTGACGTATATGTATGTGCCATGTACTCAAGTTAATCGACAATTACTCATTTTTCCACTGAAAATTTCTTTTCATTCCTGACGTTTCGCGTGGAACATAGGTCTACAAACTAACATAACATAACAATTTCGCTTTGAAGTTTCAGTAGCGGTGGGGTTGCTAGCTTCACACCCAACCTTCCTTATGTCCCTTGCTTTCTGTCAGCTAGTAGACTACGCGAAGTTTAGGAGTACATAGGTAAGGAGTCGAACCCAAACCACCTACGAGGCTGGCGATCATCCTACCGTTGAATCACTGACGTACTGAAATATAGGTGTCACTTTTTTATGAGGAAAAACTATCGGGTAGCTACTCAGAGGAAGTTAGATGATGCGAAATGCATACCTCAAGCTCTGTAATCAAATAGTATGCATCCCTGGGATAACCTTCCTCCCTTTGAATTTCAAATCTATAGGTTACTTCCGAAATCTGTCCGAAAAACTTGCATGCTGTCTACAAAATATTTCCTACCAAGAACAGTTCCGTAACATATTTCTGTAGTTGATGCTTCTATCTGCACTATTTATTTTTAACCTTTAGCATATGCAAGTTCCTTTTGTGTATTTATTTTATTTTATTATATTCAATATTTCTAATCTAGGATGAGAATAATTTAAACTATTTTATTACGAAGGAAAATAAAGATGGAAGATTTTGGATGGAATTTGATAGCTTTATCGAAGTTTTTGATACTATAGTGTTGTGTCACACTCCTGTTGCTCAATCATGCTTTAAATCTATTCCAGCGTTGGGTTTGTTGTATTCTAATGAAGTAAATATTTCAACGACAAAAACAACCAGAGATGAATGTAACGGTACCCTCGAAAGTTGTGTAACATCATTGTATAGTGTTCCTGTAGATATTTTGTGTCAGAAAAGAAGATGGTTTGAAATCAGGTTTCACAACAAATGGTCTCCTGAGTCAGATGGTGGTTGCTTAAGTTATTGCAACAGTTTCCTTAAAAATCCGAAGGTAATTTTTTGTATGTAAAACTTGTGTTGCCCATATGTATAGCTATCATGAAGCAGTAGTGTATTGATGCAGATATTTCACAGATGACTGTTGAAAGTCCCGAGTCAAAATCTTGCTTCTAAATAATTACTACATGACGTTGATGCTTTTGCTTGAAAACCTCAACGACAAAGTGGTAGAAAAGACTTGTTTGCCATTTGAGAACTTGCACTATCTTTGCCTCACGCATAATATCCGACTGCCCATCATGGGACATGTGTAGTGTGTGACAGTTCCTTATTCTATTCTACGTTCTTCAAACAAGTGCCAAAAGTAGATATTAGGAGATTAGAGGTTTTCGATCACTAGTAACTTCGTTCAGTTGTTTGCACTAGTTGGGACCACACGGTAAGCAAAATTGAGGTTAGTCTTTATCGACTGAGGTGACAAAAGTGTTTGTTGCACATACTGCGCTATTGCTTTCCTCATCAAGTAATGTCGGCTAAAGCAGGATTAGATGGGAAAAGAGTTGTGTCATCATAATTTTTCTCCACTTCTGAATAATTGAGTTTACTCAAAATGGTGATTGAATTTTCACAACACAATAACAAGACATAGTTTATCTGAAAGGTGTAATGTATTAGCGCAACACATTTCCGACATTCTGATCACACACGTACTTGTCATACACAGTTTTTACAAAAGGCGAGAAGCCGTGAATAATTACAATACAGGTCAGATTGTGTATAGGTCAAGGTCACAAATAATGGGCAAGGAGACACAAAAGGTGTGGGTAAGAAGGATAAAAAGAGAAAAAACAAGGCAAAGAAGAGGTTGAAAATATTATGAAGTAAATCGGTCCTTGGTTCTAACTTGGATTACCAAGGCAGGTTTAAGGTGATAACAAATAACTTTCGGACACATAAGACAAGTATAAGTCTTTTTATAGCTAAGGTTTCAATGAATTTAGGTATGCGGCCCAACCTTGTTTATATATCGGCTTAAAGGCATTGTTGAAAGCAACCTTATGACCCATCTCTATAATATGCGTCGCTATAGATGATGTTGGACATCTATTTCCGGGGTGAATTGTGTCTGGCGATTTCATTTGTTGTCGCAGCCACCTGGGAATGTGTTCTGTAGCCCTAACCCACAGAGACCGATGGGTCCTCCCTATGTACGTGTCTCCACACATACATGTAAATTGATAAACACAGTGGGATGTGACACTATCGTTCGAATAATGTGAGCGTTTACAGGACAGCATAGTTCTCGTTTTCTCTATGAAGATAAGTTTAGCTGCATAATAGGTTCTATTAATTGCGGCCTTTAGTCTTTGTCTAGTGATGACTAGACTTTGTCGATCACCTCTGAACGGCAAGGATATGTAAACATCCTTTTTGGGAACTGATTGGATTGGTAAAGCTCTATGGTTGACACTTCCGTAGCGTCTAATAAATCTCAGTGGGTAATTGTTATCTAACAATATTTCAGTGAGGTGTTGTCTTTCTTCTTCAATTGTATCGGCAGTATAAACACGGTGAACAAACATTTAACCAACACCTTTTTATACTGTAGTGGACAGAAACTATGATAATTTAGATACTGTCCCGTCCATGTAGACTTTCTGTAGACAGTCGTTTTACTGATCCATCTTCTAGGTGGGTTATGAGTACATTTTAAAATGGCAGGCAACCATTATTCTCTTTAACGTATGTTAGCGACTTACTGTTTTGTGCTCTGTTGATCTGGTTCAGGATTTCTGTGGCGTCTGTTGGTTTATCACAAATGACTATTATGTCATCTACATATCTTTTATAAAAATAAACTTTTCCAATTTCTTTCTCCACTAGGTTCTCGACATACGACATATATATATATATATATATATATATATATATATATATATATATATATATATATATATATATATATATATATATATATATATATATATAAGTGTATATATATCAGCTAACATTGAACCTAGGGGGCTTCCCATGGCAACACCATCGATCTGACGATAATGCTCGCCCTCGAATGTAAACTTAACATTGTTAGTACAAAGAAGCAGTAACTCTTTTAAATAAGATGTAGATACTGGTAATAAGAAATCGTTGTCAGAAATAAAGTCACATAAAATATCAACCGTCTGTAAAAGAGGTACATTTGTAAATAAAGACTCAACATCTAGGGAAAACAGGGTTTTGTCCTTTATATCAACGTTATCAAGACAATCAATTAACTCAAAAGTGTCTTTCAATGAGAACTTACAGAAACTTCTTATAACAGGCTCTAGTATTTCCACTAGCCACTGTGCAAGTTTGTGGGTTGGAGATCTGCACATTGACATTATGTGACGTAGAAGAATGTTAGGTTTATGTGTTTTGGGCAGAACATACATGTGTGGTAATTGGGACTGCGTGGGCTTTAATGAATTCAATTTGTCTCTGTTAATCGCATCCATGTTTAAGAGTTTTACTAGATGATTTGTCACCATATTTTGTACATTCTTCACATCCTCTAGACTGGAGTCTTTCATAAATCTATCATTGTTTCCAAGAATGCGTAGCACTTTGCTTTCATATTCAATTTTGTCCACTGCAGAAACAAGCCTTATCACTTTGGTCTATGTTTTGTGTTCCTCAAAAGTAATTCTCTAAACTTGAAGTAAACGCACAATTTGAAAACCTATATGACTAGTTGAAGCCTCTTGCTCCCGTTTCTGAAGGTCATCACAATTGGTTCAAAGTAAAGTTAGCTGACATTGCTCACCAATTTTGCATTACTCGTACATTTCAGAAAAGTATCCTAATATCTGAGCACCAGATAAAGGGCCTGGTGTAGTTATGATGGATAAAACTGTATATGAAAGCAAAGTGCTACGCATTCTTGGAAACAATGATAGATTTATGAGAGACTCCAGTCTAGAGGATGTGAAGAATGTACAAAATATGGTGACAAATCATCTAGTAAAACTCTTAAACATGGATGCGATTAACAGAGACAAATTGAATTCATTAAAGCCCACGCAGTCCCAATTACCACACATGTATGTTCTGCCCAAAACACATAAACCTAACATTCTTCTACGTCACATAATGTCAATGTGCAGATCTCCAACCCACAAACTTGCACAGTGGCTAGTGGAAATACTAGAGCCTGTTATAAGAAGTTTCTGTAAGTTCTCATTGAAAGACACTTTTGAGTTAATTGATTGTCTTGATAACGTTGATATAAAGGACAAAACCCTGTTTTCCCTAGATGTTGAGTCTTTATTTACAAATGTACCTCTTTTACAGACGGTTGATATTTTATGTGACTTTATTTCTGACAACGATTTCTTATTACCAGTATCTACATCTTATTTAAAAGAGTTACTGCTTCTTTGTACTAACAATGTTAAGTTTACATTCGAGGGCGAGCATTATCGTCAGATCGATGGTGTTGCCATGGGAAGCCCCCTAGGTTCATTGTTAGCTGATATATATACACTTATATATATATATATATATATATACTCTCTTAGTGTGTGACCATTTCACTTTGATGAACCTGTCTCCTTTAACAATGTATATTCCCCTCATATTATATATAATATGTGTGTTTGTTGACATGTCTGCTATAATTTGCTATGTATATATGGATCGATACTCCATTATAATTAGCTAATCATGTTAAGACTGTCTATTGATTGTTCACACCCTTGTTCGGACATTCACATATATTTTTGCTCTCACACTCTTGTGGGACAGATTGATTCTCCTGGTGTTTTGGAAAATAGAAGTATCATCGCAAACCTAGTGGTCTTCTGATTTCAGTCTTTCTTGCGTCAGGACTATTAAATTCTAGACCAGTACATAGCAATAGTTTGGCGACGAGTACATAACAATTTGGCGACGGGAAAACTACCATTGACCACTCAGCAGCAGCACCATAACAATTATAGCTTATTCAAGCAGATAAACACAGTCTTCTGATTGGTCGTTTCTGGTTTCTCGGAAAGTTAAGCCATATATCTGCGAATCTTATTTGCCCACGTTAAGTCCGCTGTGATTGGTTGTTGAATCAGCCTTGTTCATATTTTCTGATGGCCAATATTAGTGACCTAGACATTGACGTAAATTAATGTCTACCAATTGGCCAACAGCCTGCTCTCACCACAATATAACTTTCCATTAGCAAATTATTTTGGTTTTATCGAAAATGTAGTTCACTAAATGAAGTTATCTTATACAGTTACCTGGAACAGGTTTTTCATGAACTAGCTTGTGAGCCACAGGTACTGTTTGAGGGCCCACGATGCTACTTAGTTGCCTAAGCTGTAGTAGGTGGATCGGGACTTGCTGACGGGTTCCGACAGGCACGAAACCTTTGTTGATGGTTTCCAAACATATATAACACTAAGCACTGTTTTCTGATTGAGAAAATGACTGAATATCGTGACATTGTTTGGTTTATGAATATGTATCTTGGTATAAAAAGTGTAAGTTTGGTAATTATAATAGTGTTTTCTTTCCTGTTACATGAATATTAGCATCTACAAAGTGATAAGTTTCCACACGTGTTTGTATTTTTCTCCTCTGCTGATTATTTCTACACACCGATTTCGATTTTGAAACGACTAAATCAGTTCTTGATCACTATTCGTAATCGAACTGGTTCCTGCTTGTTAATTTCTTTAACACAAAAAACCAAACGATACACGATACCTCATAGTTCAACAACAGGACTATTTCACATTGGAATGAGTTTGTTTCACGTAAGTTGATAACTTATGCCACTTAAATGACACATTAAATTTTCTACTAAATTTTAACTGGAAGTATGAGACATCTCAATTTAACTATGAACCTTAATCTACTGAAGATAATTGATATATATATATATATATATATATATATATATATATATATATATATATATATATATATATATATATATATTGTATGTCTAACTAACTACTTCTGTATTTCCCTATGCACTATGATGTGTTATGCGATTAGAGAGAAAACCAGCTAATTATTAGTAAACAAAAACACTTAGACATGTGGTCTCTCTTCATCTACCTCGTATGAGAGAGTTATAGCAGACAGAAGGAAGAAATAAATGGTAACTTTGAGTGACACGATATCCCTAACGTAAAGAAATATAGTATCTCCTGACCTGCTACACGTTTGGTGGTGTCCAAGTGGCTCTCTAAGGGTGAATGTGTAACCGATGCATCTACCACCTGAACGAAGATCAACTTGCCCTTTGAGAATCAGTCTCCAGACGTTTTGTGTAGTCTGAAAAGTATGGCAATAACAGATACTACTAACAGACTAATACTTCCAGTTATTATGACATATGACAAAGGCTTTTTTTATAAAATTTGTCAGGATGATGTTCCGGTTTCAAAGTGGTAGGAACTTTCAATCTGTCATACTTTCTTGAACTACTTAGTCGGTTCTTGTCTCCATCTTTAAAAAGTTAAGGGTGATTAAAGTAAGTGACTGAAGAAAATATTTCTGCATATGCTTGTTATCATCTTTATTTTAGCTTTAAAGCTATTTGCTTGACGGCAAGTGATGGTAGAATTTAGAATGTTACCTTCATCTGTTTTGGACTCATTATCTTAATGTATCGCTGCTCAGATGCAACATGCCAAAAGGTTATCCATTTCACATTTGGGTCTTAAAAGCTATCTCTGGTGCAATCGTTATTAGTTATCATTAGTTAACAATTGTGTGGAGCTAAGACTAACTCTTTTAGGCACTCGACTTCCAACTAGTGGTTCATGGGTTTGAATCCCACCCCACCTATTGAGGTTGGGTCAAGCCAGGTGGTATTCTAACGGCAGAAGATCAGAGAATTGGGTAACGAACCTTTCGTGTTGTGAATAGTATCATTTTCCGACCAGTCACTGGGATTTCATGCCTTATCTTATTACAATAGCCATAAGGGCCTCCATCGTCAGTGAATGTATAACCGTATTCTATAAATACCGTTGTGATATTCTGTATTTTCGACGCCTTCATCGCTACTACCTCGCTGTTCTTTTATTTGCTGATAGATCCTTTACTTTGTAATCACAACCCTTGCCTTTGTGTTAATTACGGCACTAACCTCCCGTATAAATCACCTCCAAGTATCGTTTGCTGTAACTGAGTCACAACAATGAACATAAGAGTTATTTGGCAGTCTCTTCTGTTCATTGTTGTGACTCAGTTACAGCAAACGATACTTGGAGTTACTTGCCAATTGCCTAACCATCGCCTCCCCGACGGGTATTGCTAGCTGATATAGGTGCAGGTTGGAAAAGAGTAAGTGGTGGCCAAACAAAAACATGGCCTCATCAATCCATGAAATCCTTGACAGTTAAACTGAGTCAGGTAGGGAGATGCAGACTTCCGGGTTGGGGCCCTCGGAATTCTAGGAATCAATGGCTGGAGACAATAGGTGACATGTCTCAAAATCGTTGTCAATGGCGCAGATGTGTTCAGTCTTTGTAATCTTTCATATTCCTTTCTTCCATTACCCATTCTGTTTCACTCTTATACTTGTCAGACTGTATTAATTCTCTCCACTCATCTTCTTGTCTACCTTTGTGTGCTATTTGGAACGTGGTAACTCGAACTGCTGTACTTCGGTGACAAGTTCTAGGTTGAATCCAGACAGACAGACTTGGCAATCCCCAATGTGAACACTGCAGTGTGACCTGCTTACGATCATGGATATGTATCCATCCACCTTTCGAACTGTCACCGAACACGGTCTAACACCGTGACACAGATTCTTGTCTGTTGACGAGACTGCCACCCATGTACCTATTAGACATACGACATCTCTATCACCAGCCCTCATATACGAGGTTTAATTCATTGTCAACTCCATAGAATTGCTTTAAATGATATCCTTGGTGTTTGTCATTCTTTGTAACATATTCGATGGACAAGTATTGTGAATTACTAACAATTATCTTGTTTCCTAGGTAACAAATCATAACATGAATAATGATAATAATCATGTCTGCTCTACAGTTTATCGAAATACTCGTACAGTTTCTATTCTTCTATTCTTAAATTCTGGGCGTTATGTTCTCTTCCCAACTACATTTTATCCAAAATGTCATGCTGGTTTTATGCTAAGATTTTTTAGTTCGCATAAAATTTCAGTGAAGTAAGTGGGTGTAGAATTGCCCATTTTTCATTACCTCGTTCAGATTTGTAGTTTGTCTTTCTTTTTTTGTTGTGTCACGTAAACAAATGACAACAAGTAACGACTACTTATTTCTACTTAAATCTGCTTCCCTTTTAGTCAATCACCTTTCTTTATAGAAAATATTGAAGCTTCCAGTTATGAACATTGTTGTGGAAACTTTTCATTACCAGTGGTGAATAAATTGTCAACTAAATTGAGAGTTCTATATTCTAATGCACGTTCATATGTGAATATGAGATGAGAAATCTTAGTCAAACACCTCATCAATGTTTATTTAAGTAGTATGGAAAAACAGACAACTGTAAACAGACCGAATAGGTAAGTTTTTACATAATGCCTGAATAAACTGAAACATTGTTTACAATCAATCAAAATGTTGGAGTTGCATCTGAATACGAGAGAAAAGACTGCCTTTTAGTTATTTTTACTGTGCATATCATTTCCGAGCATATATGTGTATTTCTTTATTATTTATTTAAAGGCAGAAAAAAACTTGGTTCAGTATGGCACCAAGAAAGATGCACCACACAATAATAGCGAAATAACATAGATTAAAAGGAAAAAAATATAAGTTGAGTACCAATAAAGAACTTCATCTGGAAGGAAAACAGTCATACTTAACAAGTTCAAACAGTATTCGTCAACTATCATTGGGAAGGGAAGAAAGAAGGAAATTGCAACACGTTCGTCATTGACTACGATTCTTGGCCATATCCGATATCGTTTCGAGCAAAAAAAAAAAAATATCTCACGGACTCCAACCAGGGAGTCGTGACGCTCCAACCGATGCTAACCTAGCACAAATATCCTTCATCCCACGACGTCACGTCATAGACTGACTACCTCTCCGACTTTTCCTTCCCACCCCAGGGCTAGCGAACAGAGACCTGTACGGAAGCCTCTGGGATGACATCCTCAGCACATGTCCAAGCCACCGGAGCCGACGTTTCCAGATGACGACACTCAATGAATGGTGATCTCCACTGTGTTCAAACACACGCCGCCAAACCTCAGAATTACTCACGCGATGATGACATCGAACGCAAGCAATCCTGCGGAGACAGCAGTGATCGAACACGCAGAGTCGCCGCATATCCTCAGCTCGGAGAGGCCAGGTTTCACAGGCGTAGAGCAGGGCAGCCCGCACCGAAGCATTGTATACCTGACCTTTGACAGCCAGGCTAACGTCGCGATGGCTCCAGAGGTGGCTGAAGTTGATGTATGCCACCCTAGCCTTCATCATACGGTTGGAAATCTCATCCGTCACCCCTCCGCCAGCACTCACACAACTACCCAGATACACAAACTTATCAACAACTTCAAGCGGTTCACCCGCAAGAGTGAGTGCAGGTACAAACTCCTGCCAATCTTGTAACAGTACTTTGCACTTAGACGGCGCAAAGTACATACCATACTTACAGATACTGATCGCCAGCTGTTTGAGTGCGGTTTGGGCAGCCTGCATGCTATCGCACAGTAAGACGACTTCGTCTGAATACTCGAGGTCGAAAAGTCTATCTCCAGGTAGCAGATCTACACCACCTTCACACACATCCATCAGAGCTGACTCCAGAATGTCATCGATGGCAAAGTTAAAGGGAAATGGAGAGATTGAACAACCCTGTCTAACCCCACTGTTGGTTGGGAACAGTGATGATAGTTGGTTCTATGCCCTCACTCTACCTGAGGTGTTTCTGTATAGGGCTTTCAAGATGTTAGCAAATTTCTCAGGTACACTCTTCTCTCACAGACAGTTCCAGAGCACAGTTCTGTCCAACGAATCGAAGGCAGCCCTAATATCAAGAAACACAACGATCGTTGGCCTGCAATACGTGTGGCGGTGTTCCAGCAACTGACGAAGGGTGAACACATGATCAATGCATCCACGACCTGAACGAAACCAAGCCTGCTCTTCGCGAATCAATCCCTCACGTATTTTGCACAGCCTGCGAAGCAAGACAGCAGCCAATATTTTAGATGCAACTGGTAGCAGACTGATGCCCCTATGATTGTCACATGAATTACGTCGACCCTTTTTAAAGATGGGGACGATAATGGCTTCGTTCCACATTGATGGTACACTCTCAGTCTCCCATACCTTCCTTAATAATCCAGTTAGAGCCATTGCGAGAGTCTCGCCACCATCTTTAAAAAGAACCGGCGGTAGATTGTCTGGGCCGGGTGCCTTATGGCGTTTTAACACTTGGAGTTCCTTACGGACCTCCGCTTCGGTGGGTGGATTGGTACTAACCGACCATCAATTATTACCACACGACTTCGAAACTTCAGGTTTATAGTTTTCTTTGTTCTCTCCTATTTGTCGTCGTAGGGGTAGTAGAACTCTCCAGATATCTGGGTGGACAGGTGTTGCATCATTTCTGTTACACGTGCTTTTTCAATTGGTTCGATAAACAAAGCTAACATTATCAATCTCTCCCTCCATCCTGTGACATTAGATTTCTAAACTGTCATCTTATCACATCCTATCGTATGGTTGTGTGTGATTGGATGTAGTGAGTGGTACAGCTGAAGTATTCTCTAGATTTCTTATCTTATTCGGGTCAATTAATCTAGATTTTGCTAGGTTTCTATGCTCGGCTAGTTTGACTGCCCCTGTTCTACTACTTTGACCTAAGTATTTGACCTGACAATCATTGTAGGCCGGGTATGAGATAAACTTAACTGTTTTGTTTCGGAGGCTCCACAGAATTGATCCTTTAACCGACAAAGCTTGTTTCTAATTGATTTTGTGAGTTTGAATGCCAGCCACTTTTATTCCTGCCTTGTTAAGAATTCTGCGTTAGGTTTCCGATGTTCCTTCCTTGTATGGAATTACTACTGAAAATTTAGATTCCTTATTGTAGTGATAGTAATAGTAACAATAATAATATTAATGACGACATGCATTTCAAACATGCGCAGGATAAAGACAACACCAACAATAGGGAATATACATCATCAGAAATACTTCCATAGGAAGAAGGAACCTCAGAAACCTTACGCAGAATTCTTAACAAGGCAGGAATAAAAGTGGCTGGCATTCAAACTCACAAAATCAATTAGAAACAAGCTTTGTCGGTTAAAGGATCAATTCTGTGGAGCCTCCGAAACAAAACAATTAAGTTTATCTCATACCCGGCCTATAATGATTGTCGGGTCAAATACTTAGGTCAAAGTAGTAGAACAGGTGCAGTCAGACTAGCGGAGCATAAAAACCTAGCAAAATCTAGATTAATTGACCCGAATAAGGTAGGAAGTCCAGCCATAGCACTACATGTAATAACATACAACCATACGGTAGGATGGGATAAGATGAAAGTTTAAAAATCTAATGTCATAGGATGGAGAGAGAGATTGATGACGGAAGCTTTGTTTATCGAACCAACTGAAAAAACACGTGTAACAGAAATGATTCAACACCTGTCCACCCAGATATCTGGAGAGTTCTACTACCCCTCCGATGGTGGCACAGTGGTTAGGACTCTCACCGACCATGCACATGGTCAGGGCTTCGAGCCCACGCCGACGCACACCTGATATCTATGGTCGGCCTGCGAAATTTGAGCTACCGATATCCACACTGAAAATTCCATACTTGTACCAAAAATACGGTGTGGAATCAAGCTGTAATCAAAAATAAAAAAAATAAATAAAATAGGAGAGAACAAAGAAAACTATAAACCTGAAGTTTTGAAGTCGTGTGATTATAATTGATGGCATGATGATGAACAATAAATTTTGTTCGAAACCTTGTTATCCAGTAAATAATAGTTTGTCATCACCCTGTGATATATCTAGTAAACAAACTAATGTGGAATTACGTAATACCGCATTGCCTAAGTTTTACACATATATTAATTTCGTGTTCTCTATTTTAGTATATGTAATCAAGTCAACAGTATCGTATAGAATTACAAAGTGTAATAAACAGGAAGATCGGGTAGAAAAGGCAATAATATGATCATAATTACTGAAAAAAACTTAACTGTTTGTGCGATTACGGATCAAGGAGGTTGTAATAACAAAGGAGGTGAGAAGTTCGGATTTATACAAAAACAAACAAAACAAATCTATTACTGCAGAGATAGGAATTAAAAGCGTAAAAATAACAGAAATAAACAGGAGGGTTATTTCTGCGCCTTCAATTCCTATCTGCATTAATAGATTTGTCTTGTTTGTTTTTGTATAAATCCGAACTTCCGACCTCCTTTGTTATTATTACTACGTCTTTAATCCGTAATTACACACAAAACAGGTCAAGTAATTATGTTCCTACTATGTCTTTTCTCGCCGACCACGCATATGGTCCCTAGGTTCGATCCCCGGCCACAGACGCACTCCTTTACCTCGCTAAGCCAGTAATTAGGCTGATAAAGGGAGAAGATTGGGATGTGGCTAGCAACCCCATCCTGTAATAATATATACACCACTGCTACAGAAACTTCAAGGCTGTAGCTTGAAACCCCCTGTGTTCCACTAAGGAAGTGAAGGGAAAATAATGCCTTTTCTACCCGATCTTCCTGCTTATTACACTTTGTAATTTTTTAAATTTAACCTTTGAACTGAATCGTGCTACTAAATATCATACAGGTTTGACTTATGTATTGTATTTTATACAAAAACACTTTAGAGCCTTTCCGCTAGTTCCTGTCCATTTTACACGAGCTTATTGATTATTCATTATGTGTTCAAGTGTTGGTTTGTAGGGATTTGATTGGTTTCAGGATTTCATCATGAGCTGACATTAGTTAGAGAACCACTGGAAAACCTGGGAGTACTGGACACCTGTTTCGTCCTAACTTGGGACCCTTCAGCGGTACGCATCCACAGGGATTCGAACCCAGGACCTTCCGGTTACAAGGCGAGCTCGTATACCATTAAGCCACTGGGACCCGATCCAATGGTCCTTGAATTCTAACTTCTGCCAATTCACAACATAGCGCGACCGCTAGCCAATGTCTTCGGCGAGTATTTGTCCTCACACCCGACCCGCTGCACCCTACTAGTTACGACTTCCCACTGGAACCCAGGTAACTGCCTACCTGAATAGGGCCAGTCATTATTTTATTCATTATATATTGTATTGTACATTACATCTGTTGCTTGACGATTATAGTTGTACTGTCGAGTAGTTCATACCGACCGCATTAAGCTTATTCTTATCTTTTTTCTCCACAGTTTTTTTGTTTCATATGCAATCTTCTCTTCTTGTTGTTTGTAGATATTAGGAAAATTATTGATATGGAATGGCTTTTAAAACACTGTACGGATACATGTGTGTGTGTGTGTGTGTTTGTCATTCGTTGCCACAGTTGATCTATACAAGAACACAAGTATAATACATCTTCAATATACTGCTGCATGGACTTTGCAAATAGAGATAGATGACATGCATTTGCAATCTGAGGAGGGTTGATTTCCACATGAGTGAACAACAATCAAAAAAAAATATTTGTTGCTCATCAATTTTATTTTATTTTTTCAGTTTATTTCTGATAAAAACAATCAAGTATTCCATAGTGTAAATACTAACTGTATAACTGTAATATTAATATTATTACAATGTGTTTACAAATTATAATAAATATTATTTTGTCAGATTGTTTTACTTTTTACTTTATTTTCATATAGACGATGATTTGTTTGTTTGTTTTTTCATTTACTTTCATGAAGTTGATGTTATTGATGTTTATAAAAGTGTAACATCTGAGTGGCCCTATTTCAGTGGAAATCAAATCACTCACGCAATACTTTACTAAAGACTTGCTAGTTTGAATATGTGTCTCTATTTTATTACCTATTTTGTGCGTCGGTGGCACATGCACATCGAGTCCGAGGTTCGATCCCCTGCCGACGCACACCTGATATCTGTGGTCGGCCTATAAAATCTGGGCTATCGATATCCATGCTGAAAATTCCATTATTATTATTGTATCCTTTAATTCCTAGAGCAACATAGGGCTTCAGTTACACATCTCCATCGCCTTCGGTTTTCTGTCAACTTTTTCACCCCGCTCCAAGTCTGCCCACATGCTTCCATCTCCTCTTCACATGACCTCCTCCAAGTCACCCTTGCTCTGACGACCAACTCGCCACCCGCTTCCCTTTCGGGTCCCACTAGAGTAGTGGTCTGGCGTGTGATGTCACTTGATGGTTTCTTCAGAGTATGGCCAATCCATCTCCATTTCTTCCTGTCTATTTGTTTCACAATCGGTTCCTGCTGTGTTGGTTTGCTCATTGCCAGAGATCCCTGTTTCTGATCTTTTCTGGCCGGCCATCTGATCTTGAGTATTGCTCATTGTCAGAGATCCCTGTTGCTGATCTTTTCTGGCCATCTGATCGTGAGCGAAGTATTAAACGAAGACAACTGTTAATGAAGGTCTGTAGTTTGTTTGAGATGCTCTTTATGACGCGCTGGCCAAGTCTCTGATCCAATCGTATAGTAGCACTGACTGACTTCACATTGGAGTCGAAAATCCGGATCTTATTTTTGATGGTGAGTGATGTTGACCTCCCCAGAGACTTAAGGGTAATGAAAGCTTGTCTTGCTTTTCCGATTCTGTCTTTGATATCCTCGTCAGTTCCGTCCGCCTGTAATTGAAACGATGCTTCCCAGGTCAGTTGGTGAAGGAGGTTGTTACTTTCAGGTTCCTCCCATTTATGCTGGCTGATTGTTGTCTGTTGTTGTTGTTGCTGTTGGTGTTGGCCAGGAATCTTCATCACCTCTGTTTTATCTATGTTCACCTGAAGTTATATCTTCTCTGGATGCTTCTTCTGCCAGCTTGTTGCTTTTCACTTGCATATCTTCCAGTTTGTGGGAAATCAGACGTATATCATCGGCGAAGTCCAGATCCTCCAAGTTCGTTTTTTGTGTGATTCCATTTTATGCCTGTTTCCTCATTGCCCGTTGTCTGTCGCATTATCCAGTCTTCTGCAATCAGGGGGATCATTGGCGATATTAGACAGCCTTGCCTCACTCCCATCCTCACTTCGAAGGCTTCCGTACTTGTACCAAAAATACAGTGTGGAATCAAGCTGAAATCAGAAATTAAAAAAAAAAAAATATTAAGAAACGACTACTTCCATGGATTCTTGATCCCTTCGATTTGATTTAATATTTTGTGCTACATGTATGTATTATGGATACGTCATCTTGTTATTCCTAAATAGGGATTGATCTCGTAGGCTTTTCTTTTATTCGACTCAGAATGATATAGCAACAGTAAAGCTTTAAATACTAAAGTAAGTGATCGCCAACTCTTCTGGACACTTCAAACAGTAATTTGAGATTGTGTGAATCGTGTGTCACCTCCGGAGGGTAAATTGTATCTTTCAGACTTGTCTAAATTGAAATTGTCTCATATTTTGTAGGTGTACTGATTGCGTGCATTCAACACTCTCTATGATCTATGGAATATATTAGAATTCATGCAAACGTGTTTCAGTGGGTCTTTGGAAAACTTTCTCATCTATATTCTTGAAAAGATATCGAAATACTATTTAGGGATCCCATGTGCTGCATTATGGTGTCTGTCCGCATATCCCACTAACTTGCTGTGACCACTTGAAGAGATTTTCGATAGATAGTTGCTCAATTTTGTTTTTATCAACAGCTGGTATATTCGATATAAGTACAAAAGCACTGTGGTAGATTATAACTCCATTATGGATAAGATTTTATTATAACAAGTCACACACACACTACAAACTAGTGTCTAATGAAAGTATCCAATACACTCCTACAGCAGGTCGATCGCGAGCCTGAATAGCTCAGTAGTAACATGTCTGACTGCAGGCGGCACTGGGTGACACGATTTCGAATCCCGCAAGGGACATGAGTTCCTCCAACGTTGCAGATACTCTTCTCTGACTGGTTAGTATCAATAAGCACAAAACCTTGGTGGAACAAGCCTTCCTACCGATTGCCTCCAACAATCTAATATGAAACGGGACATGCCTATATAGTCTTAGGTGAATTAAAATTAAGGAGGAAAAGATAGGCAACGTGAAAAAAAATGCCAGCTACACATGAAACTTGTTACAGTTAATCTAAGTCAAGTGTTCAGTAATGTGGACCTCTCTGTTGTGTGTGGTTCACACGACACTGCGGATGTTTAATATAAATATATGCGGTACCGTTCATATTCGATGAAAATGATGAAAGTATGTGTAATAATGTTTGATTATGGCTTATAGTTTAGTATGTAGTAGAAACCCACTCTGAATAAGCAATAAGAGGAGTACTTTTAGTATTTGTTTAACTAAGTTTCTTGAGTTCTTTGGATGTGGAATACACCTATTACTGTAGAAAGAAAAATGTTAATTGGTCTGTCGTATTAAAATTAAAAGATGTAATTTCTTAGACTGCTGTTTCACTAGTTAATATTCTACTATCAATAACAGAGCTAACCCGACAATTGTTACTTTTGACATGTCATTAGAACGGTGCAGTGATATCCTCTTGTCGGTGTTATTTTACACCTGATTCTTCGTTTATTTAAATAATGTATGAGAAATCTAGAAAAACAACAACAGCAGGATTACAAAAATATTCGTTTTTCTTGAAGCATTAAACTTTTTATCTGCATTTACAATAGTTGTAAATAACTTTATTTTGTTTTTCATTCATTGCATTCCGTGTGAAACATAATACTTTAAAGTCTTGAAGTTTCCTGTAGGGATGGTATTGTTTTGATGGGATTTTCTTGCTAGCCTCACGCCTAACCTTTACTCTTTCTCCGCGTTCACTGCCGTCTAGGCGAAATGTAAAAGTGCATCGGCCGGGAATCGAATACAGACCTCCAGAGTCTTCGATGAGCTTACTATCATTGAGTCACCGACACACAAATTTTTCCTTTTAGGCATCGTCAATTCTCATTCGCATAAAATAAATAATTCCCTGAAATACCTTCTATTCTTTATCACTAAATACGTTTATTTTCATCCAATCAGTTGTTCTGTAATCGAAAAGTTTTGATATTAGATGGTTGGAGGCAATCGGCAGGAAGCCCAGCCAGACTGAGGTGTCATGCTAGTTGGCACTCATGAATCAGCAAGGCATATCTGCAACCTTGAAGGAATTTATGTCCCTTCCGGGATCCGAACCTTTGTCACACATTATTGCAGTATGAGATGCTGCCACTAAGCTATTCGGGCTCACGACTGACCTGTATGACTGTGTTGTATACTTTTGGTTGGACACCTCAGTGGTAAGGCCTCTGACTGGAATAATGTGTGACAAGGGTTCGAATCCCGGAAGGGACATAAATTCCTTCAAGGTTGCAGATATGCTTTGCTGATTCATGAGTGCCAACTAGCATGACACCTCAGTCTGGTTGGGCTTCCTGCCGATTGCCTCCAACCGTCTTATATCATCTATTCAATGTGCACCGTGATGGCAAGCCACCTAGAATGGCGGCCGCATTGCCAACGTGACTGACAGAATTCAGTTTGCACTAATCAAAGGAAAAGATACATAACACTAGTTAGTAACTAGTGTCCAATCAAAATAAAAGTGTATTTCGCTATTACTCATTACATATGCAATTTTATATAACTATTAATTTAGTATGAAGTTGTTCATTAACTGAATTTGTTGTGTTGTAAATGATTATTAAGTCTTGTTAATGGTTTTGGCAACGGTTTAATCTACTCATGTGTTTTCATTTTAGCGCAAGGTATTATTGCCAACTTTATAAATCAGAGCGTCGTTGGTATAGCGGTTAGGACGCTCGCCGACTATGTACATGGTCCGGGTTTGGATCCCCGGCAACAGACGCACTCCTTTACCTCGCCTATCCAGAAATAATGCTGGTAAAGAGGAAAGGTTGGGCATGAGGCTGGCAACCCCATCCTGTAATAATATACGCCACTGCTACAGAAACTTCAAGTCTGTAGCTTGAAACCCTATGTTCCAATGAGGAACGTGAAGGAATATATATATATATATACTATAAATTGGAGAACTATTTTGTCTTCTTCATGAATAGTATCGCAGTACATATTGCTTGTAGACTTTGAAAACCGTTATTATGCGTTGTATTGAACCGCAAGATATGACAAAATAATAACGATATAATATATGTAGCTGGCGGGCAATTTAAAATCAATTACAGACTGAGTTGTTCACATTTTACTGACTAGTTATTCAGTTAATATTTATCACAAAAGTACTATGAAAATTAGTGAAGTCACTAGCCAAATGCGTCCAATTCTTATTCAATGTCTAGCTCACTGTGGCTGAAACAATGCAATTTGAAAATCAACTTAAACTGCGCATGTTTGGTTCGATTGTTCTTGTGTGTGTATGTGTGTGTGGGAATGTCACTCTCAGAATGACTTACCACAGTGTTGATTAACCATACAAAATAGGGTCATCTACATTCACCTGCTAAATAAACAAGTTCATGAATAAAACGAGATATGCATTCGATTGGTAATTGAACAACTAATTAAATAAGTGTTGGTTTTCAGGGATTTGATTGGTTGTAGGAATTCATTATGAGCTGACATCGATTAGAGGGCAGTTGGAAAACCACGAAGTACTGAACAGCCGTTTCATCCTTGTTTGGGACTCATCATCAGTATACGCTTGTCGAGGGTCGAAGCCATAATCTCTCGGACAAAAGGCGAACTCTTAGACCAGTAAGCCACTGGAACTAGTGAGAAGTCGTGACCAATTAGGTACAGCAGGATAAAAATACCGATGACATTGGCTGGTGGTCGCGCTATATCATGAGTTGGCAGAAGTTGGAATTCATGGGCGACTTGATCGGGACCTAGTGGCTTAATGGTCTGCGAGCTCGTCCTGTAACCGGGAGGTTTTGGCTTCTCACCTTGGCCTTGGATATGTATTGTCGAAAAGTCCCGAACTAGAACGAAACAGCTGTCCAGTATTCCGTGGTAGTTTTCCAACTGTTCTGTAACCGATCTCAGCTCATGATGAAATCTTGTAATTAAATAAATGACAAAAGTTTCGGTACTTATTTTAGGAGAAGTTATGCTGTTTCGGTCACCCTGGTACATGACCTAGGACAAACAAATGTACTTACTGGTGGATCTGCTTAACAGACTGCACGTTAACTCAGTGTCTGATTACTGTATGAATAATGGATTGATTAGAATTACTAAACTATATGTATGCGATGGAAGGTTAACAAAGTAACCAGTCTTTTTGGAGGAATGATATTTCAGGGTAGATTAAAATCGACGGATCATGGAACAACATGAACTACGGTGACTTTTTTCCGATTAGCGGGAAGATCGATCGGCATATCTGTTATAGATTAACTTTGTCGCCCTTTAAAAGATTGATACTCAGTAGTAATTAGTATGTGGGAACAGTAATACTGAATCAGTCTCTTATATTTGAATAATTTATTTATTTTAGTGGTTAATTGATACAACATGATGAAATTATGATTGATATGAACGGTATTTAGGTCCATTAGCATAAGGAAATTCAGAATTTATCACCATAATTTAGCCGGAAATAGGGTGGGGGCTCTTGGAGCTGAATTGAACTGGGTACGCCGCTTGTGGACCCGATCCCTAACGAACGAAACGACTGTCTAATGTTTAGATCACCTCGATCTGTCTGGCAAATGCTATTGGTTTACATGTGTGGTATGCAACTACTCATCACAGTTAATCAGTAGTATAAAGTTTTATGCAAAAAATATTATTACAGTATTCTTCACTAGTGACTTCTGTAGAACAATTCATTGCTCCAAATCTTATCAAGGTTCTTACATAATTTTCAGACTTTATCTATCTGGATTTCAGACATTTGAGAAATATAATTACCAATAAAATCAATGAGTAAGAAATAGTTGAGCTGCATAAATAAAATTGGAAAATCATACGAACTCCTTAGTATGGTTATCAGCAACAAATTGCCCTAGAAACATTATTAATAAAGAATGCTATATTATTGTGTTCTTTGTCAAATAATATTCTCCAATTATGGAATTATACTGTATAATAGTGCTGAAGTTGCAATGCAAACTTGGTTGTTGAACTATCTAGATAACGAAAAATTGCCTTGCCTGTGGACAAACACTGCCTATTGCTTACACTATTCGCCCTCGCCAGTTAGCCATGAACAAGCTTTGATGTCAGTCGTTGAAGTGTACTACTTTTTAAAATTAAATCGATCTCCTTCATTGTTTTAGACTAACAGACTCTTCATTTTTATTCATTCCTATCTCTAGATGGACTCTTTACTTGATTTGATTCAGTCGCTTGAGTAAGTTGAAACACTTCATTGACCTTTTTACTTTTATGTTTCGTCTTGTTTTTGCCTCTGATATGTTAAATTAGTATTGGCTTATATTGTAAAATAGTTGCAACCAACTCATATCTCCACCAAAAGTAGCCGCCTGTAACAATAACGCTTCGAACAGACTATTCAAGTAGTAATTTCATATATGACGCATTAAAATTTCAATGGCTTTTTTGTGAATTAACATAGCAATAGAAGTTATATTCTGGTATGTCTAAAATGTTTTTAAATAGATAACAGCTAGTAAATTTCCTTCCTTACTAAACACCCAGGTGTAGTTGCAGACCACAGAGGTATTTACTAAACGAATTGTTTATTTATCAAAATAATGTACAGTTATGACAAAATACGAGAGCCATACATTGAAATTCTCTCTTCAAATGTCCTTCGGATTGGGCTTCTATCTATTATTATTCCACAGGGATCTTTCATTTCTCCTCTTCGTCACTTAGTTCGTCGCTCTGCTATTCAATATTCTTTCAGAAAACTGCACACAATATACCACTTACGAATCCCTGTCAGTTGCTCACGCACCACACTATCTTTTTTAAATTATAGCTTGATTCCACACCGTATTTTTGGTACAAGTATGAAATTCTCAGCATCTGATATCGGTAGCCCAAATTTTGCAGGCCGACCATTGATGTCAGTTGTGCGTTGGCAGGGGATCGAACCCCGGACCATGTGCATGCATGGTCGGCGAGAGTCCTAACCACTGTACTAGTACTTACTGAATCGTCTGTACATCACCTAACATGTAGGTACTTATGACAAAACACGAATCAAAGAGTTTCAGTTATCTATAAATACGCTTTGGAGAGTTATATATATATATATCATTTTTTTGCTTCAAACTTGAACTTTGAAGCTTTAGTAGAGGTGGTATCATTTCCATGGGATCAAGATGCTTGCCTGACACCTAACCTTCCCTTTTTAACAGATTTACTAAGGCTAAGTAAGGTGTAGATCTAGTGGATCGGCTTGTATTCGAACCTGGACTACATGGTCGGTTGGTGAGCATTCTAGCACTTAACCACTGACGCACCAATATATTTAATTAGAATAAGTGTTGTTAAGATTGTCTGGGGCAAAGAATTTAGCAAATTATCTGGTTAGTGTCGCTGAGACAATTAGAATCACGTATTTTTTCATTCCTTCAAGTTCCCAGTGGAACATAGGGCTTCAAGCTACAGGTTTGAAGTTTCGGTAGCAGGGGTGTATATTTTTACAGGATGGGGCTGCTGGCTTCATGCCAAACCTTCCCTCTTTACCGGCTTTTATTTCTGGCTTATCAAGGTAAAGGAGTGTGTCTGTGGCCGAGGATCGAACCCTGGACCATGTGCATGGTTGGTGAGCGTCCTAACTGCCATCCCACCGATGCGTAGAATCACGTATTTACGGACGTAGTATTTATGAGTGAAGATTACTTTATGATTCAGTCTGTACCTTATAAATTGTGTGGTACTGCCGATATTTAGTTATATAATATGGAGGTTAACATAAACTGATATATTTGTCTGACAATCAAAGTAATAATCTTGAAGTGATTAAAAAGTTAACAGTGTGACTAGTTTGGGGTAGCTTCCGGTTGACGTACCACCATTAATAATAATAGGTGATAATTGATCGGTAGAAATGGAAATCTAGGTCCTAGTGGGATTCAAACCAGTGACCTGCGGATTTCTAAACTGGCTCTCTACCGGCCAAGCTAGTAAGTTGTCTTTCAAAAATGTGATTTCTACAAATTGATAGCTAGATAAAAACCACTGTTGACATCTAGTTCTAAACGTGTATGGTTCAAAATCTGTCGATCAAGTATGCAATGTAGTCACTGTTTTTTTAATTTAATTTTTGATTATACCTTGATTTCGCACAGTATTTTTGTACAATTATAGAATTTTCAGTATGTGATGTCGGTAGCCCAAATTTTGCAGGCCGACCATTGATATCAGGTGTGAGCCGGCCGGGGATCTACCCCCCGGATCATGTGCATGCTCGGTGAGCGTCCTAATCACTATGCCACCAACGCAAACAGCATGGGGTGCACTGCAAATTAGATGAAGCTATACTCAAAATCACGTAAGAGTTCTTCGATTCGATTCTGGAAACGCTTGATTGTTTTACACATCCATGATAGCAAACGTACAGTCACCTGTAATTGAACGTGTTCAGTCAACTATTCTAACCTGCTGTCATCGTAATCTGAAAGTATGGGGATCAATCCATGGTGGATTGCGGGCACGTACTACTGAAGAGCTTCACACTAGGACGAAATAGCTGTTCAGTACTCCCGAGTTTTTAATAGTTTCCTACCTTAAAAATAATCAAATTGCTACAAACCAACTCTCGAACATTTTCTACAAGACATTGATGCATCTTAATATGCATTTTAGTTAGTAATTACTTTTATGGTTTCATTTCTGTCTTGATTCAACTAAGTATATTTTTCAACTTTTGTTCTCATAGGTCAGGATTAACAGATATCAAAATTACTTCACAAAAAGAATCTATTGAAGCGCTTATTACTGGGATGAAAAATATCCCACTTTCAAATATAACATGTAAAGAGAGTAAGTCTATAACAACATTTCTAATGTGATAAGCATTTCTAAAAATATATAATGCCACAGTTGTCAAATGTCCTTAAAATAACCAATCAGATTTGATGATATTAGATGACGAATCCGATTTTAGATTGGTCACAATAACAAACTAGCTAGTGCTATTTATTCGTGAAGTAGACGATCATTCTTAAGACTGTAAAATGCAGCCCAAAGAATGCATAGAATGTTTACGAGGGGTTTTCAGCGTCAGGTTAAGGATATAAAAGGTGATGATACCCCATGGAAATTTCTTTTAGGGAATGCGTTTAACAGGAAATCTATAGTTTGTTGTTGAGGTTGTCATTCTTCAAAGATAACATTTTATCGTCCTTAAACTGGTAAACTTTTTTTTGCATCAGTTCCTTTGAGATTTTAGATACGCCTTGCTGACGATTGACAACATGGATGAAAAATGAGTCCAGGGCTTCCTACCGATTGTCTTCAGCCACCTAGCTTAAAATTTATTCTTTATATAGAGGTGTATAACCTTACACAATCATGCATTGGTTTGTATCTTGTCCTCTTTAAAACAAAAAAGTGGGTGGAGTCGTCGAAATGAACTGGAATATTGGGATGTTCATTTGACACAGGATAACAACTACAACATAGACACTAATGTTCTATAAGCCATGAGTAAACCATATTTGTTTTGTGATTACTCAAACTTGGGTAGGTGGAACAGAGTTTAAATTCACAATTCACTGATTTCACGCCTAAAATTCAGATATCTGACGCTGGTGTGTAATCAGTGCCGCTAAAAAGTTTTTCATTTCACATAATGCTGGATAGTCTGAATTCTGCATTTGACTGACTGACTGAGTTTCAACAATAGAATTTAACACAGAAGTGCAGTAGTTCAATTTACTGCATTCCACATAGCAGAAAAAAGGTTTAGATAAAGGACTTTTAAAGGAAACATAATAAGTGGAAATGTATGGAGGAAAGAATAGTAACATGGAAAAACATAAGGGTTCAATGGTGGTAGAAGATAATAAAGAGTGAATGCATCTTTACAGCTGACGACGATTTTGAACCATATCACTAATAGTCTCCAGCCGTTGGCCCTTAATATTTCAAGGACTCCAACCAGATAGTCTGCTCATCTGTGTGGGTCTGGCTCAAATCGCCAGTCAGAAACTTCATAGACTGATGCCAAGTTTTGGTCTCATAACTCTTCCAACCTAATCTTATGTCGGCCAACATTGCACGTCGAGAAAGGCGATGCGTCGGCATGCCTAACATGTGTTTTAGGCATCTGAATTTATGCAGCTCTACAACCCTATCAATTGACTTACTTCACGTAACAGTTTACGTCTAACCTCAATAGTACTAACCATATTATAACACTTAACACAAACCGATGTTTGGTGGATAACGCTTTGGCGTTTGAAACTATGGGCACTGGGTTCGAGCCCAGGTGGGAACATCATCACTCAATGAGAAATGCAGGTACATCCAGCTGACGAGTCCCAATTAGGACGAAATGCGCATCCTGGATTCCACTGCTAGCCACCATCCACCACTTATGTACAAATCAAATCCCCAGACATCGTCGAAGCATCTGCACAAGAAGCCGACATGTCAACCTGAGACCGAACACTTCGGTCCAATCAATCGACGGGAAAATCAAAAATTCAATTCAATCATTACTTATGTATTCGACTGTTTCCATCAAAGGCACGTTGGTGAATAAGGAGGATACATCCAGTGATACCATGTATTTATGCTTCTCATTTAATTCCTTAATTCTCTCTACAAACTGAAAACTACGCTATTTTTCACAAGTTTCTTATGTAACGGTTGTAAAACTTCCTCCAGCCATTTCTCAGCTGAATAGTATGGTGATCTTAGACATATTGACGACCGGTCTAAATGGCAGGCCGCTTTTATGAACCTTTGCTAAGCAGCATAACCCAAGCTAACAGATTATGATGTGAATAAATCCCTACAAAATAATCTTACTGCTGTAATGGAAATTTTTCTAACGGTTATTATTTCTCTAAGCTATTCCGTTATTGTACTCAATTTGCCTTCGTTTTCAACACTGTAGTATGCACTACTGATTGATCTGAGTAGTTGGATACCATTCACGCTAATTACCTGCTAAGTATATCGAAGTGATCTAAACATCATGGTTTCCTTCAGTGATGAGTTCTCACCTTGAACTGCGTAATTTGAGAAAATGAAGTATTTGATTTTATGTATTTACCAATTCAGCCAATCAGTTAGCCAGAATTTGGATGGTCGGAACTGATTCTCCTATCTAGGCTGAATCAAACTGTGTACACCGCCGTTGAGCATAGCCTCAAACCAAATCAGCATGACAAACGTTCGCCTTTTTTAGATCACTTCGACCACCTACCTGGCTAGCAAATACTACCAACTGAAGTATATGGTTTCCAGTTTACGCCGTCACACCATTTAGCTTGCTTCCTTAATAATTACCATTTATACCACCAAGAAGATTATATATTGTGATCTGAATGTGTCTGTGTTTCCAAACAAAACTGTAGTGAATTTTCACTCCAAACTGTGAAATTTCGCAAATGACGAATTTGATTTTTTTAATTGTATTTCTTCTCCCCTTTTTTTTGTCTCACGCAGTTGATCACCTTGTAGACTTTTTGTCGGATCGTTTAGCGCTTTCTGATCCAAATATTACAAATTTAATACTTGATGGATTTATATGGTTGATAAAATCTGTTTGGTCTAATGGCTGCAGTCTGATTAATTCACAACAAGCTGAACGAATTGTTCAAAATGGTATATTTGGTCATTTATCTATTCAGAGTTTGACAAAATCTGGAAGATTAAAAGTATTTCAATTGTTGCACTGTTTTCTGACAGGACCACAGTTGACTGGTAGGTTTTGCATTTTTTTGTTGCTTACAATGTTTAACTTATTTTTCAAGTACTGGTATTTTTTTGTGGAATTTTGTTTGTTTGATTGGTTGGAGGATTTCATTATGAGCTGACATCAGTTAGAGAGAACTATTGAAAAGCAATACTTGAAAATTGATCTGATGCTCAGCAGCAGGACCTGATGAAATGACTCCAGAGGTATTTAAGTACGTGAAGAGACAGTTTACTGTCTGCATTAACTGAGGTACTAGGAAGCGTCTGGGAATCAGAGGAAGTCCCATCAGGTTGGTGTGAGTCACTGATTATCCCCATATACAAGAAGGCAGACAAGTTTTTATGTGATAATCACAGAGGGATTAGTTTGACTAATATAGTATCTAAAGTCCTAGGCTCAATAATCATCCGTAGACTAAGTGGTGCTCGGGAGGCACAAACACGAGAGCACCAGGCAGGCTTTAGACCAGGAAGAGGGTACATTGATCATATCTTCACCCTCCGACAGATTCTAGAACATAGGCATTTCTACCGGCGTCCAACAATCGTCATATTTCATGACCTAAGGGCGGAATTCGATTCTATTGACCGAGAGGTTCTCTGGCGATGGTTGGCTGTAAAGGGAATTCCGAAAAACTCACTTCAGCGACTCAGGGATTGACTTGCTACCACCAGAGAATAATCTCGTTGACTTAGAATATGCAGACGATATAGTCCTTCCAGGCGAGGACGCTGACAAAATGCAGAGTCTTCTAAACACCTTAAGCTGCAATCTACGAATGTTGGGTATGTGATTCGCTCCCACCAAATGTAAGATGATATTACAGGACTGGACTACACCGACTGCTAGATTAGAAATAGGAAGTGAAGTGGTAGAGCACGTTGACCGCTTCACTTATTTGGGAAGTACCATCAGCCCCAACGGGCTGATCTCTGACGAAATCTCAGCACGAATACAGGGGGCTCGTTTCGCATTTGTTAGTTTACGCCGACTCTGGCGTAGACGAGATGTTCGACTATCGACCAAAGGGCGGGTGTACTGCTCATCAGTCCGCTCCGTCCTCCTTTATGGTTGTGAGACCTGGCCACTGAGAGTGGAAGACATGAAAAGACTAGCTGCCTTTGATCACAGGTGCCTGCGTTCTATTTCCCGTGTAAAGTGGCATAATAAGGTGAGCAACATGGAGGTTAGGCGTAGAGTTCTAGGTAAACAGGGGAAATCAATCGACGAAGTCGTGAAGTTACAAAGACTGAGATGGTTAGGACATGTGTTACGTATGCCTAGTCATCGCCTCCCTCGACGAGCAATGTTAGCTGATATAGGATCAGGCTGGAAAAAAGCTAGCGGAGGTCAAACAAAAACATGTCACCAGTCAGTGAAATCTACAACAGTTGGTCTAAGCCACGTAGGAAGGTGTAGACTGGCTTCCTGGTTGGGGTCCTCGGGACGGTAAAAATCAATGGTTGGAAACAATTGGTGACATGGCTCAAACTCGTTATCAATGACTAGCGCAGATGCATCCACACCTTGTGACTTATGATTTCCAACGGAACTATATTGTTCTTCGTTACTACTATTCCTTTGTCTCACACCTCTGTTTACTGTCTGTGTTATGCATTTCTTGTACTTTTTTCTCTTGCTTTGTGTTCTACATGGAGTGTGGCGACTTGAAGTGTCGCACATATGTGCATAGTTCTATGTCGAAAACAGACAGACAGACAGATCTGATGCTCACTACCCATTGGCCCTATTCATGCACTTGTCTGGAGTGGGAAGCCGTGACCAGCAGGGTGCAGCAGATTGAAGGTGAGGCAGTAAATCATAGAAGAAAACATTGCGAAGTGGTCGCACTATATCATGAATTGGCAGAAGTTAGAATTCATGGGCTGTTCATTGGTCTACGAGCTAGCTCGCCTTGTGATTAGGAAATCCTGGGTTCCAATCCCAGTGGGGTGGGTGCGTACTGATGAAAAGTCCCAAAAGGGAACAAAGCAGCTGGGTGTCCAGTACTTTTTGCAGGTTTTGCAATGGTTCTCTAACCGACGTCAGCTCATGATGAAATCCTCCAACCACTTTAGCTTAGTTGTTTATGCTGACATTTAGGATTGAGTCAGAAAGTTTAGAGTATTTTTATTTTATGAAGTTGTTTGTAAAACCTATGAAACACTTATTTCTACTGTAGAACTCCGTTGAATATAGTACTTTCCACACAAACATCATTCATTTGGTAAGACTTCTTAAAGGACGATTTCTACCAGTCAACAGTATTGTGTGAATTAGTGCAGTGATCAGCTTTAGGACCAAACAGTTATACTGGTTACTGTCAGTGGAGATGTGGCTTATTGGTTTAAGTGCTGGACTTTCAGCCAGTGAATCTCGGTCATTGTACCTATTTCACTCCAGTCAACTGGCTAATATCACCAGCTCATACACAATAAGTGTGGTTCAACCTGGAACATACAGGACCTAATTTCAAATAAAAATCACTAGGCAAGCAATTTGGATACATTTATGAGTGAGTATAAATTGGGATAACAGTGACTAATTGTAGTTTATTCATCGTCCAACACTAGACTATACATCTTGTACAGAGTATCGTTTACACCTTGCTTTGTGACCGCTTACTCAAATAATAAATGAAAATAGATTTTTATCTGAAGGCGGTAAAATCGAGTTGGAGTACACATTGGTAAAGTGAAATAATAAGGCTTGTCGCGTCTGGTGGAATCTAGTTTATTGTCTTAATACTAAATTTAAGTTTTAAACAAAAGTATTTCTCTGAGAAAATTAGTTTGGACAAAACACCAGTTTCCCTTTCAGCTATACTCGCTACAGGATGATTATTGTTATTCCCTTGGGTTCCTAGAGGAATATGGGTCTTCAAAAACACATCTTCACTTTATTCTATTCTCTGCTGTCTTCTTCAGCTGGATCTGTGATTGCCCATAGTCTGTCATCTACTGCTGTCTATCTCCTCCATGTCACCCTCACACCGACGACCCACTCGTCGCTTCTCATTGGGGTTCCACTCGAGGGCCTGGCGCACGATTTGATTGGACGACCCCATCCATATCCACTTTCTCCTACATATTTGTTGAGCGGTAGGCTGTTGATTGGTTTACTCCCGGCCGAAATTTCTGGCCTGCCGGTCATTCGATCTTCATTGTAGAGCCAGCCAGCGAAGGAGAAAGCTGTTGATAAGAGTCTGTAACTTGTTGGAAATCCTTTTCGTGACACGTAGTACAAGTTTCTGAACCATATTGAAGTACTAACTGACTTCACATTTGTGTTGAACAGAATCTGAATCTTGTTGTGTGTATGCTGGCTGAGTGCAGTGCAGAAGATTTCCAAACTGGTTTCAGATTGATGAAGGCGTATTTTGCCTTTCTCGTTCTGGTGCGCTTTGACATCTTCATCCATACCATCCACCTTTGGTTGAAACCGTGCCTCCTAGCCAGATAGGTGAATGGAGTAACCTCTGTCAAATCTTTCGCGTTGATGACGATTGCTTACGGTTATAGTCTTGTCTATGTGTTCACCTGGAATCTTGTCTTCGCTACCGACCTCTTCTGCCAGCTTGTTGCTTTTCACCTGCAAGTCTTTGAGTTTTATGTGACAATAGACATAAATCATCCGAGAAATCCATATCTGCTAGAGTTTTCATATCGGTCCAACGTATTGTGATCTTCTTAATCCCCACCCTTGCTACAAGATAAAACTTAATAATTATTTTACGTCGAAAGGCCATCAAATAATAATATTATCTCACTCTAGCTTGAAATAAACCTAACAGAAAATAAAATAAAGTGGAGATGTGTTGTTGAAGCCCTAGGCTTCACTCGGAAACCAAGGAGATAATAATAATAATCTGGAAATACTTGAGCAGTACACCGACAGACTTAACTTCTTTTCATATCGAAATAAGACCTACTGTTATAGTATAAACCTTAACAATAAACAAACGTTGTTTCTGAATCAAAGAGAAATAAATATCTACTATCTGGTTCTTGCTTTCCGCCTTATAACTTGTTCTATAACTACAATGATTTTAATGAATTTATATTTATTAACTTCGTCTGCTCATAAATAGCATTGATTTGAACTATATTTCGTCAATTAAAATACGACTTTTAACCACTAGTTGACGCTACTGAATCATGCGTCGGTGGCACAGCGGTTAGGACTCTCGCGGATCATGTACATGGTCTGGGGTTCGATCCTCTGCCGACGCACACCTGATATCTATGGTCGGCCTGCAAAATTTAGGCTACCGATATCATATGCTGTGAAAATTCCATACTTGTACCAAAAATATAGTGTGGAATCAAGCTGTAATCAGAAATATTAAATAAATAAAAATATTCCATTCAACGAGATTTAGAAAATGTAATGGGATATATACGTATACGACTCACAACCCGATACGTGAACATAGAAGTCACCTGCCCGATATCAGAGACTATAAGCCACATTGGTTGTGAGAGGGCTGATGCTACGACCCACCTGCTCAATTTGAGGTAACTGGAGGAAGATTCAAACCGGCAAACCATTACTGGAAAGTGGAGTGAACTTAAGGTTGATTGTTCAATTGAGAAGAAATGTCAACACCTATTAAATATTCTAAAGTACTCTCAACATTATGTCTATGAACAAATTAATAATTTTACTTTTCAATATTTTTATTCTTTAAAGGTATTCAATCAATGAAATCCTCTTTTATCAAAAATTATCTGGTTGCTATTGATGGAGAAAAAGATCCACAAGTTTTACAATTAATTTTTCAAATGAATGCAATAATTGTCAAAGCTTTGCCTTCAGGTAATTTAATCGGATGTTTTTTTTTCTTTTCAAGTGTATTATATTTAATCTAACTGTCAGTACATTTCAGTCCTGAGTTAACGTATAACAAACACTACACACTAAAGATCTAAGCGTATTCGATGACTTTGTGTAGACTGATAACCTCTCTTTATTTGTTTGTATTCATGTGTTATATATAGTCATTTTTTCCCAATCGATTGTGTTCTGAGTTATTTTACACTCCATATCATGGTTACCTACTTGTCTGCTGCTTTTCAGTGCTTCAAACTGTAGAACATCTCTGTTCCATCCTGTTCTCTCTCTCTCTCTCTCTTTAACTGGCTGCATAAGTTTTCATTTCTTTCCCACATTATCTCATCCATGTCACCCTTGGATCCACGCCCAACCCGTGGATTCCCATTGGGGTTCCACCTGACAGTCTGGCGCGTCATGTCAGTCAGAGGTCTCCTCGGCGTATGTTGAAACAATCTCGATTTCATCCTTCATATTTGTTGGGCAATAGGTTCTTGGTTGGTTTGTTACCAGAGTTCCTCGTTCCTTTTCATTTCTGGTCATCTGACCTGCAGTATCGAGCCAGAGAAGGCCTGTTAGAAGTACTTATAATGACACGCGTGCCCCGCCTCTTACCTAACTGCATAACTGTTACTAATGTATGTTATCCTCTTAACAACAAATCTGTTTGTCAACTTTTCGAGAAACTCTTCGCCAATAGGACATATATGGATAGATTATATACAACATTGTAAGGCTTCAGATATCCTATCATCTGGTTGTTTTGTTTCAGTATGACGCTCTTACAGTATATCTGCTGATAGACAAAAGTAGGTTGAAACTGTATACCGACTTTTATATTTATTAAAGATTATAGGTTGTACGTGGCTGATGCGAACTAGTGAAGTAAAATGGATCTATGCTATCCTGCATAAATGTTTTTGAAAGCTACTACCTTGACGTGGTGGTCGGGCTTGAACACCGCAAAGACCTGATCAAGCTATACTGGCTGAGACTTATGTCTCTTGAGTTCCTACCATTCCAGAAAGGTTGTTTGGATAGTGGTTAAACAAAAAGCAGCTACCCAATCCAACACTATGATACATACAAATTCACAAAATATCATGCCGGATCGGTCGGAACCGCGCTTCCTGCTCTCGTGTCACAGGGCACGAGTGATAAATATGCTACTTAGATACACCAAACAATAAAGAACGACCATGCACATGGTCCGAGGTTCGAGCCCACGCCGACGCACACCTGATATCTATGGTCGGCCTGCAAAATTTGAGCTACCGATATCATATGCTGAAAATTCCATACTTGTACCAAAAATACGGCGTGGAATCAAGCTGTAATCAAAAATAAAATAAAAACAGGCCGCGTGTGACCGGCCTCAAGCAGTTGTTCCTTGAGCTCTGTGGTCACGCAACCAACTTCCACGGTGTGGGCAGCCGGGAAGTAACAATCGCCCTCACAATCCGAAATCCAGACTGTTCTTTCTCTACTTAAATGTATAAAAGGGAATTTTTCAATGAGATATGCCTAACTTCTTACTGATTTGTTGATTTGTATCCATGTATGAAATATAATTTTTTCTTATTTTTGATCAACTGCTTTATATTTATCAGTGACAGAATTCGTAGATGAACTTTTTGAAACAACATCAGTTTACTTCCCAATAGATTTTTCACCAGTAAGTTTTAATTTTATGTTATTTTTAGATTGTTCTAGAGAAAGATTATTTTTACGCCTGTAAATAATTGTACATCTTAGGAAGGGAATTCGACATTTTACAGGTTTGACTACGAGTTGACACGAAACAGAGAACCACTGGAGAACCTGGACAGATGTTTCGTCTCAATTCGAGACTCTTCCAATGGTTCTTTGATTGATATCTACTTGTTATCAAACCAGTGACCAATGAAATCTCTGCAAACCGATACGTGATAATTAGACAGCTGACAAGTTGATGTTATGTATCACACACTTCTACTAAGAAATTCAAACACTACTATACACAATTTCATCATTAGCTGACATTGGTTAGAGAACCACTGGAAAACCTGGGAGTACTGGACAGCTGTTTCGTCCTACTTTGGCACTTTTCAGTAGTAAGCACCCACCGGGATTCAAACCCAGGACCTTCTGATTACAGGGCGAGCTAGCTCGTTGACCACTAAGCCACTGGGAGGCGATCCAATGGCCAGTCCATGAATTCTAACTTCTGCCAATTCACGACATAGCGCGACCACTAGCCAATATTTTCAGCGAGTATTTGTCCTCACACCCGACTTGCTGCATCCTACTGGTCACGCAGGTCAATATAAAAACTGCTTTTTTATTAAAGTTAAGGAGATAGCTTGACGATTATCTGTAAAACACTACTGATTGAAGATTTGAATTCTATACGAAAATATCCAGTTACAATGCTTCTCCTATTTATTTATTTTTTTAATAAGAAAAGCCCTTTTTATCGTAAACAAAATTATGTCTGAATAATTACCATTTTTTAAAATTAAATCTCATCTAATCTACATAACTTCACGTATAAATATTATCTCTAAACTAGTCATGGTAATCAGCCGAAGTTGTGATAATGACTATAATTAAAATATAATACTTCTACTAATAATGATAAATAATGGAGAAGTATGTAATAATAATAATAATGGTGCAAACACCAAATGTTCAAATAAACAGTTAATCAAAACGTCTAAAAAGTTTTAATAAAGATATGAAAGTGTTGACAAGAGAAATTGTAAGAAGGGGATAAAAATGAATGAAAGAGAATGTGATTGGTAAAGTACCCAGTGACTGAATTGTAACCGGAATGTCCTGAGCTCGAATCCCGGTGGGTGCACACTGTTGGAGACTCTGAAACTAGGACGAGATAGCTGTTGAGTATTCCATGGTCGTCCAGTGCTTCTCTGAATGATGTCAATTCGTGACTAAACTTAAAACAAATCACACCCCTATAAACTTTATCTTTGTACGTCGGTGGCACAGTGGTAGACTGATCGCCAACCTGGCCTCATGTGGTCCGGTGTTCTATCCCCGGTCGACGCTCTCATTAACCTCCCTAAGCCAATAGTAAGACTGGTAAAGAGGGAAGGTTGGGCCTAAGACTAGCAACCCTATCTCGTAAAAATAAACACCTCTGCTACTGAGTCTTCAAAGCTCTAACTGGAAGTCCTATGCTCCACTGAGAATGTAAAGGAATAAAATATATAATAAATAAATGATTAGTAAGGTATTTCTTAGGCAAGGGAGCGATCAATTGTGCACACATTTTAGCTGTAAACACAGTCTAGGCTTGGTCATCGAGTAGATAGTTAGATAGCCCCAAGTATGTGTAGTAAACGAATATGTAAGTCTAGGCAGGATACAATAAATCACACGAAGTGCTGCTGTTTTGTGTACTCAATGACCATTACCAACTACATAATGCAAAACGGAGTTTCTTTATCCAGCTGTGATGGTAGATGTTCTCTGACACGATGTATAACCTACATAGTTTTATGCCTATTATAACTGTCCCCACAGGAGCAGTTGAAATGCTGAATAGATACAAATACAGTCGAAATCAGTCTTTTTAAACCATTACTATATATGCACTGAAAAATGACAAACAAAAGTTTGCTACATAAAAATATCAAGTCGTCGTCAGTGACCTTCTTCATTGGGTTAACTGTAATGTTGAGCGATGCGGGCTTCAATTTCTCTCTCTCTCTCTCTCTTAATGTTTTCTGTTTATTTTCTGCACTGTTCACTTGTATTTCTTATCATTGTGAGAAATAGAGTCTTGATTTGGAATTGATAGTGTTCTCTGAGCTCCTTGGTTTAATTGCGGAGCTTTCATCGTCTTTCTGGACGACATCTTCAGCGCAGAACACTATCAATTCCAAATCATCCACCTGAGTTACAAATCTTTTCTATTATTTCAGAGTCTTGATTTGTTGAGTGATTCATTAAATTGAATCGATGCGCCTTTACTGCATTCTACGTCTTTGACTTCTTTTGTCTATTTATGGTTTAAAATGGGGGCTTCATACAGTTGGTTCATATTCTTTTGATTATTTCACTTTTTACCTTCTATAAAAGTTAAACTTTGAGTGTTATCTCATTTCTTCGCATTGTTATTAGCCTCCTGGTGGTGGTATTTCTGGTATCACACGTGATATACTCGTTGCTAGCCTACACAAGTGTCTTTTTGCCATGCGAAATATGACTGGTCATCTATTGATGCCACTTATATGTGAGAAAATTGAATCAGATTGGACAGATGGTCAATTGGATGCTTTAAGTTTACTAACTGACTGCTTACATGGACAACTGATGCACAGTAACGGGAATGATGGTGATCAACTTCTATCCGATGGAAATCCAATCGAAATACGACATATTTCTCCCTATCTTGGTGTAATTTTTCCTGCATTGATTAAAATTGTAAGTAGCAGTTGTGTACTAATTTATACTTTCAAAGTTTATGTAAGTTTTTGAATAGTTATTTACAAATAAAGTTGCTCTGTTCAAGCTATAAACATGTATATCTTGAACCCAGTGTGAGGAAGCCTAAATGTTTATGCGTCAAAAGTTGTTCATATTGATAACCACAATGCTGTGTCTCAAATGTAGGTCTACGCGTTCAACTTATAACTGGTGGAATCTAAGTTTTGAATACTGAATCGATCTACTAAGGTTTGTGCAACCATATAGCAGCAGCCGTCCTTTTACTGTAAGTCAGGCTCATTACTGCTTCTAACACCATGTATGTGGTTATTGTTCTTCAATCTACTGTTCAGAATTAATTTTACATCTGAACGATACTATACTCTGTTGGCGAAATCAGAATCGTGTATGAACACTGATGAAAAATCGTAAACCAAGATCAAACATCCGTGTGATGGCAGTCAATTTCCAACGGTTTTCAAAATAACCAGTAAAATACATGGATAAAGAAACATGAATTATCCAGTGTCTTTGAATCTACAACTTACTTCTGTCTTTAGTTATATCAGAGCATTTTCTTTATGATGAGACATATTTCTAACTGACTGTGGATAAAGGATATGATAGTCATCATATCGTTATTTGGTTTATGTATCATATTTCATTCCTATATTACCCGAAATCTGCAAATGAATCATATAATATTTGTATTTATTGCATTAACTACTTAAATGCCTTTTAAGTAGCTCACTATGACTAGACAAAAATTGAAAAAACCCTACAACACTAAAAAAATTAGCGACTGTGTTAGAGCAAACCGAACATACCTACCAAAACTGTAGGGAAAACAAAAAAATTCAGTGAAAATACCTGTTTATAGGATTTTATCTTATGCAATAGCACATTCTTTAAAATTTTTGTTTTCCGTTATGAAACAGATATAAGCCTGGAAACAGTAACAGGGATGAGGTTAAGGTAAGATCTTTAGAAAAAAGCAAGTGTGATGAAAGGGGGTTTCAGCGCAAACCTTAGTATGTTTGTCCTTTTTAAAGGTTGGATAGTGCTGCAAGACTGACCTGCACTGACTCCTAACTTGAAGATAGGCAGTGAATTGTTTGAGTGTGTTGATCAATTCACTCATTGGGAAGTTGCATCGGCTCTAATAGGACTGATTGCTGACGAAATCTCTGGGTGGATACAAAAGGCTTGTATGACACTTGTCATTTTATATCGTCTCTAACGTAGATGTGCTGTTAGCCTACCGACTAAAGGACGTGTATTTTGCAAATCAGTTCGTCCTGTCCTGATTTATGGTTGTGTGACATGGCCATTAGAAGTGGGAGGTATGAAAAGATAAGGTGTCGTCGATCACAGATGTATGCGTTCTCTCTGCGTGTTGGCTGACATACTATAGTGAATTATGAATAAGTTAGGCATCGAATGTTAGGTAAGCAGGTGTAAGTCAGTCGATTAACTTATGAAGTTGCATCTACTGAAGTGGCTAGAAGATGTGTCATTCAGGCCAAGTTACCATCTCTTTATCGAGGGATGTTAGCTAGCATAGGAATAAGTTGGAAATAATATGAGATGTCCGAATTGAAACATGGCATCAGGGCTTGAAGTCTTTGACTGGTTAGTGATGTAGCTAAAAATCGTTCTTCAATGTTGCAAATGCTTTCAATCTTTATAATCTCCTGGATCGATTAGTTCCTCATTATTCCACGTGTTGACATTGTTTCTTTCTCATACATTTCTGCTTACTATAATTCTTTTGAGCTGTTTATTTTCCTCTACGTTTTCGTGCTATGAGGAGTTCGGCAACTTTAACTCCTTCACTTGTGTGCAAAGCTCTACGCTGAATACTCCATCATATAAAAAGGGAAAATTAAAAATATATAGCAGGACATGAAAAAAATTGGCTATGATATTTAAAAATAGGAGTTGTGTATATGAAAGTATATTCGAAAGTGACAATGGAAAATTCTTTTGACTGGATGAAGATCGTTTTAGGCAGGCAGCAGATGAAGAGAAAGTTGAAGTGTGAAGAGAAATAGCTGACATTTGAACAGAATCAACTTATTCCGCAGTAGATACGGGTTAAATAAGCGTCTTTTGTATTCATGATTCTACTTCTTAAATACATATACCGAGGGCTTCTACAGTGTAGGAGAACTGGAAGCACATTTTATCGAGTAAATTCCTTTTGTTTTCATAAATGATTCTGAATGATGCATCAGTTAAGATTGTATAATTGGTGTTGAAAAGGTCGTTAATTATTTGCTCCAGGGATGCTTACTTCCTGACAAAGTGGATAACTTTTTAAAAGATAACTAGTCGGACGATTTAAATACCTGACTTCACAGGATTAGGTGACCATATGTGTGTAGAGTAGCTAATTCAATAGGCTAAAATATAAGGAATGTCTTGGTTGAGAAATCATTCTTCTTAGGATATCTGTGATAAAGTCTTCGAAACTAAAATGGTTTAGCTTCTATGTTTTCCTACACAAGTTATACTTGATATTTTTCTCACTCTGTCAACGATGCCTTTCAAGTTTAACTATGAATTAGTTAACCGGTTGATATCTTGCATCTGACTATGAAATTTCTGTAGGGTAACTTGACAAACCGATAGCATTAGATGATATGGAATACAGGATTATTAGGTCGACCTTCATGCAACAAATCCACTTTTGAAATCTTTTGGCGTTTACTTCAATCTGGCAGAGAATAAAGGACGCACTGGATACAGAACTCCGACCAGAACAAGATGGATTCAGGAAAGGCAAATCATGTACTGACCAAATTGCAACTCTACACATCATCATCACAGAACAAAGCATGCAATGGCAATCAAACCTCTACCTCAACTTTATAGACTTTGAGAAGGCCTTCGACAGCGTTGACCGCGAAGTAATTTGGAAACTACTCGAGTACTACGGCTTGCAGTGCCCAAATATTCACTGACCTTATTCAACAGCTGTACGACAACGGCACATGTCAAGTCATCCACAACGGAAAACTCAGCGAGGCGTTTGGAGTAAACACAGGAGTCAGATAAGGGTGATTATTATCACCCACCAATGATATTCCTAATTGTGGTGGGCTGACTGGATTATGCGTCAGACAGTGAGTGGGAAACGAACAGGCAGGGATATCCTGGAGCGACGTGAAGAACCTAGAAGACCTGGATTTCGCGTGTGGATGATTTATGTTTGATGTCACACACACAAAATCGAAGACTTACAAGCGAAAACCGACCGACAAACTGGTCGAAGAAGCAGCCGGCGGAGACAGGACTCCAGGTGAACATAGACAAGACGGAGGTTATGAAAATAACCAGTCAACAACAACAACAACAGCAACATCCAGCGCCAACCACCATCAACGGGAGGGATTTGAAACAGGTTACTTCATTCATTCACTTATCTAGCGTTGAGCATTGTCTCAACTACAGGAAGTCGGAACGGACTAGCATGTCAAATCGAGCAAGAATCAGGAAGGCGAGAAACACACTCGTCAACCAATCTGAAATCAATCTGGAAATCTTCGTCACTCAGCCAGAATCAACAACAAAATCCAGTCTGATTTGCAATACAAACGTCAAGTCACTCAGCTCTTCTATACGGATCGGATCAGAAACTTGGCGGGCAGACGGGTCACAAAGAATATTTCCAACAGCCTGTTGCAGACGTTACCTTTATCAACAACTGTCTTCGCTAGCTCTATACTGAAGATCAGATGGGAGGGACGGGCTGGAAAGAATCACCAACAAGAAACTCTGGCTGGGAACAAACAAACAAAGGAAGAACCAATCGCCAACTAACAAATATGCAGGAGAAAGTGAATTGGGATGGATTGGACACTCACTCGCTGAGGAGGCCGCTGGGTGACATCGCGCGCGCGTGAGGCCATTGCTCGAGTGGAACCAGGCCGAAAGGGAAGCGGTGAGTGAGTCGTCGGTGCTAGGGTGACATGGAGGAGATCGTGTGAAGAGGAGTTGAAACGGTATGGACTAACATGGATACAGGTGGGAAGTACAGCAGAAGAGAGACAGAAGTGGCAAGTGGAGACGTGCAGTTGAAGCCCTATGTTCCACTAGGAACCCAAGGGAACAATAATAATAAATCTAGCAGACAAATGTGTTATCGTAGGCGCTCACATAATAAACGCGTGTTATGGCAATGTGTATAAACCGTTACCGGTTTACTGAATTGAAGTATATGTTTGTCATACTGAAGGTGTTATATGTGATATTTGGTGCACAATAAGCGATTAAATTATCACAGGTATAATTATCAGCATAAGGAGGCATTGAGTGATGTTCACGAAAAAACAATCGGCTTCAAGTGTGTCTTATAGAGTTTATAGTGAAAGTAGACCTCTTATGTTGACATGGTAACCGATACATACTTCAACTGAAATTTCAGTTAAGATACTAAATAAAACAAAATGAAAAGAAATCAATTTTCGTTTATAAGAGACGTAGATTTAAGACTTAACCTTTAGCTACACAATTTTTATGTCAATCTTAAATTCTGTTCTAATAAACACCCATAGATAAATGCTTACCAGGCATGAGGGAGATTCGGGGTCGATTCCCAGCTGATGAAGTATTAGACTTCATCTAGTGTTTTTCCCTGTGGTAGTAAGCCTGGAAAAGAGGGAAGGTTGGGTGTGAGACCGGGAGCACCAGTGCTACTGGAATTTCAAATCCTGCAGTTCTGTATTTCAGTCGGAATGCAAAGGAGAAATGAAGCACCTGTATTCGATGATAGAGCTATTGTCAACAATTTCGTAAGAAAAATTTCTTATTTCTCCTAGTCAACTTGGTACGTTATGGTCACGAAGAGATGTGTCACACAAAATCTCATAGTTTATGTGACGGCTACGATGATACCCAGACTGAAGCAGGTGCTTCTCTTAAGAGGCCACTGCCCTCCTGAGCTTTTGACTTGAAGTCTTATCCACAAGGCAGTGGAGCTACGTTCCCATGGTTTCCCGTAACCAAAAAAAGGTTCATACGCTATTCTATCTTTTCGGAATCTGGAGCCCGTATTTTCCGGCTCCCTCAGGTAGACCAGCATGTCCTCCAGTCCGGTTGTAAGCACCAAACATCCTCAGTGGCCCTTTCACTTTTTTGAGGACCACCTCCGCACTGGATAGGACTTACGTGGCAGAGGCTGTGAACGTGTGGCCATATGAAAACACTTCATGAGACGGACTGAAATCTACTCACCCTCAGGTCGTTTATGAGGTCAAGAGAAGCTTCAATCGCTTGTTGATACTGCAGTCTCTAAACACAAACCGTATGATGATATTCTAGTGGGTGGTATATATGTTAAGGTTGTGCTAATATTATTGCTAACTTCACCTATCTCTCTTATTCGTAAACAATATGTAGAGTTTTATGATTATTAAAATCTATAAATAATTATTTACTAATATTTGTCTAAATTGTGTTCATTACTTCAGTGGGTCATTTGTCAGTGTGCATGTATATGCAGTGAACACGGGGATAACTTTCAATAGTTATCCTATAGAGTATGAATACTCAACCTACCTTATTAGTTTTCCTTACCCCATGTACTTTTTAAGTGCATTATTCATTCTGGAAAAGAGAATTCATACTGTCTATCTGTAGTATTCATCACTCTTATGTACTTAATTCCGAGATAATGGGCGTTAGTCCTTCCTGTACAAGTCAATTTTCTAGAATTCTATTCTTATCATTCTATTACTCATTCTTAATATGACTCATCGATCAAATTTTGGTACATGTGATTATTCTTGTGAAGGTTTTTCAGTATTTTTGCTTTGTCTGGTTTGTCTAGCATCATGGTAGGCGTATAAGTGTTTTAATCACCATATGAAAGCATAAAGTAGAACAGTGGATGATTTTATTATTTTAACCTAATTACTAGAGAATAAAAGTTGACCAGTCTGCCATTTTAAATTCCATTTCACTAAATCGATAAGCTTTTGTGGATGCCAATACTAAAAATGATGGAATGCGAGTATTCGACTTGTAGCTTATTGGTTTAAGCTCTAGACTTTCAATAAAGGAGTCAAGAGTTCGAACCCCACCCCAACTATCTAGATTTGGGCAGTCAGTTAGTATCACTAACCTTCATACAGTAGATATGGCCCATAGCCAACTGTGCATGGAAGTGCAAGCGAGCTGTCGAGTAATATCAACGTTAAATTATTTAAAGCCACCCAGAATAGAATTATAGTGTGTCAGGTTGTGAGCCAAACTTGTGTGCGGGTGGGGCGGTTGATACTACTCATTTGTCCAGAGTTAAATAGGTCTGATGAGATTCCGACCCTAGACACAGTGGCTGAAAGTTGAATGTCTCAGGCAATCGATCACATCTCCACGAATATGAATATCAGCTTCTTAAAATAAGGTAGTGCTTATATCAGCCTCTCTCTGTGTGTCTCCTTCTTACTTCACATCACGATTGATTGACTGACAAATTAATATAGGACTTTACAAAGACTTACATCAATCCAAGTTATCAAATACTCACATACATACATGCATACACACATGCATACATACATACATACACACATGCATTGTTGTAGAAAGCCTTATGTTGGTTGTTTATTTTTGACAGTATTCATATATTCCGCAAGATCTCATTGCCTAGCAACTGATTTTCATAACTTTTCAAAACAAAAATTTTATTTTCTTATTTCAGGCGAATCAAATAGAGAAAAGAAGAAATAAAACACATGTCTCCGCTCTTGCTTTATCCTGTGTCTCTGGCTTAATTTATGCATACTCGAAACAGGTTAGTTCTGTTTTGTTGCCTTTGAAAAGTTATTTTGTCCTACGTATTATATATTCAGCGTGTTTTAAAATCAACTGTCTGTATCCAATGCTGCTTAGCTAAACAGTGATGATTTCAGAGGGAAATTTCCCCTCCCCTCACCTAATAAATTATCTTTCTGTTAGTGCTATTATTCTTACTGCTTTTTGTTTGTTTGTAAAACTGTGGTCTGTTGTAACACTTTTTCTGCATAAAGAAAGAAAATATAATTTAGACAAAGCAATAAGAAGACGTAATTTGTCCTCGGTAGAATCCAACGAATATGCACTGAAGACACACTTGATGAGGAAGAAAGAAAGTTGACACAAACTCTGGTTGATAATAATTATCCAGACAAGTTCATCAGGAGATATAAATTAGTCAGAATACCAAGACCCACTCTCTAACTCGCCCCTAAGAAAGGCGTGTACACCAAGCTACCCTATATAGGGGATCATAGCAGCTTAATAACTAGACAAAGACTTTATGCAACTTGTATCATAATAATTGAGAATGTGAAGCCGATATATCCATCTCACACCTTAGAACATGCGAAAAATGATGTTGCATCCTACTGTAATAACCAATTCTAATGTACATCTGGGCACACATAGATAGGGAAAACTCACCGATCTTTGCAAGTAGGTGCTTCAGAGCATATTCCTAAATGGCTGCAGAAACAAATGGAACCTTCTGAACCCATAAATGGTGAAAACAGGAAACCTAGCTCCTCTATTGCGAAAAATATTATTGAGACAGGACATAAAAGTGACGTTTACACGTTTTTTAAACTTATCTATAAGATGTGTTTGGGGCGTATCCTAAAGTTTGTGGAAGCCCCAGCTGACAATTTGAAAGTTTGAACCACATTTATGCGTTCAAAAAAAACTCGTCATTACACTAAACCTTCCTTGGCAAACTTTGTTTTGATACCATAGCAGATGTACTGTTACCTCTGTCATTTGGTTTAGTGGTCTTCATTGTTATTTTGACCTTCAATGTGCCCTTTTACCTTGACCTAGATTTATTTTCTCACCTCTTAACTCTTTATTAATTTCGTATATCTGTTCCTATGATCAGATTGTTCGAAATGTGTTGTGCAAATGCACATTACACACGATTCAGACAAATTACGTTTCCTTATTGCTTTTTCTAAATTCATAAAGGAAATTAATTGTTTTGAAAATGATATTGTTAATAATGCATCAGTTCTCCAGTTTCATTTCATGTCGTCGTGATGTGCTCATACACTTATCAATTTACCTTCAGTAATACTACTACTGTAACAACAGAAGACAAGGGCCAGGCAACAGATCCTTTATTAAGGAAATCAACACATATTTATAGATTTTTATCTACATTATTATAGATTATTGTTAGCAGAAAAACAGAGTCTTCTGATTGGTGGTTTCTCGCTGAACGTTAATCTTTCATCTCTTTGTGACTGTTTCTTGAATGTCAGATCATCTATATGTTAACTGTATCCGCCTACGCAAAGCCTTTGTTCTCATTTCTCTCACGGCCAATATTGGGGGACATGAACATTGACGTAAATTACTGTCCACCAATTTTGGCTAACAACCAGCTCTCGGCACACTACTACTACTACTACTCTCTGAAGAATTAGTCCATCCTCTCTGGTTTGTTTTTTTTCCTTTGAACTTGTGGTTATTTTAGCATTCAGTAGTCATAACTCTTACTCTTCTATGTTTATCCATCTCATTGTCTTATTGTATTCTATTTTAGACTAACGAACAGTCTCAACTGGAGGATTTCGCTGTAATCTTATTACGAAGTTTTGGTTTATCATCTGATAAGTCAGACAAAAATCAGTCAACAGTTATAATTCCTTCAGGCGTTATCGTTGACTATATCATTGAAAGCTTTAAATCTGCTCAAAACAATGTTCTGTTATGTTCAATTCTCTTGAATTATACTATTCCGTGTTTATCTTCTCCGCCAATCTCAGATTCTGCTGGCGATGCTTGTCATCTCATCAGTACAGAAGAATTAAATGTTACTCTTGAGAAAGTTAGTAAAATTATTGTGGTATATATTGCATTTTGTTTGATTCATGGTATATCTGTGTGTAGGTGGCACAGCGGTAGACTGCTCGCCAACCACCCCTCACTTGGTCTGGGGTTCGATCTCCGGTCACAGACGCACTCGTAAACCTCCCTAATCAGGTGATAAGACAGGTAAAAAAAAAGTAAAGTTTAGGAGTGAGGTTAGCGATCCCACATCGTAAAAATAAATGCTATTGTTACCGAGGCTTCAAAGCTCTAGCCTGAAGCCCTATGTTCCACTGGGAATGTAGAGGAACAAAATAATATGAAGATAATATCTGTCAGCTTATCATAAGTTTGAGGGTTGGAAGTGCTTATAAAAGTGTGTGAACGGCTTCTATTTCCCAGCTGTCCACACCGTAGAAGTTGATTTCTTTTTGAAACACCTGAAACAGAAAGGGAATTAGAGTTACATGACGACACAGCCCAGGGGACAACTACTTGAGGTCCGGTCTCACACGGCCTCTTTGTGTTGGTTTTTAGAGTTGTTTCTGTGTTAAGATCTTATCTCCTTGAGGTGATTGGGTATGTATAGTTTTCAGTCTTTTCTAACCCCTCTTTGCAAGAGCGGAGAGGCAGCATAGCTGGTTTGCTGGTCATTTGAGGGAAGCATCTTTCCGCTGTTACATCCCTATTCGCCAATAGACCACGAACATAGTGTAAACGTCTGATATTAGGATGGTGACTGCTTTCAGTCTAATCGTTATCCAAACGATGTCTCGGCCAAGGTAGGACCTGCAGAAACATTAGCTCCATCCAGTATGGCTCATTGAGTTATTGCGATATGCAAGCCCCACCATCACGTCAAGGTGCCAGCTATCGGCCGGGATTTCGCAGGTATTTTTCATTATTTTTTGTTAACATTGTTCAGTAGAAAATTGGATATAGTGCCTCCTATTATTTATTGGTCATTTGCTTCTTCAACCCAGGCAGCTCAACAGACTAATAAAGTATTCAATATATGATAGATGAAAGGATTCATTTAGGTAGTTACTTAGCATATCCTATATTACTATGAGATACACTGTGTATGACGTCCTATTCTGTTGCTTAATTACGTCGGTTGTAATACGTATGTCAAGAGCCTGTACCATTAAATCGGACCTCCTTTTTCAAAGGAATTCATGCCTGCATAAATCAAGTCTGCAATCTGACATCTTATCACTGAGTTATTTTTACTCATACATGACCGTGATTCATTGATATAGGTGCTTGACTTCTAATCAACTGACGACAGCCAAGAATAAGCTTCGTTGTTTTTAGCTGCTAAAATCACCAGCTTTCATACAATAAACAAAACCTGGACCCAAAATTCCCCACAAACTTTCATCTCCTCATCTCACCATCTCTGCCATATCACCCCATGCCCAACTCGTCGTTTCCCATTCGAGTTCCACTAGAGGCTATTTCTGGCTCATGGTGTCACCTAACAGTCTCCTCCGCGGATGTCTGATACATCATTCATTTTATTCGGTATATTTGTTGAGCGGTCAAACTAATAACAGCCCGTTTTTGTGCTGCCCTCATTTCAGCTTATGTGTATACATTCATTTTGTCATGTGTCACACTTCTCAATTACATTTCTATTATTGTAATACCTTTACTGTCAAAGTATTACAGGAAAAAATAATCCTTGGGTTGGGGACATTTTACCATACTCGCATAATGCGAGCTAGATTTGCTCTTCAGTACAACAACAGATACTTAATTGCATGGAGGATTTCATCATGAGCTGACATCAGTTAGAGAACCACTGGAAAACCAGCTGGGAATACTGGGCAGCTGTTTCGTCCTAGTTTGAGACTCTCCATCGGTACGCATTCACCGGGGTTCAAACCCAGGACCTTCTGGTTACAAGGCGAGCTCGTAGATCATTGAGCCACTGGGACCCGATCCAACGGTCTTTGAATTCTAACTTCTGCCAATTCACGACATTGTTCGACCATTTTGCAATGTCTTCAATGAGTTACTGCCCCATCTTCAACCTGCTGTACCCTACTGGTCTACGAGCTCGCCTTGTAGCCGGGTTCGTACCCCGGTGGGTGCGTACCGATAAAGAGTCCCAAACTAGGCTGACGAAACGGCTGTCCAGTACTCCCAGGTTTTCCAGTGGTTCTCTAACTGATGTCAGCTCATGATGAAATCCTCCATGCAATAAAACAAAATCCCTATAACAATCAATACTTGAAAATAGATACTCAAGTTTAATAATTCCCATTGTAGCATTAAGAACAAAATTTTCATCAAAGAGACTCTTTTCAACGAATTTATTATCAAGCTGTACAATCGTATATATATATATATATATATATATATATATATATATATGGTTTTAAGAAATTATATCCCGTGAGGGAATTAGATCAAAGGCGTGATTACATGAAGTAATAACGGTAATATAAAATGCAACTAAAATTAAAATGTTTGTGATTATAATCATAGTTAAATGTCAAGTAGCGAAACAATTAATATCATATATAAAATAATACATAAGGTGTATAGATGTTGTAAAGGGGTGCATAATTATAGGATTAGTAGGCGAATATAAAATGTTACATAACATGGTGTGAAATTTGATAAAATAGAATTCAATATTGTAAAAAATAATAATTTTGGATTTAGAATGACAAGTGGGACAAGCGGAAACAATTCAGAGTGAGAATAGTAATAATAATAATCGTAGTAATAAGGGAAAAGTACATAGAATAGCTAAATAAACAAAATACATAAATAAATAAATGTCTATCCTTGTACGGTCAAGTCGGAAGTAGGGATTGTACATACTTCGTTTATACACAAAGTTCTGACTTAAAGTCATGAATTGCCAAAGCCTCTGCTGTCTTTACAAGTCTGTAACGAAGAAAACGCGACTGGCAGGTTAGCATGGATTCGGTAGATGATTTTCAAATCATTGTAAGTGAGGGTTGGCAGAGTGACATTAGTCTATCAGGTGTTCTAGAATAGAGTGGACATTCCGTGTACATATAAAATACATGGGAATGTACAATGTGTATGTTGGAACCCAATGAATACTGACTGCCCTTGTTACATTTGAAACACATTACTCATGATAACTTACAGACAATTAGAGATAGATGTTATCAATCAACATATAGGGGGTGTGACATTATACTGAAATAATGTTTCAAGATGTGTGGGTAATTTGCTAACCAGACAAAGACACTAAAATACTGTTATTAAAGTTCATAGATGGGTCATAAATCTTCACACACACACACCCCACCAGTGATGATAGATAGTCATTGATAGGCTTTCGTTTTACATTTAAATATTTATTGTACTTTATCACCATTATATTTATGATTAATCGTGTACATCCCACTATAGGTGTGTGTGATTTATGGGAATTTCAGATATACTTTAGACTTTGATCTCTGTTGAATACCTTATCACCTTATTATAATTAATGCGATAGTTTTTAAAAAAAATAGACAATAAAAAGTTTTTTTTATTCAATTATTTATAAAAAGTTCACTTTAATTTGAATTAAAAAAACAAAAGATGAATTAATATGACACTTTTTATAGTAATATTTAGCTTTTTCAATGTTAGTCAATGTTGTCCATATGATCTGTTGAAGAAGAATATTAATAATAAAAAAGAGATGCACTCAACACACCTTCAAGATGCTTTATTTTCATATAATAAAATGATACGTGATCAAAGAGCCCTCATATATTATTTTTTTACGAGTTGATCACGGATCGATATCAATTAGAGAACTACTGAAAACCAGGGAGTACTGGACAGCTGCTGTTTCATCCTAGTTTGGGAATCATCAGTAGTACGCACCCACTGGGATTCGAACCCAGGAACTTCCGGTTACAAGGGAAACTCGTATGCCATTCAGCCACTGGGACCCAATTCAATGGCTCATGAATTCTAACTTCCACCAATTCGTGATTTAGCGCGACCCCAACCATTGTCGTTGGTGAGACATCCATCCACACACGTGACATCTAATTGGATCTCACTGGTCACGACTTCTCACTAGAACTCAGGAAACTCCAACCTGTAGTAAGTCACTAGCGAGCATCAGATTAATTTTCTATCGGCGTACTGCCGATGATTCCCAAACTAGGATGAAACAGCAGCTGTCCAGTACTCCCTGTTTTTCAATGGTTCTCTAACTGATATCAATTCGTGATCAACTTGCAAAAACATAACTAACCCTTACAAACCGAACCATATATTATTTATTAAAAACAAAAACATTAAATTAAGGTGTTTTATGTGATTAAATAAGCGATTAAATATCGATTCATAGAAGTATAAAACTTGGGGCACTGTGGTAGAGTATAACTCCACTATAGATAAGATTTTATTTTGATAAATCACACAGTGTTATACAGTAATATTAACTGATACCGACGTTTCGAGCACAAGCTATTACTGCTCATAATCATATCAAGTCACTCACACAACTTTCTTGCTTCATTTCTATACATGAGTGGAATTGATTAGACATTTGAATAAAAAATCGATATAGGATAATGTACATTCAGCATGCATTAACACATAATAATACAACAGGGCTAGAGAAGGTTAAAATTCTAAGAAGTAATCTATGTAGGTGGAGAGAGAGATTGATTACTGAATCCTGCCTGGTTCATCATCTCTGCACCCAACATATGCAACAGAAATGACTCAATGCAAATACCAGTGATATGTGTGGAAGATTTCATTACCACCAGTCAAATCAGAGGGAGGATAATAAATAATCTTAAAATCGTATTTCAACTCACGTGCATCATAACATTCTAACAATTTACTTACTTTGACTATAAAAAACACTCGTCTTATTTCCCATCTGATTGTATTTGATCAATAACACTCATATTGATCGATTGATTTTTTGTTTAAACTGAACTCTGTGCAAGTATGTTAAAATTGTTGTTGTAGATATATTTAATAATGTTTTTGCCATGTAAGCAGCTGACGAGAAGGCAACGAAATAAAAGATGGTACCATTTTATTCTGCTAAAACTGTAGTTCTTGCTTTGTTCAAACACTCATATTATTATTTATGAACGTACATTATCTCATATTGATTTTTATTCCAATATCTAATGGATTCCACACATGTATATAAGTGTGCGTCGGTGGCACAGTGGTTAGGACTCTCGCCGACCATGCACATGGTTCGGGGTTCGAGCCCGCACCGACGCACATCTGATATCTATGGTCGGCCTGTAAAATTTGGGCTACCGATATCATATGCTGAAAATTCCATACTTGTACCGAAAATACAGTGTGGAATCAAGCTGTAAATAAAAAATAAAAAAAAATGAAGCAAGAAAGTTGTGTGAGTGACTTGATATGATTATGAGCAGTAATAGCTTGTGCTCGAAACGTCGGTATCAGTTAATATTACTGTATAACACTGTGTGATTTATCAAAATAAAATCTTATCCATAATGGAGTTATACTTTACCACAGTGCCTGAGTTTTATTTTTATACTGATATCAATAATATCGATTCATTTATTTCAGCTCGTGCAATTGAGTAGTATCATCGGGTAAAGTTGTACATCATTGGTCCAGGAGTTTAACTTTTAACCAGTGGGATACGTGTTCGAACTCCCCCCCCTCCCTTCTAGTATCATTGGTCTTCACACAATGTGTGTGTGTATGAAATGTTTGTTTCGGGTAACTGCTTTTAAGCATCATTAAACACAACAATTAGGATGATAGCATGCACACAGTTATATAAATAATTGGTGTATTTGGAACTTAATAGTCTGGAATTGATCGAATATCAATCTTCGATAGGTAGTAACGACAGTAAACGTAAGCTTCGTGATATCTTCACCGAGGAATGGGAACACTCGACATACTCTCGCCTTAAGAGTTTATTTAACTGTGGGAAGCTAAATATCCTTATTATGATCAATGATATACGCAGGAAATGGTTGAAAAATGATACTAGTTTCATTTAACTGAAGTTTTCTTTCGTTAGGGGCAATACTGATTGCCTGTCTTCCTGATATAATATAGTAATATGCTTCAATGTATCTCAGTACTGTCATTTTTTATTACTTTACGTTCCCAGTGGAACATAGGGCTTCAAACTACAGGCTTCAAGTTTCTGTAGCAGTGATGTTTTATTTTTACGCAATGGGGGGTGCTAGCCTCATCTCCAACCTTCCCTCTTTCCCATTCCTATTACTGGCTTAGCGAGGTAAAGGAGTGCGTCTGTGGCCGGGGATTGAACCCCGGACCACCTGCATGACTGGTGAGCATTACTACCACTGTGCTACTGACGCACCATCTTGCTTGATCATTAGGCTTCACAACTCAGTGGGGAGAAAAAGGTTGAAATAATAGATATCCAGCTCAGGTGGACGGTGATTTTGGTGTGGTTGCGTTCTCAAAGCTGAATAATCTTGATTGCGAAGCTTTCATTGCCTTCTTAACCAACACCTTCAGTGCAAACTTGAATATGGAGTGAATTTGTCGGGATTCTTCATGAATCATAGAATTGTATCTCCTGACAAGCTTTGTTGTGATTGGTGGTTAATTTCTCTCAGTATTAATCGTTCTTATTGATGGATCTGAGTTGTAATAATGTTGTAACAACAGAAGACAAGGGCTAGGCAACAGATCCTTTATTAAGGAAATCAACACATATTTATAGACTTTCATCTACATTATTATAGAATATTGTTAGCAGGAAAACAGAGTCTTCTGATTGGTGGTTTCTCGCTGAACGTTAATCTTTCATCTATTTGTGGCCGTTTCTTAAAGTTCAGATTATCTATCTGTATATTGTATCCGCCTACGCAAAGTCTGCTGTGATGGGTTGTTGAGTAGCCAGCTCTCACCACAATGTGTCTGTTAATCGGAGATTGGTCTCAGTACCAGGTTTTTAGGAATTCTCTGACATTCATGGTGGTCTCTCTGTTTACAATGTTTACATTTTTCCAGAATACTTGGTGTCCATAGTTCTTTCCATGCATCGACGCGAAAGAATATACATGTTTCTAAACAGCTTGTCTATGTTCTTGAATTCTGAGTCGAAAGGCATGCTCATCCTGACCAATACAGTGCTTAATCACAGGTTCATGCAGTTTACTTTGTAAATGGTATTGATCTTGTTTCCTTTTGCTTTTGGGTCTTGCCGTCTGCATACTATTGAATGAAGTGATTGTGTGTTGGTTTGTGAGCTATATCTCTTCTGAATAGTAGAAATGAATACACTAAAACCTATGTGAGACTGTTTTCCCATTACTTGTCAATTTTGGAAGTCTAAGATGGCATTACACTTAACCTCATTTGTGTTTATATTTCCTAGTTATCTTGTTAACTGACAGCATTTTTCACAGTAGAACTGTAAAACAATCCTGACCTTAAGTGACCTTAAGTCTTTCTGTATTTTCAAACAAATTGTGAAATACGATTGTGTTATGCAGAAGGGTGATTCATATTTTTATTTCTTCATACTTCGTCAAGTGTCGGACATTTTCATGTCTTGAGTGGAACAGAGAGCTTAAAGCTTTCGGAGTTGTAGTAGTGATGGTACTAGTCTTATTAGTTGAGGTTACTAAGCTCTTGTCTAGTCTTCTATCTGTCCTCAGCTCACTACCAGCCGGCAAGTTAGGCGAGGTTAACGAGTGCATCGTTGAGTAATTGGACCCTGATCTTCTGCGAGACTTACAAGCGTTCTACAACTGAACCACCGATAGAGAAGTGTTATATTTGACTGCTTATTATTATTATTATTATTACTATCATTATTCACTATTGAAATAATAGAAAAGATTTGTAACTCAGGTGGATGATTTGCAATTATTAGTTGGTATATTTCATCTATATTAACGTTTTTATTAATGGCATTTTCATTTGAGTACCAGGCTTCTAGGAATTCCCTGGCACAGTAAATCAGGTGATCAGGAAGTTTAAAATCCCAATCAATAGAAAACGGTCAATAAATATCTAAAGATGGTCACCGGGAGACTCATGAAGAAATTTAAATCATTTCACTTTATCCTAAATACTGCGCTGAAGATGTCGTCCAGAAAGACGATGAAAGCTCCGCAATTAAACCAAGGAGCTCAGAGAACACTATCAATTGCAAATTATTCACTATCCCTTGTTCAATATTCTTGTTTGCTTTTGAGTTAATAACTCCCGATAAGAGAGAGATGGTGCACAACTAACAGGTTACGTAATAACAATTTAACGATTGTTGAGAGAAAAAGATGATAAACTGACTCTTCAACAAAATGGTCAGGTAATGGTAACTAATTAACACTTGAGGCACATCAGCAACATAGTGTCCCCTGAACTGTATGGCTTAATTGTGAAGCTTTCACTGACATTCTAGTCAGTATTTTTAGTGTGAGTTTTTAGCAAGAAATACCCTTTAGGGATTCTTTTACAATTAACTTACTCACATGTCTTGATAATCTAACATACAATTGATCTTCCGGTTGATTGTTTCGGTGACATTCTCTTTAACCATGTTTGTTGTTATACGACTCCTTCATCGGTTATCCAGGAATGCTACTGATTTACTTGAGGAAAAGTTTCAAGAATAAATCATTTAGCACTGGAAAAACAACACTAAAATCATTATTCAAGTGTTGGTTTGTAGGGATTTGGTTGCTTGGTTACAGGATTTCATGATGAGCTGGCATTGGTTAGAGAACCATTGGAAAACCTGGGAGTACAGGACGACTGTTTCGTCCTAGTGTGGGACTCTTCAGAAGTAGGCACCCACCGGGGCTCGAACCCAGGACCTTCTGGTTACAAGGCGAGCTCGTATACCATTAAGCCACTGGGACCCGGTCTAATAGTCCATGAATTGTAACTTCTGCCAATTCATGGCAGCGCGACCCCTAGCGAATGTCTTCGGCGAGTATTTGTCCTCACACCCGACCCGCTGCACCCTACTGGTCACAACTTCTTACTGGAACCCACCTGAATCATTCATCTGAGCTGAGAGCATCTTCATTCTAACTCTTCGTTATTATTGGTTAAAACTCACTCGTCTGGAACAGATGACCCATGTACTAGACTATGAACCACACTTATTACAGGAAGTTTTATGATATTACCTGCTCCGTTGCTCAGATTAAAATAAATGAGGCGGGATTCGAACTCGAAGCCCATTGGTTGATTAGTTAAGTGTTTAAATCAATGAGCCATATCTCTATTGACTTTGTCGTTGGGCATAGATGCTTCCACGAAATCATGAACTTTCGTCGAATTGGAATAGTGAATTGATTTAGTATTAGAATGAAACAGTCTAAGACTGTTGTTATTCCACACATTTCGTAATTAGTATGCAGGAAAAGGCTAATCACTTGTTGTAGATAGCTACTAAAATAAAAGAAAAGAATATGCGAGAAAAAAAGTGGAGCAAATTCAATGTAGAATAATAAAGTATTTAGAATACCGGGGAGAATAAAAATGTCAAACTATTTATCTCTGGCATTTACATCTGTCTGGTCAAAAGTCAGATATTATTATTATCATTATAATTATACCTTTAATTGTATTCTGACTATTGTTGGCTGTGTTTTCATATCCACCGAGTCTGATTATTTCATGCGCTTTTGGCATTTTTCGAAATGAAAAGGTCATAAAATTATTAGCAGCTAGGTTATTTCTACCTAAATATCATCAATAAGAGTCTATTAGTAATCCTACTTGTGATTGTGTATTATTCGAGTTTATGCTACAATATTTGTTTGATCGTTTGTCAACTTTGACAAATTTAAATAACTTTATTTCAGGTATGATTATGTAACAACTCTGACTGCCATACTTCACTACTTAACCAGGACAATCATAAATAGTTTGCTTAGCCTGAAAATCTTTGTAGTTTAAATCGGTGACTTCCGGACTAAGTATTTATTATTATTACTGTCATTATTTAGTCCGTTTACCTTCCGAGTGGGGACCATAGGGCTTCAAGCTAAAGCTTTGAAATTTCAGTAGCAGTGGTGTTTATTTTTACGAGGTAAGGTTGCTAGCCTCACGTCAAACCTTCCCTCCTTAACGATCTCACTACCGACTTAGGGAGGTTTAGGAGTGCGTCTGTGGCCGGGGATATAACCCCGGATCACTTGAGGCGTGGTTAGCCAGCGTTCCATCGCTGAACCACCACAATTAGCAAATTACACAGTACGCGAAGTGGTATTTCACCATAGTTTTCTTTGAAAAACGAAATTATTCTGATCATAATAATATATGATCTGCTGTGTGTTAGTTTGCCCAAGTAGTTAACCAGAATTTGGGTGGACTGAACTGATTCATCTCTCTCTCTCTCTCAGCTGAATTAAATCGAATACATAGCTTATGATCTCGGCTGCAAACGAGCGGAACGGCGGCCAACCAGTATTTAGATCACTGTCGGACGACGTAAGCGGTATCCAACCACTCATACCAGTCAAAAGTTTATACCAGCATGCATTTAAGCGAGATAGGTTTAAATTTCAGAGTTCTTTCAAGATTACGAGGACACTTCTCTGATGAATATCATTAAACAAACAGAACTCAGATACAGCGCTTCAACGTTACTAACTTTGAAAATCTAATTTTAAATTTCCTGTTTGCACAACCTTGTTATGTCTGCATTTCAGTTAATTTCTTTAAACTTTCAATTGTTACTTGCTGTTCCCCTGGATAATTTTCAACAAAGTTCTTCTACAAATTAGATAATTGTAATTGCGTATGGTTTTTTGTCCTTATTCTTTCTCTCTCTCTCTCTGTTTCATATACCACAGCTACCGAACTGGCAGTCATGTATATCCTTGTTGAATAGGATCTTTCTCAGTATTACTGAAGAAAATTTAATTAAAGGTAATTACTGATGGAATTATGTGAATTCATTTTTGGATACGTTAATTATTTTTGTTAAAATATTTTTTTTTCAACCCAAGTGACAAGTTGTGCAAAGGTTATTGTAAGCGCAATATATCGCTTGAAATTAAGTCACGCGTAGATAAAGGCTATCCCGGTCCAGAACAAACAAGAAGCCGGTCACTGTTTCTACGGTACTATTAATAAACAAATCAATAATTATATAAACAACAAACCTTAACGGTTTCAAGAGTACAAAGCACAACGCTTAACAGAAAGCAAGGTACCGCTATCAGAGCGGAATAACGTTAAAGCCAAAATTGCGAACTAGCCGGAATCAGACACGACCGTTCAGGTAAGCAGTCAGTAGAAGAATGAACCCAAGTAAGGCATGGCATAAAACAGAGAGCGATGAAGAGAGATAGACAGAGCATAGGCACAAAGATAGAATTTAATTGGCTACTTAACCAGGTAGGCAAATACAGATGAAAATCAATAAATAAGATAAACTCGACAGAATAGTACAAAGTTAGACATGAGTCAGCAAAACTAACAGTTCACAAAATACAATTGGTGGATAGTGGCTAACAGTGGAATTCAGGATGCTTATTTCGTCCTATTTGGGACTCGTCAACTGGATGTACCTGCATTTCTCAGTGAGTGATGGTGTTCCCACCGAGGCTCGAACCCAGTGCCCATAGTTTCAAACGCCAAAGCATTATCCACTAGACCACTTGGGCCACGAGAGCCACCTCTTGTGCAACGGGTCATATTAATTATTGAATTGAATTTTTGATTTGCCCGTCGATTGATTGGACCGAAGTGCTCGGTCTCAGGTTGAGCACTTCGGTCCAATCAATCGACGGGCAAATCAAAAATTCAATTCAGTAGTTCACAAAATACTCTGATTGGGTCATGAGTTCAACTGTCTGACTAAACGGATCGAGGTAAAAACACATACACACAGTTCATTAAACAAGCAGGGATAGACACGTTAGGCATGGATTACAACAACGCTAGGCTGATCCGGGACAGGTTGACTTGATTCAAGGATGGGAATAGAATTTATCTTACAGTTATGAAGAATAACTTTTATTATGAGGTCAATGTGAATCAAACATCTTGACCTATGTACGGTGTGTAATACTAAGTATCTTAGTGACTTTAATCTAATGTTGAGCAGTTTTCTGCTTTGTCTGTGATTGGTCCCTGTGGTGTGATTAGAACGGTTGATTGAATTCTGTCAGTCAAGTTTCCAATCTGGTTATTAAGGTGGGTCTGAATAGGTCTGTGGTAACATCTCCGAATAAACCAAGCACTGGATGATGTGGGTTCGAATCTCTGCATGGAATGACATTCTATTACAATGTTCAAATTCTACCCTTACATTAAGGATATCACCCAATTCATGGCTTCAGATACTCCTTGGCGATGAATGTGAATAGACGCGAAATCTAGGTCCATAGCTTTTTTCCATTTGCATCTTACCGTCGGAATTCTTAATACTGAATAGGGGTATTTTAATTGGTGGATGGTGACTAGCAGTGGAATCCAGGATGCTTATTTCGTCCTATTTGGGACTCGTCACCTACATGTACCTGCATGCCGCAGTGAGCGATGATGTTCCCACCGAGGCTTGACCCCAGTGCCCATCGTTTCAAACGCCAAAGCGTTATCCACTAGACCATTTGGGCCACGAGAGCCACCTCTTGTGCAACGGGTCATATTAATTATTGAATTGAATTTTAGATTTTCCCATCGATGGGTTGTACAGAAGTAGTGCTTGGTCTCAGATTGACAAAGAGGACGAAATGCTCATCCTGGATTCCAGTGCTAGTCACCATCCATGCCCAGACATTGTCGAAGTATCTACGCAAGAAGCCGACATGTCAACCTGAGACCGAGCACTTCGGTCCAATCAATCGACGTGAAAATCTAAAATTCAACTAAATGCTTTAATTGTTTGCAGTTTTATTTTTTTTAGCAAAACGGAACTTTGTATGCTGATTTATTGGTATATCAGGTGGAGCTGTGGTTCATCAGGTTAGGTACTCGATTCGAGTATATTATCACTTTGTTTTCCAAGCTCTGGAGTTTATGAAGTCGATTTGAATAACTCGTGTTCTTTACCATGTTTACTCATTGGAACTTCACTTATTAAAGTAGAAGTCAAGTCTTTACGTAAACTCTTAACTCTTTTCTGTATCACCAACTTTGCCAGACTCCAAAAAATGGCCAGTGTTCATCCCATTGAATCTTGATATTTCCTTTTCATTTAAAAAATTATATTTTCAAGCGTTGATCTACATAGATTTGAATAATTCCACTTAGAGAACCAACGAAAACCAAGAAGTACTGGAGGGTGAAGGTTAGAATTGAATTGAGCTATTCAATTCTGATCCAGTGATGGTTGGAATGATCAACAAGCTCATCTTGTAACATGAAGGTCTTGGATTTGCTCCTAAGTGGTGAGCTCATGGGTGATTCCCAAATACAACAAACAAAGTAACTGTCCAGTTCCCCGTGGTTTCTCAATGCTCCTCTCTAATTGAAGTCAGTTTGTAATCAAGCTTAAGAATTGTTTATATCGTTCACTATTATATTTTTAGGTGTTTCATTTTATTCTTTATACATTTCAGCCCTTCATAATGATGTACAAATTATGAAAACACTGAATAGAATAAAAGATAATGGATTTACAATGATAACTAAATTACACGAATATGTAACAAAGTCAGCTAATCTGTCAGAAATTCTTAACGGAAAAATTATACATTTCTCAGTAGTAACCTGTCGTTTATGCTATTCAATAATGAAATATTCTGCTGGTGTGCCTCCTCTTCCTGATAAAAATATCACAGTAAATTCATGTGATTCCAATACAACATCACAGACACAATCATTCTCCCTAGGAATAGATTCAATCTTCAACATAGTCCGTTCAGCAGTCCTATGGTTGAACAAGTATTCCTCGGTGGAGCGCAATAATAACAATCATAATAATGCTGGTGATGCTGGCCTGTTGGATAATGAAGCCATAGAACCTGTAAAGTATGTTAGAAAATTAACTGCTATTTTTGGAAATCGGTCACTTATTATTATTATTATTATTATTATTATTATTATTATTATTATTCAAAAGAATGGATATTGAACAAAGAGTACTCTTTTCGATAAATTCATCATCAGGCTCTACAGTTATGTATACATTATAGTCAATGAATGAATTAGTGTTATGAACAACATTAATGTTGTTTAAATAACATCGAATCAGTAATATTATGATAGATTACAGCTCAATAGCATCAACATAAAATAAGCTGAATGTCAGAAGAATTAGGAAAGATAATATTACAAATTCATGAATTTATAGTCTTTACTGAAGGCCGGCCAGGGCAGTAGTAGGGGCTGACTGGACTTGCTTCTTTTGAACACAGAGCACTAGTTGTTTTAGGCGAATTGCAATGGCCTCTGCTGTTTGGAGCATGCCGTTATTCGGTGATTTTGGCAATTTATTAGGTACCTGGTAGTTTATAGAGAAGAATTCTTCCGTGTTGGCTGGCTTTGTGGCCGGTTTGCAACAGATGGTCCAATATCGAACTGTTAATGGTTTTCACTACACCTTTACTTAGCCATAATGGGAGATGTTCTCGAGCACTAAAAATCAAGTTCCTAGAGCAACGGCTAATATATTGTTATTCCATTATGCTTCTAGTGGTACTTAGGGCTCTAAGGGCACATCGCCATTTCACATTGTTCTCTATGGTTTTCTTTAGTTGGCTTCATTTCCCATTCACACGATCTCCTCCACATCACCCTCGGACGTCCTACTCGTTCTCCACCAGGGTTCTACTCGAGGCTGTGCCTGACGCATGATATCATTCAACCGTTTCCTCATCATTTCCTTCTGCATATTTGTTGGTTGATAGGTTCGTGGTCGGTTCCCTACCTGCTAGAGTTCTTTGTTGTTAACCCTTTCAGACCGTCTAATCTACACTGTCAAGCTAGCAAATGCAGGTGCCGACGAAAGTCTGCAGTAGTCTGTTGTAAATGCTTTTCGTGACACATCCAGTGAGTCCTCGAACAATGTAGGATCACTTACTGACTTGACATTAGTGTTGAAAGTTGAAATCTTGTTCCTTATGCTGAGTGAAGTAGATTGCCACACTGATTTCAGATGAATGAAGGTCTGTGTTGCTTTTCTGATCCTCTCTGGGTACGACACCCTAATCCATGCCACCTGAAATTGTGAAATGATGCTGCGTAGGTCTGGTAAGTGAAAAAGGTGATTTCGTCTAGATTTCTTTAGTTGCTGGCAATTGGTGTGTGTTGTTGGTTAGGTATGTCCATTACATCTGTCTTCTCCTTGTTCACCTGAGATGGTGCTTTTCCTGAATCTTTCGCCTTCATTATAATTCATTTCCTGATCTGTTATTTAGTAGTGATTCAAGTTTATGAATTAATAAATATAATACGGTTTATATAACAGTTAGCTGTTTTACATTTATATTCTTTAGTTTTTTTCCTTCACGTTCCCCAGTGGAACATAGGCCTTCAAGCTAGCGGCTTGAAGTTTCTGTAGCAGTGTTTAATTTTTTTTAGAGGATGGGGTTGCTAGCCTCATGCCTAACCTTTCCTCTTCACGAGGATTATTTCTAGCTTAGTGGGGTAAAGGAGTGCGTCTGTGCCCGGAGATCGAACCCTGGACCATGTGCATGGTCGGCAAGCGTCCTAACCGTTATACCACCAACGCACTGGTGTCGCTGCCAGGATACGAACCTGGGTTAGTAGATTGATTAAATGCTACTGTCACTGCCTTAGTTTTGACAGTGTGTAATGTTGGTATACTCTACTTGTACTATAGACGCTAGACTACTTAACTAACCATAATTTTTCACCTGGTTCATATATTTTTCGTTGAAATTCACCAGTCAAGGATTAAAACCATATGATCATTCTATCTATATGCTAGCTGCTGGTGAATACTCACTTGTGTTAATTTATACACATACATTCATATCTATGTAGTGACTGTTCATTAAGAATTGATGAACATCATGCTACCTGACCTGAAATGCCGAGGAAATTGCATCAATTTTCAAGTGTTAGTTAGTCAGGGATTTGACTGATTTCAAATTAGATCACAAAATGACATCAGTTAGAGAGAGAGAGCGACTAAAATCCAGAGGCAGAGAGAAAGAGAGAGTAGTGGACAGTTGTTTCGTTGTTTTGAGTTCAGAACTCTTCATCTGCACGTACCCATCCATTATCCCACTGGCGATCAAATCGAGTACCGTTAAGTTACAAGGCAATCTCTTTGATCGTTTAGGCACTAAAACGAAATCCAGCGGTCCATAAATTCCAACTCCTATCAGTTGGGGGGATATTGCATCGCTGTCACCTCGCTAATCACAAACTCCAATGACAAGTCCAGAAAGTTCATCCTCTAGTCAGTGACTAATGAGATTAGCTTGGTTTCATGTTAGATAACGAACTAACATAATTTAGAATTTGTAAGTCGTACGATTGCTTAAAAGTGACCAAAATCGTCTACGAGTTCGTCTCGTACTCTGAACGTCCTGAATTCGTCCATTGTTGGTGTTATTTGTGCGTACTGCTAAGGAGTCTGAGACTGGTACCCCCTGGCTTTTATCGGTTTAATATTTGTAATTTCTCACTGTCGGTGGGAACATATTTTCTCAAATTTTACAATTGTTTCTTTTGTGGTCATTTTTCTTCTCTATTTTTTCCAGAGACGAATTACTTTCATTCATCCCAGTTATTTACTGTTCTTGTGATCTGTTTGTTGTTAAATTGGATCAATTTCTTTTTACCTGTCTGAAAAGTACGTCTATCTTTATTTTTTCACTGGCTTTTTCCTGTTTTTTCTCCTTTTTTGTTTGTCTACTTTATGTTTGGTTGTTTAAAGATTTAGTCTAAATTAATAAAGTTGCATCGACAGTTCAATGGCAGTACAGTATTCGTGAACCACGCAGGAGGTTTGGGTAGGATTCACAGCCGACTCACGCCTAAATCTTACCCAGTTTACCCCCTGATACTAAGCTTGGAAAAGAGAAAAGGTTGGCAAAGGGACTAGAAAGCCTTCTCTGTAAAAATAACAATACCGCTATCGGAACTTGAAAAGCTCGGAACCCCTGTTATGTTTCATTCAGAAACACAAAGAGGGAAGAAAAATGGTAGAAAGAACTTATTTTAAACATTTGCCTAATGTATGCTGACTACGCAATAAGTAGTAGCTGTATGTTGATTTGCGCATTTATGCAATTTATTATTTATATTAAGGGCGATATTAGCTGATAATCAACTGTTCGGAGTAAACTGAGTCGAGTAACTGTGGCTGTGTAATTAGATAACGAAGTCATACGGATATAACAGCTCCTCTTATAAAATACCCAGACGTAGAAACTATAGGGCTCTCTTTATATATTGTAAATAATCTTTTTTTATTTATTCGTTAAAACACAAACTTTGTACATTGTGGACACTAAGAGATGTGGCATACAAAACCTCTTAGTTTATCCGAGGGCTGAGGAGATACAGGCCTGGACACCCTGACTGAAGCAGATGTTTGTCTTAGTGAACTGTGTCCTGAGTCTTTGACTTGATCCACAAGGCAGTTATGTAGCGTCAGGAGCTACATTCCCATAGTTTCTAGTGACCAAAAACAGGTTCACATGCCATTCGATGTTGTTGGATTGTAGAACCCATATACATCACCTGTTTCGAATAGGGGTTTTTGAGCTTCTCTAGGTAGACCTCTATGTTCATCAGTCCGGTTGTGAGCACCAGACATTCACATTTGCCCTTTTATTCTTGTGAACAACAATCCCGCCGTGTGAAGTTAGTGAATAACATCTATTTGGCACAGAGGCTTTGAACACGTGGCCACATGAGAGAGATCATTTCGGGAGGAAGACCACTCACTCTTGACCGTACCATATCGTTTATGGGGGCAAATAATCGAATACAGTTAGCTAAATAGATTATAATACATTAAAACTATTTTTTGTCAACTGAATAAATTCGTCTTTTTTAATGAAGTGATGAAATTAAGGTGTAGTGAAAAATACATTGTAAAATAATGATTGGTTAACTACCAATTAAATAAAATACTAACTATTCAATTGTTAGTTTACAGAGATCTTATTGGTTTCATGATTTCATCATGAACTGAAATCGGTTAGAGAACCGTTGGAAAAACTGAGAGTACTGGATGGCTGTTTCGTCCTAATTTTGTATTCTTCGTTAATACGCACTCACAAACACACTGGGGATGGAACCCAGTACCTGCATGTTACAAGGCAACCTAGTATGAGGACAAATACTCGGTGATATTGGTTGATGGTTGTACTCTCTCTCTCTCTCTCTCTCTCTATATATATATATATATATATATATATATATATATATATATATGAATTCATCGAAGTTAATATTGATGGGCTGTTGAGTCGCTTCCCAGTGCCTTAATGGCATACAAACTCATTTTGTGACTTGAACGTCCCGGGTTCGATCCCCAATGGTATTGATGGTGCGAACTGACGAAATGTCTCTAACTAGGTAGAAACAGTCGTCCAGTACTTCGGGGTTTTCAGTGGTGCTCTAACCGAAGTCGGTTTTTGTTCAACATTTAAGTGGTGGGTGCCAAAGATTATTTTGATGATTCCATATATTTATTATATAATTATATTTCTATCCTTTCATATGTATATATATATATATATATATATATATATATATATATATATATATATATATGTACTGCTTTCTTTTCTTGTACTGTTAGACTGTCCGATTAAACAGCCTATATCAGATAATAAAAATATGAGTAATAATACTAATAAGGATTTCGCAATGGAAGTTTTGAAATACTGTTCATTTAGAAATATGAATTTATTAAAGAAGGCTGTGGAGTTTATTCTTGAGAGACATAATTGTGACAGAGATATTTGCAACAATAGAATGTCACTGGCTTCTAATAATTTATCCAAAATTACTCAGAAATATTGGGGTATGTGATTTTTGCTTAAACTGACAATTGTCTTGTTTTCAGTGTTCACATTGATAATTCTGTTAACATTATTATAATTATAATTAGAAATCCCAACCGAAAGCTGCTACCTTGACGTGGTGGTTGGGCTTGAACACCTCAATGACCCAACGAGCTATACTGGCTGCGAAATTGTATAGTAAGGTGAGCAATATTGAGGTTACGCTTTGGTCGAGTGCTAGGTAAGGAGGGGAAATCAATCAACGAGACTGTGAAATTACATCGACTGAGATGGTTGGAACATGTGCTACGTATGCCTAGTCATCCCCTTCCTCGACGGTCAAACCAAAATATCGCTTCATCAGTCAATGAAATCGACAACAGTTAGTCTAAGCCACGTAGGAAGGTATAGACTTCCTGGTTGGGTCCTCGGGACGGTAAAAACCAATGAAGGCTGGAGACAATTGGTGATATGGCTCAAAATCGTTCTCAATGGCTAGCGCAGATGCATCCACTCCTTGTGACTTATCATTTCCAATGAAACTATATTGTTCTTCGTTATTACTACTCCTTTGTCTCACACCTCTGTTTACTGCCTCTTATATGCATTTCTTGTACTTTCTTCTCTTGCTTTGTGTGCTAGAAGGAGGGAGTGTGGCGACTTGAAGTGCCACACATCGGTGCAAAGTTCTATGTCAAAAACAGACAGACAGATAATTATAAATGTATAAATTTAACTAAGTGCTTGTAGACTGCATTATAGACCATAGTGTTGCTTGTTTTCGACGGTGAACGATATCAGTCAAGTCGATAATCTAGGTGACTCGTCATTGTTGTGCACTGCGAATCAATGTTTGGTTGGTTGGAAGCAATCAATATTAAGCCCCCTGGATATCTAGGCGTTGTGCTTATTGGTGTTTGCCAGCGAGGCGTGTTCGCAGTCACACAGGAAATTAACTGATGCCTCCTCGAAGACTTGAACCCGTGTCACCGGGTGTGGAATTTACTGATGCCACACCACTGAACTGTCCAGTGTCTTCTTCGTTTTCCTCTCTATTATAATGTATCATCACTATGATGTAAATGGATTTTTACTATGCCTTCCATGAATTGGCACTGGTATCATTCTCATTATTAAATGGTATCCACTAATAAATGGTCGAATAACTAAATTGAGTAATATACAGTTCTGATGTGATGATGTACCATCCCATGCTGTAACAAGTCAACGAAGTTATTTTAATAAAGGAATCTGAAACAGGATATAAAGTCTTCATGGGAAAGTATTCAGTAAGCACATTTCTACTTACATTATCAATTCCGTGTTAAACCGTTGTTAGACTTCAACTTGTTCTGAACACTCAATTAAATTCTCCCATTATACTTTTAAACAATCTTGAAAAGTGAACATTCATATGATTTCCTAATATCTCAAAGTAATGTAAGCAATCTATTAGCAGAATCCATTTTTATTGAGTGAAATTAAACATGATACTAAGTCTGCGGCTCATTTGCTTTTGTCTCAAACTATTCAGCTTTCAGTTTATCTGTCTCAGGTTCGATTCCTCTACCACTTACTTTCAAACTGGCCATTTGCATAATAATAATAATTTGCTTTATACAAAAACAGTACTTGTGATACAGATCGGAATTCTCATTATTTCACTACAGTATTGCATCCAGTTTGTACATTATCAATAAATAAAATTCTCCATAGATTAAGGAAATCTCAGTTCATTATGACAAGAACATATTGGTTTGTTGGCAGCAAAGCCAAAAATTGAACAGAGTGTTTGAAGGTGTTAGAAAAGTAGATGATAACATGTTTACTGACGTAGGCAGAAAAAAGAAACAAAGGAGCACATAACAGAGAAAAAAAGAGAGAGAGAAAAGGAAAAGAAAGAAAGAAAACGTACCTGTAAATGATATGAGTTGGAAAGACGAGATCCAGTTGTTCTACTGACTATTTAATAAGTTATAGGTATCACGCCTAATGCTTTCTTTATCGCACAGAACACGAGCCAAGTAGGGTATGGTTGAGTTTTTGTACTTACTAGTGCGAGGATATAGATTTCTATATAGGCTTCTGGTTTTTCCTGATGAGATACAGGGAGAGCGTTGTGAATGAAGAGGGTGGTGTGAGTTAGATAAAATGGATTTAGCCCATTTTTCACATGAGTCCAAGTGCCTGTAAACCAGAATGTTAACATGCTGGTTAAGTGGCACCCTGTGACTTACCCTGCTGACAACCTTTAACATTCTGTGTAATAAGGTTATAGTCTTTCTTCAGTAGCCCAGCCCAGGAAAAACTAAGGGGGAACATTAGAGAATAATAGGCAGAATGCGGGAGTTAACAAATTGTAGGAGTAAGGGTTGGGTTATACCAGAATGTCTTAACTTCTTGATGTAGAAGGTAAGACGGAATATTTTCTTAGAAATCCTCAAGATATGAGACGACCAGTAAATATCAGCAGATATTTAATTTCTGACTTGATTGATATCACCAGCTTTCATTTAAGAAGTATGGTTCATAGACTGTTATATGAAAAATATGACATAGGCAACTAACAGTACGGCCGGCAAAGTTGAATTATCCAAAGCCACAGTGACCTTGAACGACCAATCAGAATTCAGATGCAAAAATGCCGCATAATCCTTGAAAAAATGCACTCAAAAACATTGTAAACATGATATTACACTGTATTGTTGTCGCTTATGTGTTGTAAAAATGTCTCTCAGTCAATACACAGATGATCTTTAGAGAAATCATACCATGCTTCGTTAGATGCATTCACCACAGGTACCACTGTAGGTCATGGTACTTGGAGGAGATGTATCGATATTTCTAACACTCTTCTTTAACCTGCTCCTAACTTTAACTCTAGACGCTAAACCTTATTCTAAAAATTCATAACACCAACCTAACAGTATAGATTTACAAAAAAAACCGTACATAGGGAATAAGTGGAATACTGCGTCTACCTTCTCAAAATCCAAAAAGTCAGACATTATTTGATTTGGAATGACTTTTCTTAGCATCGCCTCTATCTGATTGGTTCTTTAAGGTCAACTTTTGGAAGACTTTGTCTATGATACTTTAACTTCTCTGTATGGTTTATTAATACATGCACCTCGATTGTAAAGATTAAATCAAGAGTTGTCATACCACTTTAGTGTATAAAGTTTTTTTTTTAAATCAGGTAATATAATCATTCACAGGCTATAAATGTGATTTTTTCCCTTGTGTTTCTATGATTTCCATACATGATGATTCGTGAGAATTACATTGATTCACATCAATTCTATTACATTGTGAAATGTCAATTAGGCGCGCGCAATGAAGTTATTTTAAATAAATGTTTGTCACAGTGACAAAAATAGTAAAACTATTTATTTAAAAATAAAACACTAAAGCCTAAAATCATGCGAATGCTTGTATTAATAAATACCTAGATGGTGTTGCTAGTCTGTTGATGTAGATGCGTTGGTGGATTGTGTATGCATGTATTATGTATGTGTGTGAATGTGTGTGTGTTAGGAGTACATGAATACATAACATAGTATTTGGTTTTTTATAATAAATTGTGGAACTAAGACTAGAATATGTAATCATAGCTGAGTATAATAATAATAATAATTGGCTAGGAAAATAAATTATTCAAGTTGTATTTTTGATTGGACACTAGTCAATGCCAAAGATTTAGTTAAAATGTATCAATGTTATATGTGTGTGTGTATATATATGAAGAAAGTAGAGTGATTGTGAAGACTCGAAGTGGAAGAATTTCAACTACTTGATGTTTTGAATGTTTATTCACAAAATTAATAGACATGCATTACTTATATTAGTGCGAAATAAGTAGTCTAATAATGACTTAATAAAGGTAGAACTAATCCAAAATAAATTCATATGAAGAATTGTAGACGTCATGGTTATGTACCCTAAAATTTGACATTTGTGAAAATTACATTTGTCAAATCTCATCGAAATTGAAATGATTAATTCTAAAGTTTCATTCGGCAATCTGGTCTGAACTTCTTCAAGGAAATTAATCGAAATTAACATAACAGAGGCTTATATGAAGAAAAGGACATCTGTTGTTCTTAAAAACGTTGTCCAATCATATGAGTCATGAAACAGGTATCAAGATGTATAATAAACAAAATTGTATGAACTGTGATCAAAATTTGACCTCATATGAAACGTTTGTGCATTTACAAGCAGAAGAAAACATGGTTGAATATGAATCACTGTTAGGTCACAATCAACTTTCATTGAATTCGTATTGTTGACCACCTTGTTATAATGCAGTTATTTTTGCATCGGTGGCACAGTGGTTGGGACTCTCACCGACCATGCACATGGTCCGGGGTTCGATCCCCTGTCGACTCACACCTGATATCTATGGTCGGCCTGCAAAATTTGGCCTACTGATATCACATGCTGAAAATTCCATACCTGTACTAAATACGGTGTGAAATCAAGCTGTAATAAAAAAATAATCGTCAGTAACTACTGTAATGTATCTAGTCGTATCTTCGGTGCAGACTGAATTCTATCAGTCGAGCTTACAATGTGGCCACCATGCCACTAGGTGGTTCGCCATCATGGTGCACTGTGAATTGTTGGTATTAGATGGTTGGAGGCAATCGGCAGGAAGCCTTACTTCACCTAGGTTTCGTGCTGGTTGGCACTGGTCAGCAAGGTTGGACACATCACACTAGTTACTAGTGTCCGATCAATACAGTCCTACAGGAGGTCAATCCCGAGCCTGAATAGCTCAGTGGTTAGGTCTCTGACTGCAGCTTGCACTGGGTGAACCATTGTCCAGTTCTTGCATGGTTTTATTATTATTATTATTATAATTATGGCCCACTTCAGTTCCATAAACCACCATGGCATAAAATGCCTATGCTGAATGATTCCAACATATAAAGCCTGATAAAGAATTACTGTATAATAGGTATTTGCTTAAACTGTGTTTTTTAATTGTTGATAATCAGAATACTATCCACCACTCACCGATTTCAAAATAACATGAAATAAACTCAAACTTGACTGACAGAATTTAGTTTACATCAATACCGACGACTAGACGGATGACACTGCTTACTATCCAGTAACCAATGAGATTATGCGTTACAGTGCTACAGGAGGTCAGTGGCCAACTCGACTTGATCAGTGGTAACGTCTATGACTGCAGCACTGAATGACGCAGGTTTGAATCTCAAGTGGGTTGATGAGGAGTACCAACAAACACGAAGCCTAGGTACAAGGATGCCTTTCGACTCTTTCCAATCATCTAAAATCAAAAACAAATTAAGTAATTGTCAACAACAGAGAAAACTAACTAGTCACGGATTTATTGCCTGATTAGTATGCAGAAAGAAATGGAGATGGACTGGAAATACGCCGAAAAAAGCTTCAAATGAAATCACACACACACACCATGTCTTCGTGTGGAATTCGAATTGGAAGCAACGGATTGAGTGTTTGGGAATGACATGGAAAAGATCATATGAGGAGGAAATAAAAACTTGTGAGCAGTTGTAACGTCAGCTGAAAGCGATAGCAGATGTCAACTCTTGATGAAACCTGTAACTAATCAAATCCCTGCAGACCATTTTTTGAAAAGGAATCTGACGTTCTCACTAGCGACTGGCATTATACAGCCAGTTGCATAGAGTTCTAGTGAGATGTTGTAGCCAGGGGCTACACCAAATTACGTAGGAAGATGACATTGGCTGTCAGTTCCGTTGTATACTTGTTGCGAATTGGCAGGAGTTGGAATCCATATACCATTGGATCACATGTCAGTGTTTGAATGGTTTACGAGCTCTCCTTGTGAACGGAAGGTTCTGGTTTCGAATCCTGGTGGATGTACGCTTCTGAAGAGTTCCAAACTAGGACCAAACAGTCGTTTCTAAATGATTCTCTTATCGATGTCAGCTTGTGATCAAATTCCTGCAAAACTAACACTTGATAACAGAGGACTTAAGTACAGTGGAGATGTGCTGACGAGACCATGTGTTTCATTTTGAACGCAAGAAATGAATAATACAATAACAACCTCGGGAATTCCTGTATCAGCCTTATTTTACGATTCTTAATTCTCAGTGAAATAGTACTTTTGATATGGCTTTAAATCTCTAGAATCATACAGCTTTTTTTCATATTTACATGGTTTCAAATAATTTTTGAAATAAAAACAAATCTTTCTTGTGTCAATTTTTGTGATTTTGTGATAAACACGTGTATAGTCATGTAATTTGCATAGCGAAAAGTACAAATGTGACTGATTGGCAATCTGACAGCATTACTGATAATCTATCAGAAGAAATATTAGATTAGTTTGTTAATCTGTAATGATCAGATTCTGAGTTAGTCACTGTTAAGACGAGAGAAAGAGACCTGACAGTTCCTTGAACACCTCAAATACATTAGAATAGATTTGTCTTAATCCCAGTTGATGTTAATCTACAGGGATTTGATTGGTTTCAGAATTTCATTATGAACTAACATCAATTAGGGGATTGGAGTACTGGACAGCTGTTTCGTCCTAGTTTGAGACTCTTCATCAGTACATACCCACTGAGGTTCGAACTTTTTACCTTCTGGTCACAAGGAGAGCTGGCTCGTAGACCAGTAAGCCACTGGAACACGATATAACGGTCCACGAATTCTACCTTCTGCCCATTCTATAATGCTTTAGCCACATACCTTATACCTTTAACCTTGGTAAATACCTTTAGAGGTCATTATAACAGTTGCACTTAACACAGTTATTGGACTTCTTCTTTTAATGTTAACATTGATATATGAAAGAGTGTTCTCGCTTGCACCAAATGTATGTTACGCACAAACGGCCACATCTATGGCTTTATATTTTCCTTTGATAAATTGTTAGAAAGTAAATCACTATTTTTCGCATGGACTTCATCCACTGTATTTCATTTGAAATATTTCAGTGTTTTAAGAAAGCTTTTTTAATTTACGCTTGAGATTTTAGGTACACACTTGTGAACTCAATCGTTCATGTTGCAGATTTCATTCCTACTCTTCAGTAGATTGACTTTCACCTACAAATAAAAGTATAAATTATGTGTATGATTATTTGGTTTCAATAATTTGCCACTAGGCCACTATGTAATTATTGTCGTCTAGGTGGTTTTGGACCCAGAGACAACAGCTGACTTGATGACGCCATTACTGGGGAAGGTGTGGAAAGAGGGCAAAGTACCCGAAAATTGGAAGAAAGGATACTTATTCAAACTACCAAAGAAAGGAGACTTAAGTCAATGCAATAACTGGCGCGAAATTATGCTCCTGTCCATCCCAAGCAAAATACTAAGCCGCATTACCCTGGAGAGAATCAAACATACCACCCTGGATGAAAAACTTCGACCGGAACAAGCTGGATTCAGGAGAAACAAGTTATGTATTGATCAAATCGCCACTCTACGAATTATCATTGAGCAAAGCTTGGAATGTCAGTCACCTATCTATCTCAGCTTCATCGACTTTGAAAAGGCCTTCGACAGCGTCGATCGAGAGGTGATTTGGCAACTACTTCGCTACTACGGGGTACCACCGACAATTATACATCTCATCCAACATTTATACGACAATGCTGCATGCCAAGTAATCCACAACGGGAAACTTACGGAGGCCTTCGAAGTGAGGACAGGAGTGAGGCAAGGCTGTCTACTATCACCAATGATCTTCCTGATTGTAGTAGATTTGATAATGAAACAGACAGCGGCCGGCAATGCGGAAACAGGCATAAAATGGACTCACACAAAAAACTTGGAGAATCTGGACATCGCCGATGATATTTGTCTGATTTCCCACGAACTGGAAGATATGCAAGTGAAAAGTAACGAGTTGGCAGAAGAAGCATCAAAGATAGGAAGGAGTTCAGGTGAACATAAAGAAAACAAATCTGGTGATGAAGATTCCTGGCCAACAACAGACAACAATCAGCCGTCATAAATGGGAGGAACCAGAAAGAAACAACCTCCTTCACCCACCTACCTACCTGGGAAGCATCGTTTCATCTACAGGCGGAACTGACGAGGATATTAAAACCAGAACCGGAAAAGCAAGACAAGCTTTCATTACTCTCAAGTCTGTGTGGAGTTCAACATTACTTAGCATGAAAAATAAGATCCGGATATTCAACTCCAATGTGAAGTCAGTCAGTGCTACTATACGATTGGATCAGTGACTTGGCCAGCGCGTCATAAAGAGCATCTCAAACAAACTTCAGACCTTCATTAACAGCTGTCTTCGCTCAGTAGTCCGCTCAAGATCAGATGGCCTGTCAGAAAAGATCGCCAACAGAGAGGGATCTCTGGCAATGAGCAAAACAACAGAGCAGGAACCGATTGTGAAACGAATAGGCAGGAAGAAATGGAGATGGATTGGCTGGTCATAGTCTGAGGAAACCATCAAGTGACATCACTAGACAAGCCATTGCTCGAGTGGAACCTGGCTGAAAGGGAAGCGTTGAGTTGGTCGTCAGTGTGAGGGTGACTTGGAGGAGGTCATGGGAGGAGGAGATGAAAGCGTGTGGGCAGACTCTGAGTGGAGTGAAAACGTTAGCCGAAAACCGAAGGCAATGGAGACTTGGGCGGCTGAAGTCCTATGTTCCTCTAGGAACTTGTTATGTACTCGTCGCTAAATTATTGTTATGGACTGGTCGAGAAACTAATAGTCCTGACGCGAGAAGGCGGAAATCAGAAGACCACTAGGTTTGCGATGATACTTCTATTGTCCAAACACAAGGAGACGAAAATAAATGGTCTCACACCAAAGTGGTAAGTAAGTCAAGTAGTTGTAAAGTAAAGTAGTTCACACAAATTGTGAATGCGAATATATATAAATAATTCAGACAAGCGTGGGAAAAATCATTAGACAGTCTTAACATGAATGGCTAATTATAATGGAGTGTCGATCCAATTATACATAGCGAATATAGCAGACATGCCAACAAACATATATGGATATATGTCACCAAGCAACGGACTGTCAACAAACACTCATATTATATATAATATAATATAAGGAGAATACACATTATTAAAGGAGACAAGTCCATACAAGTGAAGTGGTCACAGACTAACCGAGCAAACAGAAAGAGAGACCAACATGCACACACACACATAAATATATATATGTGGATACATATCACCTCCCCTTTTGAGAAGATGGATGATTAGTAGGATGTTTACCTGGGGGTTTATCTGGGACCTTTGGGCTTGTTGTTGACGCCTGTCGTTTCGTCTGATTGTTGGGTTTGCGGCTTCGGCTCCGTCCGGAATTGTCTAGCATTTTATGCTTCTTCACTGTATTGCGTAGAGAATTTAGTGGGACATCAGCCAGATGCAAACGATCGAACCAATCAAGTCCCAAAACATTTAAATCATTCTTCGTGACGTAACAAATTCCTGTGAATTTGGTATTGCGGAAGGAAACAGAACATTTGAGTTCACCAATTAGTTTGAGCCGCCCACCACAGGCGCTGAGAAGAGACTGGGAAGTATTGGTGATAGGTGGTCTGCCAATATAATTCCAAAGTTTCTCTGATATAACAGTAATATCAGAGGCAGTATCTAGCTGCAGACGAGTATCATGACCATTCATCTGAAGGTCAATATATTTCCGCATAGCTGGTGTTGTGACTTGACGGGTTGCGCGTAGACTCAATGACTTTTTGGGATTTAGGACCAACATTTTGTTGAGCTTTTGCTGGATTTTGATATCTGGGTTGCGTGGCTGACAAAAACCATTTTTGTGACCGATGATTTGCACTTGCTGCAACGATGATTTTTGTATGGACAAGACTTTACAAAGTGCCACGCGCCACAATGCCAGCATGGTGATGGTGGGGTCTTCTTTGCAGTATTTTGTGAAGTTGGACGAGTATCTGTAGATTTCCGCGGGACATTAGAAGAAGTAGGTGGGTCAGGAGTAGATGATGAGAGATTTTTGCTCTTTCGTAATGCACGAATATCAGAGCTTCTCGAAGGTGTTGATTCGACCAGGTGTGTGTCTTTCTGCAGATTAATCAGCCGTTGATATTCATCAGCTATGTCATGTAATGTTAACTTGGGATTTTGTTCTAGCTGATTGAGCAGTCGAGTTCGGATATCTGTGAAACGAGGAGATTGGAGACTGCATATGAGAATCAAGGCTTTGAACTGATCATCTGTTAAGGACCTGAGTCGAAATCTCTCACATTCTCGGTTGACTGTGCCAACGTGAGTAAGAAAATCATCATTTTCATTCATTGCCAGCTTGAGGCAACGATAACGTATACTGAATAATGAGGAGTGGTCTCCGAAATGTTCACGCAGCAACTTTATTGTATCATCGAAACAATTGTCACGTGGTTTCTGTGGTAAAATTAGGTTGCAGTACCGTTCATATTCTGCCGGACCCAATTTACGTAGCAAAACTCGCACCTTCCAGGCATCGTCTTGTGAGGCGAGATCAACAGTGAATAAATCCTCATAACGTTGATACCATGTGTCAAAAGTGACATTAGCCTCTGGGTCATAATTGAACTGTGAAATACTGTTCACAATTCCGTCGACAGATGGTAGCATGGTATGATTGGGATTGCTTGAAGGTGAAGCTGGACCAGTCTGTTGGTTGACGAACATTTCCATTAATTTCAATTGTTGTTCAAACAATAATTCCAATTTAGAATAATCCATAGTAAATTGTTATGTTGTTGCTGCTGAGTGGTTAATAGTAGTTTTCCCCGTCGCCAAATTGTTATGTACTCGTCGCTGAATTATTGTTATGGACTGGTCGAGAAACTAATAGTCCTGACGCGAGAAGGCGGAAATCAGAAGACCACTAGGTTTGCGATGATACTTCTATTGTCCAAACACAAGGAGACGAAAATAAATGGTCTCACACCAAAGTGGTAAGTAAGTCAAGTAGTTGTAAAGTAAAGTAGTTCACACAAATTGTGAATGCGAATATATATAAATAATTCAGACAAGCGTGGGAAAAATCATTAGACAGTCTTAACATGAATGGCTAATTATAATGGAGTGTCGATCCAATTATACATAGCGAATATAGCAGACATGCCAACAAACATATATGGATATATGTCACCAAGCAACGGACTGTCAACAAACACTCATATTATATATAATATAATATAAGGAGAATACACATTATTAAAGGAGACAAGTCCATACAAGTGAAGTGGTCACAGACTAACCGAGCAAACAGAAAGAGAGACCAACATGCACACACACACATAAATATATATATGTGGATACATATCAGAACTAAAGGATAAAATAATAATAAATAGGTGGTTTTGTGTGTTCTTATGTTAGTTTGGAATGAGTTTGAATAATGATAATATGAATTGTGTCACTAACCAACATTCGAAGAAAAATGAAAAACTAGGAAACACTAGTCATTTATCTCAGCAGTGCACCCCGCCAGCGACTGCTTCCAGAGACTTCAGGTTACATGCTAAGAATGCTTACCATTGAGTCACTGGATTAGAACTGAACGATCTATGAATTTCAATCTACTTCACTTCGCGGTATTGCGCCACTGCTACACATCTGATTTGGTGGGACCGACTGATCACTATACGTCCTATTAGAACCTCTAGATAACGGTCTTAAAATCAGTCACTAGTCAGCAATAGATTGATAGTTAAATGTTGGGTTAGTAAGGATTTGAATGATTTCGATGTATCTCTATATCGTGAATATACAGAACTTCAAACTCATGGATCATTGTATTCTAATGCGGTAGCTAAATGATTAGCGTTGTTGACCCGTAATCTGAAGGTATTGGCTTCGGTGGTCACTGAGGTTATTGGAGGTCGCACTTCTAACGGATTCCAAACTAGGATGAAACAAATGTTCAGTGTTCATTTGTCTCCTATGGTTCTCTAACTTGTATTGGATCGTGAATATGCCTTTAATGAAGTTCAAAATAAGCTTTTAAGACGAATTGATATGGCAGCGCATCTTAGGTTTAAAGCATTTGATTGTTTCTCATAGGTTTATGTAATTTATGACGTCGAGAAATTCTAATGCATCCTAAGTGCATATGAGAATGCTTCTGCGTTACCTACAGTTTGAAAACCTGGAGGAATATTCTCCTGTTTTGGTTTACCTGATATAGTTGTAACTGATCATGGGACGCAGTTTATATCAAGTCAGTTCCAGCAGTACTGCCAGGAAAATAGAACTGAGTATATCCGATATCGACGACATCATCCATAGTGGAACGGTCAAGCAGAACGTTTTTTTCATGCACTCAAACGAATCATTCTGAAAGGAAGGGATAAAGGAATGTTAGAACAAGTACTTCAAACGTTCTTTTCGGAGTAGCAATCGATACCAAATCCACCGGTTGCCAACGGATTGTCATCTGCTGAACATATATTCGGACATAAGATTTGTTTTTTTCTGGTTAATTTACGTCCAAGACTTAACGGGAAAAAATCAAGTAATACGAAGATTGAAGAACAATACAATAGACGTCATGGGGTAATACTCAAAGATTCCTCCGTTAGTGAATCTGTGTGGTGTCGTGATTTTTTAACTGCTACACCTAAATGAACAACAGAAATAACCGAGGAGAAAACAGGCTCAGTGACATACAAGGTGAGCGTCAGAGGACTCCTTGGGTCAAGACAATATAAACCACATCAAGAAACAAGAAGTTTTTGATGGTACTAGCAACCGGTTTCAGGGAAATTCACCCATGGATATCCTGTGCAGAGAAACAATTACGAAAAACCCAAGTCAAGTGGACCACAGTTGCCGGTACTAAGATGGTCGCAGAGATTATACATACCTGAGAAGTATATTCAGGTGGATCCTAACCTGAGAACTTATGAAAAAGCGGACGCGTCAGGACAGACTGACTATCTTTGCTAACCGTAAAGTTATGGTTGATGCATGTGCTGACATAATAACCTAAGTGGAGAATTCTGGACTGATTTGTTTTCGAGGGTCTTCAAAATCATGCAATCAATCAAATATCGATTATCTATATATGGTTTGAATTTCAGGGGATCTGTAAACTGTATATATATATATATACCCAATATCTGGTTTAATAAAAGTTGTTGTCACTGTCGTTGATTTCACAGTTAAATCTGATTTCTGTGTCTATCTCAGTGTGGGGGAATATTTTTCAAGTGAACCGCTGGCGTCTGTAGACGCAACCTAGTCAAAATTGACAACAGCCAACAAAACGGTAACACTCCATCACAACAGATGTACATGATGTCGCTTGAAGCTCTCCTCACTGTATACGGAACCCATCTCCATTTCTCTCTGTATATCTGCATAACTGGCTGGTTCACTACCTACCAGAGTTTCTGATTGCCTATCCCTTCTGCTCTGCCATCTGACCTTCAGTGTCGAATGAGGTTGTTTCATGGCTACACGGAATACTTCATTACGGTCTGCTGTGAATCGGTCATTCTGATGAAAACACTGTGTTTATCTGAAGTCTCATCGTTTTCAAAGATAAAAAAAAAACAAGTGACCGAATGGTTCTGAATCGCTAAACGCATGAACGGATAAATCCAAATGAAAATGACACCAAAATTTCATCAGAAACTTAATTGGTGGTTGGTGACTAGCAGTGGAAAATATATTGCACTGATTAAGGCACTCTATTCGTACTCATACAGCCAGGTGAGGGCTTACGGCGAGCTGTCATCTGAACTGGTGACGACTAGTGGTGTCCGTCAAGGATGCCCATTATCCCCTTTTCTGTTCAACTTCATCATAGATGTGTTAATGGACTTAACCCTAGGTGACTTCAGTGACTCAGGGATTGACTTGCTACCAGGGAATAATCTCGTTGACTTGGAATATGCAGACGATATAGTCCTTCTAGGCGAAGACGCTGACGAAATGTAGAGTCTTCTAAACACCTTGAGCCGCAATCTACGAATGTTTGGCATGCAATTCGCTCCCGCCAAATGCAAGATGATGTTACAGGACTGGACTACATCGACGCCTAGTTTAAAAATAGGAAGTGAAGTGGTAGAGCACGTTGACCGCTTCACTTCTCTGACGAAATCTCAGCACGAATACAAGGGGCTCGTCTCTCATTTGTTAGTTTACGCCGACTCTGGCGTAGACGAGATGTTCGACTATCGACCAAAGGGCGGGTGTACTGCTCATCAGTCCGCTCCGTCCTCCTTTATGGCCTGCTGTGAGACCTGGCCACTGAGAGTGGAAGACATGAAAAGACTAGCTGTGTTTGATCATAGGTGCCTGCGCTCTATTTACCGTGTAAAGTGGCATAATAAGGTGAGCAACATTGAAGTCAGGCGTCGAGTTCTAGGTCAACAGGGGAAATCAATCGACGAAGTCGTGAAGCTACAAAGACTGAGATGGTTAGGACATGTGTTACGTATGCCAAGCCATCGCCTCCCTCGACGAGCTATGTTAGCGGATATAGGGTCAGGCTGGAAAAAAGCTAGCGGCGGTCAAACAAAAACTTGGCTGCACCAGTCAATGAAATCCACAACAGTTGGTCTAAGCCACGTCGGAAGGTGTAGACTTCCAGGCTGGGGTCCTCAGGACGGTAAAAACCAATTGTTGGAAACAATTGGTGACATGGCTAAAAATCGTTCTCAGTGGCGCAGATGCATCCACTCCTTGTGACTTATGATTTCCAATGAAACTGTTTTGTATTTTTTTATTACTCCTTTGTCTCACACCTCTGCTCACTGTTTCTATTATGCTTTTCTTGTACTTTCTTCTCTTGCTTCGCGTGCTACACGGAGTGTGGCGACTTGAACTTCCGCACATTTGTGCAAAGTTCTATGTCGAAAACAGACAGACAGACAGTGGAATCCAGGACAACATGCATTTTGTCCTGCTTGGGACTCGTCACCTGGATGTACCTGCATTTCATGGGAAAATCTAAAATTCAGTTAAATCTCATCAGAAACTTTTTTTTATTTGTCAATTTTATTTTATCTGATAGTCTTATTATTAATATTTTGTTTTCAGCTGACAATTTTGCATCACTATTGTGTTTTATATGCGAAGGCATAGTTGACAATTATAACAATAATATTAATAGTGACAATCGTGATCAAACAGATCAGCCTCTTCATTATCTATCACATATATCCTACTTATTTGAATTATGTCAAAATATACAACTGTTTGTCAATTTTATCAATCACTACTCTTTGGACATTTTCACTGAAATCAAATTTATGCAAAATCAAATTATCAAGCTGAATTCAGTTTTTCGCATTATCACAAGCCAATGTAATTCATCGTAAGTTTTTACAACTTGTATGAGTTTTGTATTTCTTTATATTTGAGTAGCGTCATATATAATATTTATGTATATACTTAACTTTAGAGTCTATGTTATCCTGTAAAGATCTATAATCTTAGGATTGCCAATATAGCAAAAATATTCATTCAGACATCTATCTATAAAACACAAAATAATCGAGCAAAGAATATTCTTTTCGATAAATTCCTCTTCCAGCTCTACAATTCAATATATATGTTTATATACATAGAATATTCTAGATTAGTAGTTAATAACAATATTAGTGTTTTTTAAATAATATCGATTTGTAAAGTATGATCAACTGAATTACAGTTCACTAAAGATACTTAAATTATAATAGTAATAAAGATATAATAGCGAATAGAATATTAACTAAAATTAGGGAAATTTCACAAAAATTGAGGACTATTCAAACCTGGATGGCCAAGGTAATGATAATGTCTGAACTAACTTCTTTTGGATGCATAAATTAGGATTGTTAATATGGATCCCCCACAGCCTCAGCAACATTTAGTAGTCGAAATCTTAAGGCAAAATTGTGATTCGTAGGTATACGGTAAATGACCCTGAAAGCATGGTTGACGTCAATTTTGTGTTCTGTCTCCACAAGATGAGACAGAATAGCGCTACGAATGGATTTTGTTTGTCCTTTGCTTAACCACTATGCAGGGTGATGTTCGGAAATTCGACGGGAAACACGCCAATATTTCAAAAATAAAGATGACTACGTGGAGCACTGTATTACCGGAACCACATAATCGGTGGTACAGTCCAATATTGTCATTATTATTATTATTATATTGTTATTATTCCCTTGGGTTCCTAGTGGAACATAGCGCTTCAACAACACATCTCCACTTTGATTGGTGGATGGCGACTAGCAATGGAATCCAGGATGCGTATTTCGTCCTGTTTGGGACTCGTCATCTGGATGTACCTGCATTTCTCAGTGACGGGAAAATCTCAAATTCAATAAAACATCTCCACTTTGTTCTATTCTCTACTATCCTCTTCAGCTGGCTCCACAATTGACCATAATCTCTCATCTCCTCTTCGCCACACGATCTCCTCCATGTCACCCTCGCACCGACGACCTACTCGTCGCTTCCCATTGGGATTCCACTGAAGCGATGACCTGTATTGTGCGCGATGTCATTCGACGGTTTCCTCAATATATGCACGATCCATCTCCATTTTCTCCTACATATTTTATTTTATTTTTTTTTATTTTTGATTTACAGCTTGATTCCACACTGTATTTTCGGTACAAGTATGGAATTTTCAGCATGGATATCGGTAGCCCAAATTTTGCAGGCCGACCATAGATATCAGATGTGCGTCGGTGTGGGCTCGAACCCCGGACCATGTGCATGGTCGGCGAGAGTCCTAACCACTGTGCCACCGACGCACAGAGTTTGTTGTTGCTAATTCTTTCTCACCGGTCGGCAATTCGATCTTCAGTATGGAGCCAACGAAGCGGACAGCTGTTGATAAAAGTCTGCAGCTAGTTGTTGGGACATGCGGTGCAAGTGTCCGAAGCATACAGAAGGACTGACATCATATTTGTAGCCACATTTACCAAAGGCATTTCCAGTAAGCTGCTACAGACTTTCGTCGACATCTACCACCTTCTCCGTCTCGATAATCAGGATCAGATGGTTTACCAGAAAGGATTAGCAACAAAAATCTCTTCAGCAGGCGACTAACTAACCAAGAACCTATTGTCCAACAAATATGCTGAAGGAAATGGAAGTAGATTTGACACACGCTGAGGAGACTTTTGAGTAACATCACGAGCAGGACGTAGTCTCGATGAATTGGGCGTGGATCCAAGGCTGTCATGGAGAAGAGCGTGCAGGGAAGAGTTGACAGCTTAGGGGGTAGTTGAGGAACCATTGGTCGAGGACTGCAGAGAACAGAATGTTCACAGGAGATTTTCTGTTGGAGCTCTATGTTCCACTAAAATCCAAGGCAATAGTAGATAAATAAATATTCTATTATCTAGTTTGTTTTTACTATGGCGTTATTGCTCTCTTTTGGTATTGCTATTATATTTTCACAAGTATTGATTTATAACTGAGAAATGTGTTGCCCACCTTAGTGTGCGATAAAGTAAACTTTATTAAATTAAATATGAGTAGTTTAGAACAGAGAATATTCAAGAAGTGTTAGAAACGATTTTTTCTCAGAAGATAAGGATGATAAAAACTGTTCGTTACTTGACTACAAACGTCTCGTTATCAACCTAGACTCCTTCATCATTACCTTTATGAAAAATAATAAGATAATTTATCATTATATCGCAAAGAAGGGCAATAGGGTATATTTTCCTCGTCCTGGCTTTTTGTGATTCATCGTGATTTCCATCAGCTTAGTTAGTTGGTTCTGTCTGCATATATAGATGTTCAGTTATGGATTGATATCATTTAGAGAACCTCTGTCAACTGATATCAACCTGTGATCAAACTTAAAACTAATCAAAACCCTCAAAACTAACTCTTGAAAATCAAATCTTGTGCTCACTAGTGAATGGCTACAAGTCTAAGTGGCCTCAAGATCTGCTGGGAAGTCGTCGCCAGTGACGTCCACAAAGTTGGGTGTGAGGACAGACACGTGGCTATGACATTGATCGAAGGTGGAGCCGAAAATCGTGAGTTGACAGACCATCGGATTCCGTCCCAATGGCTGTAAACGGTCAACGAGCTCTCCTCGTAACCAGAAGGTTTTGAGTCCATTCCCCGGTGGAGTCGTGTACGCGTGCTGATGGGGAGTTCTAAACGAGGACGTAATAAATGCCTAGTACCCGCCTTTTTTCAATGCTTCTCTAACTTTGATATCAGTCCTTGATCAAATTTGAAAGTGATCAAATCCCTACAAACTGATACTTGAATATTTTTCTTACGTTTCGAGTCATTGTCAGATTATGCTTTTTCTACTTTGTCATTCGAAGTACTTGTGTTTGCTTGTTGTCATGTTATTTGACCGCTAACGAATGCCTACCAGTTTTCTAAACTATCCAACCACAGGACTGACCAACGTAATGATTGTTTTCAATATTCACAATTAATTTTCTACTTTGCATTTCTTTCTTCTTTTTCTCAGTATGGCATTCTTTAATTTCCACAAAGCTCGTGTTACTTTTTTTTCATTATATTTACTTGCAATGTCAAATGATGGTAACACGCAAATGTCAGAAATTTCTAAAGCATTTTTGATATATGATGGTTGAATTCATCTTAATTCTTGAAGTTATTCGTCAATCCTGTGTTCTGTTAGTAAGGTGATCACACGACTTTAAATGATAGTTTCATCTCTTGACTTTTCTAGCTGTACGCTGCTTCAGCGTTATTCTTGGCACCTTCTGATTTGTTTGTGTTGGGTTTCCTGTACACCTGAAATTGTCTTGAAATAAGATTTTGTTCTGCTTTTTTTATGAACTTTATATTTTAAAATTGTCGCCTTAATTAATTTGTGAGTTATGAGAACGCTTCCATTTTGATCACCCACTGACCTCATTCAGCGAATCATTGAACACCAGGAAGTACCAAACAGCCATTTCGTCTGTGGTTGTAATTCTTCTTCAGCAGTACTGAAACATGATCACATCGGAATTTAAACCCGAAAGCTTTAGGTCACAAGATGAATTCTTCTCCCATTTAGCTACTGGAATCCGATTCGATAGCCCATCAATGCTAACTGCTGCCAGTTTGCGACTTTCGGCACCACCTCCAGTCAGTGTCATCTGTGAGTGAGTATCTTTCTTCATGCGTAACTTTATAGACCCAACTGATCACTACTACTCACTAGAACTTCAGGCAACGTGATCCTATAGTCGGTCAAAACTGAAATCAATCTATTTATTCCTCGCAAAGTGATACTTAAAAATATAAATGTATTGTTGACTTTAGAAAATCCTAACTTTTTTATCTGGTTTATGGTATTGGCATTTCGACAAAGCAGTTAGCCAGTCAGCCCTCTGAGCTGAATTGAACCAGGCGCACCACTGATAAGCTCAACTCCGAACGAGTGAAACGGTCGTCCGGTTTTTAGATCACCTGGATCTCGCTAGTTGACAAGCACTACTGGTTGATATGAGTGGTATGCAACTACTCACCTCAGTCGATCAGTAGTATGTAATTTTTATGCAAATAACTTTTATTGTGCTTATGGAAAATAACAATGGACACTAATCAAGCGGATGAATGATAATGCCTCTGCCGATAACTGCTACCTTGTCATGGTAGTCGGGCTTGAATACCGTAAAGACCCAACATGCTAAACTGACTGGAACTCTGTGCCTGCAGGTCCTACCATGTCAGGATAGCGGTTAAACTAAAAGCGGTTACCATGGAGTACATGGGCTCCAGTATCCAATCCGATCAAATGGCGTATGAACCCATATGGGCCACTTGAAAGCATGGGAATGCAGCTGCTGACGCTGCTCCTCTACCTTGCGGATTAGAATCCAAGTCAAAGGCTCTGGGGGTGGTCCCTTAATAAAACCACCTGCTTCGGTCTGGGCGCCCGGGCAGTATCTCAGCCCTCACACAATTAATTGAATAAAGCAACAAACAATCAATGAAACCTATCGCGTGCTATTACACGTGTTGCAATTTCCTTCTTTCTTCCCTTTCCGATGATAGTTAACGAATACTGTTTGAACTTGTTAAGCATGACTGTTTTCCTTCCAGATGAAGTTCTTTATCCGTTCTGTGCTGATGTATTTTTTTCTTTTGATCTATGTTGTTTTATTATTGTTATTGTGTGGCGCATCCTTCTTGGTTCCATATTGTACCAAGTTTTTTTCTGCGTTTAAATAAATAAATGGTAATCGAATCCTACTTAGCTTGTCCCCGCTATGTTGCGTCATTGATGGTTCAGTGGTAAAATGTTCGTCATCTGTGCTCGATTCCCAATCTATCTCTTCTTAGCCGATAGTAAGCGCGGTAAAGAGTGCTACTGAAACCGTATATATTCCACTGGGAACACCAAGAATGAGAAAATATTTGGATTTTTTAAAAGACTGACTCATGAACAGAAAGAATATTCTTTTAGATAATGTGTCTTCACATCGGCTTTTCACCGTTATACATCCATAATAATCAAAGAATTATCATTATCAACTGCATTAATGTTTTTTTTCAACAACATTCAATCAATAATATTGATAGATTAGCGATATTTGAAACATTTCTTTCCCTATACGAATTTAAGACAAACAACAAAAGGTGTTAATAAAACAGGATTTAATGAATTCATCGAATTTTGGTAGAACTCTTCAGCTGAATACTTTAAATACAGGGATATATATATATATATATATATATATATATATATATATATATATATATATATATATATATATATACCATTAGAATTACATTGGGACATGTACGACTGATAAGACATCAAGAATTTCGAACTAAATAATAATCGGTAATAATATTGAAACGAGTTAAGATAACGGTCATGATTAAAGATAGTTTCAAATGAATCATTAATAGTAATAATAAGAGGCAGAATAAAATATTAGTAGTAATAATAATAACAGTTAATCAGTAAAACAATGGTAGATTCGAAGCGATCACCATTTCCTCTTGTACACGGAGACTTGGTTTTGTTAATTCGAATTGCACAAGCCTCCGCGATTGCAAAAAAATGTCTTTGTGTGTTTGTTTGTCTGCTGACATCAGTGAATGACATGACAGCGTCACTATCACTAGCGTCTGTAGTCCGAAAGGTGCTTTGTTATTGAACATTTATGCGCTTTCACTTCAGCTTCATCATACGAGTAGACAATCACCTTTATGTATGACCTATGTGTATTTGCTTCCACAAACACACTCAAGTTGATATATGCAGTTTAAAGTGTGGAAGATTGGAGACTGATCATTAATATTATTGTTCTGTTGGGTTCCTAGTGGAACATAGGGCTTCAACTGCACGTCTTCACTTGCCACTTCTGTCTCTCTTCAGCTGTACTTCCCACCTGCATTCATGTTAATCCATACCGTTTCAACTCCTCTTCACACGATCTCCTCCATGTCACCCTTGCACCGACGACTCACTCGCCGCTTCCCTTTCGGCCTGGTTCCACTCGAGCAATGGCCTCACGCGCGCGCGATGTCACCCAGCGGCCTCCTCAGCGAGTGAGTGTCCAATTCATCCCAATTCACTTTCTCCTGCGTATTTGTTAGTTGGCGATTGGTTCTTCCTTTGTTTGTTTGTTCCCAGCCAGAGTTTCTTGTTGGTGATTCTTTCCAGCCCGTCTCTCTCATCTGATCTTCAGTATAGAGCTAGCGAAGACAGTTGTTGGTTGATAAAGGTAACGTCTGCAACAGGCTGTTGGAAATATTCTTTGTGACCCATCTGCCCGTCAAGTTTCTGATCCGATCCGTATAGAAGAGCTGAGTGACTTGACGTTTGTATTGAAAATCAGACTGGATTTTGTTGTTGATTCTGGCTGAGTGACGAAGATTTCCAGATTGATTTCAGGTTGGTTGACGAATGTGTTTCTCGCCTTCCCGATTCTCGCTCGATTTGACATGCTAGTCCGTTCCGACTTCCTGTAGTTGAGACAATGCTCAATGCTAGATAAGTGAATGAATGAAGTAACCTGTTTCAAATCCCTCGCGTTGATGTTGATTGGCGCTGGATGTTGCTGTTGTTGTTGTTGACTGGTTATTTTCATAACCTCCGTCTTGTCTATGTTCACCTGGAGTCCTGTCTCCGCCGGCTGCTTTTTCGACCAGTTTGTCGGTCGGTTTTCGCTTGTAAGTCTTCGATTTTGTGTGTGTGACATCAAACATAAATCATCCACGCGCGAAATTCAGGTCTTCTAGGATTCGAGAATTATCGTTATCAACCACATTAGAGGTTTAAATAACTATAATGTCGTTAGAATACAGTTGGAAAACATCAATAAGCAATAATATACATAAAAATGTCGTATTAAACTGAATATAAGATAAATTTTAAGCAAATTAGTGCAGAATTGGATGAATTAATAGATTCCACAACAGACCTGGGGGTAGTAATAGTGCCTGAACCTGTTTGTTATGCATACACAGCTCTGGTTGTTTCAAAAAAGACTTGTAATTGCCTCTGTTGCTTGTCGAGACATTTAGGAATACTTACTCACTATTCGATAAAGTTGATACGAAAAGATTCTTCAATGCTTTGCGGACGAGCGGATAAAATACAGAATTGTTGATGGTTTTAATTACACTACTGATTTAGCTGAGCACAAAGAATTCAGTTCCTAGAGCAATGACTTGCATATCCGCATTTGATGATGATTATATATGTGTAGTTCTGTGATTTTGTTATTTTCTAAGATGGCAGAAGTTAGATTTCAAGAACCATTGGATTGGGTCCCAGTAGCTCAATGGTCTACGAGCTCGCCTTGTAACCAGAAGGTCCTGGGTTCAAACCCCGGAGGCTGCATACTACTGAAGAGTCCCGAACTAGGACGAAACAGCTGTCCAGTACTCTCAGTTGGTTTTTCAGTGGTTATCTAACTGATATCATCCTATGATGAAATCCTCCATACAATAAGATGGTTTAGTCTGTTTGCTACATTTGCACAGTAACTAGAAGAATTGTTGGTTGAATAGCAAACATCAGTGTGTGTGCGTGTGTGAATCGCCTTTTCGATTCCCTTTAGGACACTTTCATACTGTATGTAATATCCTACCACCTGTTAAAGTATAGCCGTCATAAACATATATATCTCATTACAGAACAGTTAGGCAGGTATTCACATTCAATTTCCAGATACCTACTTACTTTTTATTATTTTTAAAATATGTAAATATTGATCAAAAACAAATGGTATTTTGGTAAATGACGTGTGTGTGTGTATGTATATATAACTGTAAAATTGGACAACAACTCGTTTGTGTGTATTGTGCATATGTGTGTTTCTGTGTTTATTTGTGTGGATACGCATGCGCATGTATGTTTATTATAATGTTTTCTGTATATCTTTATCAAACTAACGAATTGGTTCAATGAAAGCAAATAAATTATGTGAATACAACAAACAGAACGCTTTTTACGTATATGCACAGTAAAAACTAGCAGGATTTCATGCTTATATGTTAAAAATCAATAATACACACTTCATATCATGGTCATCATTTAGATCGATATTTAACTTTATCTTTTTGAATGTGAACAAATATACCAGGTGTTATGATTATTACTATTGTTAATAATAATAATAACGGTAACCTTTTCTCTCTTGTTTTAATGTACTGAATGGTTTATTTACTGGCCACCTACTTTTTGTACAATGAATTAATTAAACTACGAGCTTATATTAGATGGTTAGAGGTAATCGGCAGGATGCCCAGTTTGGCTGACCTCGGCTTCGTACTGGTTGTTACTCACTAGCCAGTAAGGCATGTCTACAATGCTGAAGGAACTCATATGTAAAAACACACATAAACAACCAATCACGTCCAAGGTCACCAGGAGGGATGATTAATAAACTCGTGGAGAAATCTAAAAGCTCACTCCCAATGGAAGTATGCGCTGAAGATGTCACCCAGTAGGGTGATGAAAGCTTCGCAAACTAACCGCCTAGCTCAGAGAACAAAACCACATCAAAAAGAACTCATATCGCTCTTAAGATTGGAACTTATGTCACCCAGTGCTGCAGTCAGGGATGTTACCACGGCCTCGCGATTGACTTGTCGTAGGACTGTATTGAATACTCTGATTGGACACTAGTTAGCTAACTAGTAACAATTCACACTACAACGTGATGGCGAACTATTTAGTATGATTGCGACATTGAAAACTTGACTTGACAGAATTGAGTCTACATCAAAGAAAGGACTAGAAGCATTACACTGGTTACTAACACTAATTTCCATGATCATGGCCTTTGTAGACTTTCATCTGATCGTCTTGTAAACTGGAAATCTAGGAAAGATAATTTACCGTGTGATTCCGCCTCAGTTTTAAATCCGATAGACTGATGAGCGTTGTTGAAAATTTGTAGGATTTTGTTAAGGTCAGTATTTTCATCGGTAATGATAAAGATATCAACCACATACCGCTTTCATTGTTAGTAGGAGAATATTTGACTTGAGGTAAGTCATAAAGCAATTGGTGAGCCATAGATTAGGTGGAGACCCAGTGCTACTGCATCTTTCTGTCAGTATATCTGACCATTGAACAAATACTGAACATTGAGTGTGCATCTCCAGATTAATTCCTTGGTATGCTTAATTGGCATAAAAACATCCAAATTATTTGGATCGATAAATTCACATAAGTTGTATAAAGTTTCCTTTAAGGGGATAAAGCTGAGTGGGGAAATTACGTTCAGCTAACCCAGTTGCATCCACTTCACTTACTGAATCCACAAACTCAAATGGATCCTTCAGTGAGTGCTTGGTCATTAGCTTTCTGAGGAACAATTCATCTGAAATACTAACCTATCACAGAATTTATTTCTCTGTGTGTGTGCCTTTTTTGTGTTTTTCGATTGGAATTTAAGGGCCCAAAGCTTTTGCAGTTTTACTAGCAGTCATTCCTTTAAGGGATGGGGTGTCAAGTTCACGTCGAACCTTCTCTGTTTACTGGATAGTTACCGGTTGACCAAGGATTAGTGGGGGGGGGGATAGGCGTCGGCTGGGAATCGAACCTGGATTACATGCCTGGTTGGTAAGCATTCTGCTAATGAACTGCCAATGCACATTATTATTACTTCTGGATAAATTTTGAAGGAAGAAATGCAAGTTTGTATTCTTTCATATTTTTTCTAAAAATCTTTTGTTTCCATTACAGCGACCAAATACTTCTCTATCATCTGTACAAAGACTACTATGATGAAGTGAATACAAATCACGTAAGCTTAAATTGCTCAAGTGGCATCCATTCGGCTATTTTTGTTTTGTTTTTTTCTTGAGAAGGGATACACTTGTCATAACACAGTCTAAAATGTAAGGTACATACAAACAGGATGTGATTTTTGCGTCATATCGCATCAACCTGAAAGAACCTGGGAGGCATCGTTTCAATTACAGGCGGAACTGGCGAGGATATCAAAACCAGAATCGGAAAAGCAAGAAAGGCTTTCATTACCCTTAAGTCTGTGTAGAGGTCAACATCACTCAGCATGCAAAATAAGATCCGGATTTTCGACTCCAATGTGAAGTCAGTCAGTGCTACTATACGATTGGATCAGAGACTTGGCCAGCGCGTCATAAAGAGCATCTCAAACAAACTTCAGACCTTCATTAACAGTTATCTTCGCTCAGTACTCCGCTCAAGATCAGATGGTCTGTCAGAAAAGATCAGCAACATAGAGGGATCTCTGGCAATGAGCGAACCAACACAGCAGGAACCAATTTTGAAACAAATAGGCAGGAAGAAATGGAGATGGATTGGCTGGTCATAGTCTGAGGAAACCATCAAGTGACATCACTAGACAAGCCATTGTTCAAGTGGAACCCGAAAGGAAATTGGCGAGTTGTTCGTCGGTGCAAGGGTGACTTGGAGGAGGTCATGGGAGGAGGAGATGAAAGCGTGTTGGCAGACTTTGAGAGTGGTGAAAACGTTGGCAGAAAACCGATGGCAATGGAGACGTGCAGCTGAAGCCCTATATTCCTCTAGGAATTAAAGGATATAATAAATATAGTAATATAATAAATCGCATCAACTTGAAATCAAAGGCATTTTTTAAGCATCACTCCTAGAAGGTGATATTCTCATGTCCACAGCAGATTATAAAATCCAGTGAAAGAGAAAGTAGGAATATTCATAAGTTCCGCAGAATGATTTTCAGTTAACCTTTGCTTTTATTTACCTATTTTGTTTATTAAATGCTTTATATATATATATATATATATATATATATATATATATATATATATATGCACATGGTCTGGGGTTCGAGCCCTCGCTGACGCACACCTGATATCCATGGTCGGCCTGCAAAATTTGGGCTACCGATATCCACGCTGAAAATTCCATACTTGTACCAAAAATACTGTGTGTAATCAAGCTGTAATCAAAATAAAAAAATAAATATATATATATTCAGAGTTCATATGCAGTATTATTAACCGATGAAGTTTCGAGCACACTTTATTGCTCATTATAGTATCGAAGCACTTACATAAATTTCCAACTTCGTTTATATAATTCCATTATTTATTATTGCTTCGATTTGATTGGTAGTAATATTTTCAAAATATCTCTCTGATATTGCCGTCGTGTCATTTCTACTGCATGTGTTAGATGTAGACTCACTTGATGAACAAACATTCAGTGATCGACCTCCCCCTCGATCTACCTACATTACCCTACCTTATTGCGTATTAATGCATGCATTGCAATCGCTGGGTTTTTCACTAAACTGACTCATCTTTGTGGGCTCAGCTATTCTAGACTTAGCTAAACTCTTGTGTCTGCAAAATACCTTCTAATGACTCTGGTCTCGACTACATAGGTCAAACTGTGGTGAGAGCTGGCTACTAGCCAAGATTGGTAGACAGTAACTTACGTCAATGTTTATGTCCCCAATATTGGTCGTGAGACAAATGTGAACAAAGGCTTTGCGTAGGCGGATACAGTTAGTATATATAGATGATTTTACATTCAAGAAACAGTCACAAAGAGATGCAAGGTTAACTTTCTGTGAGAAACAACCATCAATCAGAAGGCTGTGTTTTTCTGCTAACAATAATCTATAATATGTACATGAAAATCTATAAATATGTGTTGATTTTCCTTAATAAACGATCAGCTGCCTTACCCTTGTCTTCTGTTGTTGCAAAACTACAAGTGGGTCGGAGATAGTCAGATTATACGATAAGGACTAATTTCATTTTAAAATGTCTATTACAGTTCAATATGGGAATGCATTTTTATGTTTCAGGACTTCACCATGAACTGACATCGGTTAGAGAACCATTTTATATTATTGTAAATTGGAATATGCTGAATTTCATTATTATTATTATTATTATTATTATTATCTTAGTATCCATCTCCGCTTACTCTTGGCCTGTTTACGATCATATGTGGAATTATTTCTGGACTACGACCAGATGTAAGTGAATAATAGTTATTTGTCTTTTCCAAGGAATTGTTTAAATTGCATACGATATTTGAACTTGAATTCAAACTTGTGATATTCTCAAAAAAATGTCAGTAATATCTCAACTGTATAACAAAAGGTTGTAGTAACACAGATCATTCCTATTTTGGGGTCTCGTAGTTCTGTTATCCAGTTATCTCTGCCCTCCTCAACCTCTCGTTCTTGTTAATCAACTGATTCAAATTTCCGAAAATACCCATTGAATCATGAATATAAAAGACATTTCAGCGGAGGAAATTTTCTTTACCGATGAAAGAACTGAAAAAACCCAGACGGTACCGAAGAAACTGTTATTTATGAACGTTGAATTTAAAGGTGATACCGTTGCTGAGATCCAGAAGAACCGCTTGTGCAGATCACTGGGAAAAGCCTTCTCTTTAGGCTGAACTACTGATCATTTTACAACCGACAAATGATCAGTGGACGAATGAAGGATAAACTGTCGCTTTGAGACACTTCAGTGTGTGTTTTTATAAATTCACCTGCTGGTGTGTAGCCAGTTATATTGGCCGCACATCCAAAGCGCACACTATTCAAACGCATCTCTGAACATTATCCGGCGTAGTTAGCAAAAGGACAATTCAAGACTGCTACTAGCTCAATTCTCGAGCACTTAGTGAACTCAAACCACACAGCTCCACCTGAGTTGTCTTTCAAGATTATCTACAAGGGCGTCATATTTCGGCATTTTTGTATGGTGAAGGTGTTGACAATTCGTCACTACAACCCCGAACTCTGTATACAGAAAAAGTTTATCCACTCTTTTTATTCCACCATGGTCTTAACCTCTTCATTAGCCGTTCCCTGTATTTTTTTTATTTTCAATAATTAGTTTGCTTTTACTTTAATAATTAATTCGCTATTGTCACCCTCACATGTTCCTTTTGTACTTTTTCTCACCCTCTTCACATATGTTAAATAGACACTAAACTACCTTTCTTCTCATTCAATAACAATCTTAACATTATCAAATTTCTAACGCTTTATTTCTTTCTTTTTTTGTGCCGTTGAGTATTACGTAATTCATAACTTTGATTTTTACTTCTGTAGACACTTTTGAGTAATTATTTCAATTATGTCACGCCAGTTGTTATTACTCAATGATAGACTAGTATACATTTTTGGTAAATATAAATAATACGACTTAACACCTGAATTTAATATATTTGTGCATTGAAGATTCTGTATCGATTTGGTTAAGTTTTGGGGGTGGAGTTGCTAACACCACACCCCCAGCCTTCCCTCTTTATCCGGACTTGGGACCGGCTAGAAAACTAGTGAACTAGTAGTCTAGGCGACGCCAAATAAAATTCTGAGTCACATCATTCTGGAGAGAATAAAGAACACAATGGATACAGAACTCCCACCAGAACAAGCTGGGTTCAGGAAAGGCTAATCATGTTCTGACCAAATTGCAACTCTACGCATCATCATCATCACCACAGAACAAAGCATGGAATGGCAATCAAACCTCTACCTCAACTTTATAGACTTTGAGAAGGCCTTCGACAGCGTTGACCGCGAAGTAATTTGGAAACTACTCGAGTACTACGGCTTGCAGTGCCCAAATATTCATCGACCTTATTCAACAGCTGTACGACAACGGCACATGTCAGGGGGTCCACAATAGAAAACTCAGCGCGTCATTTGGAGTAAACACAGGAGTCAGACAAGGGTGATTATTATCACCCACCAATGATATTCCTAATTGTGGTGGGCTGACTGGATTAGGCGTCAGACAGTGAGTGGGAAACGAGCAGGCAGGGATATCCTGGAGCGACGTGAAGAACCTAGAAGACCTGAATTTCGCGTGTGGATGATTTATGTTTGATGTCACACACACAAAATCGAAGACTTACAAGCGAAAACCGACCGGCAAACTGGTCGAAGAAGCAGCCGGCGGAGACAGGACTCCAGGTGAACATAGACAAGACGGAGGTTATGAAAATAACCAGTCAACAACAACAACAGCAACATCCAGCGCCAATCACCATCAACGGAAGGGATTTGAAACAGGTTACTTCATTCATTCACTTATCTAGCATTGAGCATTGTCTCAACTACAGGAAGTCGGAATGAACGAGGATGTCAAGTCGAGCGAGAATCGGGAAGGCGAGAAACACATTCGTCAACCAACCTGAAATCAATCTGGATATCTTCGTCACTCAGCCAGAATCAACAACAAAATCCAGTCTGATTTTCAATACAAACGTCAAGTCACTCAGCTCTTCTATACGGATCGGATCAGAAACTTGACGGGCAGACGGGTCACAAAGAATATTTCTAACAGCCTGTTGCAGACGTTACCTTTATCAACCAACAACTGTCTTCGCTAGCTCTATACTGAAGATCAGATGAGAGAGACGGGCTGGAAAGAATCACCAACAAGAAACTCTGGCTGGGAACAAACAAACAAAGGAAGAACCAATCGCCAACTAACAAATATGCAGGAGAAAGTGAATTGGGATGGATTGGACACTCACTCGCTGAGGAGGCCGCTGGGTGACATCGCGCGCGCGTGAGGCCATTGCTCGAGTGGAACCAGGCCGAAAGGGAAGCGGCGAGTGGGTCGTGTGTGCAAGGGTGACATGGAGGAGATCGTGTGAAGAGGAGTTGAAACGGTATGGACTAACATGGATGCAGGTGAAAAGTACAGCAGAAGAGAGACAGAAGTGGCAAGTGAAAACGTGCAGTTGAAGCCCTATGTTCCACTAGGAACCCAAGAGAACAATAATAATAACACCTTCTGAACATGATTTCGTCGGTAAAGAAAATTTTCTTCACTAAATCTGTCTTTTATTTTCTTCATGGTCTAAATTTGGTCATTGTCTTTTTTCTACAACATTATACAGTGTTTTTGAAAAATGTCTTTCGTGACTCCATACATACACAACGACGAACAGACATCAGAATGTCGGTGATTTAAACCCGTAGATAGAAAAACTGAAATAAATCATTGGTAAAACTATTGTTGAATTTTAAAAAAATGGAGGTATTTGGTGTGAATATTTAATATTAAGTATAACACCTGAGGTTCACTTTTTTCCTTTGGGGTAGAGTTCACTAATGTCAACTGTCAAGTGGATACTCATCAATGAATGGCATTAGTTGATGGTAGCTCTACACTGCCAACCGACAGAAGTCTGAATCCATGGGTAGGTGAATTCCAACTCAGTAGCTGAGGATTAGTCAATGTGTTAATCTCATAATATATAGGATTTGGTTTCGATCTCTGACTGAGTTGTGGAAACGATTCGCTGAAGAGTCACAAGGTAGGACAAAATTAACTATCCTAGCGCTCTTCGGTTTCCAAAGAATTTCTAAGTAATGTCAGTTCCTGACGAAATCTACACTGAAGTTCCTCTTAAAGCCTAAGTGAAAACTCGCTTGCAGAGTAATCGATCAGAGCATGCTTCGGGGTAACTCCACGTTACAACATTGCTCAGCTTCACTACGTGGCACTTGCTTCAGTTAGCTTAGATTTTTGCCTACTGCTATCAATCCGGTGTCTTCTCTTAGAATCGTTTATTTTACTCGACTGCATCAATAGGATGATGCATATCCGTAAAAGTTTGAATTACTGATCCGCTAGTTTGTTATTTGACTTCCTCTAAGTGTCTGTAGCTACTGATAGTTTACAATCTGTGAATATACTGTGAAAACTCATTTTCTCTGATTTACTAATTTCATATATAATACAATGATTAACTTGTATTTTGTTTTGTTTTAAGGTAATAAAATCAGAAAATCCTGTTAGTTTATTGGGTTTCTTTGTAAATAATATTGAGAATCTTCTTCATCACATCAAGTGTTCGAATCCTCTTCTGTTGTCGGTATTTTCACAAACAGTTGCGTCTTTGCTAAATAAGACTGATGATGAATGTTTTACAAGTAAGTATTTTTTTTAATAAACCTATTTGAAATTAACTTAAATTAGTTGAATCACTCTCAGATTATTTGTATATTTAACCCACTTTCCTCAGTAGTGATAACCTCTGTGTGTGTGTGATACAGAGTTCGTGCATTGGCAATGAGAACAGATGTGAAGGTATTGAAGCAATTTCTAGATCTAAGTAAAATATAGGCCAGTATTTTTTTATCACTACCGATATTTATTCATACCATCTTAGGAAGTATGTTTTAAATTCTAATATCACAGCATTTTAACTAGCTTCATCCATACAGGTTCGTTATCTGTTCTTTCCTTCACTTTCCCCAATAGAACATAGGGCTTCAAGCTAGTGGCTTGAAGTTTCTGTAGCAGTGTCTATCTAACATGATGGGGTTGATAGCCGCAAGCCCAACCTTTCCTCTTTACGAGCATTATTTCTGGCTTAGCGATGTGAAGGAGTGTATCTGGGGCCGGGGATCGAACCCCGTACTATGTTCATGGTCGGCAAGCGTCCTAGTCGCTATGCTTCCGATGCACACAAGTTCGTTTAAACAGAATAAAACATATCGAAGTGAATCTTTCGTCTCCTCCTCCGTGTCACTCTGAGACTACTATAACTCGTCGTTTCCCATTCGGGTTCCATTCAGTAGCCTGGAACCTGATGTCACTCAACGCTTTCCTCACCCTTTGTTCATCAGTCAACCTCGATTTCCCTTGACTTGACTTTAGTGGTGAAAATTCAAATCTCCTTCCTTATGTTAGCTGAGTGCTGGAGATTTACACAGTAATCTCAGAGAAACGAAGGCCTCTCTTCATTTCCCCATCCGGGTTTCAACATCTTCATCCATGTCACCTCCTCTAGTTGAGATGATCCTGTCTACGACGTGTAAATGAATCAGACGACTTCCTCAAAATGTCTCCCGTTGATGTAGGGTGGTTGGTTGGTTGGTTCCTGTAGTTGTTTTTGGTGGTGGTTAGGTAATTTCATCACTTCTGTCCTCTCCATGTTTACTTGAAGTCCTGTTATCACTGTCTATCTCCTCTGACAACTTGTTGGTTTTTGTTTGTAGGCCTTTAAGCTTGTTGTGTCATTAGACATAAGTCGTCCACGAAGTCCAAATCGCCTAGATACGTGTAATCGGTCCAGCGTATTTTCGTTTTGTCACTCCTAACAGTCTGTCGCATAATCGAGTCCACCGTAATCAGGAATACTATTATTGATAGTTGGCAGTCTTATTGTACTCCTGTCTTCTTTTCAAAGTGTTCTTTGAGCTTTCCGTTGTGAATTTGTTGACTTGTGGCATCATCAAAAAGCTGTTCAATTAGCTTGATGACGGTTTATGGCAGCACTCCATAGTGTTAAATCACTTTCTAAATTACTTCAAAATTAACGCTATTGATGGCCTTTTCAATGTCGATGAAGTTGAGATACAGAGATTTGACTACTATTCAGTGCTCTGTTCGATAATAATAATGATGATGATTATGCGTAGCTCTACAATTTCATCCAAACATAGATTATACATATGAGCATAAAACTTGGGGCACTGTGGTAGAGTATAACTCCATTTTAGATCAGATTTTATTTTGATAAGTCACACAGTGTTGTACAGTAATATTAAGTGATGACGTTTCGAGCACAAATTATTCCTCATAATCATAAATTGTGCGATCAATGTAAGGCTTATGATTGTCTTAATGTACAGTTAAGTGAAATCATCACTTCCAGCCTCACTAGTCTTGTTCACCTCATCTGTGCAATCACCGTGTGTGTAAATGCAATCATGGGACATTTTCTGCATCCACCTAAAAACACAAGTGCTCTTTTATTGATTGTAATAATAGAAGTCGATAACTTTGTTATTCGGCAAAGCTCAGCTTTAGACACTCAATGACCTTCGGAGGAGTAATGTCGCTTGAAATCAAATTCGGTTTCTTAACCCTAATCTTTCCTCAACTTTAACTTAATCTAACCTTAATCTTTCCTTAGCGTAAACTTAACCTAAATCTAACACGATATCCTGTTTCATATTATTACACTCCATTCAACGTATTTATCTGGTCTCACTACCCTTCTTTGATTGAGCTTTCGAATAGTCATTGGTGCTTTTTGTGCCTGTTGGGTGTCTACAGTTTAAATACACCTGCCAATAATGATGAACACTAAATCGCTTGTTTATTCGAACAGGTCTTCATTGGCGGGAGACAAGAAGGTTGTCGTTGCTTAATCCTATACTGGTTGACAGAAAACTGTTTCATTATCAGTGGGAGAATAAACAGTTATATTGCCCTATTATTTTCTGTTATTCCTCGTCGGCTACCCTGTATAGTATTCTATATGACTAGGGCTGGTCTTCTGAAACCAATGATTGATCCAGGATCTTTGCGATCTAGATATAATTGACAACACCTGTTATTCTTGTTTTACGTGAAATAAAGTTTCATCTTCTCCCATAATCATAAACATTGATTTTACTTGGTACATTATCAAAATTGTTTTGTAAAATGATTATATAGTCTATCAACTCGAATCGAAAATATCTATGTATAGTACATACATTCATCTTATGATACAATGCATGATATAATTATTAGGAAATGCAATCAATTAGTTGCAGTTTCAATTTTGTGTTGCTTGTATGTGTTCATGTGTGTGTGTGTATATATACGATTATACTGCTCGTGCTGCCTTCAGCTTCCATGATGTCTACAGTTTTACATGTACACATGTGTGTGTCTATCCGTTATTTTTCTATTCGTCTACAGTCTGTCTAAAATATTACCAGGTATCTGAATTGTCTGCTTTGTAGGATTATCTATCTGTTCGTGTTTGTTTGTTTCGTTTCTTTTTCATTCTGCATATGTTATGTAACAAACAACCATCTGGTTGATCATAAGTTTTGTTAAGATTTCTTTCAAACACTAACGTACGAAAAGAAAGGCATTAATTTAGACTTCACTTACGGATATGTTAACTGAAGACTGTACAAGGTGTATTTGATTGTGTGTATGTTAGATCTTCTCAAATCTGAAATCATTTCTATACATTGATGCATCAGGTGTAGGATTAGATTTGGAAAAGATCTAGGAGTGCGTCAACCCCAAACCTATCATCAGTCCATGAAGTCTTTCATTGTTGGTATAAGCCAATCACTTAGAGAGGTTGGGGGAAGGAGGCTCCTCAGGACGTTAAGAGCTAATGTCTACAGACTATTCTCAGTGGCGTAGATGCATTTGCTCTTTGTGCTTTCCATTATCATCTATTAAATCTGATATGTATCCATATGTGTGTTTTGTTTTTGACAGTCTATTATATTTTGCTATGTGCATATGGATTGATATTTCATTATAACTGGCAATATGCTTTTGTTTGTCCACTAACTAAATAAACAATGTATGACCTTGTTATCACATGACATTACAACCAATCATGTTAAGATGACTATCTTATTGGTTCATGTGTATTAGTCATTTTCATATATCCTTTTGTACTGGACACTTGTTCCCACGTTTCGTACACTACGTACCATTTCACTCACACTCTTGTATGACATTTATTTTCCTTGTCTGGAAAATACAAGTATCATCGTAAACCTGGTGGTCTTCTGATTTCCCTCTTTCTGCTTCAGGACTATTAACTACTCGACGAGTACATAACATAATTGGCGACGGGGAAAACTCTATTAACCACTTAGCAGTACATTACAAAATCCCAATGTCTTTCCATGTTAATATTCTGCCAACCTCGCATTTCTGCTTATTTATAGCACTGTGAATTCCTTTTCTCTCTTTTTCCCCTACCTTTGTGTGCTACATAGAATGTGGCCAACTTGAACTGCTGAATTTGTGTGTTAGGCTCTATGTTGAAACTCAATCAATCTTTAGGCAACAGTTTTAATAGTAACAGTCTTGATTTTAGTATACCGACTACACTACTGAAATGTATCAATGAGAATATCGGTATTGAAGAGAACAAGACTAGTGATTGGAGATTCAAGCTTTATTACGATCATATTACAAGAAACATTGAGCTATTTGGGCTCGCGATTGACCACCTATATCGCATAATTTGAATGGACATTAAATGATGTCAAGTGTCTAGTCCTATGTTTCCTGCAGACTGAATTCTCTCAGACAACTTTCTACTGTAGCCACCATGTTAGGTAGGTGGCTGTCCAAATAAGAATATATAGAATACTGATATATATCCATATAATATGTGTGTTGTTTGACAGTCTGATCTTGGTGATATTTATCCATATAATGTGTGTTTGTTTGACAGTCTGTATATTTGCTATGTATATATGGATCGATATTCCATTATAATTAGCCAATCATGTTAAGACTGTCTATTGATTGTTCACACACCTGTTCGGACATTCATATATATTTTTGCTCTCACACTCTTGTGGGGCATATTGATTCTCCTTGTGTTTGGAAAATAGAAGTATCATCGCAAACCTAGTGGTATTCTGATTTCCGTTTTTCTTGCGTCAGGACTATTAAATTCTCGACCAGTACACAACTAATACGAATAATTCAACACCTGTTCCAGACATTTGAAAAATTCTGCCACTCGTATGACAAATGAGAAAGAAGAATGAGACTGACAAAAATTGAGTTTTGAAGGTGCATATAATTACACATAATATGATTTTGAACAATAAATTGTGTTCGAAATAATACTATTTCAATTTGTTTGTTGGATGACCAAATTAATATCGAATTATATGCTAATGATGATATTCCTGATTGTGGTGGACTCGATTATGTGACAGAGTACTGGGAGTGGAAAAACTGGGATACGCTGAACCGATTACAAGTATCTAGGAGATATGGACTTCGTAGACGATTTATGTCTAATGTTACAACAAACTTGAAGATCTACCGACGAAAACCAACAAGTTGTCAGAAGAAACAGGCAGCAAAGACACGAATTCAAGTAAACATGGAGAAGAGAAAAGTGATGAAATTACCTAACCACCACCGAAAAGCAACTACAGGAACCAAACAGCCAACCAACCAATATCAACGGGAGACATTTAGAGGAAGTCACTTTGTAACAACAGAAGACAAGGGTCAGGCAGCTGATCGTTTATTAACGAAAATCAACACGTATTTATAGATTTTCATGTACATATTATAGATTATTGTTAGCAGAAAAACACAGCCTTCTGTTTGATGGTTGTTTCTCACAGAAAGTTAACCTTGCATCTCTTTGCGTCTGTTTCTTGAATATCAGATCATCTATCTGCTAACTGTATCCGCCTACGCAAAGCCTTTGTTCTCATTTTTCTCACGACCAATATTGGGGATATAAACGTCGACGTCAATTACTGTCCACCAGTTTTGACTAACATCCAGCTCTCACCACAACTTGATTCACCTATATGTCGTAGACAGGATCGTCTCAACGTGAGGAGGCGACATGATGTGAAAACCCGGATGTGGAAATCAAGGGAGACCTTCATTGCTCTAAGATTAGTGTGGAAGTCGACCGCATTCAGCTAACTTAAGGAAGGAGATTTTAATTTTCACCACTAATGTCAAAGTCAGTGATTCTATGTGATTCAGAGACTTGGCGCAAATCTTACCAAAAGCATTTCCAACAGGCTCTAGAGTATCATCAACGGCTATCTTCACTGTCTCGATGGTGTAGATCAGGTGGTGGGCTAGAAAGGGTTATCAACAAGAAAGTCTGACAATGAACCGGAGATGAAACCTATTAAACGACGAGTATGTCGATGTAATTCGAGATTGACTGAGCTGAGCATACTCAGAGGAGAGTGTTGAGTGAGACGTCAGGTGCCAGGCTGCTGAGTAGAATCCGAATGGGAAACGATAAATTTCGCGCTCAAGGATGACATTTAGGAGATCCTGCAAGGATAGAATGATGAATTATGAGCAGTCGTGGAGCCAGGCTAAAGGGACTATAGAGAACAAGCTGGAATGGAGATGTGCTACTGAAGCCTGAGATTCCAATCAGATTGAGTCACGATAGTCGGCAGCTTTCTGTCACCATAAATACGGAAAGTAACTGGACGACTGTTTCTAGGTTAAATGATTCATACATTTGAAGTAATTAGCATGCATAAAAGCAGAATAGAATATTTTTATTTGACATAACACAGTGACACAGTATTATTTAATATACTGATGACAACATTTCGGGCATAATTTACTTGTCATAATTATATCAAGGTGATGTGATAGATGTTTTATCACACAAAAATTTATTCTTTCTCTCACAGTGCTCAAATTCTATTCTCATATCAGTGTATCACAAGACACTTTAGAAGGCAATATAAACCCATTTTACACCGAAATCTGTTCATTTCTTTGAAATGAAGAACTATGAATGCACAGCACTTGAACTTCTTTAGAATAGTAGAAATTCCCCATGTTAATAATAATAATAATTTGCTTTATTCCAAAACAGTAATTGTGATACAGATCGGAATTCTCAGCATTCCACTACATACAGTATTGCATCCAGATAGTACATTATCAATAAAATAAAATTCTCCATAGATTAAGGAAATCTCATTTCATTATGACAAGAACATATTGGTTTGTTGGCAGCAAAGCCAAAAATTGAACAGAGTGTTTGAAGGTGTTAGAAAAGTAGATGATAACATGTTTACTGACGTAGGCAGAAAAAAGAAACAAAGGAGCACATAACAGAGAAAAAATGTGGGAGAGAGAAAAGGAAAAGAAAGAAAGAAAACGTTATACCTGTAAATGATATGAGTTGGAAAGACGAGATCCAGTTGTTCTACTGACTATTTAATAAGTTATAGGTATCACGCCTAATGCTTTCTTTATCGCACAGAACACGAACGAGCCAAGTAGGGTATGGTTGAGTTTTTGTACTTACTAGTGCGAGGATATAGATTTCTATATAGGCTTCTGGTTTTCCCTGATGAGATACAGGGAGAGAGTTGTGAATGAAGAGGGTGGTGTGAGTTAGATAGATAGAATGGATTTAGCCCATTTTTCACATGAGTCCAAGTGCCTGTAAACCAGAATATTAACAAGCTGGTTAAGTGGCACCCTGTGACTTACCCTGCTGACAACCTTTAACATTCTGCGTAATAAGGTATAGTCTTTCTTCAGTAGCCCAGCCCAGGAAAAACTAATGGGGAACATTAGAGAATAATAGGCAGAATGCGGGAGTTAACAAATTGTAGGAGTAAGGGTTGGGTTATTTCAGAATGTCTTAACTTCTTGATGTAGAAGGTAAGACGGTATATTTTCTTAGAAATCCTCAATATATGAGACGACCAGGAAACATCAGCAGATAGAATGACGCCTAGTTGTTTAATTCTCGACTTGGTTTCTATTTCAGTGCCATCCATGTTGCACACCTCGTGAATGCTAACCAGTTTGTCTAGGTCAGATTTATGCCTAAAGGTGAAATTGACTGTCTGGCATTTGGAGGGGTTTAAGGTAAGACCGTTTTTCTTGGACCACTGGCTGATTTCTGATAAGAAGCCATTTAGTTTAAAGCAGTCACTCTGACATTTGACAGGCAGAGATACAGTCAGTTCGTCAGCATATTTGACAAAATTAATGTCATTTGAGTATGGTAAGTCATGTAGAAAGAAAGAAAAGAGAAGTGGGGAGAGTACAGCACCTTGGGGGACACCAGCTTCAGTGAGCACAGCAGAGAAGGATTTGTCTTTGTATACAGTGTACTGTATTCTGTTAGAGAAGTAGGAATGCAACCAGTTAGTGACCCAGGACTCAGTTTGTTATAGAGAGCTTATTTAGCAGGAGACATCTAGGTACAGAGTCGAAAGCAGAAGTGAAGTCGAGAAACGTGCAGCGGACGTATTTTGCACATTTATCTAATGATGAGACGATACTGTTGTGTAAGACGGCTGCAGCGTCTAAAGTGCACCTATCCTGTCTATAGGCAAACTGTTTGGGGTCTTCAAGGCTTTTAAGGGAAGGTTCAAGTTAAAGAAGTACTAGTTTTTCCATAAGCTTTAGAAGCGGGGAAGTGATGGCAATGGGCCTGAACTTTACGTTCTTGCTCTTGCCAGGTTTAGGGACAGGGACTATTTTAATGTCTTTCCATGGAACAGGTACAACGTTTTCGGAGAAAGAAGCATTTAGGATATTAGTTAGAGGAGAACATAAAGCATCTGCACATTGTTTTAGAACATATGCAGGTACACTATCAGGGCTTAAGTGTCTTAAGACATTTTAGTACATCGAGAGTATTAAAGTCATGAAAGTTATCAGCTACATGATTAGTAACGTTAGAAGTAGTTATAGTGGAAGGAGAGCGTATAAAAGACTGATTAAGAGCATTAACATCATAAGAGAGAAAAACATTCCATCGCTTACTATTGTCAGTATGAGCACACACTTAAAACTGCTTCATCATATTCATTGTTATTTATCATATTCTCGTTGTTTTCTACTTTACAGATGTAAAACAGTGCTTCTGCAGATGTTTAAATCACTTTTTCACATTGATACCAACTATTGAAAGTCACAACACATTTGTCTGTTTTCTGGTATTATGGTCAATTCGTGGTCTCTTGTCCTCATATACATATAATGAAGGCGATAATCATACCGCCCATAAAGAATTGGGTGATTTTGTGATTAAGTCAAGAATGCTTACATTTACACCATTGGGTAATGATATATCAAGTTTTCGAAAAACCTTATTATCTGCTGATTTTCAATGTGCATGCAGTTGTCTTGACCAAGCTGATGAAATACTGTTAAACTCATTGAATTCAACCTCTTCTTCTTCTTCTTCTCTGTGTACATTCAGTCATTGTTATATTACAGATTCATATATTCATAATATCCTTCAGCAGGTTATTGAACCTATGCATAGTGAAATTAACCTATTGATAGACAGGATTAGATCACAACCAGAGCTTCTCGAAACATACAACTGTTTTACAGCATTTTTAAGTAAGTCATTTAGAATATCTACGTAAATTGTTACTCTAATAATGTTGATTTACATGCTGGTGTAAAAATGATGTTAGACAGCTGATTAGGGCATCGCTGATTCAGTGGTAAGAATGCTCGCCAACCACACACACACGCACGCGTGCATGGTCCAGATTCGATTCTCTCGGTCGACGCACTCGTGAACCTCATCCGGCTGGTAGCAAACCTGGTGGAGAAGGAAAGTTAGGCGTGGAGCTAGCAACCCACTCCTGCGGAAAATAAACATTGCTACTAAAACTTTAGAGCTCAGGCTTAAAGCATAGTGTTTTATTTGGAACGCAAAGTAATAAAATAAAATAAATCGAAGGAAGACGTCTGAACGATTTATTTCTGTATAGACCTGTCAAGCTATCTGGTTTTCATTTTTATACACCAGTAAAAAAATGAATTTGCAGAAGTTGGAATTTATGAGCCATTGAATTGGGTCCCAATGGCTTAATGGTCCTCAAGATCGCCTTTTAACCGGAAGGTCCGGTGGGTGTGTACTGATCAAGAGTCCCGAACTACGGCAAAACAACTGTTCAGTACTCCTTCGTTATTCAATAGGTTCTCTAACTGATGTCAGCTCATGATGAAATCCTGTGACCAGTAGAAAATGAGTTGACAACTGTAAATCATATTAAAGGAAATTATATTCAAACACCTTTCAGTTTATTCACACTATGCTTCAATAGATCAATTAACTACCGAAATTGACTCAAGTTTACAATATTCAAATAACCATAATCTTCATAAAAACTTTAGTTAGAAAGGTTAATTACTTTTTAAGTGTTCAGTTGCAGAGATTTCATTGGTGTCTCAAAGTAGATTTCATCGCAAACCGACGGGAATTACTGTAGTTTTAAATGAAAAAAGTTGTGATAAATGGGAACCTACCATTAGATAGATACTCGCCCCGATGTTATTCGATAGTAATGACACTAATATCACGAACTGACAGAAGTTAGAATTCACCTGTCATTGTATTCTATCTCCATGGCTGAATAATTAATAGGTTCACCTTTTAACCTAATTAGGTCTTAGTGTCCATCTCTTATAGTAGGGTTGTAAAAACGCACTGCTTAGAGTCCCACTGTAGAATATATAACAGTTATCCAGTGCTGTCTCTCTAACTGACTAAATCTACATATACTTACTTCCGAGAACAGAACAGAGCGAAGACGAGCTTACGAAGCCCTACGTGCTACTCGAAACCCAAGGGAACAATAAATAATAATAAATATATCTACAAAACGGTCATCAGTCGACTGTCCAATCTCCCGAACTCGATCTACCTCTATATCATCTGAATATTTGTCATTGTACATTATTTCTGAGCGTTCTCATAAGTAATATACAACATATATCAATCTCTTACTTATATTTTTTAAATCTTCAACACAAACTTTTGATATTATGCATTATGATTCACATCACCTTTTGCATTTCTGCTAGTCATATTTCAATATTTGTGTTTAGTATTCGTTTATTCTTTTTTATCTGATCGATGAGTTAGTCAGGGAATCAACCGAAATGATCAGTCATCCAATCATTATATTCCTATTGCTTTTAGTTCTCTAGATCCCCCAAAATGGAACATAAAGTCTCATTGCATTCACTTATCTTCCATTATTTTCAACTAGTTCCACGACAGTGGATCTCTTCATACTTTACTTTACTTCGGCTATCTCCTACGGGAGGATGAGTTGGCTTCATGAACATCTCGAATCATCACTGCCCAGGGGCGGCGATCTGATGCAGAGTTTTGCGACAGAGTTATCCAATTCTTGTTCCACAGACGGAGTCCGTAGACGGTTTGTAGCCCCAAGCACTCCATATCAGCCTTGACTGTACCAAGCCATGTTTTCAGCTGTCCACCCCTGCGACATCGCCAAGATGGAAATGGAGAGGGATTTAGAACTGATTTGACCAAATCGCCATCTGATCGGCGCAGAACATGGCCAAACCACCGAAGGCGACGTTGTTGGACCAGTACTGGAATTTGGTTGATGTTGTAGAGAGTTCATGAAGTTTCATGGGAATTAGATACGAGTGATGTCCCCAGCATCGCTCGGCCTTTTGCTTGAGAGTGCAGCTCTAGCCTTTACACAACCAAGTGTGACCTACAAGGCAGTAGGAGTGGAGTAGGGAGTCCACTATCCATTGGCAGCCGGTGACCGGATTCCGGTTCATACGCCTTTTTGAATGGGGCCAGATATCTAGGGCATCCAATAAGCCCTTTGTCCATACGTCTGCAGGTGAGCTCCAGTGAGCTTCATACGCCAGTCGTTGGATGTTTGGAATCAGGGTTTAACCATCTCCCCTAGACTGTCATCCAATGGAGAGTCAACCCGGTGAAGAGCGCCGGGCATCCGCTTTTGCCGTCTCACTTCGGTGTAAAACACCTCTCTTCATGTCACTCTTACAGTCATGTGCAACTTGTAGTTGTTATGTACTCGTCGCTGAATTATTGTTATGGACTGGTCGAGAAACTAATAGTCCTGACGCGAGAAGGCGGAAATCAGAAGACCACTAGGTTTGCGATGATACTTCTATTGTCCAAATACAAGGAGACGAAAATAAATGGTCTCACACCAAAGTGGTAAGCAAGTCAAGTAGTTGTAAAGTAGTTCACACAAATTGTGAATGCGAATATATATAAATAATTCAGACAAGCGTGGGAAAAATCATTAGACAGTCTTAACATGAATGGCTAATTATAATGGAGTGTCGATCCAATTATACATAGCGAATATAGCAGACATGTCAACAAACATATATGGATATATGTCACCAAGCTACGGACTGTCAACAAACACTCATATTATATATAATATAATATAAGGAGAATACACATTATTAAAGGAGACAAGTTCATACAAGTGAAGTGGTCACAGACTAACCGAGCAAACAGAAAGAGAGACCAACATGCACACACACACATAAATATATATATGTGGATACATATCAGTAGTTCCCACTCGAGCGAGGATCAACAGTCATCTCAACGTATGTTCAGATCAGTTCATCTCTCTAACCTTGTTGCTACTGAAAAATTCAAAGTATAGAAATAACCATCTGCTCAAGTATACACCGCCGTCACCACCACCATCACCACATCAGGTGTGTGAGGTCAAATACCTACCGATAACATTGGCTAGCAGTTGTAATATAAAAAATCGCAAATTGACAGAAGTTAAAAAGGCTGAAGCATTAGATTCCATTCAAGTGGTTGAATGATCTATGAGCCTGTCGTGTCACTTGAAGATTCGAAGGAGGGGGGGGTTGATCTCATGTGGTGGTGCACACTACAGAAGAGTCCCAAACTAAGACTCCCTGGGTACTCAGTGGTTCTCTAACTGTGTTATTTATTCCTGTAATCTTACTTGAAGTCAATCCACTCCCTACAAACTACATATGAAATAGTCTGATTGGACACTAGTAACTAGTGTGATGTGTCTAGTCCTTACTAGCACGAAACCTAGGTCAGACGGGGTTTCCTGCCGATAGCCTTCAACCATCTAATAGTCATTAGAAATTTCTCCATCAATAATCACAAATTTATTGAAATATTTCTTCAATTCTATTCTATCCTATATCACTGCTATATGTATATCACTCTTTCTGTATAGCCTTAAATTTTTATTTAGATATTGTGATAGATTTTGATTTTGATTTTTGTGTTAACTGATAGTTTGTATTGATTCGAAATGAGAGTGTTCACAACTTCCTTCATAAAGGCATCATATTGAAATGACAAACACAATATGTAGTATAGGATTATCGTATTCTTCTATAGAACAAAAAGTTGTTATGTTTTCGATTCACAGCATGATATATACATATATATATATATATATATATATATATATGCATATAGGTGTATATATATTAAAGATTATTGATTACTGTTGCTATTTCTAGCAGTAATCAATCGAAAGACGACAGAAAGTTGAAAAAATAAACGCCGCAAAAATAGACTGGACGGAGAGAGAGAAAGAGAGAGAGGAGATTCACATTGATTGCTTGTTTGTTTGTATTTTCTTAAGCTTCATTTTTACAACAAAAAATTAACGTGTTAGGTACTTACTATACAGCATTCCTGCTGATTGCCGTCTGATTATATACAGCATTATAAAGTCAAAATAAAAATAAGCAATGTCGCAGTGTGTGTACAGCACAATGATTTTTTCCTTTTAAATTTTATAGCAGACCGATAAATGATATATATATATATATACTGTACATATTTCATTTCAATGCATCAATCACAGTCGATAAGTGTTGTATGAGACATTTTCAAGTGTTGGTTTCCATGGTTTAGATTGGTTTCAAGTAATAGCAAAGACCGATATCAAGTTAGAGAACAATTGAAAACTATGGAGTCCTGGACAGCTGTTTCGCCATGAGTTGGGACTCTTCGATAGTTCACACTCATGGCGTTATCGAGAGTCGAATGCAGCACTTTCAAATGAAAAGACAAGCCTTATGGTCATTCAGCCTAGGTCCTGTGAAAATATAACACCATCTCGGGTCATTTTCATTGCCGAGCATTTTGTTTTCTCACGCCAAACCTGATGCATCATAACTTCTCACTAGAACTCCGGACAACTTTGTCTTGTAGTCGATCACTAGTAGTTTTCAGGAAATCGATTAGTTTCGAGTTTAATGACTGGATCACCTCGTAACCTGCTGGTCCTGTGTTAGATCCCTGGTATGTACTGCTTAAGAGTCTTAAATTAGAACGGAATGGAAGTCCAGTATTCCTCGCTTTTTCACAGTTTCCGAATAGATGTTAGTTTGTTATTTAACATGAGATAAAATTATACCCCAAAATCTAATTTATACACCATTTAATATATATATATATATATAATCTTTCCCGCATCTTCAGGTCGTCTATTGGTGCTCTACTTGAAAATAACAGTTCGATTGCCATCCGAATTCTTCACCGATGAGCTGATAAGGAAGGTGAGACTCTTAGTTTTATTTTGTTTTTGTTTTTTTATCTCTCACATTCATATGTTAACAAACTTAGAAATAAGAGCCTCGTCGATGATACAGTGCCTGTCAGCCACGCGGGAGGTGGTTGTAAATCTCGCCTAGTTTACTAACCTGTAGTAAGTCTCGGAAAGACGGAAGTTTAGGCGTCAGGTTAGTAACTCCACCACCACCACCACCCGTAAAAACAACAGCACTTGCAACGCAAACCCATGCAAAGAAGCAGGATGAGAGTACATTTCCACTTGATGAGATCTTATCATCAGTCCTGGCATGTCCCGTGTAATAGACCACAACAGTCTGTCTGTTTTCGACATAGAACTTTGCACATATGTGCGCCAGTTCAAGTTGCCACACTCCCTCCTTGTAGCACACAAAGCAAGAGAAGAAAGTAGAAGAAATGCATAATACAGACAGTAAACAGAGGTGTGAGACAAAGGAATAGTAATAACGAAGAACAAAATAGTTTCATTGGAAATCATAAGTCACAAGGAGTAGATGCATCTGCGCTAGTCATTGAGAACGATTTTGAGCCATGTCACCAATTGTTTCCAACCATTGCTTTTTACCGTCCCGAGGACCCCAACAAGTCAGGAAGTCTACACCTTCCTACGCGCCTCAGACTAACTGTCGTAGATTTCATTGACTGGTGAAGCCATGTTTTGGTTTGACCTCCGCTAGCTCTTTTCCAGTCTGACTGTATGTCAGCTAATATTGACCGTCGAGGAAGGCGATGACCAGGCATACGTAACACATGTCCTAACCATCTCAGTCGATGGTTGATTGATTTCCCCTCCTTACCTAGAATTCGACGCCTAACCTCTATGTTGCCCACCTTATTATACCACTTCACATGGGAGATGGAGCGCAGGCACCTATGATCAAAGACAGCTAATCTTTTCATGTCTTCCACTCTCAGTGGCAAGGTTTCGCTCACAGCCATAAAGGAGGACGGAGCAGACTGATGAGCAGTACACCCGCCCTTTGATCAACAGCCACCCGGATATCTCGTCTATGCCAGAGACAGCGTAAACTGTTATATGCGAAACTAGCCTTTTGTATCCATGCTGAGATTTCGTCAGAGATTAACTCGTTGGCATTGGCTGATGGTACTTCCCAAATAAGTGAAGCGGTCAAGGTGCTGTACCACTTCACTCCCTATTTCTAATCTAGGAGTCGATGTAGTCCAGTCCTGTAACATCATCTTACATTTTGTGGGAGCGAATCGCATGCCAAACATTTGTAGACTGCAGCTCAAGGTGTCAAGACTCTGCACAACAGTATTTATAACTAACTGCTGAGCAACAGTATCAGACATACTTTGCCAGGCCTAATTTATCTAGTAATCAATGTGTTATTATTATTTATTATTATTCCTCTCTTGGGTTCCTAGTGGAACATAGTGGGCTTCAACTGCACTTCTCCACTTGCTTCTGTCTCTCTTCTGCCGTACTTTTCACCTGCATCCATGTTAGTCCATACTCTTTCATCTCCTCTTCACACGATCTCCTCCATGTCACCCTTGCACTGACGTCCTACTCGCTGCTTCCCTTTCGGGTTCCACTCGAGGGCTTGACGCGCGATGTCACCCAGCGGTCTCCTCGGCGAGTTTCCGATCCATCTCCACTTTCTCCGGCTGCCCAGATAGCCGCTGAAATGAGGAGGTATAGAATAGAAGTGTTGGGAATCCGCGAAAGCAGATAGAACGGAACTAGGAGGTGCCAACTACCAACTGGAGAGACAATAATCTATTCCGGCCACCCAGAGGACAACCACGAGCACACCGAGGGAGTGGCCATCATGATGTCACCAACAGCAGCCAAAGCTCTCTTACAGTGGGAACCAATCTCCTCCAGGATAATGACAGCTAGGTTCAACGCAAAAGGAAGGAAAGTTACAGTCATTCAATGCTATGCGCCTACAAACGTCTCAGAACAAGAGAAGAAGGAGGCGTTCTACAGACAACTACAAGTAATAATGGACAACGTCCCAAATGGCGATATCAAAATCCTGATGGGTGACATGAATGCAAAGCTGGGAAGAGACAACACAGGAAGAGAACTCACCATGGGTCGAGAGGTCCTCGGTGAAATGAACGACAATGGTGAACTCTTCTCAGACTTCTGCGCCTTCAATCAATGTGTTATGTGTTCCACATCACTAGACACTGTTATGTCTGCAAATAGATAGTATAATAAAACATTTCCTATGCTCAGCATAAGTGATGATAAAGCCTACGTCTGAGTAGTGCATCAGTTTCAGTGAACTACTAGTCTTGATAGTTTGTGTGACAGTAAATCTTGCTTCATATTCGTCATCCATATCTTGGACAGCAGACTTCAGAGTTAAACATACCAAGTTGCATTTGCATATATTTTGTGCAAGTATACCGTGTGTCTCGTGTGCTACTGACAACATTTATCAGTAGTATATGAAGAGATGTACATCGGCGTAAAAATATCATATAGCACAGAGATAGATTTGTCGTGAAAGAGATCAAATAAACCAGTGTTTAAACAAAACAGGGGAAACACGAAAAGAAGACGAAGAAGAAATACAATACGAAGGGCAGAAGCAGAACAACACGGAAGATCTGTGCAAGTGACGAATTTCAGATAAGATGCACACAATTTCCTTATATAGAGATATAATATTGTAAATAAACATTCTGTTATCAAGTGTCTTGTCTTCCACCATTACATACTGTCTGTCGTCTATGTCTCATCGGAAATATTTCGTTTCAACAGACGATACCATGACATAGTGCAAATGTCCCTACTTTAAGTGAGCGCCACTTGAACATAAGTATAAAAATTAGAAGAATTCTTGGTGGAATTAGCCGCATCAAGTAGCATGAAATCGTAAAAAGCATTTCGCTGTCTCCGATCACCAAGAACTCTGAAGTCATCCAGATAAATACTTCATAGAAATTTTCTAGTTCATGGTTTAATGTCAAATATCCAAGTTGTATGTATTATTTCTGTCGATACGCGAACACGGCAACGTTACAAAAAGCATTGTTGTTAGGATCTTTCATTTCACTTTCATTTTCACTATTGTTCTAGTCGTGTCCACTTAGTTACTAGGACCCGCCGTGCAACTGAAAATAGAATAAAAGTTTGCTTGTAAAGCCTGAAGAGAATGGAACATACTAACTGCTAGCTAGTGGCGATGAATAGCAAGCGAGTTAGCATATATGACATCAGGTAAAACTATCACGCCCGAAAGAAAAGGATGCATTAGTAAGAAAAATCTCGTACTATCTTCAAAACGCCTTACAACATAAGATGGCCATCAATCCTTGTCGTCGAAAATGTAAATAAATTCTGGAGAAGAAAAGGACGCCCTCTCGGACTTATTGAAGCAAGTGGTTGTTCACTCGAAATCAAGTTCGTCTCAACTTAGATTTGAGACAAGATTAAAATACTGAGGCTAAGTTAGATCTGTTGCCAAGAAGCAGTCGAGTTAAACCTGAAAAGCACAAGCACCAGTCCTACTGTTATCTACAGACTTGAATGACGAATCGTTTATATACATTTAGTTAAACCGCAGAATTGAATTTCACGAAATAATTGTACTTAGTAATCCTACATGCGAATACATATGAAGTCCTCAATATCATAATGATACGCCGGTTACTAACTCAAACAATTCACTCGCATCGAAGCACATTTAAGAAAAAGTAGTGTAAACTTATAAAAGACTTACAGTATCCAAGACTCATTCCATTGCATATTGAAGGTGATGGATTTATTCGCCTACTATAGTCCAAGTAGCTGGCAAGTTCATGGTGACCCGTCTGTCGTAATGCGTTAAGCAAGAGCGCTAGGCCTTGTGGTGGGGCGAATGGACAACTGTTGGATGATCCTGAGCTACGAAAGCCACCATTATGAATAGGAAGGCCAATGGCACTTAGCAGCAAGAAAGGACGCTCACATTTTTCTGCCCGTATTATTTCGAGACTAGATTCTCCACTTATAGCATGATGTCTGACAAGATAATCAAGCAAAGGAGCCTGCACATCCAAGCTTTCGAATGTATCCGGTGAGCAATCCAGAAAATTTTTCGATATTCCTGACACCGCACAAGATGCACTGTAGTTTTCCTTATCACACGTCAAATTACGGTAGGAATTAGCGTTCTGAATTGTAGTTATTTGACCTTCTTTATACGTAGTATCGTGGACCTCTTCTTTAGGTTCAGGAGTGGACTGCAGATATAGTGGTCTCCTAAAGTTACAAATGGGATGTGCAGCTTCCCCGTATTTCCCGAAGTTCTTAGTGATGGGAGTCTGGGATTCGTCGTCGTAGTAGTTGACATTAAGGGTGTTCACATGAACGCAGTCACCATTATAACCGATTACTCTATGGCCATTACTATTACACGAAACTTCCAACATCAAAAAGTAAGAAGAGTGGGCAACAAAGAGAACTACATAAACCGGTGATTGAATGGAGTCAAAATTGAACGGAAAGAGGACTAGGGCCAAAAAACCATAAGCCGCAGAACCAGGTGACTACTTTCATATTTCGACGGCTTTTCACCGATCAAAACAACAAGGTCAGGGAGGCTTTCATCGTTCCAAACACTGATGACCTTGATGGTACTTCATCCAAGCACGGGAGCCGCTTGCAGTGTTTTGGATATTTTCCAGTCTAAAATATATTTATCAACATGTGGGATATGTGAACGGAAGTTTTCCAGCATTTCTTCGTCTGTTGTGCCCTGGGCGAAAACCACCACTGACTTTGCATCGAATGGAATGGTTGCAAAACCTTGGCGTGAATAATCACAAGGAATATTTGCAGTACCATATGATGATAAATTTCGTTGACAATCTCCAAGTAGTTATGTAGGACAAATTGGGTTCAAATTGTAATGATTCCAGAGCCTCTGAGTATGGATCGCGAAACTTCAAAATTAATTGATAGTGTACTGCACTGGTGCTGTTCCGCCTTGAATGAATTGACTGAGCTGAGTAGTGTGTCAGACTTTTAAAACCGAGTTATCGTTAGGGTTACGGAATCATGGCTCACACTAAATCAGTGACACTGAAGTTAACCAATATGATTTACATTGCATACGGAATGAATCGCAGGGTCGATAGAGTACGTGGCGGTAGGTAATTCCACAGAATTATCAGCCACAGAATTCATCACTGGACACTAGACGCTGACACTTATTGTTTAAGTCGACTCGTTTATCAGAAGGTACGCGTTGAAATATCCAAGCCATTTTGCACGCCGTCGTGTTGAGTTTGTTCGTTTATGCACTATCCCTAGCCGGTTGAGCAGTCATCGTCGCACTATGATTTTGTCCAGAAATATACTCCGTATTTTTGACGATCAGTGTGATGCTTTGCTTTGCTTCTTGTCTAAGCGGAATGAATACCATAAAAGTTGTGGGTATTATATCCTGTATGAGTATATGTTGTGCTATCCCTGAACTTCAACACCTTCAACCCCTAAAAGTAGGTTGCTGTATCAAGAATTTGTAGGATTCTGAAGCTCTCTCGCACAAAACTGGATCGAGCGAACTTCAACTCTGCAGACTAAAGTGTGAATGACAACACCCTAACCTCACTGTAATTAGTCGTAGCCCCGATCGCAATGAAGACAATTTTCGGTTAGTGAATCTGGGTTTCTGGACGTTGAAACGTTCGAGTTTCGTGGATGGAGTTAATTGACTGGATATGCTTTACAATGCCATCCTCAGCCTACTCTTCAGACTAAAATTTTCAGAGTCTACAATTTCGTTGGACGTATTACAACTTGTCACTAAGCTTGCACTTTATGTGTGGCAGCACTCCCCCTCAATCTTGGGCCTGGTTTTCTGCACTACTGATCGTGCGATCCTCACTCAATATTCCCTGCTGCTAGGGAAAACTGAACATGCTGTGCTTACGTTCGAGTTCGTAGCTGCTGCAGTGTCCGTAACTTATACCTCAGGTTGGCCAAACATTTAAAAAGGTAACATAAATCGTTTTGGAGACATAATCACAGGAATGGTCATAAGTCCAGTGTCCTATGTTGGAATCAGTGGGATCTGAAGTCCTCTCAGGACCCTCCAACCAACCGGCAGCTAACATAGCCGGCCCCGTAACTACCACCTAGAATCTACCTGCAGTAAACTGGGTATTACCTCACAACTGGAAGGAAGCTGTAGTAACCTCCTGCCACAAGGTCGATCAGGACACCATCCCCCGACCACAATCTGATTAACCCCACTAACACCTTGATCAGGACACTAGAAAGAAAGCCTTCATGGAATGTCTCGAAAACAACTTTTCGTTCAGAGCACAGTATGGTTCTCATGCCTGAAAAAATTCTTGCAGCGAGAGGAAGCTGATCAAGTCAAAGGACAACAGAACACATCGGCGTTTCTTCCACGGGCTTCAGTAAAGCTTGCTTGGAGATGGCCTGATGGTGACAGTGACATGCTTACGCCCCAAACAGATCTCGATAAAAGAGAACTTTTTGCAATGGTGCAAAGAATGGATGCTTCAAAACAATGCAGAGAAGTGTGCAACCATGTCCTTCGGACACTCAAGCATTAGCCCATACGATAAAGAGGGAATAATACTCCCATGAGCGCAGTGTTATATAGACCTACATGACCTAGGAATCCACTACGTAAAACCCACAGCACGGTTTTGCGCGGCGGTGGTGCGAAGTCTCAAACCATAATGGGTAGCGCACAGAGCGTTTACTAGAAACACCAGTGATGCCTTCACTTCTCTATATGCATCTCTGAAAAAACTGCATCCAGGCGGTCAGTCCCTCTCCTAAGAGGGACTCAAACATTCTAGAAAAGGTACAAAGAAGAGCAGCGCGTCTGATTTTGAGTATAGTTAATTTACCATACGAGGAAAGACTGAACAGTTTGAAATCCTCACTTTGTCGTGCCGAAAGTAGCGGGGAGATCTCAATACAATGTTGGAAATTATCCTCTAGTCCTCCCCACTGAGCCAGTATATCCCAGGGGACATAACGGGGGAGTTTAAAAGCTGAGTAGGGACTAAATTTCCCTTGAGCAACGTTTCTTTCACATATTCTTAAACACTCTGAGAGGATTATCAGGGGACATGATTTCGGCTCCCAATGTTCAGGAGGTTAGAGAAGCACGTAAACTTCCTGGGAGAGAACTGACATAGGAACGAAGCTTTGGGGGGTCAGACAGCCTTGTCAATTCAGTTGGATCTCGGCCATTTCGCTTTCAGAGGTCAATCTGTTCACCTGTGCTGATTAGGTCAGGAACAAGAGAGTGATTGTGCACTGTTGTGTGATTGTTTATCTCTGTATTCTCTTCATACGACTGTTCATAGTTACATCGCTGAACAGCAGTAGTGGCTATATTATACCTTTTGCTAGTTGTGTCAATGTAATGAGCGGCCTGACCACCAGGTCAGCTGTGCTAGGCTACAGAGTCAGCGGGTAATGTGGCCAAAGCTGAAGTAAAGTGGGATAGATGGCGACACAACAATCGAGAGCGTTAAGTCTAGTTCAAGCCGTCAGAAACAATCTCCAAGTCATTGAAGTGGCCTAGGTGGTTTCTTATATGGCTTTCTATTATCAAAAATTAAATCTAAAGCTGATGACAAATATATCTAAACAAATCAACACCGTAGACCATTATTGAAGTTATGAGAAACTGTGCAAGGTTAGGAATATAAGCTGACATTCAACTAATCTTGTTGTCATGTCTGTTACAGGCAGTGCACGGACATCGCTTGGGCAGACCGACTCTAGAAAACTGAGCTAATAAGGGTGTGTCTCTAAAGCACTCATCAAATTATGAACTAGTGAGCTACCTATAAAACTTCAAGCTGTCTTACAAAACCGTTCCACTTCGTATTTGTTCAATACATATATCTTCAGTGAAATGAAATTTTGTCATCATGCTGGACACGACTTCACAGCGAATGCACTCCAATGAATTGAAGTAATATTCAGCACCTATTCAAACCGTTATCACAAAAGATATCTACCTGAAGTCCTGTTTTTATTACTTCTGCCACCAGGTCGCTGGTTTCCACTGCAGTTTTATAGTTTGCGTGACATTAGACATAAAGTGCCACGAAGTCTCCAGCTTCTAACGTCTTCTTATCGGTTCAGAGTAGTCCTGTATACTCGCTTTCAGCAATCTCCCACATAACCCAATCCCCCACAATTAGGGATATAACTACTGTATTCCTTTCACAGGCTTCGCTGAGTTTTCCGTTACAGGTCTCAAGAAAACCAGTTGGTTAGGCTGCTTGAATGATTTTGAACTAGTTTCCAGTTAGTTTCAACCAGATATATCACCCACGATTGATGTGTGGCTGTAAATCCTGTTAGACCCGAGTACCAGCCACACTGCCTACTGATTGTTTATCCTGGCCCGCCTTACCTGGTGGCTAGGCTGCCTACAACACCACCAAAACTAGCAAAAGCGAGAATATAACACTTACGGATGATGAAAGTTGCACTTATTGACAATCATTTCAACAGTGTACAAGAATATAAAAACCCCAAGCAAAGCTACCCATTTCTCGTCCATTAAAAGCCGTGTTGACCACTGTGGCAGGTCTCGAACGTAAGCACCCTGCTGCTAGGGGAAACTGAACATGCTGTGCTTACGTTCGACCTGCCACAGTGGTCAACACGGCTTTTAATGGACGAGAAATGGGTAGCTTTGCTTGGGGTTTTTATATTCTTGTACACTGTTGAAATGATTGTCAATAAGTGCAACTTTCATCATCCGTAAGTGTTATATTCTCGCTTTTGCTAGTTTTGGTGGTGTTGTAGGCAGCCTAGCCACCAGGTAAGGCGGGCCAGGATAAACAATCAGTAGGCAGTGTGGCTGGTACTCGGGTCTAACAGGATTTACAGCCACACATCAATCGTGGGTGATATATCTGGTTGAAACTAACTGGAAACTAGTTCAAAATCATTCAAGCAGCCTAACCAACTGGTTTTCTTGAGACCTGTAACGGAAAACTCAGCGAAGCCTGTGAAAGGAATACAGTAGTTATATCCCTAATTGTGGGGGATTGGGTTATGTGGGAGATTGCTGAAAGCGAGTATACAGGACTACTCTGAACCGATAAGAAGACGTTAGAAGCTGGAGACTTCGTGGCACTTTATGTCTAATGTCACGCAAACTATAAAACTGCAGTGGAAACCAGCGACCTGGTGGCAGAAGTAATAAAAACAGGACTTCAGGTAGATATCTTTTGTGATAACGGTTTGAATAGGTGCTGAATATTACTTCAATTCATTGGAGTGCATTCGCTGTGAAGTCGTGTCCAGCATGATGACAAAATTTCATTTCACTGAAGATATATGTATTGAACAAATACGAAGTGGAACGGTTTTGTAAGACAGCTTGAAGTTTTATAGGTAGCTCACTAGTTCATAATTTGATGAGTGCTTTAGAGACACACCCTTATTAGCTCAGTTTTCTAGAGTCGGTCTGCCCAAGCGATGTCCGTGCACTGCCTGTAACAGACATGACAACAAGATTAGTTGAATGTCAGCTTATATTCCTAACCTTGCACAGTTTCTCATAACTTCAATAATGGTCTACGGTGTTGATTTGTTTAGATATATTTGTCATCAGCTTTAGATTTAATTTTTGATAATAGAAAGCCATATAAGAAACCACCTAGGCCACTTCAATGACTTGGAGATTGTTTCTGACGGCTTGAACTAGACTTAACGCTCTCGATTGTTGTGTCGCCATCTATCCCACTTTACTTCAGCTTTGGCCACATTACCCGCTGACTCTGTAGCCTAGCACAGCTGACCTGGTGGTCAGGCCGCTCATTACATTGACACAACTAGCAAAAGGTATAATATAGCCACTACTGCTGTTCAGCGATGTAACTATGAACAGTCGTATGAAGAGAATACAGAGATAAACAATCACACAACAGTGCACAATCACTCTCTTGTTCCTGACCTAATCAGCACAGGTGAACAGATTGACCTCTGAAAGCGAAATGGCCGAGATCCAACTGAATTGACAAGGCTGTCTGACCCCCCAAAGCTTCGTCCCTATGTCAGTTCTCTCCCAGGAAGTTTACGTGCTTCTCTAACCTCCTGAACATTGGGAGCCGAAATCATGTCCCCTGATAATCCTCTCAGAGTGTTTAAGAATATGTGAAAGAAACGTTGCTCAAGGGAAATTTAGTCCCTACTCAGCTTTTAAACTCCCCCGTTATGTCCCCTGGGATATACTGGCTCAGTGGGGAGGACTAGAGGATAATTTCCAACATTGTATTGAGATCTCCCCGCTACTTTCGGCACGACAAAGTGAGGATTTCAAACTGTTCAGTCTTTCCTCGTATGGTAAATTAACTATACTCAAAATCAGACGCGCTGCTCTTCTTTGTACCTTTTCTAGAATGTTTGAGTCCCTCTTAGGAGAGGGACTGACCGCCTGGATGCAGTTTTTTCAGAGATGCATATAGAGAAGTGAAGGCATCACTGGTGTTTCTAGTAAACGCTCTGTGCGCTACCCATTATGGTTTGAGACTTCGCACCACCGCCGCGCAAAACCGTGCTGTGGGTTTTACGTAGTGGATTCCTAGGTCATGTAGGTCTATATAACACTGCGCTCATGGGAGTATTATTCCCTCTTTATCGTATGGGCTAATGCTTGAGTGTCCGAAGGACATGGTTGCACACTTCTCTGCATTGTTTTGAAGCATCCATTCTTTGCACCATTGCAAAAAGTTCTCTTTTATCGAGATCTGTTTGGGGCGTAAGCATGTCACTGTCACCATCAGGCCATCTCCAAGCAAGCTTTACTGAAGCCCGTGGAAGAAACGCCGATGTGTTCTGTTGTCCTTTGACTTGATCAGCTTCCTCTCGCTGCAAGAATTTTTTCAGGCATGAGAACCATACTGTGCTCTGAACGAAAAGTTGTTTTCGAGACATTCCATGAAGGCTTTCTTTCTAGTGTCCTGATCAAGGTGTTAGTGGGGTTAATCAGATTGTGGTCGGGGGATGGTGTCCTGATCGACCTTGTGGCAGGAGGTTACTACAGCTTCCTTCCAGTTGTGAGGTAATACCCAGTTTACTGCAGGTAGATTCTAGGTGGTAGTTACGGGGCCGGCTATGTTAGCTGCCGGTTGGTTGGAGGGTCCTGAGAGGACTTCAGATCCCACTGATTCCAACATAGGACACTGGACTTATGACCATTCCTGTGATTATGTCTCCAAAACGATTTATGTTACCTTTTTAAATGTTTGGCCAACCTGAGGTATAAGTTACGGACACTGCAGCAGCTACGAACTCGAACGTAAGCACAGCATGTTCAGTTTTCCCTAGCAGCAGGGAATATTGAGTGAGGATCGCACGATCAGTAGTGCAGAAAACCAGGCCCAAGATTGAGGGGGAGTGCTGCCACACATAAAGTGCAAGCTTAGTGACAAGTTGTAATACGTCCAACGAAATTGTAGACTCTGAAAATTTTAGTCTGAAGAGTAGGCTGAGGATGGCATTGTAAAGCATATCCAGTCAATTAACTCCATCCACGAAACTCGAACGTTTCAACGTCCAGAAACCCAGATTCACTAACCGAAAATTGTCTTCATTGCGATCGGGGCTACGACTAATTACAGTGAGGTTAGGGTGTTGTCATTCACACTTTAGTCTGCAGAGTTGAAGTTCGCTCGATCCAGTTTTGTGCGAGAGAGCTTCAGAATCCTACAAATTCTTGATACAGCAACCTACTTTTAGGGGTTGAAGGTGTTGAAGTTCAGGGATAGCACAACATATACTCATACAGGATATAATACCCACAACTTTTATGGTATTCATTCCGCTTAGACAAGAAGCAAAGCAAAGCATCACACTGATCGTCAAAAATACGGAGTATATTTCTGGACAAAATCATAGTGCGACGATGACTGCTCAACCGGCTAGGGATAGTGCATAAACGAACAAACTCAACACGACGGCGTGCAAAATGGCTTGGATATTTCAACGCGTACCTTCTGATAAACGAGTCGACTTAAACAATAAGTGTCAGCGTCTAGTGTCCAGTGATGAAATGTCCAGTGATGAATTCTGTGGCTGATAATTCCGTGGAATTACCTACCGCCACGTACTCTATCGACCCTGCGATTCATTCCGTATGCAATGTAAATCATATTGGTTAACTTCAGTGTCACTGATTTAGTGTGAGCCATGATTCCGTAACCCTAACGATAACTCGGTTTTAAAAGTCTGACACACTACTCAGCTCAGTCAATTCATTCAAGGCGGAACAGCACCAGTGCAGTACACTATCAATTAATTTTGAAGTTTCGCGATCCATACTCAGAGGCTCTGGAATCATTACAATTTGAACCCAATTTGTCCTACATAACTACTTGGAGATTGTCAACGAAATTTATCATCATATGGTACTGCAAATATTCCTTGTGATTATTCACGCCAAGGTTTTGCAACCATTCCATTCGATGCAAAGTCAGTGGTGGTTTTCGCCCAGGGCACAACAGACGAAGAAATGCTGGAAAACTTCCGTTCACATATCCCACATGTTGATAAATATATTTTAGACTGGAAAATATCCAAAACACTGCAAGCGGCTCCCGTGCTTGGATGAAGTACCATCAAGGTCATCAGTGTTTGGAACGATGAAAGCCTCCCTGACCTTGTTGTTTTGATCGGTGAAAAGCCGTCGAAATATGAAAGTAGTCACCTGGTTCTGCGGCTTATGGTTTTTTGGCCCTAGTCCTCTTTCCGTTCAATTTTGACTCCATTCAATCACCGGTTTATGTAGTTCTCTTTGTTGCCCACTCTTCTTACTTTTTGATGTTGGAAGTTTCGTGTAATAGTAATGGCCATAGAGTAATCGGTTATAATGGTGACTGCGTTCATGTGAACACCCTTAATGTCAACTACTACGACGACGAATCCCAGACTCCCATCACTAAGAACTTCGGGAAATACGGGGAAGCTGCACATCCCATTTGTAACTTTAGGAGACCACTATATCTGCAGTCCACTCCTGAACCTAAAGAAGAGGTCCACGATACTACGTATAAAGAAGGTCAAATAACTACAATTCAGAACGCTAATTCCTACCGTAATTTGACGTGTGATAAGGAAAACTACAGTGCATCTTGTGCGGTGTCAGGAATATCGAAAAATTTTCTGGATTGCTCACCGGATACATTCGAAAGCTTGGATGTGCAGGCTCCTTTGCTTGATTATCTTGTCAGACATCATGCTATAAGTGGAGAATCTAGTCTCGAAATAATACGGGCAGAAAAATGTGAGCGTCCTTTCTTGCTGCTAAGTGCCATTGGCCTTCCTATTCATAATGGTGGCTTTCGTAGCTCAGGATCATCCAACAGTTGTCCATTCGCCCCACCACAAGGCCTAGCGCTCTTGCTTAACGCATTACGACAGACGGGTCACCATGAACTTGCCAGCTACTTGGACTATAGTAGGCGAATAAATCCATCACCTTCAATATGCAATGGAATGAGTCTTGGATACTGTAAGTCTTTTATAAGTTTACACTACTTTTTCTTAAATGTGCTTCGATGCGAGTGAATTGTTTGAGTTAGTAACCGGCGTATCATTATGATATTGAGACTTCATATGTATTCGCATGTAGGATTACTAAGTACAATTATTTCGTGAAATTCAATTCTGCGGTTTAACTAAATGTATATAAACGATTCGTCATTCAAGTCTGTAGATAACAGTAGGACTGGTGCTTGTGCTTTTCAGGTTTAACTCGACTGCTTCTTGGCAACAGATCTAACTTAGCCTCAGTATTTTAATCTTGTCTCAAATCTAAGTTGAGACGAACTTGATTTCGAGTGAACAACCACTTGCTTCAATAAGTCCGAGAGGGCGTCCTTTTCTTCTCCAGAATTTATTTACATTTTCGACGACAAGGATTGATGGCCATCTTATGTTGTAAGGCGTTTTGAAGATAGTACGAGATTTTTCTTACTAATGCATCCTTTTCTTTCGGGCGTGATAGTTTTACCTGATGTCATATATGCTAACTCGCTTGCTATTCATCGCCACTAGCTAGCAGTTAGTATGTTCCATTCTCTTCAGGCTTTACAAGCAAACTTTTATTCTATTTTCAGTTGCACGGCGGTCCTAGTATTTGGTGTGGAAATATCACTTCGGGGAACGTTTAATGTCCGTAAAATGATCACTTAACGCCGGCCAGTCTAATCCTGGCCTAGCCATCGCCTTCTTCGACGGGCAATGTTAGCTGACATAGGGTCAGGTTGGAAAAGAGCCACTAGTGGTCAAGCTAAATCATGGCCTCATCAGTCAATGGAATCCCCAACAGTTAGCTTAAGCCGGTCTAGTAGGAAAGTGTAGACTTCCTGGTTGGGGCCCTCGGGACAGTAAAAACCAATGGCTGGAGACAATCGGTGGTATGGTTCAAGTTCGTTCTCTATGGTTGGTGCAGATGAATCCACTCCTTGTGACTTACAACGCCCAGTAGAACTATATTGTTCGTCGATAGTACTATTCTTTTAGCCTCATATCTCTTTTTACTGTCTCTGTTTTGCATTTCTTTTTATCTTCTCTGTCTTTGTGTGCTGAATGAAGTGTAGCGACTCGAACTGGTGCACATCGGTGCAAAGTTCTATGTTGAAACTAGTCCGTCAGTCCTGTTAAATGGTTCAAACTCAAACACACATTTGGAATTATTTTGAATTTGTCCATGTCAAAGGCCCTAATAAGCTGACTATATGTGGATAAAGAGGTAGTTTGAGAAACTTGCAAGACGGAGGAATGCCTGTGTGATCTCATGTTTAGTGTGTTACTCAGTTCGTGCTAGATTAGCAGGAAATCAGGGTCTGTGCTAGTCCCTTACTTTATAATTTCGGAGTGCTTGTGAAATGTACTCATTTGGAGATTTACGGAGTCGTGTGCAGGTGACGTTTTGTACAATGAGAAGTATTTTAAATACAGTTATTAGGCAATACATTTTATATGGAGGTGTATAGCTATCAGGAATAGTTGTATTTGGTGATGTTGATCAAAAGTATTTATTTAACTGTCGTCATAATTTAGATGATAGTTGTCAAATAACAGAGATGCTCATTTGTTGATTTTATACCACCCAATTGTAACGTTGTAATAAAACTGCATTTAATAAATAGATATTTCTCGTTCCGAAATATCATAACAAAATAACTGCATTGATTGTCTTATACATGAAAGATATATGGCAACAGTAAAGAATAGACACCAAAGTCAAGTGGCCTTGAATCAGCCAGTAAGATAGCTCGGCATTACACATAGATGCTGTTCATAATCTTCGTTGCAAGTTTCACCCAGACGTTTTAATACCAGTAATACAACGACTAGTCCTCCTAGGCACTACCATTCATATACTCGAGTGAAACGGTCATTCGTAACTATCATCATTAGACTATATTCATCATAAAGTCAATCATACTTCTGAACTAGTAGATCCTATAAGTGGAGCTTATACAAATTCTATTGAAGGATTCTGGGTCCATCCAGAAAATGTATTATAATAGTAAATGGCTCCTGATATGGTACGATATGATATACAGCCACCTGGATGAATTTTTGTATCGACATTGGTTTTATATGTGTACAGACACTCCTATGTCTGTCTGTTTTCGACATAGAACTTTGCGCCGATGTGCACCAGTTCAAGTCTCCACACTCCATGTAGCACACAAAGCATGAGAAGAAAGTAGAAGAAATGAGTATTAGAGACAGTAAACAGAGGTATGAGACAAAGGAATAGTAATATCGAAGAACAATACAGCTTTATTGGGTACTACAAGTCACAAGGAGTGGATGCATCTGCGCCACTGAGAACGATTTTGAGCCATGTCACCGATTGTTTCCAACCATTGATTTTTACCGTCCCGAGGACCCCCAACCAGGAAGCCAGTCTACACCTTCCTACGTGGCTTAGACTAACTGTTGTAGATTTCATTGTATGGTGAGGCCATGTTTTTGTTTGACCTCCGCTAGCTATTTTCCAGCCTGACTCTATATCAGCTAACATTGCCCGTCGAGGAAGGCGATGACTAGGCACACGTAACACATGTCCTAACCATCTCAGTCGATGTTAATTCACAACCTCGTCTATCGATTTCCCCATCAGGTCCCGCTGCTTTGCCTTGTTTTAGATTGGTGACAGCTTTAGTAACCTCAGTTAAGGAAGGAGGACCTGTGTCTATATCCTATTCAGGGAGGTGTTGGATGTTCGGCAGGTTGAGCGTGGCTGTGGGCCAATTAAACTGCTACTTATAGTGCTCTTTCCAGCGTTCCAGTCGTCTATCCTGGGAGCTAATTATGGTGCCATTTTTCTCCGAGATTGTTTCACTTATCATTTGCCTTTTGCCACCTGTTTCCCTGATAAGCCTAAATAGTTGTCTCCTACGAGAAATTGGGACCAGTTTTCACAGCACCTTAGAGATATATACCCTGCATAATTCAGTTTTATTACACATGTCATAAATACATTTAAAAAAGATAATAAATGCCAATTTTCTCCTGGAAGAGTATAATTGGTAAACTCAAGGTCCTTTGACTTTGATGTCTGTTCTTTACTGTTGCCAGAAATGTCAATTACAGAATAGTGTCTTTTGTGTCTAATTGGCAACTTGAAAATTCCTGGATATAATGTTCAGGTTAATAACTGTTGGAGAAAATAATACAATTCCTAATGATAGATACTAATGTAGTTAATAAGTGTGGACGTCCACTTTTTTGTTTTTTTTTGTTTTCGGAGTTGTTTAAACATTTTTTAGTAGCGTGTAATATTGGTGAAAATACTTGCCCTGCATATCTTAGTATAAATTGAAATATCATTTTAAAGTATTTCTATTTTAGCTGAACTCCCAGCTAAACGAAGACGTGGACAAATCTCATTATGGGTTCAGCTGTTAGCAATCAAGGTGTCTCCATCATTATACACACAACTAACTGAACAAAATTTAAAAAATAAGGATGTGAACACTCCTGTGCTACCATCTCATGTCCAAAAGTTACAAGAAAACAACACGACTTTTAATTTCAGTGGTACAGAAAACTGTCAGTTTGAAAACTCTTGCAGGTCAGTATCTTATAAAATGTTAAACCAGATGTTTGTTTTGTTAAATATAATTTGTAGTCAATGTCTCGGCTACGCAAGATTCATTCTGATTGGATAATAAGCAAAGGAGTATTTGTTGCTAAGGTTTTATACAATCCGTAGCAATTTTGTGGGAAGTTGTATCAACCCTACTAAACCGGTTGCTCGTTTGACATTTGTCAGTTGTCCTTTTTTGCGATGGTGTGATATCTAATCAATTTTCAAAGAATTCTTGTTTTACACAACACTTTGCTCCATTATGCTTTATGATAATGAGACGAAGGCAGATAATATACTATTGGCGGTTTATAACCATAGGTTTCTACGTTCAGTCTCTCGTGTTAGGCGGTGCAATATGATCGTTAATAATGTTAGGCGAAGAGCGGTAGTTATGCAGTAGGAATCAATCGATAAGATTGTATAGCGGCACAGATTGTAAGGACTAGAACGTGTGTTACACCACCTCCATCAACAAGTAATGTTAGCTAGTGTGTTACTAGACCGAAAAACGCTACCGATGATTAGATGAAAATGTGTCTATGATTTATCAAGTTTTTGACCCTCGGTTTGAGCCACATAGGGGGTACAAATAATCAATAGTTGGAGACTGTCAGTGATAGCTCAAAATTGTTCACAATAATACAGATGTATGCACCTCTTGCGATCCTCCAGATTCTGTTAGTCCTCCTACTTACTGATTGAGTTCCGACATAGAGTTCTGCACAGAAGTGCAACAGTTCAAGTTACCACACTCCGAATTGGAGGGAAAATTGAAAGGAACCATAATCAGTGGAAATGTATGGTATAAGGAATAATTACGTGGAAGTTACAAAGAGCGAATGGATCTGTACCACTGAGGGTGACTTCAAGGCTTATCACCAACTACCCCAAACTATTGGTCCTCAGGATGCTGAGGACCGCATCTAGACAGTCTACACTTTGCTTCGCCTCTGAAACCAACATTGAGTGACTTCGTGGATTGATATCCTAACACTCCCAAACTAATCCTATACAAGCTAACAATGGTTGACATGCAAGGCAATACCTTTGTACGCATAACGTGTGTGTTAGCCATCTCAGTCGATGCAGCTTCACAGTCTCATAGACTGACTTCCTTTGCCTAATTCTCAACTTATTATATGAATTAACATGTGAGATAGGAGGCAAATACCTTTGGCCAAAGACAGCTAACCTCTTCAGGTCTCCTACTTCCAATGGTATGTCACTGTCATAAAGAAGGATAGGCTGAATTGCTGTGCAGCGCACACTTCTTCTGAGTAGATTTGAAAGGATGTGTGATAAATTAGTAGCGAATATTTCAAAAATTGAAAATGAATTACATCCTTTCCATTAGAATGACTAATAATCAGCTGTAGAAATTAGTAACACTTTACGGCTTCGGAATCATGATGATTAAGTAGACAATAATAGCCTTAACAGTGGATACCATAACACTGATTTCTGTCTACTGGACGCCTTCTAAGTCAGTAGTTCCACTACTTTCTACCTGGAATCTTTACCAGAAATACTCTGTGGAAACAAATATGTCCACTTTATTATGTGACTCAGTATATTTACCGACATCTTGCCCGTATATTTAATACTTCATTAGCTAGTAGACTTGTAACTCACTAGTTAAGCAAAATTCCAAATTATTTTGATAAGTAAGCCACCGCTAAGCTTCTAGTCAGTAAACAGACAAGTCGACATAAAACTGCACAAAAGTGTATCAGTTATCGTCAATACCCTATAAAACCTAATCCGTGCTCAGAAAAGGTAAATTCGTACTTCACGTTTACCTTGGCCTACCATCAGGTTGTCGTAAACGTAGTCATCTCATATTGCCATCGCATACACCCTAACAATTTCCTCTCTGCTCTTTGTATTTACACTAAGCCTATCCTGTCTACATTACTTGATTACTGTTCATTATATGACTACTGTACTTTATCAACCTCATAATTATTGTCATTTTTATCCATCGCTCTTACACTCAGCATAATCCAATTGTTTGTGTGTATATTTTTGTAGTATTCATACTTTGTCTCACATCACTGTATATTATTCAACGCCTTAAAGCTATAATTTTGTTAATTATAAGTATAGAAACAGTTCAGTTAATTGCATAATCTTATTTAGTCTCATCTGCCTATGGAATGTGCGCATTTAAATAATAATCAAAACCAGCGGGTTATTCTACCTTGCACTTGTATTTAAATATAGTATCTAATAAGATTTTGATTCGCCCTTACTGGCTGGCTGGTGTATTCCAAATTTGGTAGATTTATGACCATAGAGCCTGAAGAATTCTTAGGGAATCGTTGTTCGATATAACGATTCATATTCTGGATATACTATGGGGGGTATTTAAATTGCTGAGATCGGTCGCTTAGACAGAATTATTCGCATAGGAATTCGAACCTGCTACCCACTGGTTGGAAGTCAAGTACTACAGCCAATCAACCACATCTCCACCATTGACCTTTTGTCGATGTTTTGATTATTATATCTTTTTCTGATACCTGTTTCCATCCATTCGTCTGCCTAATAGCAATCTACGACTTTTAACTACATACTTTTCACTTTTTTCTTACTTCCTTTTACCCTCTACGTGGTAGAACTCATAGCAACTTGGATCATCTACCTTATAATAGTAATTCCCATCTTCATACTGTATCTGCTATCCGAAACAGGTATTGAATCATTCCTAACTGTTTTGACCATTAGATAAACAAGTATTCAGTTGTTACTTAAGAAAACGATACAATCCTAATAGAAAGTGTATTTATCCTCCACTGTGTGTGTGTTGTATATGTAATTTTATCGTGTAATAAAATGTTTTCTTCGGAATATTAGCAGCTGTAAAAAAAATAACTTAGGTGAATTGATTATACCAGGTTTTATGTGTATGACAGTATTAAAACAAGAAGAGTGTTTCCAACATCTGTTCTACTTATCTGGAAAATTTTTCTACTCTTAAGACAAGTAATTAGTATTATGAAGTCTTTTTGTTTTCTTAATCTTGTATAGTTTCTATTAGATAAGACGAATTCGTGATTTGTATTCAGTTGCAAGCAATGTACATTTTACTTAATAAGGGATTATAATTTATCAGGTGAAGCTGTGGTTCATTGGTGTGGTGTGCGCTTGCCTTTCAACCAGTGGATCACGGTTTCTCGAAACCTGTTCCACCCACAAAGTTCGACAGCCAGGTAGTATCACTGACCGTCCAACATTAGGTGTGGCTCATTACCAGCTTCATGGAATTGTAACTAGTTGCTGAGTAACGCTTTTATTTTTACTATAACTCAACAGATTCCTTTAGCCATATATGTGAAGTTAATATTGCACTACTTCGGAAACAAGTACTAAGACGCTTACTCATGAAATCCGCATTTCGCAGTAAGATAAGAACCAACAGTATTTATCATGGATAAAATCACCAATAGTAGGTAACTGTGTCCAAATATCCTTCCTTTGAAGTTACAGAAACTTTGATGTATTAATCTGAGAGTGGAGAAATGAACTATTCTATGTGCCGCTTCTTTTCATTAAATGATAAATTGTATCTATTACTAGAGCGTTGTTTAAACACTGATATGTGAAACGTAACAGAAATATGTGTGACTGGTTGGTCAAGAAATAAATCCCTGACCGAATAAAAAATAAACCATAACTGCGCTATATTATTTTACCTGGTTAGATTGTATTAAATCCTTACTACACTAATAATTCTTTATTAAACAATAATCTCCTGTGTAAAGTCGTTAACATAGTGAGCAATATTAAGGTTAGGTGGGGAGTGTGTGTTAGGTAAGGAGAGAAAATCCATCGGTGAGCTACATCGATTGAGAAGGCTCTAAGACACGTGCTACGTGTACCTAGCTTATTGCCTTCCCCGATGAATAATGTTAGCCGACTTAAGATTAGGTTAGAAAAGAGTTAGAAGTGGTCTGTATTTGATCATTGATTTCAGCGACGTAGGAAGGTGTCGACCGTCTGGTTTGAGACTATTGGTGATAATGCTCGAAATTGTTCTCAGTTGAACAGATGTAACTGCCTTTTCGTGATCTGAAATATCCATTCGATCCTAATGTTTTTGCATGTTATCACTCTTTCTCCCGTACAGTTCTGCTCATTTTATTTCTTTGAAAAGTTTTTTTTCATCTATCTTTGTGTGCTGCATTTCTATGCAGAGTTTTTTGTTGAATCTCAGTCACCAAATATATTAAGGTACAGTCGACTGTTGTTTTTATTGACTAAACTCATGAGACCCTCAGGAAACCCATTTCCTGTTCGTGATTCTAATCTGTGTCGGTCACTGATGAAATTGGAAACTTCCTAATAATCTATTCATACTGCGACTGAACCAATTTAGGTTTGAATTATTCATGTGAATCGGTCACCGAAAAGTAATTAATATGGTGGTTAACCTAGTCATGAGTATTTTAGCCTTATGGTTAAAGTACACATTCGATCGATAGACTTCGGTCAACTCTCCCAGTAACAGACAACTACTTTGGTCACCATCTAACACCGAACTCGTAGTTCAGTCTATGTCAACAGTTTTTTCCCATTCTTTTGCACTCTGAATGGAACATAAGGCTTCAAGCTTTGCATTTTCAGTGGCAACAGTGTGGTTTTTACTAGGTGTGGTTGCTAGCCTCACACACACAACCTCCTGTCTTTACCGGTTACCTGAGGTTTAGGATTGCGTCGGCCGGAAATCGAACGCGGACAACGTGTGTGTTTGGTGATCCTTCTATCATTGAGTTGTCGATGTAAACAGACTGGTGAATGCATAAATTTGTATGCCCTATACCAGTTCAGGATTTATTATTATGTTTATATGTATTGATGAATGTACAAAATTCTCATGTTCAGTTTTCCCTAGCAGCAGGGAATATTGAGTGAGGATCGCACGATCAGTAGTGCAGAAAACCAGGCCCAAGATTGAGGGGGAGTGCTGCCACACATAAAGTGCAAGCTTAGTGACAAGTTGTAATACGTCCAACGAAATTGTAGACTCTGAAAATTTTAGTCTGAAGAGTAGGCTGAGGATGGCATTGTAAAGCATATCCAGTCAATTAACTCCATCCACGAAACTCGAACGTTTCAACGTCCAAAACCCAGATTCACTAACCGAAAATTGTCTTCATTGCGATCGGGGCTACGACTAATTACAGTGAGGTTAGGTGTTGTCATTCACACTTTAGTCTGCAGAGTTGAAGTTCGCTCGATCCAGTTTTGTGCGAGAGAGCTTCAGAATCCTACAAATTCTTGATACAGCAACCTACTTTTAGGGGTTGAAGGTGTTGAAGTTCAGGGATAGCACAACATATACTCATACAGGATATAATACCCACAACTTTTATGGTATTCATTCCGCTTAGACAAGAAGCAAAGCAAAGCATCACACTGATCGTCAAAAATACGGAGTATATTTCTGGACAAAATCATAGTGCGACGATGACTGCTCAACCGGCTAGGGATAGTGCATAAACGAACAAACTCAACACGACGGCGTGCAAAATGGCTTGGATATTTCAACGCGTACCTTCTGATAAACGAGTCGACTTAAACAATAAGTGTCAGCGTCTAGTGTCCAGTGATGATTTTGATGTGGTTTTGTTCTCTGAGCTGGATGGTTAGTTTGCGAAGCTTTCATCACCTTACTGGGTGACATCTTCAGCGCATACTTCAATTTGAATCTTCGCAAACTAACCATCCAGCTCAGAGAACAAAACCACATCAAAATCATCCACCTGAGCTACAAATCTTCTCTATAATGTCCAGTGATGAATTCTGTGGCTGATAATTCCGTGGAATTACCTACCGCCACGTACTCTATCGACCCTGCGATTCATTCCGTATGCAATGTAAATCATATTGGTTAACTTCAGTGTCACTGATTTAGTGTGAGCCATGATTCCGTAACCCTAACGATAACTCGGTTTTAAAAGTCTGACACACTACTCAGCTCAGTCAATTCATTCAAGGCGGAACAGCACCAGTGCAGTACACTATCAATTAATTTTGAAGTTTCGCGATCCATACTCAGAGGCTCTGGAATCATTACAATTTGAACCCAATTTGTCCTACATAACTACTTGGAGATTGTCAACGAAATTTATCATCATATGGTACTGCAAATATTCCTTGTGATTATTCACGCCAAGGTTTTGCAACCATTCCATTCGATGCAAAGTCAGTGGTGGTTTTCGCCCAGGGCACAACAGACGAAGAAATGCTGGAAAACTTCCGTTCACATATCCCACATGTTGATAAATATATTTTAGACTGGAAAATATCCAAAACACTGCAAGCGGCTCCCGTGCTTGGATGAAGTACCATCAAGGTCATCAGTGTTTGGAACGATGAAAGCCTCCCTGACCTTGTTGTTTTGATCGGTGAAAAGCCGTCGAAATATGAAAGTAGTCACCTGGTTCTGCGGCTTATGGTTTTTTGGCCCTAGTCCTCTTTCCGTTCAATTTTGACTCCATTCAATCACCGGTTTATGTAGTTCTCTTTGTTGCCCACTCTTCTTACTTTTTGATGTTGGAAGTTTCGTGTAATAGTAATGGCCATAGAGTAATCGGTTATAATGGTGACTGCGTTCATGTGAACACCCTTAATGTCAACTACTACGACGACGAATCCCAGACTCCCATCACTAAGAACTTCGGGAAATACGGGGAAGCTGCACATCCCATTTGTAACTTTAGGAGACCACTATATCTGCAGTCCACTCCTGAACCTAAAGAAGAGGTCCACGATACTACGTATAAAGAAGGTCAAATAACTACAATTCAGAACGCTAATTCCTACCGTAATTTGACGTGTGATAAGGAAAACTACAGTGCATCTTGTGCGGTGTCAGGAATATCGAAAAATTTTCTGGATTGCTCACCGGATACATTCGAAAGCTTGGATGTGCAGGCTCCTTTGCTTGATTATCTTGTCAGACATCATGCTATAAGTGGAGAATCTAGTCTCGAAATAATACGGGCAGAAAAATGTGAGCGTCCTTTCTTGCTGCTAAGTGCCATTGGCCTTCCTATTCATAATGGTGGCTTTCGTAGCTCAGGATCATCCAACAGTTGTCCATTCGCCCCACCACAAGGCCTAGCGCTCTTGCTTAACGCATTACGACAGACGGGTCACCATGAACTTGCCAGCTACTTGGACTATAGTAGGCGAATAAATCCATCACCTTCAATATGCAATGGAATGAGTCTTGGATACTGTAAGTCTTTTATAAGTTTACACTACTTTTTCTTAAATGTGCTTCGATGCGAGTGAATTGTTTGAGTTAGTAACCGGCGTATCATTATGATATTGAGACTTCATATGTATTCGCATGTAGGATTACTAAGTACAATTATTTCGTGAAATTCAATTCTGCGGTTTAACTAAATGTATATAAACGATTCGTCATTCAAGTCTGTAGATAACAGTAGGACTGGTGCTTGTGCTTTTCAGGTTTAACTCGACTGCTTCTTGGCAACAGATCTAACTTAGCCTCAGTATTTTAATCTTGTCTCAAATCTAAGTTGAGACGAACTTGATTTCGAGTGAACAACCACTTGCTTCAATAAGTCCGAGAGGGCGTCCTTTTCTTCTCCAGAATTTATTTACATTTTCGACGACAAGGATTGATGGCCATCTTATGTTGTAAGGCGTTTTGAAGATAGTACGAGATTTTTCTTACTAATGCATCCTTTTCTTTCGGGCGTGATAGTTTTACCTGATGTCATATATGCTAACTCCTTGCTATTCATCGCCACTAGCTAGCAGTTAGTATGTTCCATTCTCTTCAGGCTTTACAAGCAAACTTTTATTCTATTTTCAGTTGCACGGCGGTCCTAGTATTTGGTGTGGAAATATCACTTCGGGGAACGTTTAATGTCCGTAAAATGATCACTTAACGCCGGCCAGTCTAATCCTGGCCTAGCCATCGCCTTCTTCGACGGGCAATGTTAGCTGACATAGGGTCAGGTTGGAAAAGAGCCACTAGTGGTCAAGCTAAATCATGGCCTCATCAGTCAATGGAATCCCCAACAGTTAGCTTAAGCCGGTCTAGTAGGAAAGTGTAGACTTCCTGGTTGGGGCCCTCGGGACAGTAAAAACCAATGGCTGGAGACAATCGGTGGTATGGTTCAAGTTCGTTCTCTATGGTTGGTGCAGATGAATCCACTCCTTGTGACTTACAACGCCCAGTAGAACTATATTGTTCGTCGATAGTACTATTCTTTTAGCCTCATATCTCTTTTTACTGTCACTGTTTTGCATTTCTTTTTATCTTCTCTGTCTTTGTGTGCTGAATGAAGTGTAGCGACTCGAACTGGTGCACATCGGTGCAAAGTTCTATGTTGAAACTAGTCCGTCAGTCCTGTTAAATGGTTCAAACTCAAACACACATTTGGAATTATTTTGAATTTGTCCATGTCAAAGGCCCTAATAAGCTGACTATATGTGGATAAAGAGGTAGTTTGAGAAACTTGCAAGACGGAGGAATGCATGTGTGATCTCATGTTTAGTGTGTTACTCAGTTCGTGCTAGATTAGCAGGAAATCAGAGGTCTGTGCTAGTCCCTTACTTTATAATTTCGGAGTGCTTGTGAAATGTACTCATTTGGAGATTTACGGAGTCGTGTGCAGGTGACGTTTTGTACAATGAGAAGTATTTTAAATACAGTTATTAGGCAATACATTTTATATGGAGGTGTATAGCTATCAGGAATAGTTGTATTTGGTGATGTTGATCAAAAGTATTTATTTAACTGTCGTCATAATTTAGATGATAGTTGTCAAATAACAGAGATGCTCATTTGTTGATTTTATACCACCCAATTGTAACGTTGTAATAAAACTGCATTTAATAAATAGATATTTCTCGTTCCGAAATATCATAACAAAATAACTGCATTGATTGTCTTATACATGAAAGATATATGGCAACAGTAAAGAATAGACACCAAAGTCAAGTGGCCTTGAATCAGCCAGTAAGATAGCTCGGCATTACACATAGATGCTGTTCATAATCTTCGTTGCAAGTTTCACCCAGACGTTTTAATACCAGTTGTCAATGTATTTGAAGATTGAACTATCAATTCTTGGTTGTTTGCTCTAAACCAACTTCCCCAATTTCGCGGAGGCATCAATACGACAGTCATCGTCTCATCGGTCGCTGTTCAGAAAGAAGTCAGCAGAAAACCATCAGAATTAATATTGTGATTTATTATTGTAATATTTGTTCACAGACCTTAGTCATACTTGATTTATATGTTGGTGTAACAATAAAGAATCCTCAAGTCAACAATTGGTGTTTTGGCTTTTGTGTCCGTTATTACTAAGCGTTTCTGAGAAACTTCAAGCGACAGCGTGAGCCCGAGCGTAGCAAGAGCTGGGCATTAACGGTGTACGAGACCTGACTGACACTTTCTGACGATAGAAACAGATTCCGGCCGATTCAGTTTGCTGGTAACAGTTGGGGTAGTCACCGTTCATCTTTCCTGGTGCCGGTCAAGTCCTCTTTGAACAAGCAATATCTGGAACTCTTTTGGAATTGGGCCAAGTTCAACAATGCCTGGGTCAAAGAAGGGACAGAGTGTCTTGAATGCAAACAGGAAAGTAAGTCATGGTGACTTGTCTGTTAATTGTAACGATGTGTCTGATGTTAAGCATGACATGGTTGATGTTATTGTTTCGCCGTTCAGGGATAATAGGAACATCAAACGTCAAAGGTTTGGAAGACCTTCGATGATTGTAAGGAACGTATACGAAGCTGTCAAAGGTAACGGCAGTCAACTTCAAGATGACTCCAAGGCACTCACTGAGTTTTTAGATAATCTTATGACTTATAAGAATACCTTGATTTCGATGAGTTGCATGAGTGACCTCAACTCGAGTTTTATACTAGAAGTAATAGCAAGACGCCTACCTACTCGACTGCAAAGGAAGTGGGTGAAGATAAGCTCCCGTATGGAGGATGAGGGTATCGAGCCAAAGTTGAATGACATTCTGAAACTCTTAAAAGATAGCGTCAATCTATCTATGAGCAAGTTTGCCAGTATATTGAATCTCACCCCTAGAATAGAGCAGTCTGAGATCAAAATGCAATCATTGATGACGAATAGGCCTCAGAGAGGTGGATATCTAGAAGGCTCCATGATGTATAGTAATGCATATAGACTTAGTGAGTGTTACAGGTTTCGTAGTACATCCTCAACAGATAAGTTACAAGATGCAAGACAAGCACGGTTGTGTTTTACACGTTTTCAAGAGGTGCATAAAAAGGTGAACTGTGAATCAGTGAGCAAATTTAATGATAAGCTAAATGTAAACTCCAGGCCTGACTCCGAATTGTGTGACGATAACGGTGTTGTGAAGAAGTGTGTAGCTGCAACTGGTAAGCCATTGTTGAATAGTGTGTCACAGAATAGAGTTACTGCTTCAGAGTGCAGTTCTGACTCCATAAGTTTACAAGATATTACTAGTCAGAGTGAAGTTATGAAACCTTTTAGGATTTGCGAGGAGGAACCCAAATTGTCTACTTCTGTTATTAAAGACTTTGAAAATGATAAAGTTGACGGTAAATTGAATATTTGTGATAATGATCATGATAGTGCAGATTTGTCTTTGGTTGATCATGATGAGATGCGGGATATGCCTACTACTGCTAAGTTGAACAAAGTTTCTGTACAACTTGAACGTGAAGTAGAAATAAATGCAGGTGCAGTTTCACAAGGCATGCATATTTGTGAGACCGTCAGTGTGAGTGATCAACATGTAGCCCACCTATCATCAGATGCTAGTGCTAAACCTGAGCTGATAGTAAAAGACAGCAGTGGTGGTGGTCTTGCAGGTAGACAACTTTCTGAAAGTCGATCAACAACAGCTTTTGATCCACCGCTAACTTCATCAACTGGTATCAATCGGTCATCGTTGGTGTTGTCATCCACAATGAAACAGTCGCCCATCAACTCGAGTATCTTCTGCAATGACTATGATAGTATCAGTTCGTTTGAAAGGACGAATATCTATGGTCAGTTTAGTGAGGATAAGCCAAGTGTAAACGAGAGAGTAATTGTTAAATTGACTTGCACGAATAAAGGCATTTCTAGTTTCAAGTTACTATTTAAATGCTATAATCTTTGGTGTAAATTACTCTGTGCCTACGCTTCGTTGACCAGATATGTCGTGTGTTTGTTCGTCATCTATGTTCTACGATACAATGACATGAGCGTGTTACCGTTCAGATCTGGGGATATAGCTGATAGAAGGAAGTCAGAAAATGAACTCTGCAACGATTTTCCAACCTAGGGCGTCAACCTGAGAAGGGTTGTAGGCGTACTGGTGAAAGTCCTACAATTCTTCAAAGGGTAGCACATCAATGAGCGGTCCAATGTGCTCGGTGTGTGATTTTGTACATATGTTCATATTGTATATACTGAATTGATATCATCTGTCATCTAGCTGTTGGTAATTCTGTTTGTGTCCGGACGACTTCCAGTTGGATCATCAACCTGAGAAGGAATGTAGGCGTACTGCTGTAAGTCCTACAGTTCTTCAAGTGTAGTTTGTTGTACCAGAATCCACAACATTTGATGTGTTGATTGTACATATGTTTGTGTTAAATAGTTGTGTGAGTTCCTATTGATGTAATTGCTGGTTAATCTTGTTTATGTCCGGACATTCCACAACTTACAATCGTCAACGTGAGAAGGGTTGCGGGTGTACTGGTGTAAGTCCTGCAATTCTTCAAAAGAATTCCATCAAGACACGAACTGCGAGTCTGTGTGTACTGTTTGTATATACGTGTGGTGTGTCATATCGATTGGTGTTTTTGGATTCATTGTGTTTACTCGTTGTTTTCGCACCTTGTTTTTGTCGCATAATTTTGTTAAAATTTTCGTCGTGATTACTTCTGAAGTTGTGTCCAGTCTTCTACATCCATGAATGAATTGATTGATGTTAAGGACAGCAGATGGGTCGTATACGCCGGGGAGGCTAGGCTATTGCTGAGAATGAAATGTACACGGAGATAATTGTTAGCTGCGGTCCGACACGCCGGGGAGAAAGAGTGTAAACGACTGAGGCTCGCATACGTCATCGTTACTAGAATTGAGGCAGAATGAGTGACAAGAGATTTCAGTGGTAATTGGTAGTGAGTGGATAAGAGGATGAGCGTAGAGCATCGTGAGGTGGTGCTATGGTCACGTTGCATTCTGCAAGAGTCATTCTAGCAAGTGGCGATTGTTTTGCAAGAGGATGCCTTTAACTGGAGGCGCAGGTCGTCAGCGATGTGTGAGATTGTGCTGTGAGTATGCTTGTGGTGTGTTGGCTTTTCTGTTTGCTTTCCATTTCAGCTCTGTCCGTGTGACCCAGGTTCTCGCAATGGCATCCAAGTCAACGTGTATTGGTCGTGATAGAAAAAAGGGATGGATCCCTTTTTTGCCGGGGAGTGTCAATGTAGTTGAAGATTGAACGATCAATTCTTGGTTGTTTGCTCAAAATCAACTTCCCCAATTTTCGCGGAGGCATCAATACGACAGTCATCGTCTCATCGGTCGCTGTTCAGAAAGAAGTCAGCAGAAGACCATCAGAAGTAATATTGTGATTTATTATTGTAATATTTGTTCACAGACCTTAGTCATACTTGATTTATATGTTGGTGTAACAATAAAGAATCCTCAAGTCAACAATTGGTGTTTTGGCTTTTGTGTCCGTTATTACTAAGCGTTTCTGAGAAACTTCAAGCGACAGCGTGAGCCCGAGCGTAGCAAGAGCTGGGCATTAACGGTTTACGAGACTTGACTGACACCAGTAATACAACGACTAGTCCTCCTAGCACTACCATTCATATACTCGAGTGAAACGGTCATTCGTAACTATCATCATTAGACTATATTCATCATAAAGTCAATCATACTTCTGAACTAGTAGATCCTATAATGGAGCTTATACAAATTCTATTGAAGGATTCTGGTCCATCCAGAAAATGTATTATAATAGTAAATGGCTCCTGATATGGTACGATATGATATACAGCCACCTGGATGAATTTTTGTATCGACATTGGTTTTATATGTGTACAGACACTCCTATGTCTGTCTGTTTTCGACATAGAACTTTGCGCCGATGTGCACCAGTTTCAAGTCTCCACACTCCATGTAGCACACAAAGCATGAGAAGAAAGTAGAAGAAATGAGTATTAGAGACAGTAAACAGAGGTATGAGACAAAGGAATATAATATCGAAGAACAATACAGCTTTATTGGGTACTACAAGTCACAAGGAGTGGATGCATCTACGCCACTGAGAACGATTTTGAGCCATGTCACCGATTGTTTCCAACCATTGATTTTTACCGTCCCGAGGACCCCCAACCAGGAAGCCAGTCTACACCTTCCTACGTGGCTTAGACTAACTGTTGTAGATTTCATTGTATGGTGAGGCCATGTTTTGTTTGACCTCCGCTAGCTATTTTCCAGCCTGACTCTATATCAGCTAACATTGCCCGTCGAGGAAGGCGATGACTAGGCACACGTAACACATGTCCTAACCATCTCAGTCGATGTCAATTCACAACCTCGTCTATCGGTTTCCTCTGCTTACCTAGAACTCGACGGCTAACCTCAATATTGCTCATCTTATTATTCCACTTCACACGGGAGATAGAACTCAGGCACCTATGATCAAAGACAGCTAATCAAGCTTTTCATGTCTTCCACTCTCAATGGGCAGGTCTCACAGCCATAAAGTAGGACGGAGTGGACTGATGAGCAGTACACCCGCCCTTTGGTCGATAGCCGTATATCACATCTACGCCAGAGACGGCATAAACTGGCGTATGCGAAACTAGCCTTTTGTATCTGTGCTGAGATTTCGTCAGTGATCAACCCGTTGGGGTTGGCTGATAGTACTTCACAAATAAGTGAAGCGGTCAACACGCTCTACCACTTTACTTCCTATTTCTAATCTAGGAGTCGTGTAGTCCAGTCCTGTAACATCATCTTGCGTTTGGCGGGAGCGAATCGGATCCCAAACATTCGTAGATTGCAGCTCAAGGTGTTTAGAAGATTCTGCATTTTGTCAGCGTCCTCGCCCAGAAGGATTATATCGTCTGCATATTATTCCCTGGTAGCAAGTCAATCTCTGAGTGAGTTATGGTTAAGTCCATCAATACATCCGTCCTCATAAAAAAATGGTGGAAATGACATGAATCTACTTCTTCTCAAGATATTTTCAACTTCGATAAGGAGTGGAACATATCCAAATAGCTGGAAGAAATCCTACGTTGTACCCATTCACAAAACCGGACCTACAGCGGACATAGATAATTACCGCCCCATCAACATTACTTCCGTAGTTTCACGTGTGATGGAAAAGATTGTAAAGAAGCAAATTGTTCAGTATTTGCTCTCGAATGACTTAATATCCCCTTTCCAATACGGTTTCCTAAATAGAAGATCGTGCATTACGTGCCAGTTAGATTATTTCGACCACATTACTGAATGTGTAGACAAAGGTCGTTCGGCAGCAACATTATTTCTAGATGTTAGGAAAGCTTTTGATAAAGTCCCACATAAAGACTCATACTGAAACTCCTATCTTATGGAATAAGTGGAAGGCTTCTTGAGTGGATAACTTCCTTTCTTACAGGAAGAGAACAGTTAGTTAAAGTCAACCATCACTTATCAACATCCAAACCGATAACCAGCGGCGTGATACAAGGTAGTGTTCTTGGCCCTACCCTATTCATTGTATTCATAAATGATATTGTCTCTATGATCAAGTATGGCAAGCCATACCTCTTTGCAGATGACCTCAAAGTTGTCTATGATTTTGACTATAATGATATGAATATTGTTAGTAAAATCCAAGAAGACCTAAATAGTCTATGTAATTGGAGTGAAAAGTGGCAGTTAACGTTCAATCCAGCTAAATCTGGGATAACATACTTCGGACGTTGGAAACCTAGCATGTGTCTATACATGTACGGTGACCTTGTCTCAAACACGAACACAGTCACAGATCTCGGGATAACATACTCAGATCTTACCTTTACTGAACATGCAAATAAGGTGGTATCTGATTGTAAACGTCTAACCGGCTTTGTGCTACGCAACTTTTACACTCCAGAAGCCAGATTAGCCATATATAAGATATGCATTCGCCCCAAACTTGAATACTGTGCCCACTTATACAGTAGCTTTAAATCAGCAGACAGAAAAAAGGTTGAAAGTGTCCAAAGATTCCTTACGAAACGCATATTAGGCTATGGTCAGCAAATAGAATACCTTGACAGATGTATTCGACTGGACTTAGAGCCCTTATGGTTAAGGAGAGTGAAGTGCAATTTATTTCTCTTATTCAAAGTTATAAGAAAGCACTGTAACAGTAACTCGTCCATAACCTGGGCTAATCCTAAATCGTATGGACTACGCAACCACAACTACCTTCTCAAGGTTAACACCCATAAACTCACCACTAGAGCTAACTTCTTCACCATTAAATATTGCAAACTTTGGAACCAACTACCCTCTGAGATAAGATCCTGTGAAAGGCCTGACAGTTTCAAAAGGAGCCTAGAAAAACATATAAACATGTCCACCCTAGCCCGCCTCAAAGATCTCAACTGCTGGTAGAGTGGAGAGACAATGGCATTTCAATATTTAACTACAGAAAGTACACTAGTTCCCAGACTAACATAATAATACTTAGTAATTATGTAGGTTCAATACTTGAAATTAGATTGTCATTAAAATACTTAAAATGATTAAAATATTTACGCAGCAAATGTTCTCTTGGTTTACCACTCTTATTTCCCTTATAACACTCAGTTATTGAGCCTAATGTATTCTTTGATAATACGAATTATGACACTGACTATGCTCTTATTATACATAGATTGATTTACTTTACGACTACCTGTAGTACTAACTACCCTTCTGTAGTATTGTTAACCAAATGCTGAAATTTTGTTGGTTCTGTTAATATCTTTTTATAATATATGTAGACAGGTTACTTTGCAATGTCAAATGATTACTATATATAAGACTGTCATGATAATTTAGTACACTAAGTCCTGCCAACCGACCTTACCTTCAGTTCATACTACCTACATTGATCCCTAACTATATTGTTCTGCTGAATCTTGCTCCACTATTCACAAAACCTATTCTTTTTATTCTTTAAGGTTTTAACTTCTTGTAAAGTAATCTGTTCATTAGGACGCATGCATACATATATAATGTTCATAAAGATGTACGCGGAGACCTATTGGAAGCACTCATTAAGAAAGCTAGGGAGATGGAATATGAGGTACGAACATGTCTGGTACCAAGCAATATATTTGCGGTAGCCATAATAATCATAGTCTCAGAGCCTAACATCAAAAAAGGAGGGAGGGTGGCGTTAGCTGATCAGTAGATATGGTGGGGGTCACTAAGGTGAATCGCCCCATTCTGCAGGAACAGCAATATACAATTTGAAGGCTCGAGATATTTCTGATTTTTATGAGGGCTTAGATCTTTATCTTGAAAAAGATAATAATGAACGCCTTGACAGATCATGCTTCTACCTTTAAATATATACCATTCGCTCAGCCTATTGTTGAGATGCGACCATGTGGGATCTGCACAGATTTATGGGGCATCTTATAAATTAACTTGCTGTCCATTGTCTGATCTTTAAATACCACTTCACAATGTCTTATCTCATTCATTTTCTAATAACGTCTTTACTTGATCCTCATTATATCCCATTAAACCTAACATTTTATAGCTCTTTATGAATTTGATTCGACTTATTCTATTCCTATTCTCTGTAGGGTACGGTTGTGCACCAAATGCACAAAAAGGCATAAAATAAAAAAAACCGGCATAAGGAAAAATGTATTAAAACCAAAAGTGGACATCATGATAGTGCAAACTGTACAGGAAGCATTATACATTGCAAATGAACGTTGTCAGCCTAGGGAGTTTCCTTTATTAATGCATTTATTAGTGATACTTGGACTTACCCATTTCATTACACTTTAATGATTCACCTTAGCACTTTTACTTTTCTAAAACAGCTTTCAATCCCTTGTAAACGTTGTACTTACCTCAATATTGGTTGGTTATCGTATGCCAACAACCACGGGATGAAAACGAAACGAAGTCGATTTTCCCGCTCAACCTGGAGGACAACTGTACAATTCAATAACTATACAGCCTGGTTCAGACAATGAGTGTATTTATATACATATCAAATATTTAACTGTTGAAACATTATTAACTTGTAGACAATCTACGATTTGATATTATATCATACTTGATCGTGCCTGTAAAAATGGCATGCATTTTCATGTAAATTTATATGTTTATATGAGAATATACATTATTATTATTATATTCTGACACCTTACCACAAGGACCGTCATCAAACCACAAAAACCTCAAGTGATCTCTGTCACTCTCTGGCACCCTCAACTGTAGGAACATTTCCTCAATATCCACCGCGACAGCAACTGTAAACTTTCTGAATCTCAATAGCAGTCCCACTAATGAGCTCACGCAATCTGGGCCACTATACAGATTATCATTTAAAGAGACTCCTTCGTGTTTCGCAGAACAATCAAACACCACACGGAGTTTACCTGGCTTCCTCGGGTTAAAGACGGGATGATGGGGCAAATACCACTTCCCTGGCTCACTCTGATCAACTAGTCTTTCAGCGTAACCCTTCATTATATGTTTATCGACGACTTCCTTATATTTGGACCAGAGTTCTGCATCTGACAGAAATTTCTTCTGTAAACCCATTAGTCTCTTAAGAGCAACTTTCCTATTACAAACCAACTGTCTATCTTTGAATCTCCATGGTAGGCCAACGCTGAAACGCCCGTTTTCGTATTTACAAGAGTCCTCGGCTATTTTAACTGCTATTAAGTCTTCTACAGAACGACCCTTCCCTGGGACACCGGAGTCACAAAACTCCTTGTCATACATATTTTTAATCATAGTCTCCAGCTTGTCCCCATCATTTGCAACTAATGATGATATGTGGACTATGGGTATAGGTCCTCTCACTGTCCATCCCAGTGGTGTTTTCGTCGCGAACAGATCATCTCTACCTCCGAATCTCTCTTCTAATACCTTATGAGCTTCTGGCACACTACATCCAATGAGTACTCTCACTCTTCCATCTTGCAGTATTGGAAGAGGTATGTCACACAGGTATGGCTTACCGACAACCGTTTCACGACTAGGTACTATAGCTTCGCAAGGTTTCATACTGGAGGTAGTGTAAGCAGTATCCACTTCCACGGTCTCCCCAGTAGCCAAGGATTCTAACTGAAATGACACTCGTTCACATACTACTGTTTTCGCAGAATTGAAAGTATTTACAACCAAGGGTTGCTTTGGGCCTTTAATACCCAAGCAACCAGCCAGTTCAGCATCTATCAATGTAACGTCTGAACCATTATCCAACAATGCATAAGTCTCTACTGAAGATTTCGGTCCTTTCACCTTAACTGGTAATACCCCTAAGAAAACTTGTGGGATGTCAAGGGGTCTAGAGGTACTATTACAATTAACCGAATTCCCAGGTTCGTTCACTGTTCTCAGAAGTGGGTGCATATCCGTTAAACCACTAATTCTTTTATTTGTTGCCTTACAATTCCACCTTGTATGCCAAATCTTTAAACAACTGAAACACAGCCGCTTCTGCTTTGCCATTTTTAACCCTTCTACGGGTGACATAGCGATAAAGCGATTACAATCACTCAATTGATGCATGTTATGGCAAACAATACACTCATCCTTTCTCGTTGTGTCTCGAGACTTCACCACAAATGCCTTCCTTATATTCACTGGCTCCTTAGGTTCTACCTTAGAATGCAAAATTCTGGAGAATTTGCCCATCGCCTGGTTGACACTGTCCTTCACCAGTCTAAGAATATCATTAAACCTTGGCTCGATACCCTCCTCTTCTATACAAGAGCTTACTTTTACCCACTTCCTTTGCAGCCGAGTAGGTAGACGTCTTGCTATTACTTCTAGTATAAAACTCGAGTTGAGGTCATTCATGCAATTCATCGAAATCAATGCATTCTTGTAAGTCAGCAAATTATCCAGAAACTCAGTGAGTGCCTGGGAGTCATCCTGTAATTGACCACCATTACCCTTAACAGCCTCGAATAATTTCCCTACAATCATCGAAGGTCTTCCAAACCTTTGACGTAGTATGCTCATAGCCTCGTAGTAGCCCTCTTTCGGCTTCATAAACTTACAGCACTGCATAGCTCTTGAAGCATCTCCAGTGCAATATCTCATCAAATACATTAACTTCAATTCATCATTTAATAAAAAACCACTTAACATGATTTCAAATTCTCTTACAAACTGTGAATAATCAGCTGGGTTCCGTCGAAACACCGTGGTTCAAATTTAGGGAATGCCTGTAAAATGGCATGCATTTTTATGTGAATTTATGTTTATATGAGAATATACATTATTATTATTATCTACGATGAAGTTGAATAGAAAAGGGGATAATAGGCATCCTTGACAGACACCACTAGTCGTCACCATTTCAGATGATAACTCACCGTAAGCCCTCACCTGGCGGCATGAGTGCGAGTAGAGTGCCTTAATCAGTGCAATGTATTTTCTCGGGATTCCCTTTACAGTCAAGTATCACCAGAGTGCCTCTCGGTCGACAGAATCGAATTCCGCCTTTAGGTCAAGAAATATAATGGTTGTTGGACGCCGGTAGGAGTGCCTATGTTCTAGAACCTCAGTTAATGCACACACTAAATTGTCTCCACCGCACTTAAATACCTCTGGAATGATTCCATCAGGTCCCGCTGCTTTGCCTTGTTTTAGATTGATGACAGCTTTAGTAACCTCAGTTAGTGACGGAGGACCTGTGTCTATATCCTATTCAGGGAGGTGTTGGATGTTCGGCAGGTTGAGCGTGGCTGTGGGCCAATTAAACTGCCACTTATAGTGCTCTTTCCAGCGTTCCAGTCGTCTATCCTGGGAGCTAATTATGGTGCCATTTTTCTCCGAGATTGTTTCACTTATCATTTGCCTTTTGCCACCTGTTTCCCTGATAAGCCTAAATAGTTGTCTCCTACGAGAAATTGGGACCAGTTTTCACAGCACCTTAGAGATATATACCCTGCATAATTCAGTTTTATTACACATGTCATAAATACATTTAAAAAAGATAATAAATGCCAATTTTCTCCTGGAAGAGTATAATTGGTAAACTCAAGGTCCTTTGACTTTGATGTCTGTTCTTTACTGTTGCCAGAAATGTCAATTACAGAATAGTGTCTTTTGTGTCTAATTGGCAACTTGAAAATTCCTGGATATAATGTTCAGGTTAATAACTGTTGGAGAAAATAATACAATTCCTAATGATAGATACTAATGTAGTTAACAAGTGTGGACGTCCACTTTTTGTTTTTTTTTGTTTTCGGAGTTGTTTAAACATTTTTTAGTAGCGTGTAATATTGGTGAAAATACTTGCCCTGCATATCTTAGTATAAATTGAAATATCATTTTAAAGTATTTCTATTTTAGCTGAACTCCCAGCTAAACGAAGACGTGGACAAATCTCATTATGGGTTCAGCTGTTAGCAATCAAGGTGTCTCCATCATTATACACACAACTAACTGAACAAAATTTAAAAAATAAGGATGTGAACACTCCTGTGCTACCATCTCATGTCCAAAAGTTACAAGAAAACAACACGACTTTTAATTTCAGTGGTACAGAAAACTGTCAGTTTGAAAACTCTTGCAGGTCAGTATCTTATAAAATGTTAAACCAGATGTTTGTTTTGTTAAATATAATTTGTAGTCAATGTCTCGGCTACGCCAAGATTCATTCTGATTGGATAATAAGCAAAGGAGTATTTGTTGCTAAGGTTTTATACAATCCGTAGCAATTTTGTGGGAAGTTGTATCAACCCTACTAAACCGGTTGCTCGTTTGACATTTGTCAGTTGTCCTTTTTTGCGATGGTGTGATATCTAATCAATTTTCAAAGAATTCTTGTTTTACACAACACTTTGCTCCATTATGCTTTATGATAATGAGACGAAGGCAGATAATATACTATTGGCGGTTTATAACCATAGGTTTCTACGTTCAGTCTCTCGTGTTAGGCGGTGCAATATGATCGTTAATAATGTTAGGCGAAGAGCGGTAGTTATGCAGTAGGAATCAATCGATAAGATTGTATAGCGGCACAGATTGTAAGGACTAGAACGTGTGTCAATGGAGTGGAAGATTGAACGATTAATTCTTGGTTGTTTACTCAAAATCAACTTCCCCAATTTTCGCGGAGGCATCAATACGACAGTCATCGTCTCATCGGCAATGGATAAAGGCACACACAGGACGTCGTTATGTGTTATCGCGATGTTGTGTTCGGGTTGTTCTACGTTGTTTTCAGTTGTTTTTTCAACTGAAATACATCATAAATACCATATTTTAACGAAAAAACTTAGAAAAATGGTGGAAAGTAGACGCCTTCAGCAGTTTGAGTGAACATGTATCTGTCATTGAATTTCGTTATTTCTTTCCATGTGGAATGTTAAAACTCTGTGTAAATTGTTGATTACGTTAAGGAAAACGATATCAATTAGGCAATTGATGCATATTTTGCGAAATTCTGAAAGGGTCTTTTGATTCTCTGAGATATGAAAACTTGGTAACACTCAGAAGAGTCTACAGCTATAAAGGAGTGTTAGTTGAATTATTCGCAAGGTAACAGTTAAGAAACAATTTTTTTAAATATTTACCTTGGTTTGGAGTATTTTCGTGTTGCTGATTATTTGTTAACGGATGTCATACTATTGTTCATTTGCAGGTTGCAACTGTAATTTACGGAGTGGTTCACTTTATTTTGAGGCTTTAATGAAGTGCAATTGAAGAATTTGCGCGTTAACTTTGGAATCTGTGTGATACTATAAAATTATTTATCGAAATAAATATCTCTTTAATGTTTTAACGGTATTCTTTAAAGAATTCACTACTACTTCCCTTTGCTTGTCGAAGGATTAGTGATGTAGCCTGTTTTGGAATGCGTAATCATTTAATTTAAAAGAATAATAATTTACGCAGCATGAGAATACTAGGATTTTCTTCAATAGGATATACCTATAACGCGTTATTTTCGATGTAGGTAGCCATCCTACATTTTTTAATCATGTATATGTAGTAATCGCAAAACAAACCTAAGCTCAACGTATATTTTTTCGCAGGCCCTGATGAAACATAATCTTTTACGCAGCCGTATTGAGTGTAACTGAAACACTTCATGGGAGGCTTGATGACGCACTGAGGAAATAATATCGGTTTACGATTATCACGCATTTCACACAAGTATTACTACGTTCCCTATCAACTTCGTTGACTCTGCAATGTCCTCAAAATGATAATAAAGAGAGATACTTGTAGTCAACATAAATGCATATATTTACAAAATAACAACAGTTAAGCAGTACATATTCACATTAAAAAGGGTGGAAAAAAAATCACAGTTTTAGATTTTTTATGGGTACATGATTGTCAAATTAAAGTCCGCTAATCGTTTTATCCACAATATGTGGATCAGTTTCCCTCAGATGATTGTGACACTGGACCCGTCTTTACAGCTTTCAGCACCACCTGATCCTTCAGAAGAAACTGCAGATCATAACCATGGTTATGATCTTTCCATGCAAAGATTGAGATTGTATTCCTTTGACCACCTCCGGTCACACTGAGAAATATCTAAGGATATATACATATCAGATTAATTAATCTTACCTCAGGTGAACAATCCCTAATCTTAGCAACAATGAATATGTGAACAAGGGGGGAACAATAGTAGAATCGGTATGAACAGTCCATATATCCCATAATAAACTTGAAGAATCCTAAAACTTCCGATTTATCTTTCACACTTTGTCTTCTGCAAAATGCAAATATCACACAAATGCCTCTACTCTCTGTCCGTTACAGTCAACTGAAAAAGACTAAATCTTCAAACTTTATACTTCTTTGATTAAGTTACCCAATAATATTCACTTTTTTATTGGGTCCACATGCATGTCACATCTGTAGAATCTATACATGCGTTAACTTGTGTCCTTAAGCTGAAAAAATGTAATGTTTATGCGACTTTTATTAGTATCATTTCAAAGCCCGCCTCAACAACGTGTGCTACGTATTAGCCGCAGCGTTTATGCAAAGTAAAATCTACCAATCACAATATGCATACATGACCTTGAAGTGCTCAGCCTCTCCATAAGGTCGTGTGTGCCTCTATCCATTGCCCGTCTCATCGGTCGTTGTTCAGAAAGAAGAAGGAAACATCGTCAGAAGTAATACAATGATTTATTGTTGTAATATTTGTTCACAGACCTTAGTTCAGTTATTCATTTTATATGTTGGTGTAACAATAAAGAAATCTCAAGCGGCAGATCGGTGTTTTGGTTTTTGCGTCCGTTATAACTAAGCGTTTGTGAAAACTTCAAGGAACAGCGTGGGCCCGAGCGTAGCGAGAGCTGGGCATTAACGGTTTATGAGACGTGGCTGACAGTTTCTGATGGTAGAAACAGACTTTGGCGGATTCAGACAGTTGGTGAAAGTTTGGATAGTCACCGTTCATCTTTCCTGGTGCCGTTCAAGTCCTCTTTGAACAAGCAATATATGGAACATTTTTGGAATTGGGTCAAGTTCAACAATGCCTGGGTCAAAGAAGGGACAGAGTGTCTTGGATGCAAACAGGAAAGTAAGTCATTGTGACTTGTCTGTTAATTGTAACGATGTGTCTGATGTTAAGCATGACATGGTTGATGTTATTGTTTCGCCGTTCAGGGATGATAGGAACATCAAACTCCCTAAATTAGAACCACGGTGTTTTGATGGAAACCCAGCTGATTATTTACAATTTGTAAAGGAGTTTGAGATCATGTTGAGTAGTTTTTTATTAAATGATGAATTGAAGTTAATGTATTTGATGAGATATTGCACTGGAGATGCTGCAAGAGCTATACAGTGCTGTACGTTTATGAAGCCGAAAGAGGGCTACTACGAGGCTATGAGCATATTACGTCAAAGGTTTGGAAGACCTTCGATGATTGCAGGGAAATTATTCGAGGCTGTTAAGGGTAATGGTGGTCAATTACAGGATGACTCCCAGGCACTCACTGAGTTTTTGGATAATTTGCTAATTTACAAGAATGCATTGATTTCGATGAATCGCATGAATGACCTTAACTCGAGTTTTATACTAGAAGTAATAGCAAGACGTCCACCTACTCGACTGCAAAGGAAGTGGGTGAAGATGAGCTCCCGTATGGAGGATGAGGGTATCGAGCCAAAGTTTGATGATATCCTGAGACTGGTAAATACTAGTGTCAATCAATCGATGAGCAAGTTCGCCAGTATATTGAATCTCACCCCTAGAATAGAGCAGTCTGAGATCAAAATGCAATCATTGATGACGAAAGGGCCTCAGAGAGGTGGATATCGAGAAGGCTCCATGATGTATAGTAATGCATATAGACCTAGTGAGTGTAACGGGTTTCGTAGTACATCCTCAACAGATAAGTTACAAGATGCAAGACAAGCACGGTTGTGTTTGACACGTTTGCAAGAGGTGCATAAAAAGGTGAACTGTGAATCAGTGAGGAAGTTCAGTGATAAGCTAAATGTAAACTCCAGGCCTGACTCCGAATTGTGTGACGATAACGGTGTTGTGAAGAAGTGTGTAGCTGCAACTGGTAAGCCATTGTTGAATAGTGTGTCACAGAATAGAGTTGCTGCTTCAGAGTCCAGTTCTGACCCTACAAGTTTACAAGGTATAACTAGTCAGAGTGAAGGTATAAAATCCTAGGGATTTGTGAGGAGGAACCAAAATTGTCTACTTCTGTTATTAAAGAGTTTGAAAATGATAAAGTTGACGGTAAATTGAATATTTGTGGTAATGATCATGATAGTGCAGCTTTGTCTTTGGTTGATCATTATGAGATGCGGGATATGCCTACTACTGCTAAGTTGAACAAAGTTTCTGTACAACTGCAACGTGAAGTAGAAATAAATGCAGGTGCAGTTTCACAAGGCATGCATACTTGTGAGGCTGTCAGTTTGACTGATCAACATGTAGCCCACCTATCATCAGATGCTAGTGCTAAACCTGAGCTGATAGTAAAAGACAGCAGTGGTGGTGGTCTTGCAGGTAGACAACTTTCTGAAAGTCGAGCAACAACAGCTTTTGATCCACCGCTAACTTCATCAACTGATATCAATCAGTCGTCGTTGGTGCTGTCATCCACAATGAAACAGACGCCCATCAACTCAAGTATCTTGTGCAATGACTATGCTAGTATCAGTTCGTTTGAAAGGACGAATATCTATGGTCAGTTTAGTGAGGATAAGCCAAGTATAAACGAGAGAGTAATTGTTAAATTGACTTGCACGAATAAAGGCATTTCTAGTTTCAAGTTACTATTTAAATGTTATTATCTTTGGTGTAAATTACTCTGTTTCTATACTTGGTTGATGAGATATGTCGTGTGTTTGCTGGTCATCTATATTCTACGATACAATGACATGGGCGAGTTGCCGTTCAGATTTGAGGATTTAGCTCATAGAAGGAAGTCAGAAAAATGAACTCTGCGACGATTTTCCAACCTAGGGCGTCAACCTGAGAAGGGTTGTAGGCGTACTGCTGTAAGTCCTACAGTTCTTCAAGGGTAGTTTGTCGTGCCAGAATCCACAACATTTGATGTGTTGATTGTACATATGTTTGTGTTAAATAATTGTGTGAGTTCCTATTGATGTAATTGTTGGTTAATCTTGTTTGTGTCCGGACATTCCACAACTTACAATCGTCAACCTGAGAAGGTTTGTAGGCGTACTGGTGTAAGTCCTGCGATTCTTCAAAGGAATTCCATCAAGACATGATCCGCGAGTTTATGTGTACAGTTTGTATATATGTGTGGTGTGTCATATCAATTGGTGTTTTTTGGATTCATTGTGTTTACTCGTTGTTTTCGTATCTTGTTTTTATTGCGTAATTTTGTTAAAATTTTCGTCGTGATTACTTCTGAAGTTGTGTCCAGTCTTCTACATCCATGAATGAATTGATTGATGTTAAGGACAGCAGATGGGGCGTATACGCCGAGGAGGCTAGGCTATTGCTGAGAATGAAATGCACACGGAGATAATTGTTAGCTGCGGTCCGACACGCCGGGGAGAAAGAGTGTAAACGACTGAGGCTCGCATGCGTCACCGCTACTAGAACTGAGGCAGAATGAGTGACAAGCGATTGCAGTGGTAATTGGTAGTGAGTAGATAAGAGGATATGCGTAGAGTCACATGAGTTGGTACTATGGTCACGTTGCATTCTGCAAGAGTCATTCTAGCAAGTGGCGATTGTGTTGCAAGATGTCAAGAGGAGGTCTCTGTCTGGAGGCGCAGGTCGTCAGCGATGTGTGAGATTGTGCTGTGGGTATGCTTGTGGTGTGTTGGCTTTTCTGTTTGTTTTCCATTTCAGCTCTGTCCGTGTGACCCAGGTTCTCGCAATGGCATCCAAGTCAACGTGTATTGGTCTTGATGGGAAAAAGGAATGGATCCCGATTTTGTCGGGGTGTGTCAATGGAGTTGAAGATTGAACGATCAATTCTTGGTTGTTTGCTCAAAATCAACTTCCCCAATTTTCGCGGAGGCATCAATACGACAGTCATCGTCTCATCGGTCGCTGTTCAGAAAGAAGTCAGCAGAAAACCATCAGAAGTAATTTCGTGATTTATTATTGTAATATTTGTTCACAGACCTTAGTTCAGTTATTCATTTTATATGTTGGTGTAACAATAAAGAAATCTCAAGCGGCAGATCGGTGTTTTGGATTTTTCGTCCGTTATTACTAAGCGTTTGTGAAATCTTCAAGGAACAGCGTGGGCCCGAGCGTAGCGAGAGCTGGGCATTAACGGTATATGAGACGTGATTGACCACGTGTGGTACACCACCTCCATCAACAAATAATGTTAGCTAGTGTGTTACTAGACCGAAAAACGCTACCGATGATTAGATGAAAATGTGTCTATGATTTATCAAGTTTTTGACCCTCGGTTTGAGCCACATCGGGAGGTGCAAATAATCAATAGTTGGAGACTGTCAGTGATAGCTCAAAATTGTTCACAATAATACAGATGTATGCACCTCTTGTGATCCTCCAGATTCTGTTAGTCCTCCTACTTACTGATTGAGTTCCGACATAGAGTTCTGCACAGAAGTGCAACAGTTCAAGTCACCACACTCCGAATTGGAGGGAAAATTGAAAGGAACCATAATCAGTGGAAATGTATGGTATAAGGAATAATTACGTGGAAGTTACAAAGAGCGAATGGATCTGTACCACTGAGGGTGATTTCAAGGCTTATCACCAACTACCCCAAACTATTGGTCCTCAGGATGCTGAGGACCGAATCTAGACAGTCTACACTTTGCTTCGCCTCTGAAACCAACATTGAGTGACTTCGTGGATTGATATCCTAACACTCCCGAACTAATCCTATACAAGCTAACAATGGTTGACATGCAAGGCAATACCTTTGTACGCATAACGTGTGTGTTAGCCATCTCAGTCGATGCAGCTTCACAGTCTCATAGACTGACTTCCCTTGCCTAATTCTCAACTTATTATATGAATTAACATGTGAGATAGGAGGCAAATACCTTTGGTCAAAGACAGCTAACCTCTTCAGGTCTCTACTTCCAATGGTATGTCACTGTCATAAAGAAGGATAGGCTGAATTGCTGTGCAGCGCACACTTCTTCTGAGTAGATTTGAAAGGATGTGTGATAAATTAGTAGCGAATATTTCAAAAATTGAAAATGAATTACATCCTTTCCATTAGAATGATTAATAATCAGCTGTAGAAATTAGTAACACTTTACGGCTTCGGAATCATGATGATTAAGTAGACAATAATAGCCTTAACAGTGGATACCATAACACTGATTTCTGTCTGCTGGACGCCTTCTAAGTCAGTAGTTCCACTACTTTCTACCTGGAATCTTTACCAGAAATACTCTGTGGAAACAAATATATCCACTTTATTATGTGACTCAGTATATTTACCGACATCTTGACCGTATATTTAATACTTCATTAGCTAGTAGACTTGTAATTCACTAGTTAAGCAAAATGACTAACGCTTCTATGCCTGTTTGATTTGCGACATTCAATCGTGCAACACATTGTCAAGATGTCTTCTCTTGCTCTGTTGATAGTACTATTAATAACACTGTTCTCTTGGATACCAAGTAAAAGATAGGGCTTCAACAGTATGTCTCCACTTTTATTCTTTATCGTGGTACTCCCTAACTGGCCCATGATTGCTCGTAGTGTTTTATCTTCTCCATGCACGACCTCTTCTACGTCACTGCCGGACTACCCAACTGCTGTTTCTCACACTGGTTTCACTCAAAAGACTTCCTGCAGCTTGATGTGACTCAACGGTCCTCATGGTGTGTGTCCGATCCATATCCATTTTCTTCTGCATATTTGTTCAGTAATAAGGTCTTGATTGGTTCCTTCCAAGAGTTTCTTATTGCCTACTCTTTCTGAACATTTGATCTCCAGGGTGGGGGAAGGAGCTGTTGACAAAGGTCTGCGACCTGTTCAAAATGCTTTCCGTGACGCACTAGCCAGGCCTCTGATCCATATAGTGGTGACTTAACTAATATTGTTGATGAAAATCCGAATCTTGTTCTCTATGCTGACTGAGTGCAGAAGATTTCCAAGCTAGTTTCAGGTTGGTGTAGGCGTGTATTGCCTTTATAATTCTGACTTTGGCATCTTAATTTGTTCCGCCTGTAGTTGAAACGATGCTTCCTATACAAGTGAAGGAGGTAACCTATATTAAATCTTTCCCTTTGGTGGTGATTATTGCTGGCTGTTATTGGTGTTAGTTGGCTGGTCATCTTCATCACCTCTGTCTTCTCTATGTTCACTTTGAGTCCCCTATTCTCTGGCTGCTTCTTTTTCCAGTTTGTTGGGTTTTCCCTGCAAGCCTTCAAGCTCGCGTAAAATTAGGCATAAATCGCACTCGAAATCCAGATCTTCCTCAGTCTTCCTCTCCCTGTCTTCTCACTCTTTACAGTCTGGCGCATAATATAGTCCACCAAAATTAGGAATATCAATGGCGATAACAGAAAGCAGCCTTGTTTTATTCATGGATTCACTTCGAAAGCTTCTCTGAGTTTTCTGTTGTGGATCACCTGACACGTGGCATTCTTATATAGCCAGCTGTAGAAGGAGGTTGATAAAGATTTTGCCACTGCACGCCGAAGTGTCGAAGCAGTTTCCAAATTACTTCTTGGTCAACACTGTGGAACTGAAACAGCAATTTGACTTCAGTTCTACACCTTGTTTGGTGGCAATCCGTAAATTCTTAATTTGGTCAGCACATGATTTACCTTTCCTCACTTCAGCTTTTTCCGTGGTGGCGGAGTCCTGCATCCAGTGCATCTTTTAATCTCTACATGATGACATGACCTAGTAATATACTTGACGTGGACAAGGGCATTGTTCTGCACCAGTTCTGGAAGAGGCCTAAATAGCCCTCCTCTGGTAGCCTGATGAAGTAGCCTCTCCTCCGGTCATTAGGGACTTTTCTTTCCCTTTAAACCTTTTCGAGGTCAGTTTTCAATGCTTCAGAGTGATGTCACCTTCTAGACTGCCATTCAGTAGAGTGATTAAGATTTCTTTTGATTTCAGCTTGATTCCACTCAGTATCTTTCGGCACAGGTGTGGAATTTTCATCATGGATATCGGTAGCCCAAATTTTACAGGCCAACTATAGATATCAGCTGTGCGTCGGTAGGGCATCGAACCCAGGACCATGTGCATGGTCGGCGAGAGTCACAACCACTGTGCCACCGACGCTGGAGGATTGCCGTCCCCTGTCAGACAGTTCGGTGCGTGCTGTTGATGGTGGAGTATTTTTGGACGAGTTGCGGGCGATGGTCGGTTCAAGAGTCCTTAAAGTGATCAGTCCATTGTTTTATTTGTTTATCCTCATAAGTAATCAGGTTTCTTTGAGCATCGTTTACTGGTGTCATTATTTGCGTTGATCTCTTCATAGATGGAGACCTGGTTATCTGATATAATGTTCTGAGGTCTCTCTTACCTAAAACCCGCCTGTTCTGCTTCATTCGGAAGCCAATATGTCGTAGAATTGTCCTTCGTCTTTACTAGCACATTTTAATACTGTATAAAATGCAGCGTACATTGATATAAGCTCAACTTCTGTTATTTTATCAATTTTTGCATTGAGTCATCTTCAATTTTATCATCCCTGTCAATGGAGTTGAAGATTGAACGATCAATTCTTGGTTGTTTGCTCAAAATCAACTTCCTCAATTTTCGCGGAGGCATCAATACGACAGTCATCGTCTCATCGGTCGCTGTTCAGAAAGAAGTCAGCAGAAAACCATCAGAAGTAATTTCGTGATTTATTATTGTAATATTTGTTCACAGACCTTAGTTCAGTTATTCATTTTATATGTTGGTGTAACAATAAAGAAATCTCAAGCGGCAGATCGGTGTTTTGGATTTTTCGTCCGTTATTACTAAGCGTTTGTGAAAACTTCAAGGAACAGCGTGGGCCCGAGCGTAGCGAGAGCTGGGCATTAACGGTATATGAGACGTGGCTGACAGTTTCTGATGGTAGAAACAGACTTTGGCGGATTCAGACAGTTGGTGAAAGTTTGGATAGTCACCGTTCATTTTTCCTGGTGCCGGTCAAGTCCTCTTTGAACAAGCAATATCTGGAACTCTTTTGGAATTGGGTCAAGTTCAACAATGCCTGGGTCAAAGAAGGGACAGAGTGTCTTGGATGCAAACAGGAAAGTAAGTCATTGTGACTTGTCTGTTAATTGTAACGATGTGTCTGATGTTAAGCATGACATGGTTGATGTTATTGTTTCGCCGTTCAGGGATGATAGGAACATCAAACTCCCTAAATTAGAACCACGGTGTTTTGATGGAAACCCAGCTGATTATTTACAATTTGTAAAGGAGTTTGAGATCATGTTGAGTAGTTTTTTAATAAGTGATGAATTGAAGTTAATGTATTTGATGAGATATTGCACTGGAGATGCTGCAAGAGCTATACAGTGCTGTACGTTTATGAAGCCGAAAGAGGGCTACTACGAGGCTATGAGCATATTACGTCAAAGGTTTGGAAGACCTTCGATGATTGCAGGGAAATTATTCGAGGCTGTTAAGGGTAATGGTGGTCAATTACAGGATGACTCCCAGGCACTCACTGAGTTTCTGGATAATTTGCTAATTTACAAGAATGCATTGATTTCGATGAATCGCATGAATGACCTTAACTCGAGTTTTATACTAGAAGTAATAGCAAGACGTCCACCTACTCGACTGCAAAGGAAGTGGGTGAAGATGAGCTCCCGTATGGAGGATGAGGGCATCAAGCCAAAGTTTGATGATATCCTGAGACTGGTAAATACTAGTGTCAATCAATCGATGAGCAAGTTCGCCAGTATATTGAATCTCACCCCTAGAATAGAGCAGTCTGAGATCAAAATGCAATCATTGATGACGAAAGGGCCTCAGAGAGGTGGATATCGAGAAGGCTCCATGATGTATAGTAATGCATATAGACCTAGTGAGTGTAACGGGTTTCGTAGTACATCCTCAACAGATAAGTTACAAGATGCAAGACAAGCACGGTTGTGTTTGACACGTTTGCAAGAGGTGCATAAAAAGGTGAACTGTGAATCAGTGAGGAAGTTCAGTGATAAGCTAAATGTAAACTCCAGGCCTGACTCCGAATTGTGTGACGATAACGGTGTTGTGAAGAAGTGTGTAGCTGCAACTGGTAAGCCATTGTTGAATAGTGTGTCACAGAATAGAGTTGCTGCTTCAGAGTCCAGTTCTGACCCTACAAGTTTACAAGGTATAACTAGTCAGAGTGAAGGTATAAAATCCCTAGGGATTTGTGAGGACGAACCAAAATTGTCTACTTCTGTTATTAAAGAGTTTGAAAATGATAAAGTTGACGGTAAAGTGAATATTCGTGATAATGATCATCACACTTCACAGTAATCTTTGGTTGATCATAATGAAATGGTGCGAATGCCCACTACCTCTAAGTTAAATAATGGTTCTGTACAAATTGAACGTGAAGCAGAAATAAATGCAGGTGCAGTTTCACAAGGCATGCGTACTTGTGAGACCGTCTGTCAATCACGTCGCATAAACCGTTAATGCCCGGCTCTCGCTACGCTCGGGCCCACGCTGTTCCTTGAAGATTTCACAAACGCTTAGTAATAACGGACGAAAAATCCAAAACACCGATCTGCCGCTTGAGATTTCTTTATTGTTACACCAACATATAAAATGAATAACTGAACTAAGGTCTGTGAACAAATATTACAATAATAAATCACGAAATTACTTCTGATGGTTTTCTGCTGACTTCTTTCTGAACAGCGACCGATGAGACGATGACTGTCGTATTGATGCCTCCGCGAAAATTGGGGAAGTTGATTTTGAGCAAACAACCAAGAATTGATCGTTCAATCTTCAACTCCATTGACACACCCCGACAAAATCGGGATCCATTCCTTTTTCCCATCAAGACCAATACACGTTGACTTGGATGCCATTGCGAGAACCTGGGTCACACGGACAGAGCTGAAATGGAAAACAAACAGAAAAGCCAACACACCACAAGCATACCCACAGCACAATCTCACACATCGCTGACGACCTGCGCCTCCAGACAGAGACCTCCTCTTGACATCTTGCAACACAATCGCCACTTGCTAGAATGACTCTTGCAGAATGCAACGTGACCATAGTACCAACTCATGTGACTCTACGCATATCCTCTTATCTACTCACTACCAATTACCACTGCAATCGCTTGTCACTCATTCTGCCTCAGTTCTAGTAGCGGTGACGCATGCGAGCCTCAGTCGTTTACACTCTTTCTCCCCGGCGTGTCGGACCGCAGCTAACAATTATCTCCGTGTGCATTTCATTCTCAGCAATAGCCTAGCCTCCTCGGCGTATACGCCCCATCTGCTGTCCTTAACATCAATCAATTCATTCATGGATGTAGAAGACTGGACACAACTTCAGAAGTAATCACGACGAAAATTTTAACAAAATTACGCAATAAAAACAAGATACGAAAACAACGAGTAAACACAATGAATCCAAAAAACACCAATTGATATGACACACCACACATATATACAAACTGTACACATAAACTCGCGGATCATGTCTTGATGGAATTCCTTTGAAGAATCGCAGGACTTACACCAGTACGCCTACAAACCTTCTCAGGTTGACGATTGTAAGTTGTGGAATGTCCGGACACAAACAAGATTAACCAACAATTACATCAATAGGAACTCACACAATTATTTAACACAAACATATGTACAATCAACGCATCAAATGTTGTGGATTCTGGCACGACAAACTACCCTTGAAGAACTGTAGGACTTACAGCAGTACGCCTACAACCCTTCTCAGGTTGACGCCCTAGGTTGGAAAATCGTCGCAGAGTTCATTTTTCTGACTTCCTTCTATGAGCTAAATCCTCAAATCTGAACGGCAACTCGCCCATGTCATTGTATCGTAGAATATAGATGACCAGCAAACACACAACATATCTCATCAACCAAGTATAGAAACAGAGTAATTTACACCAAAGATAATAACATTCAAATAGTAACTTGAAACTAGAAATGCCTTTATTCAGTTTACAGTTTACAGTTTACAATTTATTTAGGATAGTAGGCTATATGCCTGTGTTAATCCTTTCGATTTATTTCATACAGGAGGTCCAATCTCGCCTTGAATGAATCAACGGATGGCGCTGATACGACATGTTCCGGTAGGGAGTTCCAATGGTTCACAATTCGATGCGAAAAACGGATTTCCAGACGCAGACGATTCGACCGTGGTTTTTGAACCTTGAGGTGATGTCCTCGCAATTGGTTGGTGCTAGAAGGAAGAAATAATTTAGATAAATTAGCTCCAAAATCATTTCTTAGGATACGGTATGCTAGTATTAGGTCACCCCTAAGTCGTCTGTATGACAGTGGAAATAAACCCAGTCGACTTAACCTCTCCTCATATGACAGGGTTGAGAAACCCTTTATTAGCTTAGTTCCTACTCTTTGCACCCTTTCTAATAAGTCAATTTCGTATTTGAAACACGGGCTCGCTGCCTGGATCCCATATTCCAAATGAGGTCTGATATAAGTCGGATATAATATACGAAATATATCAGCGTCAAAGTTCGCAAAAGCCTTGCGTATGGCCCATAACATTCGAAAACCCTTAGTGGCTGCAGTTCTACAGTTTGTTGCTGTTTTCAAGTCATGCTGCACAACCACTCCCAAGTCCTTGTACTCAGTGACCACTGGGAGAGTAATGCCATTCATTGAGTAATTGTGCACGTGACTATGGGATACATGCATAACTACACTCTTGCTTAAGTTAATCTCCAAGGCCCAGTGCTTACACCAATCACTTAACAAGTTTAAATCTTCCTGCAAAGCAAGTTGATCACTGTCATCGTGCAAAGCCCTCCATATCTTGATGTCATCAGCAAACAGTAAGCAGGATGACTTAACTACCGATGGAATCTCATTAACATAAATCAGGAAAAGAAGTGGGCCTAGAATTGTACCCTGAGGAACGCCACTCTTAACCGATTCCCATGTTGATAAAACCCCGTTAACTCGTACTCTTTGTCTTCTGTCCTTTAGAAAGTCTTGAATCCAGTCGGTAACCACTTTATTGATTCCCAGACTACCTAACTTTACTAGAAGACCTGAATGAGAAACCCTGTCAAACGCCTTGCTAAGGTCTATGAATATGGCATCCACCGGTATATTAGCATCAGCTGAGCTTGCCCAACTTTCTCTGGCCAAAAGAAGGTTGGTCAAGCAAGAATGACCTGCTCTAAAACCGTGCTGTTCCACAGCGAAAAGTTTGTTCCCTTCAATGAACTGAATGATAGCATCACGAATTATTCTTTCTAGTAGTTTAACAACAATACTGGTCAAACTAACAGGACGATAGTTCTGAACTAAGTTTCTAGATCCGGTTTTGAAGACCGGACTAATGATGGCATCTTTCCAGTCTCTTGGACATTTAGACTGGTCCAGAGACATATTGAAGATTACCGACAATGGCTCGGCTATGCTTTCAGCCAATGCTGTTAATATACGTGGGTGGAGTTCATCAGGGCCACTGGACTTACCAGGATTGAGCCTTAGAAGCCACTTTAGGACAGTATCCTTTCCAATGTATAAGGGTGCCATTTTCAAGTTACCTTCTGGAAAATTTACAAAGCTGGTATCAATATTATCAGAGAATACTTGACTAAAGTGCTTGGACAAAGCCTCAGCCTTGGTCAAGTTATCCTCAGCCATGTTTGTCTGGTCATCTTCAAGCATAAGAGGTGGGATAGCATCACTCTTACGTGTTCTTCTCTTGATATATGAGAAGAGTCTTTTTGGGCAGCCTGGTGAACTTTTAACTAACTGGGTTTCGTAAGCTATCCTTGACTGGTGGATCAAAGTTTTACACTGGTTTCTGGTTTCACAGTATTTCAGCCGGAACTGCTGTAGCCCAGTAGAAACAAAGAGATTCCAGAACCTTTTTCTCCGTCTCAGGAGTGTTATAGCTTGTCTATTTATCCATGGTGGCCGATTTGTTGGCCTTTTAGGAACCCTCCAGGGGATGAGATCAGTGGTAACCCTCTCAAGTGTATTCTTAAATCTATCCCATTCATCTTCAATGGATGAGACAATGTTGACTGACCAGTCGGCAGTTGAAGCACGCTCCTTTATAGCCACTATGTCAGCATGCCAAACACTAGGCCGGGATTTGGGTTGAAAACTGACTAAATTGCCAGCCCTTAAGTTAAAATCTAACACCCCATGATCACTGTTTGCTAGAGGTGGATGAATAACTAGACCATCCACGTCGTCGTTGTCATGAGTAAGCACTAAGTCCAGCAAGGAAGATCCTTGGGTAGAACCGAATCTTGTACTACCTAAGACATGTTGTGTCAGGGCATTTTCCATGGTTGTCAAGAGTAACCGGCTGTCAAACTTATCAGCGGATCCTGGAGATGTGACAGCTACCCAGTCTATATGAGGTGCATTAAAATCACCTAGAATAAGACAGCTACTGTGTTTACTCCATTGTTTGAGGTGATCTAAAATGAAGTCATCACACTGACAATAGGGACTTCTATACAGAACTCCAATGAGTAGAGTGCCGGTTGCAAAGCTTACTTCACAGCTAATTACCTCACCTGTCCCACTGTCATGAGCTTCAGATTTCACGGAACGAACATGTAGGGAGTTGTTGATGTACAGAGCAACCCCGCCACCTCTACGACCCTTAACTCTGTCGCTGCGCAAGCAACTAAATCCGCATAGCTCAGGTGTGTCATCTAATCCCGAAACCAGCCATGTTTCAGTAATGGCCACAATACCTGGGCTAAGGTCTTCTACTAATACACCTAGCTCGTGAAATTTGTTCCCGATACTACGTATATTAGTGTACACTACCTTCAGGCTTCCTATGCGGTCTGGCTTATCCACACAGGTCTTGGAAGCATACGTTTCCAAGACCTGACTATTTGAAAACCCACCAGTTTAAGGTTAGTCTCACCATTTTTGCGTCTTGTTTCTAGCTGGGACAAAACTTCTTTTCGTTTAAGTCTGTCTTCAAGAGATAAATCAGGTCTGGCTGAAATTCCTGACCCGGCAAGGTTGTGTACATTAGCCAGTAGATGATTCCGTTCATCAGGAGAACCTAAGACTACTTTAAGCAACCTACGCTGACTAGAACATTCATCATCTCTTTTGCCTATTCTAATCAGCTTTTTAATCGATACTCCAGGGAAATTCGCTGGGAGCATCTTCCTTATAATACTACTCACTAATTTAAGGTCGTGATCGTGCCTTTTCACGGGATCAGATTCTTTGGACTCTTCCAAATTTCCAACAATTATGTTAGAGTCTAAGGAGAGCTTGTCGTATTTAGCAGTGGCTACGTCCTTTCTCACCACTATTGATGCAGCCTGGCTACAGGTGACAGACGTTTGCCTACCATCAATATTACTATATTTCTTCCGACTGCTTATTTTAGTTACCCATTTATCATCTGCCTGCAGTTGCTTCTCAGGGCTGCTGCAGTTTTTGATGGTACAATCAAGATCAGTGTCTGCGCCACCTTCATGGTGAACTTCGCTTACGGTGTTCTCTGGTTCTGAGGTGCTGTTTACAGCTTCCGTTTTGTTACCTTTTCGCTTACTAAGACGCTTCGAACGCCTAGTAGGTTTTACTTCCGGGGTAACTGGGATAGTAACCGCCGGTGTGATAACATTCATGATGGCACTTACTGCTTCATCTTCAGACGGGCAGTCCGTGTCACTCTTACTAGCCACGCTATCATCAGGAAGTTCCATGGCTTTAGACAGCAGTTCGTGAGCCTCCCTTATCAAGGTCATCTTTGGGGAACAACACATTCTGCACATCCAGTGGGATGTTGGAGCAGTACAGCGTTTGTATGCAGCTGGACGTAATCCAGTACACATCTTATGATACCATTTTTCACAGTTATTACACTGTATTCCATCATCTACCAAAAAGTAACACTCCGCCCTATTACATTTATGTGGTACTTTTGACATAATGAACTTCTACTGGAAACAGCCAAGACAATTTACCCAATATAGACTATATAAGTGGTTAAAATCAAAACTTAACAGACAAAAGTCAAGTTAAAGTTTTTTTTAAATGTTCTTGAAGTGAATAACACAACAAAACAGCGATTTGTCAAAAACGTGAAATACGTGAAAAAAGCACTCCCTTTCAAACAGCGCGCGTCAATTTAACAATTACTCTCTCGTTTACACTTGGCTTATCCTCACTAAACTGACCATAGATATTCGTCCTTTCAAACGAACTGATACTAGCATAGTCATTGCACAAGATACTTGAGTTGATGGGCGTCTGTTTCATTGTGGATGACAGCACCAACGACGACTGATTGATATCAGTTGATGAAGTTAGCGGTGGATCAAAAGCTGTTGTTGCTCGACTTTCAGAAAGTTGTCTACCTGCAAGACCACCACCACTGCTGTCTTTTACTATCAGCTCAGGTTTAGCACTAGCACCTGATGATAGTTGGGTTACATGCTGATCACTCACACTAACGGTCTCACAAATATGCATGCCTTGTGAAACTGCACCTGCATTTATTTCTACTTCACGTTCAAGTTGTACAGAAACTTTGTTCAACTTAGCAGTAGTAGGCATATCCTCATCTCATCATCATCAAGCAAAGACAACAGTGAAGTATCATGATCATTATCACGAATATTCACTTTACCGTCAACTTTATCATTTTCAAACTCTTTAATAACAGAAGTAGACAATTTTGGTTCCTCCTCACAAATCCCTAGGGATTTTATACCTTCACTCTGACTAGTTATACCTTGTAAACTTGTAGGGTCAGAACTGGACTCTGAAGCAGCAACTCTATTCTGTGACACACTATTCAACAATGGCTTACCAGTTGCAGCTACACACTTCTTCACAACACCGTTATCGTCACACAATTCGGAGTCAGGCCTGGAGTTTACATTTAGCTTATCACTGAACTTCCTCACTGATTCACAGTTCACCTTTTTATGCACCTCTTGCAAACGTGTCAAACACAACCGTGCTTGTCTTGCATCTTGTAACTTATCTGTTGAGGATGTACTACGAAACCCGTTACACTCACTAGGTCTATATGCATTACTATACATCATGGAGCCTTCTCGATATCCACCTCTCTGAGGCCCTTTCGTCATCAATGATTGCATTTTGATCTCAGACTGCTCTATTCTAGGGGTGAGATTCAATATACTGGCGAACTTGCTCATATATTGATTGACACTAGTATTTACCAGTCTCAGGATATCATCAAACTTTGGCTCGATACCCTCATCCTCCATACGGGAGCTCATCTTCACCCACTTCCTTTGCAGTCGAGTAGGTGGACGTCTTGCTATTACTTCTAGTATAAAACTCGAGTTAAGGTCATTCATGCGATTCATCGAAATCAATGCATTCTTGTAAATTAGCAAATTATCTAAAAACTCAGTGAGTGCCTGGGAGTCATCCTGTAATTGACCACCATTACCCTTAACAGCCTCGAATAATTTCCCTGCAATCATCGAAGGTCTTCCAAACCTTTGACGTAATATGCTCATAGCCTCGTAGTAGCCCTCTTTCGGCTTCATAAACGTACAGCACTGTATAGCTCTTGCAGCATCTCCAGTGCAATATCTCATCAAATACATTAACTTCAATTCATCACTTATTAAAAAACTACTCAACATGATCTCAAACTCCTTTACAAATTGTAAATAATCAGCTGGGTTTCCATCAAAACACCGTGGTTCTAATTTAGGGAGTTTGATGTTCCTATCATCCCTGAACGGCGAAACAATAACATCAACCATGTCATGCTTAACATCAGACACATCGTTACAATTAACAGACAAGTCACAATGACTTACTTTCCTGTTTGCATCCAAGACACTCTGTCCCTTCTTTGACCCAGGCATTGTTGAACTTGACCCAATTCCAAAAGAGTTCCAGATATTGCTTGTTCAAAGAGGACTTGACCGGCACCAGGAAAAATGAACGGTGACTATCCAAACTTTCACCAACTGTCTGAATCCGCCAAAGTCTGTTTCTACCATCAGAAACTGTCAGCCACGTCTCATAAACCGTTAATGCCCAGCTCTCGCTACGCTCGGGCCCACGCTGTTCCTTGAAGTTTTCACAAACGCTTAGTAATAACGGACGAAAAATCCAAAACACCGATCTGCCGCTTGAGATTTCTTTATTGTTACACCAACATATAAAATGAATAACTGAACTAAGGTCTGTGAACAAATATTACAATAATAAATCTCACGATTACTTCTGATGGTTTTCTGCTGACTTCTTTCTGAACAGCGACCGATGAGACGATGACTGTCGTATTGATGCCTCCGCGAAAATTGGGGAAGTTGATTTTGAGCAAACAACCAAGAATTGATCGTTTAATGTTCAACTCCGTTGACACCGTCAGTGTGTTTTATCAGCATTTAGCCCACCTCTCATCAGATGCTAGTGCTTAACCTGAGCTGATAGTAAAAGACAGCAGTGGTGGTGGTCTTGCAGGTAGACAACTTTCTGAAAGTCGAGCAACAACAGCTTTTGATTCACCGCTAACTTCATCAACTGATATCAATCAGTCGTCGTTGGTGCTGTCATCCTCAATGAAACAGTCGCCCATCAACTCAAGTACCTTGTCCAATGACTATGCTAGTATCAGTTCGTTTGAAAGGACGAATATCTATGGTCAGTTTAGTGAGGATAAGCCAAGTGTAAACGAGAGAGTAATTGTTAAATTGACTTCCACTTGGGTCATCAACCTGAGAAGGAATGTATGCCTACTGCCGTAAGTCCTACAGTTCTTCAAGGGTAGTTTGTCGTGCCAGAATCCACAACATTTGATGTGTTGATTGTACATATGTTTGTGTTAAATAATTGTGTGAGTTCCTATTGATGTAATTGTTGGTTAATCTTGTTTGTGTCCGGACATTCCACAACTTACAATCGTCAACCTGAGAAGGGTTGTAGGCGTACTGGTGTAAGTCCTGCGATTCTTCAAAGGAATTCCATCAAGACATGATCCGCGAGTTTATGTGTACAGTTTGTATATATGTGTGGTGTGTCATATCAATTGGTGTATTTTGGATTCATTGTGTTTACTCGTTGTTTTCGTATCTTGTTTTTATGCGTAATTTTGTTAAAATTTTCGTCGTGATTACTTCTGAAGTTGTGTCCAGTCTTCTACATCCATGAATGAATTGATTGATGTTAAGGACAGCAGATGGGGCGTATACGCCGAGGAGGCTAGGCTATTGCTGAGAATGAAATGCACACGGAGATAATTGTTAGCTGCGGTCCGACACGCCGGGGAGAAAGAGTGTAAACGACTGAGGCTCGCATGCGTCACCGCTACTAGAACTGAGGCAGAATGAGTGACAAGCGATTGCAGTGGTAATTGGTAGTGAGTAATTAAGAGGATGTGCGTAGAGTATCGTTAGGTCCTGGCATGATCACTTTGCATTCTGCGAGAGTCATTCTAGGAAGTGGCGATTGTGTTGCAAGATGTCAAGAGGAGGTCTCTGTCTGGAGGCGCAGGTCGTCAGCGATGTGTGAGATTGTGCTGTGGGTATGCTTGTGGTGTGTTGGCTTTTCTGTTTGTTTTCCATTTCAGCTCTGTCCGTGTGACCCAGGTTCTCGCAATGGCATCCAAGTCAACGTGTATTGGTCTTGATGGGAAAAAGGAATGGATCCCGATTTTGTCGGGGTGTGTCAATGGAGTTGAAGATTGAACGATCAATTCTTGGTTGTTTGCTCAAAATCAACTTCCCCAATTTTCGCGGAGGCATCAATACGACAGTCATCGTCTCATCGGTCGCTGTTCAGAAAGAAGTCAGCAGAAAACCATCAGAAGTAATTTCGTGATTTATTATTGTAATATTTGTTCACAGACCTTAGTTCAGTTATTCTTTTTATATGTTGGTGTAACAATAAAGAAAACTCAAGCGGCAGATCGTGTTTCGGTTTTTGCGTCCGTTATTACTAAGCGTTTGTGAAATCTTCAAGGAACAGCGTGGGCCCGAGCGTAGCGAGAGCTGGGCATTAACGGTTTATGATGCGTGCCTGACACTCCCCATACCCTCTGTTGTATTAGCTTCCACCTATTTGAACGTTGAGATCAATTCCTTTTCTTGTCTCTAGCCTAATCCAGGAACTGTTGTACATATTTCCTTTCAGTGTTCTTCCACGCAGGTTTCCATGTAGTGTTTCGACTTTGTTCCCATATCTTTAGTGAAGCATTTTTCGCAGTTTTGCTCTTCAGTGTCTGAATGTTGAACTTGAACTGTGGTGTGTCTCAATTTGCATCCAGGGATTTCAGCTTCACCTTGAGGTTCTCTAAACTAGATTATGGTCCAAACCCACATCTGCCCTCCTTCTCGACTTGGTATCTAGCAGACTGCGTCTACATTTCCTTGAGCAGCATCCACATGAAATTTGTTGATTTGTGGCATGTCCATCAGGCGGAATTCATCTTGCTTTGTGTATATCCTTGTGTTTGCACACGCTGCCTCCTATAACTAGACAGTTGAAAGAGCAGAAATCTGAAAATAATTCTCCGTTCCCATTCATTTCTCCGAGCGCCTCTCGACTTATGATGAGTTTTCCTCCTGTAGTATCTGCTCCCAGTTTGGCATTCATATCTACCATAAGGATTTTGATGTCACCATTTGGGATATTGCCCATTACTGTTTGAAGTTGTCTGCATAATTTTCTTTTCTCCATTTGTTCCATGTTGTTTGTGGGTGTGTAGCATTGCATGATTGTAACCTCCCTACCTTGGAAGTTGAATCTTGCAGTCGTTATGATGCAGGAAGAGATTGTTTCCTACTGCACAAGAACTTTGGATGCTGTTGGTGGCATTGTGATAGCCACTCCCTAAATGTACCCGTGGTTGCCATCTGAGTGATCTTCATAGATTACTGACTTTCCAGCTGACAATTAGGATAATCCGCATCCATTCCATCTCACCTCACTGATTCTCAACATTTTCATTCCTTATCTTCTCACTGCTCTGCCTACCTGGGCATTCTCCCCTAGCTTCACACATCATACAGGCTTTCTGTATCCTCATTCTTATTTCTGCTTTCATCGAAAGAAGACACAACGGCTATCTTGTCTCCCTAAGGCTTTGATGAGCCAGTATAGTTTTGTATTTCCGATTCCAGGAAAAGATAAGTTTTTGGTATGCTGAATATTTTTCTAGTGCTTTGAGGTTTCTGTAGCGATCTGACTGATTTTATGGGGTAGTGTCGATAGCTCTACATCCAACACTACCTTTTTTCCCAGGCTTAGGAATGGCTAAAATACTAGCGAGCTAGCAAGCTAGGCGAGATTCAGTCGAAAGTACATCTCGTAGATATTGGAATTATGATTTGAGAATGTCGCTACAAAGCCACAGTGACTAAAACCTATAAACACTACATTTGTGAAGTTGAATATAATGGTGGAATAATCAACCACAGGCAATACAGAGAGTGCTTCGCTTCGTTGATTGAAGGCTTAAAGACGGTCATCTACTGTCTCTCAATTTCTAGTTGTTTCCCCTGTTACACTGTTTGATAAGGTGTCATTAGGCAGTGCTTAGGACTTCAGTGTTTTGAAGTTGTTTCAGGTGTATGGAAAAATATTAGTCCACAAAAGTCATTGGCTTAAAATATCGCATTAAAATTAAATACTCAGATATTTTTAGGCGTTAGTTTGCAGGAACTTTATTGGTCTTGTAGTGGTAGGCAATTCCCCAGAATTATTGGCCAAAGCATTCATCATTGAACATTAGATGCTGACCCTCACTGTTTAAGTCACCTTGTTTAGCTGAAGGCTTCCGGTCAAGTATGCACGCCATTTGGTATGCCATCGTGTCACATTCGTTTGTTCGTGCTCGATCCATAGCTAGCCAAGCAATCATCTCGCACTCCGATTCGGTCCCAAAATACAACTCGCAATTTGCTTTGCCTTTAGTCCACCCGGAACGAACACTATATAAGTTGTGAGTATTACATCTTGCGTTAGTATACTTCGTACTATCCTTGAACGTCAATACCTTCAGCCTCTCTCAGGTCAGATCACAGACTGTGCACCAGACAGTTGTGTATTTCTAGTTAGCTACTTTTTAGTAATACACACCCGTGACCCCATTAGAGGTCGAACGCAGGACCTTCAGAATACGAGACCAGCCATTCATTCGACAGAATGATAACCGATATCACATGAATTCTAACCGCCATAGCGTCACCACCAGCTACTGCCATTCTCACAGCAGAGTTAGTGGACCCTAGTGATCATAATTACTAAGTGGAACTCAAGGCATATTCATCTTGGCGTCAGTTACTAGTGAATATCAGATTGACTTTCAAGCGTTGGTTTGCGCGGATTTGATTAGTTTTGAACTCAGATGACGAACTGTCATATTCCATTTCAAAATCAAATTACATGTGATGTTCGCAGTTGGATAATGTAAAGAACACAAGAGACACAAACAGCTATTGCTAAAGAACATAGAATATAACGAATAATATATTTTAGAATAAAGTTCTCGAATGAATCAACGCAACTACTTATTTTTAAGAAGGAGAATAAAAGATAGTCTTTTGGTGATTGTAATAAAAAACTTCTTTACCAGAAGTAATTTGGTTTGCTAGTGTTCACAGATGCATCTCATGCGTCAATGTAGTTGAAGATTGAATGATCAATTCATGGTTGTTTGCTCAAAAGCAACTCTATATTTTTCGCGGCAGCCTGTAGACGGCCGTTGGTCATTGGATCAGCTGATGGATATTGGCGTTATTTTTGGAAAAGGCATCAAGGTTAGGTCATTTTTCGTTGTTTTACACACTTTTTTACATATATTCCTGCTAAAAGTTGATGAAATACGACGTATTTAGCAGAAATGGGCAATGGTGGTGTCCTTATCCGGCCGTAGCTTACAGGCAGTTTGCAGTTTGTTGAAAAAACGTACTTTTCCGTTCAGAATATGTCGAATTACTTGAAGACACATGTTGTAACGACCATTTCTTGAACTTTTTTTGAATTTTAATGGATTGCACATGTACATGATGGGGTGGAATAGCTCGTTTTGGTAATTATTTCATTTACTTTGTTGTGTACTTTTCCTAAAGCTGACAAGGCTCCTGCACATGTATTTCTTTAAGGAAAAATCTGCAAAAATACTTAGAAATTATATACGCATAGTATTTCCTTATTTTATGGCATAAACTTGACGTTTGCAGGCAGATGCAATATCGATTTTGTATTATTGAAAAATGTCTATTGACGTAATTATATACAATTCAACTAATTATTTCGTGATTTCAAACATATTTCATGGTTAATTATTGTGTTTACGCTGATAACAATGTTTATAACCGTATAATTCTTATGTTCTTTTTCAGGTTTCATTTTTTTATTTTTTATTTACAGCTTGATTCCACACTGTATTTTTGGTACAAGTATGGAATTTTCAGCATGGATATCGGTAGCCTTAATTTCGCAGGCCGACCATAGATATCAGATGTGCGCCGGTGCGGGCTCGAACCCCGGACCATGGTCGGCGAGAGTCCTAACCACTGTCTTCCAAGGACAGCGTGAGGTTCAGCGTCGCAAGAGCTGGACATTGACAGTTTCTAGGAGTTGGCTGACAGGCCCCTCCTAGTAAATATCCATATGTGGTACATTGAGAGCTTATCAGAGTATTTAGTCAGAAATGTGCCACTTTATAGAAGGTATGTAGACGACGTTATAAACATGAATGATAAGTCTTGATCTGCCAACTCAATTTTAAATCGAATAAACGAAGTTCAGAATAGCATATCACTTTTGCCTGGAGGAGAGGAAGATAGTTGTTTTTTCTTTCTTAGTGTCAAGTGTCCAGGTCTAACTACACTGGACTTCACACTGTTCTTAGAAAACTTTCAGTAACTTTGTCCAATAACCAACGCGAAAAACCAGAACACAGATTGGTTACTCAAGAATCCTTTATTCTTGCACCAATACAGAACCAGCCATAAGGTTATTGTACACAAAGTCTAAGAATAGATGTCATAACAGTAAATTAGAATAATACTTCTGATAGTTTTTCTCCGTCTTTCAACGAACAGCGAACGATGGAACGATGACTGCAGTATCGATGACTCCCGCCAAAACCTAGAGTTGGGTTTGAGCAAACAACCATGAATTGATCATTCAATCTTCAACTACATTGACACTTAGATATATTGATTAGCCGGCCATTTGATGTGTTAATAGAACGATCTATCAAAAGAAAATCTACGTGGACATAACGGTATCTTAATTACCACAATTTCTGCCCTGTTCGGTACAAAGGAGCCTTAGTAAGGTGCCTCATCAGTAGAATCCAACGAATATGTACCGAAGACACACTCGATGAGAAAGAAAGAAAGCTGACATAAACTCTGGTTGATGATAACAATCCAAACAAGTTCATCAGGAGATATAAAGTGGTCAGAACACCAAGACCCACTCTACAACTCTCCCCTAAGAAAGACGCATAAATCAAGCTACCCTACATGGGGCATCATAGCAGCTTGATAACTAGACAGAGATTGAACGCTGCGGCTAAAAAGACTTTTTATGCAGTCAATGTCATAATAATTGAGATTGTGAGGCCAGTACATTCATCTAAGCCCTTGTAACATGCGCAAAATGATGTCACATCCCACTGTATTTACCAATATGAATGTACGTGTGACCACACATACATGGAAGGACTCATCGATTTCTGCAAGTAAGGGCTTCAAAGCATATTCCTTAATCGGTTCAAAGCGAATAGAATCCCCAGAACCAATTAATGGTGAGAACAGGAGACCTAGCTCCTCTATTGAGAAACATATTGTAGAGACAGGACATAAAATTGACGCTTACACATTTTTAAACCTACTATAAAGTTTGTAGAACCCTAGTTGGCAATTAAAAGTTTGTACCACCTTTATGAGTTCAAAAACAACTCGTCATCACTGTAAGCCTTCCTTGGCAAACTTTGTTTTGATACCAGGCAGGTTAGATGTACTGTTGCCTCTGTTATTTGCTTTAGTGATCTTCATTCTTATATCAATCCTTAATATGTCCTTTGGACTTCATCTAAGTCTATTTTCTCACCTCTTAACTCTTTATTAATTTCATACATATTCCTATGATAAGCCCGTGTGTAATCAGATTGTTCGAAATGTGTTGCTCAAATACATTACACGATTCAGACAAATTACATCTTCTCATTACTTTGTCTGAATTCATCAAGGGAACTAATTATTTTAAACATTGATTAGAATAAAAGTGGCATATGAAACATTATTGATCTTATCAATAACATGTTTTGTCAGTTGATGGTAGTAATCAAATAAATGTAGAATGATATAGACTGATAAACCTACCATCACTAGATTGATAAATTATGCATCGTATTACAAAATTTTGTATATTATTCTACAGCCTCTGACCAAGACTTAATCAAAATGCAAATAAGCCTACTGCAAACCACTGAGTCACGGGTTCCAGCCCCACTCCACCTATCCAGGTGTTTGACAGGCAGTTATGTATCACTAGCTCCCTCATACAACAAATGTGTGACTTACTCTGTCACAAGTGGTTGTTCAATAACATTCCATTCTTTTTTCACCCTGAACAAATGACGGAGAACTACTTGGCTAATGGGCTAAAAACGTCAGCAACTTAAACGTTTTTAATTATATATTTAGTCATTTACGTACACCTGACTGGCTATTAACAAACAACATATATTTCTCCGTTAGTGAGTTCACTTGTTCAAACCAGTTGAATAGGCTGCTAACATAAATCAGCGGGGAAAAAAGAATTAACACACACACATTGAAGTTTACATATGTCGAATGACAAACGTCATGGTAACAGAGAAAACAACTACTTCTAAGATGTATTGACATAGTGTTTTTTAAACAGTTGTTTCGCGTCAAAAGGAGGACATTATATAAACAAGAAGGATATACTGACAGAAATACATTGAAATAAATAAGGTAGATCAATGAGTCAAAATGTAGGGAAAGACGACAGGATGCAGACATGTCTGTCTCTACAACATCCCAATACTACCACCTTAAAATCGAAACCATAAACAACAGTGTTTTTCAGTAGTTACACATCTGTCAATAATGCTTATTTTCAACCTTATGTAAGAATTCAACTCTTTATTGTGGTTGGTATACTGAAGTATGCAACGCCTGCTAGGAATTTCACATGGCAAGGTTTTCTCCAATAATAATAATAATAGATTTGACATTTTTACACACCATATATGTACCCTAAAGGCTTAACATTAAACCTAGAAATAAGTCTGGGTTGAAAGTCAACTTAAAAGCATGCTTGCTATCTGATAACAAGCTGTAAAGTTATAAGAAACATGTACTCTGTCTATCTAGTAACTCATTGCCTTCCTCGACGGTCATTGTTAGCTGATATAGGATGGATTAGGTTGGAAGAAAGCTAGTGGTGGTTAAACCAAAACATGACTTTATCAGTCAGTGAAATTCACAACAGTTAAATTAAGCCAGCCAGTCACATAGGGAAGGGAGTGTAAACTGCTGTCTGGTTGGGGTCCTCGGGATGGTAAGAACCAATGAAGACTGGAGATAATTGGTGATATGGCTCAAAATCGTTCTCAATGAATAGTGTGGATACATTCACTATTTGTGATTTATAATATTCAATAAAATTCTATTGTTCTTCCATATTGCTATTCTTTTTGCCTCATATTTCTGTTTATTATCTCTCTCTCTCTCTTGAATCTCTGTTTACTCTCTTCTCTTGCTTTGTGTGCTACATGTGGGGAGTATGGCAACTCGAACTTCTACACATCTGTGCAAGTTTCTATGTTAAAACCAGTCAGTCACTCAGCCTATCTAGTAAATATTTAGAAGTTTTAAGGAAGATTGGTAGGAATCAAGTCTACACTATTACAAAGTGGATCTATTTTTTACAGATATTGAAAATATGCTAACTAACTAAGTCAGTTTCAACATAAAACTTTGCATAAAAGTGAAACAGTTCAACTTGCCAGGCTGAGAAAGAGTAGTAACATGAAAAAATATGAGAATTGAATAGATCTGGACAATTTAGAAAGAATGAATCTGAGCCACTAAAGAAGATTTTGAACCGTGTCACCAACAATCCCAAGTCATTGGTACTTCGAGTCTCGACAACCCCAACCAGGTAGTCAACACACCTACTACCTACCTGGCTCACAAACGAACTTATCAAAGAATTCATGAAATGATGCCAGGTTTTGGTTTGCCCACTTCTAATTCTTCTTCAACTCTACTGTATATCGACTAATCTAAAAGTTCACAAAGAGTGAATACATTTGTACCAATGAGACTAATTTTGAACGATTCCATCACGGAGTAAATTTATCTGATAAAGTCATAGTGTTGTGATACAGTATTATTTATTAATGATGTTTCGAGCACACTTTATTGCTCATAATCATAGATAAAGGCACTCACATAACTTTCAAACTTCATGTAATTCCATTGTTTCTTATCGTTTGATTTTTCCATACTTGGTGGAATTACACTCTACCACACTAACCAAGTTCTATCCTTATATCAATTTCAAACGGTCTCACCAACTATCTCTAACCACTGACTCTTGGCAACTCGAAGACTCCACCCAGTCAGTCTACACCTCCCTATATGGTTCAAACCAACTGTCACGGACTTCAAAAATTGATGTCAGGTGTTTCTTTTTGCTAAAATCATACGTAAGGAAATATTGAAGGATTCACTTCAGACTGCATTGAGACTCTTCAGTGATAAACAAGTAAGTAACATTTAAACATCAATCTATAGTAGCTTGATATAAATCCACAGCACTGAGAAATCGAGATATTTACCACTGTATTCATCATATATATATATATATATATATATATATATATATATATATATATATATATATATGTCATAGCCTTTAATTCCTAGAGGAATATAGGGTTTCAGCCGCCCAAGTCTCTATTGCCTTCGGTTTTCTGTCAACATTTTCACTCCGCTCCAAGTCTGCCCACATGCTTTCATCTCCTCTCTACATAACCTCCTCCAAGTCACCCTCACATTGACGACCGACTCGCCACCCGCTTCCCTCTCGGGTTCCAATCGAGCGATGGCTTGTCTAGTGATGTCACATGATGATTTGTAAACTCAGACTATGGCCAGCCAATCCATCTCCATTTCTTCCTGCCTATTTGTTTCAAAATTGGTTCCTGCTCTGTTGGTTCGCTCATTGCCAGAGATCCCTCTCTGTTGGCGATCTTTTCTGACAGGCCATCTGATCTTGAGCGGACTACTGAGCGAAGACAGCTGTTAATGAAGGTCTGAAGTTTGTTTGAGATGCTCTTTATGACGCGCAGTACAAGTCTCTGATCCAATCGTATAGTAGCACTGACTGACTTCACATTGGAGTCGAAAATCCGGATCTTATTTTTGATGTTGAGTGATGTTGACCTCCTGCACACAGACTTGAGAGTAATGAAAGCTTGTCTTGCTTTTCCGATTCTGGCTTTAATATACTCGTCAGTTCCGCCTATAGTTGAAACGATGCTTGCAAGGTGGGTAGGTAAAGGAGGTTGTTTCTTTCAGGTTCCTCCCATTTATGCTAATTGTCGTCTGTTGGTGTTGTTGCTGTTGACCAGGAATCTTCATCACCTCTGTTTTATCTATGTTCACTTGAAGTCCTATATATATTTATAGGGAGAGAGAGAGATTCAAATAATCGATAATAAGCAGAAATCTGAGCGAGAAGAAATAACAACATGGAAAAACATGACGACTTGATGGATATGGGCAGCGATCACAAAGATTGAATACATGTGCGCATCACCGAACCATATCACTAAGTGTCTCCAGCCATTGGTAGTTCGTAGCATCTCGACGATGCCAACCAGGAAACCAGTCTACACCGTCTCTCTCCCTCTCCCTACCCTACGTGGTTGGCTTAAACTAACTATCCAAGATTACATGGACTGATGACAAGTTTTAGTTTTTCAACCTGATCCTGTGTTAGCTTAACACTGATCATCGAGAAATGCGATGGTTAAGGTTATATATATTCCCACACTGGAGTTTGTAGAAATATCCTTGATTTGTTTGTATAACATAAGCACTGAAGTCAACCAAATAACTCTTTTTTTTTTACTAATTCTATTATTTTACCATTTTGCTGTTATCATTATCTTACTATTAAACACACAGAAATAAAAGCATACACTTTCTAGTTGTATAAAATAATAATAATAAAACTAACAATAATATCTAAGATGAGAAATATTTTACGACAAATGAGTTCACGGGTGAATGAATGAATGAATAGACAAATAAGGGTGTAAGAAGATAATAACAAATTCCTTCAGTCTATATACCAATGTACCACCTATATATGCACACATAACAATGCCTGAAGACTACTGAAAATCTCATCACACCAGGGACCCTAGATTAAAGTGTATTATTCTACAACAATTATTACAATTTAATTATTTAAATTGAAACTGTGAGACAACTGTGTTCTTCGTATATAAAATATGTGTGTGAATAAGAAAAAAGAAGAGATTATTATTATTATTATTATTATTATTGCAGTTAGTTTAAAATAAAACACAACGTCTTAATGAGACAGATTTAATATTAATTTAAAAGAATTTAAGAATAAAAGTTCTAGAATAATAATAATAATAATTTTTAAATAATAGATTCAGAGGAAAACAATAAAACCACACACAGCTTATAGACTGATTCCGCACAAACACCATACGTGAGAAGTTATTCATTAAGCCAGCTTGCCAACAAAAAATGGCTGAAATCATACATACATACAAATATATCCAAGTAATGAGTACTCTCGCATGGTACTACTACTAATGCCCTATTCAATCATTACATGTACAGATTTTAATGACGAACTTTTTCGAGACACCGACGACTATTAGTATTTTTTAAAAGTCGTAAAATTTTTAAAAGGTAATTTCAATCCTGAAGGTTTACTTTTTACTCTTTATAAAATACCACCTGCCTCTGTCTCGGGAACTGACTGAAGTGAATTTTAAATGTAGAACTTTGCAGAAAAGTGCTACAGTTCACCTTGTCACACATTTTATAAAAACATACATAAAGGTAGGTAGTAAGAGAAAAAAAGAAATGCAAAGGAACCAATGATAGGCGAAAATTTACGGAAGAAGGATCTATAAGATGACAAAGAGTGGAAGATTTTCAGTTGTGTTACCAAGAGTCTCTCTCTCTCTCTCTAGCCATTGATTTTTAGTGTCTCAAGGAACTCAAGCTAAATAGTCTACACTTCCCTCCCGAAATGGTTAAAACTAAAAGTCGAAGACTTGATGGATGGATTTCAGGTTTGGTTTGATCACCTCTGGCTCTTTTCCAATCCGACCGTGTGTCGGTTAAAATTGTGCTCAACGAGGAAGGCAATAGCTCGAAATGCGTAACACATACTCCAGCTTCACAATCTCATTGATAGACTTCCCCCACCGCCTTACACCTAATACTGTATACCTAACCTCAATATTACTCAGCATGATTCACCAAATATAACACGTGGTCAAGTTGTGAACACTCTCGTCATGCCTGCCACTTTCAACAACCGCATAGTTGCCACATCCTTTGATCGATAATCGGACATGATAATCCAAGTTTACAAATGCCAAACCAGCTTTGTCGTTCTACAAAAAAATTTAAGAATATCCAACATAACTCCTAAAAATTAATGTCCGCAAAAAGTCATAGATAGCCTCCAAATCTCATATTTAAGAAGGTTTCCGTTCTCACTAATGATCTTGAAGCACAAATATCACATTTGATGAGAAAAATCATTGAAAAGGTTTGAAATTATTTTATTCAAAAGTCAGTGAGTAGAGGTTTAGACTGCTTGTCAACTTAATAATTACATCAAATTGCCTACTGAATAATCTAAAGAAAGTATAACAAATAGGAATGTTTAGGCTACTCTAAATCAAGTGTTAAAAAAATGCAATTAGTAAACACATTCACTCACAGTTTAGACATCTATACATAACACATGGGTAACAGGAAATTAATGAATGCCATTAAAGTAGAACATTCATATTCTGATAAGTGTAATCGCTATTGAGTGTATGTATATTTTAATAATAATAAAAATAATAACGACATTTAACAGTGTTCTTTCACCATCTAAATTCCTTACCTTGTTACAGCTCCACTGAATATGCGGTCAATCATACGCTCCGATATAGCTAAAAGTTTAATTAAACAAATAGAGAGGAATTAAGAAGAGATGTGCTATATTTTTATGTTTTTTATATTTTTAGTAGGATTTTGTACAAATAGCAGATGTTTTTAGAACAAGGTGTGTTTTATAATCACCGAGATATATTCAATCAGAACTGAACTTATATCGATAGTTTGCTTAAATTATGAGCCAGAATTACTGCCTTGAGTGCCCTTCTATGACTGGTTGCATAATATGCATACATGACTCCAGGTTTTTACAAATCGCAGTATGTTTCACTTTTATTTTACTCCTCGAGTTCTGTGAGCAGAATATCGGAGGGCTTCAGGCTTTGACGTTTCAGTAGCGACAGTGTCCCTTCTACAGGATGAATTTGGCAGGCTCACACCCAACCTACCTTCTTTCCCGTATTTACCTACTAGTGACGAGCGGGAATCAGACTCCCACCACCTCATGTGTGGCAGGCGAGCATTCCACTAGTAAACAACCCCTGATGCATCATATTTTATCACAACTAAATTCACCTGACGTAATGAGTCACACACACACACACCAATAGTTATTATCTTACTTACAGAAGCTATCTGTTATGATTTGAATATATGAGAAAAAAACTAAAGTTGTTTTTGAAAGTCATTAATTAATTCAAACACCTTAGAGGCTTTACCAATTAATCAATCAATCACAAAATATTTGCATAAAAAGTGCATGAGATATTGAAAGCTACGAATACAAATACAAAAGTACACTACAAACGATATTTTTTCATTAAACTTCAAACAATCAGGTCAAACGCCAAAAGTACAATACAAAAAGTGATTGTTTTCCAGCATACGAAACATAGTGATGTTATAAAAAATGTAGTAATAATATTGATGTAGTGCTTATTCGAACACCACTTTTCAAGGTTATTTGTAAAAAGTAAACACTCCTAATATTTTTACGAGTTGATCACGGATTGATATCAGTTAGAGAACCATTGAAAACCAGGGAGTACTGGACAGCAGCTGTCCAGTACTCCCTGGTTTTCAATGGTTCTCTAACTGATATCAATCCGTGATCAACTCGTAAAACATAACTAATCCTTACAAACCAAACTATAGAAACTCCTAATATTGAAAAAAATTTCTCTTCTGAAGGGTCTATGTGTGCATACGTATATAAGCATACATAAGTGTATTAAGTACGATAGCCAACTAAAATCTTATGATATCAGGAAATTATACCACATTCCATCTAAATATGAGTAATAATAATAATATGAACACAGATAGTAAACAGCTGTTGGTTGATAAGATTCTTTTTGTTTAACTGAAAACCGCTTACCATAGTTATTTGAACTCAATCCGCGGAACAGGTTTTCATGTTCCCGTCTATGAGAGCCACACTTATTGTATGAGGGCTGATGATACCATCCAGTTGCCCTGGCTGAAGTAGGTGAACAGAGGAACCACTGGTTGGAAGCTTATTTGCTCAAGCCAATGAGCCACGTCTCCACTTGAAACATTCTCAGGTCATAACGCATTTATATATGGCGTACAACCCTCTTCAAACCTTGCACACAACCACTAAGCAAAGCAATCTCCCATCACTCTTGGCAGATCTAGAAACAAAACGTCACGTGTGCACCACCAGAGCATATGATTATGGTGAAGCACCCCAAAGCATTATTCCCTAAACCATTAGATATCACAGTCCCTAAGCTTTTGAGACAAGTTAGTCACTACTAAATCTGATAACGGTAATCGTATTCTTTAAGTGTTGCGAAATAAGCCGTCCATAACTAAAGACTGACTGACTGACTGACTTAGAATTCTATCACTGAAAACAACGAGTCCTACATACAATACAAAGCCCTGTCAAACTATTTATTTTTTCAACGAGTTTGCGAAGTTCCCTAGGGTATAACAGTAACTAAAAACTGTTATTTTTCAAGTATTGGTTTGAAAAAACCTGGAAGTTGGTTGATCCCGGACAACCAACACTCGAAAAATAATCTAATGCACATTACTGACTGTCTACAGGATGAACTTATCTGCGGTTCTAGTGAGAAGACGTGACCAGTGGGTGTTCACCAGGTCGGCTATGGAGACAGATACTCACACCCATTGTACCGGTTAGTTGGCGCCATTACAAATCGCGAATTGACAGAAAGTAGAATTCATGGACTGGCCATTGGATTCTGTCTCAGTAGCTGAACGGTCAATGAGCTCGCCTCGTAACCTGAAGGTCCTGAGTTCAGTCCCCGGTGGGTTCGTGCGTGCGTACATGCACATGCAACACTCCCTGGTTTTCTATGATTTCCTAACTGATGTTAGTTCTTAACCTAGCTTAAATTATTTTAATTCTTATTACACTTGACTGCTGATTAACGAGCATCGACGAGAAAGATTACCGTCAGACTGGACAATAATAAGTAGGGAAAAATTCAGTTCTTCCTACTTTTACTACAATTAGGCACACAGTATTCCTTGACGAAAATTGGATTATAACTCATACCAGCAAAATAAGCAGTGCATACTCGAAACTCATTCCTCTGCGTCCCGTCCCCGCCCCCCCCCCAATGGAATATAAGGTTCCAAGCTTGTGCATTGAAGTTTCAGTGAAGGTAATGTTGCCAGCCTCAAGTCCAATCTTTCTTTTTTACCGAACTTACTATCAGCTAAGTGAGACACCACAAATTGAACCCGAACGAAATCCGTGGTTGACGAGCATTCTACCATTGAACCACAGACGCGTAATTGCTATAACATTATTTTAATCTTAAATACTAGAGTCTCATGCAAATAGTGTAATTCCTAGTAGTTCTATTATTACTATTATCATTACTATTCATTTTATATATCCCAAGTGGTGGAACATAGGCTTTCAGTAATACATCTTCATTGAACTAGGTTCCCTGCCTTCACTTTCAGCTGGATGCATACAACTACTCACAAGCTTTCATTTCCCATTCACATGATCCCCTCTACATATCACTTTTGGATGCCCAACCCATCGGCATCCCATTCTAGTTCCATTTTTCTCCTACACTACTAAAGTATATCATCAGAAAAGCAAGCATAATAAACACAATTATACGACAGAAATACACAAAATATCAACACAAAAATATAATAATAATAGTACTAAAAATGAACTTACCATAATTATTATGTCGTGCTAAATCCCCACGACTTATAATTAAATCATGATCTTCATCTAATTCCCAAAATTTACAATAAATAACATAGAAGTGTTCATATGAAAAGTATTGAGTCACCAAATTAATGTCGTCTTCAACTTCAAGACTGGCTAATACAGATAGGAAATTACTTCGTCTTAATTCACCCAATGATATACGACCAGACCATGAAATATTTACATTGAAAAAGATACGTGCTACAACAGTCGCTACATATCGTGAATGGAAATCTTTAGCTACACCTAAGAAAGCTAAACCAGGATGACTTTCTAAGATATCCTGATAGAAAGAAAGACAGAAAAATAGATGTGATGAAGAAATATTAAGCAGTTATAATGACACATAATAAAGGAACTATAATGACAAATTATTAAAATAAATACAGCAACTGACTAACACATTATTATTATTATTATTGTTATTATTATTATTATTCCAATAATGAGTACAATTCAGATTGCGATGTCAATAAAATTAATTCAGCTTTATACAGAAGAGGAATCTTCAAATCGGCTGTACCTAACAATTAATCTCACGATTGAGAACAGAGGGCAGTAGCTTTGAAAGGATGGTTCCGCAATTAAATTTAGTATGCAGAATCACGTGTTTTTTTTCAACTTCATGCATAACATTCAATCTAAAAACGAGTGTAACATTTCTGAGAACTTTTTCAAAGAGCGTCGTCAAAGATGATCACTTATTCTGTTTTAGTGCTACGGAGAATCTAGAGAAATTTGTTCATAATCCATCCAACCTACATCCAAGCAAAACATTTGCAGTCGACATTTAACATGCTAAACTATCAAAATGTACATGAATTTTTTTGTACTTAATGAGCAACTAGAAGACTTACACAGCAGATGGAATGAAATGTATTCAATTCAACCCAACAATGTTTGTTGTGTTTGTGAAACTAACCGGATGAGTCATGTTATGTTCAGTTGTCTTCCTCCTAACTCGATTGCCAAAAGAATAGTAGTTAATCAATACTCTACTTCTATTTTTCAAGAATAAACGTATAGCATAACAATTTTGTCCATTCCTTCACGTTCCCAGTGGAACATAGGGCTTCAAGCTAGAGAATTCAAGTTTCTGTAACAGCGTTTATTTTTACAGGACGAAGTTGCTAGCCTCATACCCAACCTTTCCTCTTTACCAGTTTTTATTTCTGGCTTAGAGAGGTAAAAGAGTGCGTCTGTGGCCGGGGATCGAACCCCGGACCATGTGCATGGTCGATGAGCGTCCTAACCGATGTGCCAAAGACGCACATAACAATACTTTTGCCCATATCTCCCAAATCATTTCATATGGAAGACTAATTGTATTTTCTATTTGCCTATTGGATAAACTGAATCTAGTCTTTTAAATTACACACAGTAAGTCGATGGCCAAGTCCCCAACACATTTATACTGTTCAACAATAAACGTATTGACAACAATGAGATAAACGTACAGAGGTATAACAGTATCAATGTCAAATCGCTTTTCTCTTATATTACACTAGAATTTGAAGAATGGGTTTATAACATACCCTAAAAACGACGTGTCTTGTAACGTTGCCATGTTCACGTAGTGACGTTGCCATAACATATACAATTTAGATATTTGACATTGAATTATAAACTAGGAAATGTCTATGAGGTATTTATCTGGATGGCTTCACAGTTCTTGCTGGGACAAGAGACAGGAAATGTTGCTTCATAGTTATATCTAGGTAGGAGGATGCAAAGTTAATCATATTCATGATTTTGTGCTACTTGATGCGGCCTATTGAATCAAGAATTCTTCTTGTTTTCATACTTAAGTTCAAGTGGTGCTCACTCAAACTAGGGGCAATTACCCTATGGCATAACATCTCCCATTGAAACGAAGCATTTCCAAAGTAATATACACGACAGTATATACTAGCACAAAATATCATGAAAATGCAATTTGATATTTTTAACTCTGAAGTCTGCTGTCCAAGATATGGATGATGAATATGAAGCAAGATTTACTGTCACACAAACTATCAAGACTAGTAGTTCACTGAAACTGATGTACTACTCAGACGTAGGCTTTATCATCACTTATACTGAGCATAGGAAATGTTTTATTTTACTATTTAATTACAGACATAACAGCGTCTAGTGATGTGGAACACAATAACAGACTGATTACTAGATAACTTAAGCCCGGCAAAGTATGTGTGATACTGTTGCTCAACAAATAGTTATAAATACTGTTGTGATCTACTACACAGGACATGTAACCATTTTCAACCAGTTAATTGACTCTTGTCAACACTTTAGACTATAATGTTTAGTAGAGAAAGTAAAGGGATGGAGGAGATGAAACCTCCACCTCCAATGAATTCTTTTTAGGAAACAACTAACATTTATTTTTAAAATATGAATACAACGCAAAAAGGAATTAAACAAAAGAGAGAACAAAATGAAATTAACAAATACCATATGAAATTCATCATACTACAACACAGACAACAATATAGTATATTTCACTTATTTACACAGTCTTTGTATCTTTGATTATATTTTATCACGCTGTTCACAGCTGATGATATGATCTCAACAAATAAAAATGTACTTTTAGTGGATTAGTGAAATCTTTATGAGGTATTGATTTCGATGGAATTAGAGTCTTACTAGTCCGTGACATAAATGTTGCTTAATAGTCATATCTAGACTTCAGACAACATAAAAATGGTATTTTCATGATTTTATGCTATATTCTATCAAGAATGAGCTTCGTTTTCACTTTTGTCTAAGTTACATGCACTCAAACTTGGTTATTTAGGGATGTACTTCATCATTACTCGAATTCGACTCTCTTTTCCAACAATTGTAGATAACAACATAGAAAGGTGTCACTCAAAAAGCATTTGTAGTTTCATACTTCTGGTAATGAGCCACATCTGTTGTTGTAGCTGACTGTACAAACCTTAAAAGGTCAAGAGATATCCGAACCCGTAAGCTAATGGTTAAGCAATCAGGAGCTCAGACCAATGAGTTACAGCCTCACAAAACGACATAGGAAATGATAGAGGTGATGTAATAAAATTTAAAAAAATACAAAATATTCCAAAGAATCAAGACAGATTGATTGTAAACACATACACACATAGGAAAATTTTAGAACCTGCTAACATTTTCTTCAAGTCTATTATGATAACAAAAGTGATGAAAATAGGATCATAAAATTTACAGAGGCCTAAAAAAGTAATAAAAAATTATTAAAGTTATAGAAAACACTTACCTGAATAAGTGAATTAAAATCTGATTGTATTAGGAAAGTGGCACGTCCACGTGTAAGTAAATGAACAAATTTCGAAGCTTCATCTGGACAAGTATTTAATGTACTGAACAAAAATGAAGAAAAACAAATTAATAAATTATAATCAACAATCATATGAATTGCCCTAAGAAAAAAGTCACTAACTGTTTCAAAAAAATTAAATTTATATTTATGTTTTGATAGTTTGCAGGGATTTGATTTGCATGGTTACAGGATTTCACCATGAACTGACACCGGTTAGAGAACCATTAGAAAACCTGGGAGTATCAGACAACTGCTTCGTCTTAGCTTGGGACTCCATCAGTACGCCCCCACCATCAGGGCTCGAACCCCTCCCGGTTACAAGACCAGAGAGCTGGTAGACCATTAAGCTACTGGAACCCGACCGAATGGCTCATGAATTCCAACTTCTTTCCACCAGAGACCGACCGTATTCAGGTAGGTAGTTACCTGGGTTCTAGTGCAGAGTCGTGACCAGTGAGGTGCGGCAGGTCGGGTGGGAGGACAAACACTCTGCCGATGACACTGGCTAGTGGTCGCGCTATATCGTGAATTCGCAGAAGTTAGAATTCAAAGGCGATTCCATTGGATGGGATCCCAGTGGCTTAATGGTCTACGAGGTCGCTGGTCTTGTAACCAGAAGACCTGGGTCCCAACCCTAACGGTGTGTATGTACTGTCAAACAGTCCCAAGATAGGAAGAAACAGCTGTCCAGTGCTCCCAAGTTTTCTAATGGTTCTCTAACCGATGTGAGTTTATGATGAAATTCTGTAACTAAATTAAGTTTATGTTGAGTATTCTATATTCTGATATCTCTCGCAATTAATCATTCTGCAGATTCTTGTGTATAACGGTTGGAATAAAGTAATCGGGAGGTATTTTTGCGCACATATAGTAATAGCAAACACAACGCTACAGTAAACACTCCAGCCGACTGCGTAAAAAAGAAGTCGACGAAACACCTTTTTAAAATAGCCAAAGGTAAGATATGATATGATTACAGCATTTCACTCCCTAAACATGTAATACAAAATCACAAAAGACTAACTAGCTAAGGAAATTCAAATCGTAATTGACCGCTTCCCTTCTACCCATTCCGGCAGGCAGAGACGAAAGCACGGCAAGTTTGCCTTACTATAAAAATCACATACTTTGAAGACTCTAATATAATTTCAATCAATACACTTATGTCACACTCAAGCAATACCAATAGGACAAACAAAAATCGGGTTCTGTTATCTCGTGGTTATCAATCGATCAACAGTTAAAACTAGTCATAATAGATTTTATAAATGAATACAGTGATAATTTGGTCTGTTTACTCTAGGGTTATGTTTTTTTTATCTTATCCCAACTCCTAATTTTGAAAAGCTTTTTTGCTCATCAGCTGTTGTTAACTACTTAAGATTACAATGTTCGAAGTGATAAAAAAAGTAAGCAATATAGCATACTTTCAACTGTATGAGAAGAAAGTAAACTTTAAAATCTGTAGTTTTCCATAAGAATTTTAAAAAATGAAGATACGATAAATAGTCAAAATGATCAACAGTTAGAGCTTATCTATAGATGAGGGTTAACATGAAGGAAAAGGAAATGAAGGCCTGTGGGCAATCTAGGAGTCAGCTTAAAAAAGACACATCAGAGGACAGAATACAATGAAGATGTGCTGCTGTAGTTTTCACATCCTACGTCGAACCCAAGGAATGAATAATAATAATAATAATAATACATAATATACATGATATAATAGAGATTCCCAAAGTCAGGAAGAAAAATCATAAAGAATTGGAGTTGTAGAAGTGAAAAACAGCAGTAGAAGTTACAGGATTTCATCATGAACTGACATCAGTCAGAAAACCAGCTGGGAGTACTGGATAGCTAGCTGTTTCGTCTTAGCTTGGGTCTCTTCGGCAGTATACACCCATCATCAGAGCTCGAACTCATCACCTCCGGCCACAAGGCGAGCTCGTAGACAATTAAGCAACCGAGACCTGATCCAATGGCCCATGAATTCTAACTTCTGCTAATTCACGATATAGTACCACCACCATTAGCCAATATCTTCGGCGAGTATTTGTCGTCACACCCGACTTGCTGCACCCTACTGGTCACGACTTCTCACTAGAACCCCAGGTAACTACCTACCTGAATAGGGCAAGTCGTTAGTGATGAAATCCTGTCACCAATCAATTCCCTACAAAGCAACACTTGAATAGCAGTAGAAGTATTTCCGTTGCGTATTTTAGCAGTGAATTCAACTTGTTCAACCAGAATGGCAAAGTAGACAAATTTATATATATATATATATATATATATATATATATATATATATATATATATATATATATATATATATATATATATATATATATATATATAAAAGACAAAAAGGCGAGGACGTAACGAAATCAAAACACTTTTGTTACCGCAGAGTATGAGATTAATCCTGCTTCAGTTACACTGGAATATCATCAGTCAACTGGGGTGGTTACTGGGAAACGAAGTAAACAAGTTGTCTTCTGACTACTCTGTGTTACAGTATGCTCCATTATCATCAAAGAACTCCCATTAAAATTATTTAAAAATTGACAGACCTCAATGGTAGTGGGTGGAAATTTGTCAGCAAGAAAGAGAGTCATCCAAATACGGTTTAGTTAGACCACCAGGTGAACAAAACAAAAACTGAGCATAAGTCTCATATTTTATGGGGTGGGGGTGGGAGAGGTAGAACACTTCTAAAAATATCATATTTCATTGAGAATTTCAAGAAAATAAGTAAAGGTATTATATAGAACTTACTGTGACCATGTTTTCAATAAGTTTGCTGAGGATACCGGTTGTCGATCAGGTGTACCACCAGCATTCATATAAATAGCGTGTTTCCAGTAGAGTGGACAGTTTAGCAGCTAAAATAATTTTTTTTTCAAAAAGGACACAATTATGTGTTAAAAACGGGAATAACATGAAAGGTACAAATATCTAAAGTAATTACAGAAGGGGTAAAAATCAAATAGCTAAGCTTGAGATTTACAGATGAAAACTGTCATTTTTATTCTACTGATAATACTAAGGGAGATTTTTAACACAAATTATCAACAGTCAGATAAAATGTAACTATGCTTTATTTGCATATACGCTTGCAGGGGAGAGATAACCATTCGAAATAAGTGACTAGTATCAATCTGTATGTGATAAAACCAACGAAAAATCAGTGTTAAACGCAAGGTGAAGATGATGTAGTCAATACGGCTTTGAGTTAAAGTCAACCAATATGATTGGATAATCATCGCTAACGATAGTTTACTAAGATCTACAAACATAAATAGGACTAACTAGACTGGCTGACTTTCAACGCAGAATCTAGCACGGAAGTACAGCAGTTCCATTTGTTACACTCCATGCGCCATACAAAGGTTGACAAAAGGAGAAAAAAATCGAAAAAACTATAGTGGGAGAAGATCTACGCAAGAAAGGATAATTACATGGAAAAACACGGGAATATAATGAATCTGTGCTACTGATAACGCGAACTCGTAGACCATTAAGCCACTGAAACCTGATCCAATGACCAATGTGTGAATTCTAACTTCTGCTAATTCACGATGTAGCACGACCGCTGCTAGCCAATGTCATTGGTGGAGAGTATTTGTACTCCCACCCGACCTGCTGTACCCCACTGGTTACGACTCTGCACCAGAACCCAGGTAACTACCTACCTGAATAGGATCAGTCGCTAATGTGCATCCAACTGACGAGACAGCTGTCCAGTACTCCCAGGATCTCCAATGGTTCCCTGACCAATGTCACCTCATGCAAACCACAACTTGAAAAGCCTCATGTCACGTCCCGACTTTTCTTTTTTCAGCCCTTTCCCAAATTAATCTCATGTCAGTTAACATTGATCAAATTAGGATGTCAGCGGATCGTATGCATAACGTGTATCCTAGCCATGTCAATCTATGTAGCCTCATTGATTGACTAAGCCCCACAATCTTGAAGTCCAATAAAAAGGAATTAATTCAGTTTGCAGGAAAAGATGGAAAAGACAGGTTCACCAGTTGGGGAGTTTAAAAACTCATACTTAAGAGGTGACCAAGACGAAATAAACAAGCCTTATACTGTTTAGAAAATTTTAAATAATCTATTGTTTTGTACGCATTCACTTTCATAATGACACCATCCTCACTGTAATTCATGGACAGTTTATACTTTTTGTTAGTTTCCTAAAAATTACTGGATAATTTGATTCGCTAAGCTAAGACATTAGTGGATATACGTTACAGTCAAAGTTTACGATGATTCTGATACAGCTCAGTCTTACCCTTTACATGCATATATGCCTATATAAATCCTATAGAACTGATTGTTATACGCGTGAACCCACAAAATTTTGCTGTAATTTGATCCATTGAATACATACAGCTGTTTCATGTCGAACAAGTAGAAAATGATTCATAACATCAAAACAAGAGTATATGTAACAAAATGTCTTAAATTTCCTTTAACGATTAACAGATCGGATTACATACAATTAATCATGTATAACAATTCAAACAGTGATAAACCACCGCCTAACCGTAATGTGATTGGTTGACTTAAATGTTCTGAATAAATATAACACAGGATGATGGTGATGATGATGACGATAATAATAGCAGTCACGTTAAAATATTCAATATTAAAACTGTTCTATATGTGGCAAGACATAAAAACCTTCTCAATTATGGGTAAATTTTGTTTTGATAAACTCTCACAGTGTTATACAGTAATCTTTACTGATGACCAAGTTTCGAGCACAACTGATTACTGCTCATAATCATATCAAGGTAATCACACACAAGGGGTAATGACACACATAAACTCACTAGTGGAGGGAATAAAATTCACATTTAAAGCGGAAAATGAATAAGGAGAATTAGCTATGTTAGATTGTAAAATAAAACGAATAGAAGAAGGTAAACTGCACTGTACACTAGTGTGTACAAAAATCAACTCATTCTAGTAGACATTTAGACTTTAATTCATCCCATCCGTTATCTGTCTGTGAAGGCAGGCTTAGTTAAGTGTCTAACAAACCGAGCAGTAACACTAAGTAGTAAAAAAACCTAAATGATGAAATGAAACAGATAGAAGAGGCGTTGATGTTAAATAACCAACTATCCTATAAAATTCATTAGGAAGATCAATAAAGGCCAAAAGCAAAATAAAAATAATGGGGAAACTAATAATGATAACACAAGAGAGAATATAAGTCATGCACTGTTATACCATATAAGGAGAGGATATATGAGACCCTAAGTAGGATTTTTAATAGAGCAGGAATTAGAGTGGTGGCATTTAAACCTAAAAACTCACTCAGGGACAAGCTCTGTAGGTTAAAGGACCCTGTGGGTTGACCCAATTGGACAGAATAATAATTTACAAAATACCCTGCAATGACTGTGAGGTCAACTACATAGGTCAAACTAGTAGGGCAGGCGTAGTCAGATTGTCAGAACATAAGAATTTAGCTAAGGTAAGAATGGTTGACCCTGAAAAGATAAGTAATTTAGAAAAAAGCTCAGCAATTGCACTGCATACATTAACACTCAACCACACAATAGGGACGTGTTTGAACCCCCCCCAAAGAAAAAAAAGGGCGGTGGGCCGGGAAGGAGGAAATAGCTATTTCTTCTCCTTTTTAATTTTTCTTGAGTGGCAACTCGAACTGGTGCACTTCGGTGCCAAGTTCTATGTTGAATCCAGACAGACAGACACAATAGGGTGGGTGGGAGAGGGTTAAAATTCTAAAAAGTAATCCAGGTAGGTGGAGAGAGAGGTTGATTACTGAATCCTTGTTTATCGAATCTACACCTAACACATGCAATAGGAATGACTCATCGCTCATAACTGAAATATGGAAAATACTATTACCAATCAAATCAAGTGAAAAATAATGGAACTATATAAATGAAGTTAGGAAGTCGTGTGATTACCTTGATATGATTATGAGCAATAAATTGTGCTCGAAACTAGGTCATCAGTAAAGATTACTGTATAACACTGTGAGACTTTATCAAAACAAAATTTACCCATAATGGAATTACACTTTACCACAGTGCACAAGTTTTATTCTTATATCATAACCTTTTCAAGTTTTACTTACTTTTGCCACTTGTCCAAAGTTTGAATAAGGAATTAACTGTTCAGAATGTTTTCCTGTACTGAGTGATGGATCAACAAATTGATTAATTTCACGTTTAATACGTTCCAATTCTGCATTGATTTCTTCACTAGACATACGAGTAGTACCAAGAGGGAAATGAAAGGATGGTAAAGCTTTACGCAAAACGGTGGCAGAAGGAAGAGTGGTAGTGGTGGTATTAGTAGTAGTAATAGTAGCAGCAGTGGTAGATAGTTTATTCTGTGTACATGGGATAGAATCTGAAGGTACTGAACGCAGATTATCTGTTCGATTAGATACATTAGACTTAGTTATCGGTGATGTTGTATCGCCTATAGCTTCACCTCCTGCACCTGAATGTATGAGGTTTTGTGATTGTGAAGAATGAATACGATGTTTATTGCTTTCACGAGACTGTTGACGTGAAGCTATATCTACGCCTTGTTTATTATTTTCACTAGGATAGTTGTAGTCTGATGTAGGTGTCACTGAAGTAGTAGTAGTATTATTATTAAGCTTTGATCCATTACGATCATTTGTTCTAATAGAAACAATTTTATTTGTTTTAACTTTATTTATATCTTCTTCATCTGTATCATGATTTGTGAGTAGTCTATTCGTGGTAGCAGCAGTAGCAATAGTTGTAGTGTTGCCACGAGAAAGTTTTGTTTCACTATCTTGACTATCAGTGTTCGATAGAGTTTTTGAACGAATAGTGATTACTCCATTTTCTTTTTTAGCTTTATTATTTGTATGCGTTATATCATTTGTTCGTGATTCACCAGATCCCTGAAGGCAGAGAGAGAGAGAGAAAGGAAAACAGATTAGTATCATATAATAGATTGATGCGTTGTAAAATTACCTATTTCAAGTAAAGGAGTTAACACACACACACACATATGTAGGCTGAATGCACGACATGAAACAACAACAAACAAAAAAACCGAACAAAATGTCATTTCGCTTAGCTTTTAATCATGCTACACTCACTGATCATAAAGACTTCAACTGACAGATACATAAGTTGTCAGTCGATAATAACAGGTATGTAAATCACTTCATGGGGTTTACAAAAGCTTGTTGTCTCTCACCAGCTAACCATAAAAGCATAAAACAAGTAGGCTGTAAGAAGATACCAAATCCCGCACATTTAAAACTCAGTAGAGTGCCTTTTATCTATGTGCTTTTAATGAGCTAAAATAAAGTGGTAGTCTAAACCTGTAGAAAGGAAAAATTCTACGATTCACGCTTTCTTTTACTTGAACAATGAGACACGATGTTAATCATCACGAAGCCTGTAGTTCCTTACAGATCTAAACTCATATATTTTTTCAAGTTTTATCAAACAATGACTTCAGTTAGAAAGCCTTAAAAACCAGGAAGTAAATGAGAGTTGTTTCGACCTGGTTAGGGACTCTTCAGAAGCTCACACTCATGAGCCCCTCCCCCCACCAGAGCTCAAACCCAAGAACACGTCACAGAGCAACCTTGTTGACTGTTCAACCAGTCAGACAGAATCATATGGGCTCATAGATTCTAACTTTGGCCGATTTGCAATAATTGGCGCAACCGGCAGCCATAGTCATCAGCGAGTATTTGTATGCTTACGCCCATATTTTTCAGAGACCATGAACAGAAAGTAAAGGCGAATCATTATTAACCAACAGGTGTATAACGTAACCTAATCAGAGAGTGGAATGATACAAGATATACTAACTCAATCAATAAATTGGTATACGAATCCTACAAATTGTTTGAACACTATTTGTTTTTAGTGCGTCGGTGGCATAGAGATTAGGACGCTCGCCGACCATGCACATGGTTCGGGGTTCGATCCCCGGTCGACGCCCTCGTTTACCTCACTAAGCCAGAAATAATACTGGTAAAGAGAAAAGGTTGGGCATGAGGCTAGCAACCTCATCCTGTAAAATAAAAACTGCTACAGAAACTTCAAGCCACTAGGTTGAAGTCCTATGTTCCACCGGGGAACGTGAAGGAAAGAAAAAAAATTTGGTTTTAGCTTACTTTGACACATAAAAAACATCAACGAAAGAAAAAAAACCTGATTATGCCTATATCGAATATATTTCTAGCAAAAAAAAAATAAGTAATTAGCTTTCTGTTCAGCTTTTCTCTTTCTTTTAACTAGTACATTCGACTGTAAAAACATGACTACTTCTGACAGTATTTTCCCAATTGTAAGAATCATAAAGACAAACACGCTGATGTCAAGTGATGAAAACATATTTTTCTTAATATGATCTAAAATAATGATAAATGAAGATACTGTATGTAACCAAACTGATAAACTCTAATAATATGCCGATGAAATAGCTTAATAGTATGAAAATATACGCCACAGAAGAAGCATATAATAACTTAGTGCTCTTAGTTTCACAAAATATGACAAACACATAGCCAAATGGCTATTTGAAAGGTAGGATAGGATTTTCTATGCACTTAAGTTGTTAGATGCAGCAAACATGTAAGTAGATTTAGTAGATTTCAACAACAACAGCAACAAAAATACAGAAAACTTCTTTATTCAGACTTGACAATTTGAATAAAACCAAGGGAACTTTTTTGAAAAAAAAGGTGAACACCATTTCCGCATTTGAAAGGAAAATAATCTATCGGGGATATGTACCAAATGGAAGTGTTATGGTGGAGAGGAAATGAAGATATTCATTGACCTGTCATCGTAACTTTTACTGTTCCAGAAAGCCGATCAGCTAAGTTTACAACTAATTCTAATTGAAAACTTATAGAATTTGTTGATATTTATAGATTCAATTATCGTGCAATCTATTCAGCCAATCCCTCCATAAATAGCATAACTTAGGAAGGCATGAAACAAAGCCTAAAAACATACTTCCCCCCTCCATCCGATCATTACAGTCTAAAAAAAGCTGAAGGTGAGTCATAATCTCGATATAAAGAAATGTTGATCAAAACATGAAAGCATAAAAACCATGAGAAACATAATCTTTAAGTGAATGAACACGCACTATTTTGACTCGACATTAAAAGTGTGATTTTGTGGAAGTATGTGCACCATTGTAACAACAGAAGACAAGGGCTGGCAACAGATCCTTTTATTACGAAAATCAACACGTACTTATATATATTTTATGTGCATTAATAAGGCTTATGCAAGCAGAAAAAGGCAGTCTTCTGATTGGTTGTTTCTCGGAAGTTAAGCAGACAAACACAGTCTTATGATTGGTTGTTTTCGATATTTCTCGGAAAGTAGAGCCATCTATCTGCGAATCATATTTGTCCACATTTAAGTTTGCTGTGATTGGTTGTTGAAACAGCCTTGTTCATATTTTCTCACGGCCCATATTAGTGACCTAGACATTAACGTAGATTAGTGTCAACCAATCGGCTAGCAGCCTGCTCTCACCACACCATCACTACTTCCCCTAGAAGGTGATTTATTCTTGGAACACCTGAAACAGAAGCAGTATGAGTGCTGCATGACCACAGGGTCCAAAGGACAACTGCTTGAGGTAAGCCACATCCGTCCTGTTATCAGTAGTTTTTGAAGTGTCGCATCTGTATAAAGACCTCACCACCGACTAAGAATCGACACAGAGCAAGTGAGAATGAACAATTTTTAAGGTCAACCTTTTCTAACCCCTTTCCCTCCGCAGAGCATTACTGCTGTTACACGTCTACCTGCCAGCAGTACGACTTTGCTCTCCGATCCCCAACACAATGTGACCGATTTACACTACGATGGTAACCGCTTTTAGTCCGATCGCTACCAGTCTAGCATGGTAACAGCTGCAGGAACACTCGTTGCGGCCAGTGTAACCGATCAAATCCTTGAAGTATGCAAGTCCAACCACTACATTAAGGTTACCAGCCATCACAGCCACACATCTGCATAACCTACAGGAAAGTATTGAGAAGTAATACACTAAAACATAGAATTAACTAACACACAAGTTGATACTCAGTCGAAAAAAGTATTTTATCATAATTTTATAACCCTGTATGTAGAGTAATCAGCTGAAGAGTTCTACCGAAATTCGATGAATTCATCAAATCCTGCTTTACTAACTCTTATTGCCGGTTTTAAATTCGTATTGGGAAATAAAGGTTTCCAAAAAAGCCGACTTCTGGATAGAAGTAAAACTGGGTATGATCATTTATTCATTTAGACTATAAGATGACTATCCTAAAATATTTTCCTGATTATCGTTGGTTTAAACAGAATTGATATTCTTCTCACAACCCAGGAATATTGCATGCAATTTACACCGGTAAATAATAATCCCATTCATGGTTTACTGTTCAATCCAAGTTTCACACCGAAACCAACTTTCTTACCACCATTTGATTAGGCTTAAACATATAAGTTTTTTTGTTGAAATAAAGAATTCATTGACATCAATCATAACTCTAATGTATCACTTTGTGTGGGTAAGAAGACCACCATTAGAGAGATTTGGCAAACTTTCTGCTTGACACTGCTGTATTGTTTTGGCTTAAACTACATAAATCACAAGTAATATTCAATCACACCAACGACGCTGTTAAGTTGCACTATGTGCTGGTTGGAAGCAATCGGCAGGAAGCCTTGGACCTAGGTTTCGTGCTAGTTGCCACTCACCAGTCAGCAAGGCGTATCTGTAAGCTTGAAGGAATTCAAGTTTCTTCTGAGATTCAAAGCCGAATCACCCAGTGAGTACTGTAGTCAGAGGCTTTACCACTGAGCTATTCGGGCTCATGATTGACTTCCTGTAGGATTGTATTAGATATTTTGATTGGCCATATTGCAAGCTTGACTGATAGATTTCAGTCTGCACCAAACAAACTAGCGTCCAATCAAAGAAATATGAACTAAGCGACAGTTTACTAGGACGAAATAAAAGTAAGACCTAGATTACTTCACGTTATCAAATTTTACATTAGTATAAACAAGAAAAATGAGAATAAAAAACAAGGTGAAAAATTAATGATGTTAGAAATAACAAAATCTTGCATTGAGAAAGAGCACAGTAAAGTAAGTAAAACATTCTAAGGGGGAAATTAAGGGTTGGATTCAGTTGGTTAAATAAGACATGTTTCAGGTGTAAGATGTTTAGACGAAATGTTCAGACTTATCTACGAACCTAATCAAATAAGCTTTTTTATCTGATAAAGCATACTACATTATCTATGGAAGAATATCCTTATATCGAATAAACACTAAAAGGCTTCAACATTGTGGCTTAGATTTTACTTATGGTAAACGAGTTTGATGTATACCCTCTTGAGATTTCTTCAATTATCAACCCATTATGGCTGACGTAAACGTTAAGGTGAACAAGGTGATAAAATGCATTTCATCAAAGGTAACGACTCGTATTTTGGAGGACAGAAACACTTCAATATCAATCCTAAATCATTAATCAGATTATGATACTTAATACGTTCAGGTCACAGTCCGCCATGTGGGCGTGGGTTCGAACCGCATTTCTGACACCAGTTTTTAAGTGCGTCGGTGCCATAGAGGTTAGGATGCTCTCTAAGCCAGAAATAATGCTGGTGAAGAGGAAAGGTTGGGCATGAGGCTAGCAACCTCATCCTGTAAAAATAATCACCACTGCTACAGAAACTTCAAGTCTCTAGCTTGAAGTACTATGTTCCACTGGGAACGTGAAGGAATAAGAAGACACTTAATACGAAATCAGTGGCAATAAAATCCTCGTAAGGATTTGAAGAAAAACAGAACATATTACATAGAGCAGCATATCTATCAAAGAAAATACGTCCATTGAAAGCTTACAGTAAACGACAAATAACTGATCAAAAACTTCTCAGTAGTACAAAACGCTTCTCTTGTGGAAGCGTAGCTCACAGACTTACGCAATCGACTTTCAGTTATTGGGTTCAGGATTAGAATCGACTTTTCACCTAATTCCTTCTAGGCAACTGGGTTGTACCAACAATGTGTAGCTCATAACCTCGTGCATGAAAAATTCGTTCCGCCTAAGTGAGTTTTAAATAAGTACTTTTAAAACGAATAATTCAGTAAAAGAAAAAACTACAAAACCTTTCAACTGAAAAAGTCGAATGTAGCTCAATGATGTGAACACTTTTAAGCAGTAGTCAGCCTCGCCGAGTTTACTAGTTTCCTGACTGGTCTTAAGCCCTGGAAGAGAGGTAAGGTTGGCTATGGGGCTAGAGACCCTATCCCAGAAAATCAATTCAGCCTCTACAGTAACTTCAAAGCACAAGAAAAATACAAAAAGGAAAACTTATTCTTCTCTGGAATCGGAGAAACGGAATGACGCGGGTTGGTGAAAGCCTTCAAGAGACCAGTAGACTAATGTGGCTTCCTTCGATGAAAAAAATAATAATAAATATATTGATGCTGACCATAATCTGCTGATGAATGCTTGAGATCATTCTACCTATTACAGCCTACACAGACTAACCATACATTACAGAAATGAACATCGGTTTCCTCAAAATCTTAAGTAGATCTCTTTATGAGAAGTGCTAAACAAGTCTATTGCCGATCATAGCCAAATGCTATGCTGTCTGTCTGTCTGTCTGTTTCTTGCGCTTTTGGGCGGTTGTTACTTCCCGGCTACCCACACCGTGGAAGTTGATTGATTCTTCGGGTAGCTGAAACAGAGTGTTGCGTAACCGCAGAGTCCAGGGGACAACTGTTTGAGGCCGGCCACACACGGCCTGTATGAACTGGTTTCTGGGATTAGTTCCGTATTAGTAAACTTACCGCCGGTTACGGACCACCGTAAGGTAAGTCAAGATGTACAACTTTTGGGGTCAACCTCTTCTAACACCCTCTATCCGAAGTGGAGAGATAGCATAGCTGGCATGCTGGTCATCTGAGAGGAACACCTTACTGCTGTTACACCCCTGTTCCCCGGCAGTACGACTTCGCCCTCAGACCCTCAGCATAGTAAAAGGAAGATTCTTACACAATGCCGGTAACTGCTTTTAGTCTAATCGCTATCCTAACAACCTTCCAGGTATCGTAGGACCTGCAGGAACATTTGTTCCAGCAAGCCCGATCACCACGTCAAGGTAGCAGCTATCGGTCGGGCAACTACTATGCAAAACTAAATATCTACCAAAAAAAAGAATTCAGTCTCCAGTGACGAGACGATCGTAACGGATTTTATCCTTTTTCTAATCTCTTATATAAAACAAGGGTGCAAGTAGTTATACTTAAGAATTGTCACTAAATTGTCCCTATTTTCACACAGTGCCACAAGTTGATAAAATGAGTCCAGTGAAAAAAAAACGCGTGAAACACCTCCGTTTTATATAAAATACTCAGTCGTAAATCGATTCCAGTAATTTTCACAATAAGGTTTCATGAAGCTATCAATCCGTAACGATTGTATTGATACGAGATTTCGACGAGGAAAAGCTTAATAAAGGCTATACCAAACACCTATAATTCAAGAAAGACGGCAGTCAGTGACGACTATGAGAATTAATAAGATTGTTCATCAAAACTTGTGATGTAGGTGGATACTTATCATTCATTCCTTCATTCTGTTATGCCTTACTTAAGTTCTCCTTAATGTAACCAATAACTAAGTAATGGTATGCACAATTCACGCAAATTCATTTGAGTAATAATCATTTCAAAACCATTTTTATACTGTTCATATATGTACTTAGCTATTTGTTGGTATTTCGAAGCTTAAATAGGCAAAAAATTGATTTTTAATAAACAAACACATTGAATTACATGCAGTAGATATTATGGCTACTTTTAAGACAAACCAGAGACTTTTTATGTGTAGACGAAAGATTGAAAATAAGAATGTCATGAATACAACACATTAAGACTAGGGATGAATGAACACCAAAGATAAATTTAGAAAGAGAAAAAAGCCATTATACTTGGGAACCAGATTTCAAGGTAATACTGACAACTATGTAACTAAGCAACAATGTGACTAAAACAATAAAGAACTTAACAAAATGGTAAACTTGTGTTTTAGGCTATGCAGGGAATTCAGCAGCAGAAGGATGGTTATAAAAGAATTAAAGAGAGAAATAAGACCTCCAATAATATGATATTTAAAATGTAGACACATAAGTGATATCTAAACTATTTGGCTGCTGGACAACTTGATCCTAATGATGAAGTCTACCAAGTCGATAACCAAGTGGAAGATCATACTGAGTTGATCAGTCTCTCAGTAGAAAAAAGAATATATGAGGTAGACATTAGGCCAAATGATCAAGAAGACTAAGGCAGTCTGACAAACACTGCAGCAGCAGCATTACACCAGTTACAGTTTGGTGATTGATTATTCCGTACATAATCAAGTCAAAGTGGTTGATTTTAGTGAAAGCAAGTAAATGATAATACTGTTAGCTGAGACAGGGATCTCTGTGAGCGAACCACCCCAACAGGAACCAACTGTGCAACAAATATCTAGGAAGAAATGGAGGTGGATTGGCCATTCTCTGAGAAATCAAACCATCAAGTGACATCACACGACAGTCCATCGCTCGAGTGGAACCCGAATTGGAAGCGGCACGGGTGACATGGAGGAGATCATGTGAAGGATAGGTGAAAGCGTGTGGGCGAACATGGAACCACGTGAAAACGTTGGCAGAGAACCGGACGCAATAGAGGCGTGCGGCTGAAGCCCAGTGTTCCTCTAGGAATTAAAGGAAACAATAATAATAATACTGTTGGCTGAGACACACTTAAAGCATGTTGTTGCTGGTGTTTGAACCCAGTTTGACATAATGGGTCCTGTATATACCAGGCAACGGTCAACATTTTGTTGTGCGAGGGGTGATAACACCACACAGTTTCCAAGACTGAAAGGATATATTTGAACCCAATATTCAATAATCGAAACCCAAGTGATTAACCGTCATACGCAGTAAAACGCAGGAATTAAGAAGTTAGAACAATACAAACTTTCTATTCACACAAGTTACGTATGACTATCATTCAAAACTATTTTCAAAGTTATCGTTCCATAAGTCAGTAGAAGTTTAAAAACAATGCTTAAAAGTAAAGTGAACTGAAAAGTGATCATTATTGACTGACAGAAGGTAGATATTATTCACAAAAAGGTAAAATCGATCAAGACGGTTGCACTCTCTCTCTCTCTCTCTCTCTCTCTCTGTATACACTTCACTAATTGACCAGTGCTGACTTAATGAGCTGAACGGAATTCAGTAATCATATCTAACTAAATATTTATAAGTTTATCTATGCGTGTGATAATATGACCCTTAAAAACCACTCCATGAGAAATTTCATTAATACATTTATTTTTACTGATTTTATACTTATTATTTATTATTGTATCCTTTAGTTCCTAGAGGAACATAGGGCTTCAGCTGCGCACCTCCATTGACTTCGGTTTTCTGACAACTTTTTCACCCTGCTCCAGGTCTGCCCACATGCTTTCATCTCCTCTTCACATGACCTCCTCCAAGTCACCCTTGGACGACCAACTCGCCGCCTCCCTTTCGGGTTCCACTCGAGGGCTTGTCTAGTGATGTCACTTGATGGTTTCCTCAGCGTATGGCCAATCCATCTCCATTTCTTTCTGCCTATTTGTTTCACAATCGGTTCCTGATTGGTTCGCTCCCAGAGATCCCTGTTGCTGATCTTTTCTGGCCATCTGATCTTGAGTATTGAGCGGAGACAGTTGTTAATGAAGGTTTGAAGTTTGTTTGAGATGCTCTTTATGACTCGCCAAGTCTCTGATCCGTATAGTAGCACTGACTTCACATTGGAGTTGAAAATCCGGATCTTATTTTTGATGCTGAGTGCTGTTGACCTCCACACAGATTTGAGAGTAATGAAAGCTTGTCTTGCTTTTCCGATTCTGGCTTTGATGTCTTCGTCAGTTCCGCCTGTAGTTGAGACGATGCTTCCCAGGTAGGTGAAGGAGGTTGTTTCTTTCAGGTTATTCCCATTTATGCTTATTGTGGTCTGTTGTTGCTGTTGATGTTGGCAAGGAATCTTCATCATCTCTGTTTTATCTATGTTCACGTGAAGTCCTATCTTTGATGCTTCTTCTGCCAACTTGTTACTTTTCATTTGCATATCTTCCAGTTTATGGGAAATCAGACATATATCATCGGCGAAATCCAGATCCTCCAAGTCTTTTGTGTCAGTCCATTTTATGCCTGTTCCCTCGTTGGTTGCCGTTGTCTGTCGCATTATCCAATCAATTGCAATCAGGAAGATCATTGGTGATAGTAGACAGCCTTGCCTCACTCCCGTCCTCACTTCGAAGGCTTCCGTAAGTTTCCCGTTGTGGATTACTTGGCATGCAGCATTGTCGTATAACTGTTGGATGAGGTGTATAATTGTCAATGGGACCCCGTAGTAGCGAAGTAGTTTCCAAATGACCTCTCGATCGACGCTGTCGAAGGCCTTTTCAAAGTCGATGAAGTTGAGATAGAGAGGTGACTGCCATTCCAAGCTTTGTTCAATGATGATCCGTAGAGTGGCGATTTGATCAATACATGATTTGTTTCTCCTGAATCCAGCCTGTTCCGGACGAAGTTTTTCATCTAGGGCTTGTTTGATTCTCTCCAGGATGATGCGACTTAGTATCTTGCTTGGAATGGACAGAAGCATAATTCCACGCCAGTTTTTACATTGACTTATACTTATACTAGTATAAGTAAAATTAATAAGGTCAACATTGAAAGAATCATAGAATAAAATGTGCTCTAACTGAGATCCAATACAGAACTTTGCATAAAATCTGGAGTACATAATCGCTCCAGTTCAAGCTACCACACCCGACTCAGCATACAAAAGTAGAGAAAAGAAAGAGGAAAGAAATTCACACGAACTATAATGAGTAGAAATGTGCGGGAGAAAGTATGACGACCTAACGGATCTAGAAGATCACAAACACTGAGTACATCTGCACCATTGAGAATGATTTTGAGCTATAACGCTAATGGTCCCCACCCATTGGTTTTTGTAGATTCGAGAACCCCTACCAGACAGTTTCCACCTCCCTGAGTGGCTGGTTCAAACCAAAAGTCAAAACCTTTATGGATTGATGTCTCCAACCTGTATTCATTCCACTGTCATTCTAATTCCCAAAAGATTTATTGAATTGATCTATTACACCATGCTTTTAAAAATGCAAACGGCGATACAAGTCTTCTGTTTAGAATCTCCAGAAGTTTAGGAAGTTTTGATAGTCTATCAGTCGACAGTTTTCTCTCTCCTCGCATATCCCTCTTTACTGACATTTCCTTGTTTCCTACCTTCTACTCTATGTAGTGCTTGTAAATGCAGTGACCAGAATTGATGCAGCATAGTGCACAAACACTACGGTAATCTTATATGAAGCAGAATACTCATATTTTTTTTCCGATTTAACAATAACTATTGCCATTTTTTTCCTACATGTTCCCAAGTGGAACATAGGGCTTTAAGCTAATGGTTTGAAGTTTCTGTAGCAGTAGTGATTACTTTTACAGGATGGGGTTGCTAGCCTCATGCCCACCTGTTCCTCTTTTCCAGCATTATTTCTGGCTTAGCGAGGTAAAGGAGTGCGCCTGTGTTTGGGGATCGAACCCCGGACCATGTGGATGGTCGGCGAGCGTCCTAACCTCTATGCCACCGACGCACAAACTATTGCCATTCATTTGTGTAATTGATTCTTTGATTTTAGGTCTCTCATGATGCTTAATGTTCACTTAGTTTGTAATTAATGTACTTTCTTTTTCTCTTTTTTATCCATCTATCTATGCGTATATCATTTGAAAGTCCGCTTAAGATAAATATCAGTGGTAATTTATGATATATTGTTCAAAACGATATATATATAAGTGTAATCTCAAAAAGTAATAACTCATTCCATATTCAAATACTTATTTATAATTTTAAAGTATTACAATTTGATAAATATCAATATTTTGATAAGTACTAAAAGTTTAAATATAATTTATAATATTCATATTAACTGTACATGAAGAATGAACGCAGTTAATCAACTCTCGATAGCAACCAATTAAATGTATTGATACAAGAATTATTAAAATAGAAGGCAAAAAACCCACTTATCGATAAATATTTTTCAAAAGAAGATTCAACACAGAAATGACTAAACTAACAACAGGAATCATAATTATTATGAGATCGAAACAATCAATGTTAGATTTATTGTATTACAAGTGGTGTAATTAGTATATCTGATTACTGATCAACACATGCTTTACGTGACTAACAACTGAACATAAATCTTTGCATGTATAAGTGATGTTACTTGAAGTAGCCACACACACACACACTCTAAAGAAGATTAAAAGATAAGGAAGCAGAAACTAGGACGTTATGATGAGATTAGTGAGGTTTTTCAGAATCTGGATGTGATAACAAGCAGTGAATGTATCTATTACCAGTGCACACAACTTTGAACCTTATCATCAACTGTCTTTATAACCACAGATTATTTGAAACCTCAACAATTAAACCAAAGAGTTTACACTAGACAATGTGTTTAAAGAAATCAGGCAGTCAACGACTTTATAGATTGGTGTCGTACTCATTTATTATTACCCGAAACTTTTCTCGACTTATTCTTACTTTAAATGCGTAAAACTATATACTACTAATTGATTGGGCTGAGTAGTCGCATATCACTTACATCAATCAGTAGTGCTTACTAGCCAGGTTAAAGTGACGGCCATTTCGTCCAGCCCATCAATGGCGCATCCAGTTCCACTCAGTTCAAAAAGCAGAATCAGTTCACACCACCAAATTTCTAGCTGGCTAGCTACTTGGGTGAACTAATCACCTCGAACTGTATGAATTGTAAACTGATAATTAACTTGCAGGCGGCGAATTTGATTTTGGCTTTCTTTAGTCAGCATTGCTCATCGACAATGAAGGTAGGTCTGCATGTACAGTACATACTCAAACTATGTCAACTGATGAATCTTCACAATCTCAATGATTGACATACTAATACGACTACAACTAAACGTTCCGTTTACTGTTTGAAGCTCATAGGATAACTTTTGTTAAAATGCACTCTTTTTTCACCCCAAATTGCAGTCAGTGGGTACACAAATGGTGTCTCATGAATCTATTCAAGCAAACAGAACATAAATGATTGTTCACTGTGATGCAGTTAAGCAGCAAGTGTCTTATTCTAAAGTTCAATCCTATCCCTACACCATCAAGTTCATGAAAGTTAACCAAAGAATCTCCTGATATATCCGTAGGGCGAAATTTCCAGGTTTCATCAAGCTAACCAGATATGATTAATTGACTGACTCATTTTGAAACTTATATGGATAACTCGGAGTTACAACATATATCCAAAGCCCAAAATGTTAGAGTTCTAGTTAGTGAAACCTGTCGTCCGATTGGGTGTACGGTACAGTGACAGCTTTTACATGAATTCGTTAGGTAGGCCTTAAGCAGTTAACAACGGTCACAGAGTTAAGAGAACATGAGGAAGCTTTAAGCGGGATAGTATTACTGATGGGATGAAAACAAAAAAGTAGTTTTAGAAGACAAAGTATTATGTGTTAGGCTACTGAAACGCAGCAACTACATCTTGTGCCAAAAAAAGACCGGTTAATTCTCTGAAGTTGAATAAATAAGGGACTACCAATATCAACAAACAAAAACTCTTAAATAATAATGGTTTTTAGTCAAACATTTATCAGGATAACTGAATTTTCATCAGAAATCCATGCGACAAAACAACCTGTCAGTGCTATATTGACAAAATAAACTGATACAACAGGATGCTATTGTTATGTATTGTAAGAAATAGTACCCCATAAAGCTAATGGGGTGATATACTTGATAACCAACTTTTAAAGGAAGAATAAAGAGTGTGATAAAAGTAGAATAAAACATGATAAGAATCCAATCACGTGGCTAATTATTTCTCAATTCAGAATCTATGGTAACCTGAGTTCTAAAATCATGTGTGAGTAACAACAACGGAAAGCATGAATACGTTAAATATTTGCACTTTCTTCAAATAAACAGTTTTCTACAGGATTTATTTGATTAATTTTAGAAGTGAAATAAGCTTAAATAAACCACAAAACACTAAAAGGTTTAACATTTTATATTGTTACAAAGTTAATATTTTTCAAGATGACCAAAATAACACCTGATGAGATTGGTGAGGTTTCTCAGAGTCTGGAAGAAAACAAACAATGAATCACATCTGCACCACTGGAAACAACTTTCAGCCTTGTCATCAGATGTCTTTAAAACACTACTTTAGGAAATGGGTCTCGTGAAAATTTGCAAGGAGTCAATCAGTTCAAGGAATTCATAAAAACCAATCCCCACAGGTATCAAAAATGAATGATACTACAATTGACTACATCTCTAGTTTAAAAGGTTACTTTGTTAAACTACAAAAGACTGTATACCTTCATTAGTCAAGATTAATAACACTTCAAAATAGCTTCGAAAATTAATTACTATGATGCATATTCCATGAGGATGGAAATACTACTACTACTGACGCAGAAATGAAAATGACTAAGCACAAACCCGAATAGACAGAAATAATGAAAATTGCACATGTTATTTGGTGAATGGTGACAAGCAGGGGGAGCCAGGATGCGCGCCCATTGTTATTTGGGACTCGTCAACTAGACGTACCTTCAATCTCCGGTGAGCAGTCGTGTTCCCACTGTCCGAGTGGTGTTGTGGACAACGCATTGGTGTTTGAATTAAAGGGTACTATATTCGAATCTCAGTGGAAACACCATCACTCACTGGGGATTACAGTTACGTCCAGATGACAGGTCCTACATAGGACAAAATGCACATCTTAGATTTCAGTGATGGTCATTTCTATATAGCTTACAGAAGCAATCATCAACCACTTAAGCTTATATGCCATATGTGAGTCTGTTTTTCCTCCGTCTTCAAGACAAATTTTCCCAATCTTCTGTCTTTTAAAAATGACAATGCTTTTGTAAAACCACTATACTGGTGACAATATTATAGTGGAAATGCTTTAAAAACGAGTGCCTTAAAGAAGTAGGCGATGAAACAATGGAGCCGAGGACATCTAGCCACGTGCCCCAATAACTGAAATCGTCAAATACCACAAAACCGTTTGGATAATAGAAACTTACTTCTATCCGTAGTGAACTCGGTTGGTTTGATGGCAAATCATTTTCAAAACCAGAAGAAATATCAGTGGTTTCAATTGATACTTTATCTTGAAAAGATACATTAGAGTGTGGTTTACCTGGTTCAACGTTATGACAACTTATTAAATCTGTGTTATTTTTAGTAATATCAACTGTCTGCTTCTCGGTAGCAGAATCATTTGGTAAACTTGGAACTGTTTTTGATGATATGGGTAGTGTTATATTAGCATTGACTGAAGGTGGAGGACTTGAAGTAGGAATAATAGTTGCAGAGGCTGTATTATTAATTTTCTCAACCGATCCACCCTTAGAATCTACTATTTTTGAACGTTGTACAGGATGAAAATGATGAACAGCAGTGGATGTGGTCGTTTTTACAGAGGGAGTTGACGCTGCTACAGTAGTCGGAGATGAAGCAGGAGGATATGAAGATCTGGCTATATGAGCAGCATGTACAGGATGATTAGGACTAGCTGCTGGAAGTGGTAAATCAGGTGGTCCCCATGACAAATGCGTAGAAGACATTCCATTTGTATCATTACTAGGTGAAATTGAATGAGTACCAGTAATAACAGATTTACCAGTAGCAGCTAATATTTCTGAGGCTGGGACACAATTACTCATGTGTACACCAGCCGGACAGAATCTTGATGTAGCACGTTCATTACCTGATTGAGTTATTAAAGTAGGCGTAACAGCATTTGTAGTTAAAATAGCTTTAGGACAACGTTGACAAGCATGAACTGCACGTTGCCAGGCTAGATCAACAGAACATGTTTGATACACCTGAACACGTGATACAAGGATCACACTAGGTGTTCCAACAAGAACAGGCATAATTGTGCTATTTAAAGGACTTGAAATATCAAGAAAATACAATTAAATACAATCCATCATCTCGCATCAAATTGTATATCCAATATTTATTATGGTCACCAGCGCTGAAGCGCAGATATGTGATATATACATACATGTATTCAAAATATACTTATTCCACTATAAAGTGTTTGTAGAATAAACAATTTTATATATCCAGAAGTAATTTTAAAGATCCAGTAAATAGCCGGAGCAATTTGATCATAGAAATTATTTCCGCAAAAGAAGAGCAGCGCAACAAAAAATACAAGTTTCACAAGATAATACGAGAATTAATGCTCCTTCACGTTTTCTTGATTATTTGATTAATAAATGTGTGAACAGATAAACGGAAAACTAAAAATCGAATACTAAAATCAATTTCAGGGTTAGGCAGGTAGGTAGGTAGGTAGATAGGTAGGTAACAATTCAATGAGAAACTCTATACAACCAACACAACACATAAAAAGAATGTGAAAGGCACAGAGTTAAAAATGTGTGTGCCACTGATTTTGCTGACTAGTGGTGGTAAAGTAACCAGACATATATAACAAGACAAAACGGTATGCTATGCGTGTGCATGCGCATAGAGAAAGAATGCCTACACACACAACTAAAATCGATTACAAGGTCACATATATGTGTATAACGGTCGAATAGATGACGCTTAAAAAGTATCATTATTATTAATATTGTTATAATAATATATACACATAATTGTGCCAAGCAAATGAAAATCTGAAAGACGAACCAATTAAAACCACCCCAATGCAATGCACTCTATCTGATTTTGTGTGTGTGCTGGTGAAGTGAGAGAACAAAAATAACACGATACGCGCATTCACCCAGTTCTACATAACTACTTTATATATTTTAATCCGATTTTAGCCAATTGTGTAAAATCGGGAATCATATGTTTAAAAGCATGAAATAAAAATACTATGAAATTATAATTGCTAAAAATAGGACTGGATTTCTTTTAAATTTAATAATTATAACTTAATTTGCTAGGGCAAATAGAAAAAAGAATTAGTTAGCTCATAGTGTTGTGTGTATATAAACGAGATTATTTCATCCCTGTATTCAGAACCACAGTTACAAAATATGAATATGAAGAAGGAAAATAGAAAATACATTTGAGTAACGGATCTCTTCTCAACTAGATACAAAAACTCTCTGTCTGATTATGTCGATTGACAGATTATTTATGTGCTGTATTTAAACACTGAAATACAATCCTGCTTACTTGATGTAGTGTTTCTTAGTTGGTAGTTTTGTATTTTGTTTTAGGAGCAGTATTACATGGTTTATCACAGTGTACCCTAATGCGTAATATTTCAGCAGAGAAATTATTGGATTGATTGTGTACAATTTAGGTATTATTATTATTAATTATTTTATTTATTTTGATTATAGCATGAGTTTCATACAGTACTTTTGGTACAAGTATGGAATTTTCAGCATGTGATATCGGTAGCCCAAATTTTGCAGACCGATCGTCGATATCAGGTGTGCCTCGGCAGGGGATCGAACTCCGGACCATGTGCATGGTCGGCGAGAATCCTAACCGCTGTGTCACCAACACAAGGGAGACTATAGACGACAGTTGAGTCTGAGCAACAACATGATTAGCACAAATATAGTCATAATGTTTTTAATTGTTAGTTTGTAGGGATTTGATTGATTTGTCGGGCGGGAGGACAAATACTCATCAACGACATTGGCCGGTGGTCGAGCTCTATGTGCATCGCAAATAGGCAGAAGTTAGCATTCTTGGCTGTTGAACTCTGTCCCACTGACTCAATGGTAACCTTGTGATCTGAAGGTCCTTGGTTCGACCCCTAGTAGGATCATAGGCGCATACTGTTGAAGAGTCTTAAATGAGGAAGAAACAACTATCCAGTACTCCCTAGTTTTCAATGTTTCTTTAACTGAAGTCAATTTGTAGTCAAAATAATAAGAATGACTGAAGGTTGTGAGCACACATCATCACCCACTGAGGAATGCAGGCGCATCCAGATGACGAGTCCCAATTAGGATGAAATACGCATCCTGGATTCCACTGCTGGTCACCACCCACCAATTAAATCCGAATTACATGCCCAGAAACCGTCGAAGCATCTGCACAAGAAGCCGACATGTCAATCTGAGACCGAGCACTTCGGTCCAATCAATCGACGGGAAAACCTAAAATTCAATTTAATCAATGTGACCCGTTGCACAAAGGTGGCTCCCGTGGCCCAAGCGGTCTAGTGGATAACGCTTTAGCGTTTGAAACTATGGGTACTGGGTTCAAACCTCGGTGGGAACATCACCACTCACTGAGGAATGCATGCACATCCAGACGACGAGTCCTAAATAGGACGAAATACGCATCCCGGATTCCACTGATAGACATCATCCACCAATTAACTTCTAATCGATACGAACAGTTACGAAATTCGGCCTGCAGATATCAGGTTACTGATCCCCACCAATTAAGAATGAATTTCTTTTGATTTCATAAACTGTTCAACTTTGAATAAGTTCCTCATTCCTCTAATACCGAAATGAAACGAGCGAGATGTGTTAGTACATGGGATTAATTGGGCAATAATCTATTTAGATTGATTTTATCACAAATATTTAAGCTGTGTTTGTCGATGAGTTCAATGACAACCTTAACATTGTATTTCATTCATTTTACAATTATGAAACATAAACCACAGACAAGAAAAGATTCATTTGCTGCCGTGTTAATTATCTGAAGCAATGATGTTCAGTGAATGAATTATGTTAAACTAACAATTTGATATCAATACAATTTTATCCCTCTCAAACAGTTATACCCTTTTCTAGTTTGTTTCAAGTGAACCATTAACAGATACATATGTGACATAGGTAGACAAACGATCAATATCCGATATGTAGATCTACTGAAAGATTTGAACAGCAGTTTGAAAGGAGATGAATTGGCTTATATACTTAACCCTATTTGCTAGCCTTAGTTTCAATAACTAGGTTTTCATCAGTAGATTTCTGGGTCAACATTATTTAGCATTACGAGTTTTAAACTGTTGAATTATACAATTCTATTTATATTCACATAGCTTTAAAAATAACTTAAACTCGTTAATTCTTCCAGTGAAATATGAGAATTTTTATAATTTTTTAATTTTCTATAGTTGGTTTGTAAGGATTAGTTTTGTTTTTACGAGTTGATCACGAATCGATATCAGTTTGAGAAGTTGTGACCAGTGAAGCCCATCCATTCATGTGTAAGGATGGATGTCCCACCGACGACATTATTGGTTGAGGTCGCGTTAAATCACGAATTGGTATAACTTAGAATTCATGGCTGATCACTGAATTGTATACGAGCCTCTCTTGTAACCGAAAGGTCCTGAATTCGAACCCCAGTGGGCACGTACGGCCGATGATTCCCAAAACTAGGATGAAACACCTGTCCAGTACTCCAGTGCTGGTTTTCAATGGTTCTCTAACTGATATCAATCCGTAATTCTGAAATGTCAATAACTTTAAACCTTGCTAAATAAACACCTGTAGTTTCCAAATGATTGACTAGTACAAGATACTAACGCACAATATTATTAGATCATGTGGAAATTAATTTCCGGTGATGAGTAGTTAAAAGATTGCAGACTATATTCACTATAAAGCGTTGTATGTCTGCCTTCAATTCGTGTATTACATCATATCTCATCACTAACCACCACCAGCAAACAACTGGCTGAATGCTCAATCTAAGATAAACAGACATACAACAACAATGACATTCATTTCATATCTACGCAAGAAAAAGAAAAACGTGATTTCTTGAGTATAGACGACTAACTAACTGGAAAAGATTGATACTAAATGTGTCCTTAGCTGATTGATTTTAAACACTGAGCCAAGACACAACTCAACAATTCATCATATACTGAAAAATTTTGATAAACGTCTGGGGACAAGAGATAAAACTAGCGCTAAAATTACCTATAGAAAAATAATAAAAGCAATCAATATATTTATGTAAGAAATTGCCATCTCGAAGTATAAAACTGTCTACTTGAGTGTATAGTGAGTCACAATACTCCCTCCATGACAAAAACTTAAATCAACCAAGAGTTTGACGTGTGACAATAAGTTCCTAATAGTAGAAGTTTTCGTTGCAATCAATAACATAATGCGCATAGAGACAGACACTGACAGTACTTATTTTCAGAGAGAGAAAAAAATTAAGAGACAAAACAAGACATAGAAAAGAGAGATCAAACACTTTTTTCCTTCAACTCATGACAACAAAATTAAATCACTGCAACATTAATAATACTGGCCTAGTTTCATTTTTAATTAAGTTTTGAAAAATGGAAACCAGCTATAATCATGTTATCCTACTACTACTGAATGCAAATCAAATTTTATCGACCAAACATGTGTTGTGAGGTTATTAAGCCTAATCAGAAGATAGTAAATTTTCAAGCTTAGTGAAGGAATGATGAACTTTATAGGTAGAATGTGCATGGTACTGAAAGGATCAGATATGATATTATTAACTGCTCTAAGGTAACCAATCAGTGCATTTAGTCCTAGGCGAGATCAACTACAACAGTCCAAATAATTCAATGATAATTCCTTTGATAGCTGCATCGATTAACGTACGTTTAAAGTTACAGATAAGCCTTAATAGTGAGCAGTGAATCGTAGCTTTTCTACTCTACCTCACTTTTTCCTTTTCAGTTGAAAAAATGCTGAACTGGCACGGCTAAACAGTTCCTAACGGATAATGTCTATACGATACTGTTACACGATTTCATCATGAGTTGACATTTGTTAGAGAACCATTGAAAAACCTGGAGTACTGGACAGCTGTTTCGTCCTAGTTTGGGATTCTTCAACAGTACACTCCCACCGGGGTTCGAACCCAGGACGTCCTGGTTACAAGGCGAGCTCGTATACCGTTAAGCCACAGAGACCCTATCCAATGGCTCATGAATTCTAACTTCTGCCAATTCAGTGGGAAGTCGTGACCAGTAGGGTGCAGCACGTCGGGTGTGAGGACAAATACTCGCCGAAGATATTGGCTAGCGGTTGCGCTATATCGTGAATTGGCAGAAGTTAGAATTCATGGGCCATTGGATAGGGTCCCAGTGGCTTAACGGTATACGAGCTCGCCTTGTAACCAGGACGTCCTGGGTTCGAACCCCGGTGGGAGTGTACTGTTGAAGAATCCCAAACTAGGACGAAACAGCTGTCCAGTACTCCCAGGTTTTTCAATGGTTCTCTAACAAATGTCAACTCATGATGAAATCCTGTAACAAAATCAACCAAATCCCTACAAACCGATACTTGAATATCTATCTATATCATACACCTGATAGACTAAATAATAAGTATTCAGTAGAACCAAAGAACCTACTATTAACTTAAAAATATGGTAAGTACACTGCAATTATCTTAAAGCCTTTCCAGATTTCATAGGTTTAAGTTCAACTACTTGTATCCTGGTTACTCGACTAATGTACAATTTTTAAATGAAAGCATATCCTAGAGAAATTAATTCAGTGATTACAGTGAGTCGAGATAAACAACAAACGCCACACTGCTAAACTCGTTCATCAGTACAGTACCCCACAGAGTCTTACCTGATTACAACCTCTATTAGGCATTAAAACAAAAACTGTTTCTAAAGAAATTTGACAATTTACTCTAGAATTGGTTATTCACCAGATTTCATTTCTGTACAACCATAAAAAATGTCACCTCTATGCCTAGTGTTTCATGTTGATGCACTAAAAAAGCGTCTCGATTTGTGTGCAAGACTATGAGTTACACCTAATGCTCTGAATAAAAGCCTACCCTCATACTCGAAGCAAAACCACTATTATAACCCCATACTGTGGTGTCCGGGGTTCTTATTCCATGAATCTGCAGTAAAACAAAGCAAAACTTCAAATGACTTTTAAAATTCTGTTATTTTTACAATAGTAAAAAGATACTAGGAAAGATAAAGTAATACAGAAAGGAAACAATAGCTCAATGTTGTAAATAATTCACAGCCAAAATATATACAACAAGATGACAGCTCAGATTGCACTTCGATATTTCTAGACGTTCGCATTCGAAAGTAATATAATAATATACTATAAAGTCAGAGGGTTAAAATAGTAGTATCCACCTTTCATTATAAACAATTTTTAAGATCCAAAATTTATGTTCATTTAATTGTGAAAAGTATTAACTGCTGCTAACTCATTTGTTGCCATAGTTTGATATTTGGCTCGTTGTTTCAGCGTTTTCCAAACGTGTAAAAGTAGTGCAATTTGCAGAATGATCAGTGGAAGCAGAGGTATTCCTATCAATAAACTATATCCTGAAGCTGCATGTCCAGTAACTAATATCCAATAGACAGCTACCAAAAGCGCCATGAACTCATACTCTTTTGGTGGTAGACGGAAGACCAAGCTCATTATGTGAGGAAAGCAGTTGATCAAAAAATATGTGTATCTCCAGACGAATAACTGCTATGCACAAAGCTTAGAGGAAATCGACACAATACTGTTTTAATGAGGTAGAAGTCGTAATCTTAGAATGAATCCAGAGAAATAAAGACTCCAAAAGAATTGATGAAAGTACTTTAGTTCGATATTTGTCCTTAAAATAAACCACCCACGAGCTGACGCATATTCTGCACGTTGTTTTTCTGCTAGAAAAGCTTTCTCACCCACATATCCAGTGTAAGAGCACTAAGACACAGAAATGCACAACCAACCAATAAATATTCAAATAAATAACCTGACAGACAAACAACCAATCGCAAATCAGTATGATGCATAGGCAGAGAAGAATGAAGATAGACACGTGGAACGATCGATTTAATATTTCGAATTGAAACAAAAAAGAGAGAAATTTGTCGTCTACATGTTTTGTTAGGGTGGTGAGCAGAAAACGTAGCTTGTCATGACAATGTAACATAAGCTGCGGAGACAGCTGATATGCATGTTGTCTATATTATTATCGACCCTGTTTAATTTACTGTAACACAGTGCCTAGTGTTCTAGGCATGACAAAAACAGAAATTACTGTTTTTGACAAGGATTGGAAAACAAACAGGACATTGCTTTCCGACCCAGTTAGTGAATAGTAATGTATACATCGTGAAACCTGACAGGTATTCACCTCGTCTTATTACCATTACTGAAGATTTTTAAACACCCTGGTTTTCAATGGTTTGTTATAGGTGACATCAGCCAATGACGAAATCTTCCTTTATATTTCCGGTTTTCTCTGCATACTGCAATCTACTCTACATGCTTGAAACAAATGGACAGCCTGCTAAGAATCACTACTATTGATGTGAGTGTAGAATTTGGGCACTATGGTAGAATATAGTTCCACGGGTAACTAAATGACGTTTCGAGCACAACTTATTGCTCATAGTTATACCAATGTGTTATGGTATCACTGTTATATCAAATAAGTTTATCTAATATGAAAATATCTACTATGCCAAAAGGAAATTCATTAGTTTGCATATATATATATAGCATCTCAAGACACATATATCCTGCTCATAATCCTAATTCCTAATGTTCCACGTTTGAGGCTAATCGACTTGTTAAATAAATGATCAACTGATATCGCAACAGATCATAATGCAGAGAAACTTCTAAGCTGCACATGGTTTTGTAACTGAGAGTTGAGATGTCTTTCTGCATCCACAGTATTTACATTAGTTTTGCTCAGAGTGGCAGTATATCACATCACAAAAGATATGTGATTACTCTACAGTAATCAACCATATGCAATACATTTTAACTTTTCACACTCCCGTTTACATTAGCCAGCAAAATAAGGATGTTTTTAATGACAGAGTTAAACACGCTTTGGTGTAAAGTGTGAGAAATTTTTGCAGTAAACTATTTCCGTCCACCAGAACGTATTTACTTACTGGATTAAAACTCTCTTTTAGCGCTAGACAATAACACTTTGTATAAAGTAAACTATACACTTATTATTAGTCAGAGAGTTTAGTCATTGATTTAGTCCAGACAGGGGAAACAGTAAATCGACCTTTAAATTGACATTTTTTTTCGCTTTTCAACACATTCTTATCAAGTGAATATGTTACCAGACAATGAATTTAAAGAAGATTCAGCTCTTTTGGTTGATGATCTACTATATACGGTATGTTAATTAGCATACAATATTAGCAATGCCATCATTCAAAATCAATGGACAGCTATAATATATAGAAAAAAAACCATGGACTTGAACTTGGAACCTAATCAGTTTACGACTGGATGGATGTTTTCAATTAGCCAGATTTCCTTATGACTGTGGATGTTTTAGTTTGTATTTCAATATATAAGTTTCTATACTGTAACTCAACAAACCTGTGACCATAAGCTAGAAGTATTGTGTGTTGATCAAATTTCGGTAATTTTAGTGGACTTCTAACCTACAACACACTGGTCTAGCGTTGCATACCCCATAAAAGGCAGCTACAGCTTTAAATGCAGTGACTATACTAGCAACCAAAAGCGAAACTTGGTGGTTTATAGAGAAGACATTTTCTACATCAAGCTAATGACACCTCAGCGATACTGAAATAAGCTAGATGGTTTTCACAGTTATACAGGTAATCTGTTTGCTGAAGACAGATTTTTCATCTTTTTTATGATAAAGTCTGGTAATCCCTATACGACTGAAAAAGATTCTTAAAAGATACTTAAGATCAACAGTAGGAGATACCTTTCCAAGTACCATAAATTAAAATGTACCACTAATGGCAGAATGGTTGGGAGTGGATATGTAGCACACTGGCTTAGGTACTCAACTTTCAGCTGGTGGTTCTCAGGTTCAAATTTCATCCCACCTACTTCAGATGGAGAAACTCGTTGGTAGTATCATCATCCGTTTCACAATATGTTTGGGTGTGTAACTGAGATCAAGCTATCCAAAAGAGGCTAAAAAACAATTCCAACAAACATTCATAAGCCAACCATTTGTGGTTATTTGTCTAAAAGGCCAAGATAAGTATGACACACTTGAGGTTTTGTTATCAACAGCGCATACTTTAATGTGTGTTAAAAAGAGTAACTCAAGAAACCCATGTTTTCAATGAAGGCAACCACATGAACTCATATCACGACTATGACACACAAAGAAATCATGTTCACACAACCATCCTTTAAATAAAATACACAGTGTTCCTCGTGGTCATATCTTGATAGAAAGGTTTTAATATTCAAGTTACTTTAAAATGATCAAAATTAGAACCCTATGATCAGTGGAAAAACGTACTCCAAGCTGGAAAATGAATACCCCTAATATATATTGCCTATTGTTTCCACGACATACGTGTGTTGTTTGTTAATGTAAGTTTTTCCTTTGCAATTATGAGTAGGATCAATAACCAAGTTACTGCTAAATAACAATTCGATAACATTCAACATGATAAGTGTGTTTTTAAACTGATTCATGAGAATATATTCGTTATATTGTGAATAACTGTTTACTGAATATCTGCTTATATAAAATCGCTGTGGAACTGTCTATATATATATAACTAACACAATATGAGATTCAGTTGCTCTATTCATATTGTTATATGACAATCTACGAATCATACTTGATTTCTAAAGGGGAAGCAAATTTTGATACTATCCACTTGTTCAACTTGAACCTGAGAAAGGCTGGCAGAAAATTAACACTTCTTAATCCACTCAGTTAGAACTCTGTCTAAAAAATGTGCGACAACCTTACATATACTGTTCGCTGAGATACACTGGTGAATGCAAGTAAGTATGGTAAGTTGAGTCAGAATCGGAAGTTTGCCTGCGAGGAGTTTTATCTGATCACCTAGACAATTTCAGATCAATATTTTTGATACACAAAACAACTTAATTCAATAATGGAATGTTAAGAAGTCCATCTAACGATATTGCTTCACTTGTCATATATTTTAAATTGCACTGTGCTTTAACAAAATATCTGAAATGTTATAACGAAATATTTCTGCGCCTGTGTCAGCTATATCAACGCCCATCTTCAATGAGAACGCTGTATTTACTGAGTGATATGGTATTTGAACAGTTAGAGATCATCCAACCTAGTCAATAACAGTCTATATATATAATTTTTGATTACAGCTTGATTCCACACAGTACTTTGGTACAAGTATCGAATTTTAAGCATGGATATCGGTAGCCCAAATTTTGCAGGCCGACCATAGATATCAGGTGTGCGTCAGCAGGGGATCGAACCTCGGACCATGTGCATGGTCGGCGAGAGTCCTAACCACTGTGCCACCGACGCACTGCACTAAACTGTTTGAAATATATTAGCCAATGATGGAAGGATATCATGACCTCCAAAAGTACTGAACCCGATCATCTTTATGCCTATAGATAGACAGTGCACGCAGTAGCTGTTTATCTTCTACTTTTCATAAGGTACTCTATTTGCGATGAATGAGTAGCTAAAACCAGCAACAAACTACCGTAGGACCACCATGTAGCGAGCTAATAGTTATGATTCACATTCTAAGCAAAACAATATTTGTCGATGATGTTATGTCTAATCTAAAACAATAAACGAAAGTCATTCAATTTTATATATGTGGCATCAAATTAAAGAAATGCATAATTATCCTAAGCAATTCACGTCTGTATTTCCTACTGAAATATTTCTATATTTTAGCTACCTAAATTTACTTCATTGAATTTTTTGATTTGGCCCAAGTAGTCTAGTGGATAATGCTTTGGCGCTTGAAACTATGGGCACTGGGTTCGAGCCTCAATGGGAACATCATCACTCACTGAGAAATTCAGGTACATCCAGATAACGAGTCACAAATAGGACGAAATGTGCATCCTGGATTCCACTGCTAGTCACCATCCACCAATTAAATACTATCTAAATTTACTGCCTAATTCACTAAAAGCCAAGCGTAATCATGTTATTCATTGCAAATATCTATTCATACTTTGATAAAGCTATTAGCATTAGATAACGAAACGTCAGTGAGAACAATATCGTTTTGTTTTTCATTCATTGGGAAATGCAAAAAAGCCTCTATAATAATCTATCCATATTGTCTTGCGAAGCAAATATTTCAAAAACTCCTGCTTCTGTAGAAGCTTCCCCTGACACCTGTATTAAAATCTACACTATACCGAAAGTATGTCAAGTGGTAGATGAAACCATCAAATATTCTTTAGTTTTCTCATTACCTAATTTAGAAGAATCCAATAGGCCTGAGACCTAAATCACAGGATATTATGAACGATTCAACGACTATCCGATGCAATCAAATCATTGTGACTTAAGCGGTATTTTTGAATAAATGTGATGTAACAATTAGGCGAGAATTTTACACTTTTTTTATAGTCTAGAACCAACAATTCTTAAACGTCAAATAAAAATTTATTACAAACTTCAGCTTCTTGTTATTCAACTGAGTGATATCAACAATGCTAACCAAAAGTAAACCAAACGTGTTTCTATTACACTGCTCAATTAAAATCAGTTAAAGAATAGGTTACAGTTTTATTATAAAGCGTCTACTACATTTTACACATTCTACGAATTAGCTTCACTCAAAATGTAAAACAACTAATTTGGAAACCCAAAATCCACCAGCATTTCTTGTGATCGGAAAAGTGTACAGACGTAGATATGAACCGAATAAGATTCGATTGTGATCCTCAAATCTGCTGCAGTAACACATTTGTTCGTATAGAACACACTTTTCAGTCTAATATGTCAAGTTATATGTGGCGAGTGTGGATTAGTCATTTTATTTTAGTTACTTTTATTATCAGTAATAATGCACCTTATTTCTTTGAAAGGCAGGTTAACGAGATTTCCCTACTAAGTCATAAAAAGAAGGTATATAGCTCTACCACACATCCCATTACCATAAATTAGCAAAAAAGTCTGAAATAAATAATTCATAAGGTTCAGTATGTAGCTATCATGAAATAAAGAGAAGCTAATGACTGTTTATTGAATAAAGATCAATAAAGTATATGCTGCAGCGTCGTTACTGCTGACAGACAAACCTTAGGCAAGAATAAATAGGAGAAAGGAAGATGGGAGGGATGATCAAAGTACAGTCAAATGTTTAGTAAGCCCGGAACCTTCTGTCAACAGGTTGTGCGAAGACCACTTAAAATTCACTACACATAGTAAAAGTATTTTTTTATTCCTTTACTTTCACATTGAAACATAGGGATTCAAGCTAGAGGTTTGAAATTGCGGTAGCAGTGGTATTTTTGCTGGATGGGGTTGCTAGCCTCATGCTCAACCTTCCCTCTTTACCAGTCTTATTACTGGCTTATTGAGGTAAAGGAGTGCATCGACTGGGGATCGAACTGCGGACCACATGGGTGGTTGGAGAGCATTTACCGCTGTGCCGCCAACGCAGTGAAATAAGATATATATATATATGTTTCCAAAACCCAGGGCTGCGACACATAAAATGTACTCACTAAACGAAAACTTATTCTAACATGTGACTACAAAACGTTTTGTCATAGCAATAACCGAAAAGCATTCACTACAAACTTAAATTCCAGATGAGACTCAGTTGCGCTAATCGGAAACGGATGCGCTTTGATAAGACTGAAATGCTAGGGCGATATTGTGTAAAACATATGAAATTTACAATACGTTACTTCACACTTGAAATAGAAGTTTGACAACTGAAACCGCTCTACTGTCGCACTAAACTCCATTTTACATCTCACCATTTCACTCCAGTTATCCTATATCACTACTATAAAAAGAGCCTGTTGAAGACTATGAGTCGGCTTATTTTACTTATGAATATCACTGTAAACTTAAACCTGCTGCATCAAATCTAAATACGGTGCTTAAACTTTACCACTGTTGGTACAAAAAAACGCATTTTAAAATCGGCACATCAAGAAGTCCTCTCCAATCTTTAAAAGCCACTATAATTAGGCTATTTTTAATTTCTATTCATTTGCTGTATTTGTTGCTTCTAATTATCACAATTCACCTAAACTTTCTCTGTAACTAAGATTTTCAAAAGGAGGAAATAGTTGAGTATGGGTAAAAGTATTATATTTATGAAAATGATTAAATTCACACAAGACAGAATTTGACTTGTCTCTCAGTTTAAGAACGTTCTAAAGTGGAAAATAAAGCTTGTAAATAACTGTATAAAACAACAGCTGGTAAGACAATAACAACACGATGCACAACATTCCATGAGGAGTGAGGCCAATACAAAGGTATGCAGGAAAGCCACTAAACATTTAATATAAACAAAAGCCTCGAATATTCAAACAACAGACAAATCACTACCGTGCAAGCGAAGCACTATCGAATTATGACTATTTACAGACACCTTGAGAAGTTGCATTCAGGCAATATATTAGCTGTTACAAACATAATTAATCAGTGTTTCCATTCAGTTCTATAAGTCATTATGCATTACACATAACAGAGTCATATATAAACGGCCCACTCGAATTAAATTCATGCATCTGTCATGTGCCAACCATGCGAGGTTACGAGTTTGACTCTCGGCCAAAGCACTCACAAAACATCGCCTAGTTCACCGACCGATAATAAGTCTAAGAAAAAAGAGAAGATTGGGAGTAAGGCTAGCAATCCTATCCCACAAAAACAAAACCACCAGTGAAACATCAAGCCTTGGAGCCTTATGTCTCAATCAGAACGCAAGGAGGGACGAAAATGTAGATATAATATTTCACCATCACCATTTGCTCTTCGCTCCAATATTAAAGATCAAATGGCCAGGAAGAATTAGGAACAAGAAGCCCTTGGAAAGAACCAACCAATAATCTATTGCTCAGCAAATACCCCGAAGAAAATGGAGATGGATCAGACACACGCTGATGGGACCGTTGGGTGACATCGCGCGCCAGGCACAATCGCGAATGGAACCCAAATGGCAGACGAGTTGGGCGTGATATGAAGGAGAGACTATGGGCAATCGTGGCGTCAGATGAAGACCACGGGGAATATGACAAAGTGGAGGTGTGGCACTGAAATTCTTTGTCCCATGCGGAACCCAAGGGGACAGTATATAATGATAATATAGGCGAAGAAAGACGGAAAATTATACCTATTAGTTGCAAGCAAATCTTGAACCAGACAATAAGGATACATTTATTGTGTAAAATGTAGGGATGTAAAGTACTGCTAAAAACATGCACATAATCACATAAATTAAAGTTGCCAAATGCATCCACAACACAAATAGTAGGCGAGAAGAAAATTAAAATACTAGTATGACAGTAGATAGTACAAAAACATGCGTTAAAACCCACACATGAGATGAAGCATTCAACAGCCAACGGTAAATCCAATTCAATAATATTGTGACATGTAATCAAAAAATCATTCCCACCACACTTACAGAATTACTGCAGCACAATTTACAAAGAGAACGCAATTTTATTTAGAAAATCTTATGGTATAGAGAAAGCTCAAAAAAATTACATGAATTAACATTAACTACTTATAAGTAGACATATGGGGATTGGCATCAGAAAATGACCTGTTCAACTTTATCACTTAAAAATGTATGTCAATACAACTAGATCAGGTAACATGTTTCTAAACACACTTGTTATTTGGGAAATGGAAGTAATGCTTTTTTTCACTCCTCTGACATAACCTTTAGCCAATGGTTCTATTAATTTTCTCCTACATAAATCTCAATGACCAAACAGTTGTGGTCACTTTCAAGCCAATGGTGAACTATTCCATGAGACGTTTCTCTCGAGTGGTATTCGCAAAAACTCAACAAGAAACAAGCTTATACGAGTCTTTATTTCTAAGTCTGACTTCTTCAGCTGGCTTTCTCACAGGAAATACATAAGTTGATTTGGAGTGCGTAGATGATATAGGTTTATTGAGCAAACATTTTAAGGTGCAGACATGCATGAACACCAACTACCCAAAACATATATGCTAGATGAAGTAAGATTATGTCAGAAGAGAGTTTGGGGTTATCAGACCGAAACATTGTGATAATCTATAAACGTATTGGTTGATGGTCTAATCCATGTGGGAAGACGTAGCTTACTTTCCCGAAGTTCATGTAACAACAATTGCCTATGAACTGTATAATATAAAGTTTGTGATCAACTGCAACATTACAGAAGCATCTAGGCTTAATCTTCATCTTGAATGTAGCATCCTATTACTCTATTCGCTTTTATTTCATCGTTTTATATTGGTCTCTAATTTCGACATATAATATTCATATTTATTTTCTCTTCCCCCATACTTTCTACCTGATAAGCAGGTATAACTGACTGTTTCAGCATAGAGCTTAACACAGAAAAGTATTAGTTCAAGCTGCCATGTTCCATGCAGCACACAAAATTGGACAGAAGACCGAAAAGAGACTGAGAAGTATTATAATAAACAGAAATGAGGGAGAAAGAATAGTAACATGAAAAAACACGTGGTGACCCCAGGTTTTGGCCTGATCATCTGTAACTTTTCCAACAAAATCTCATGTCAGCTATGATCAAAGATTGCTAGACTTTCCGTATTTTTCACTTTCATTTTAGATGTCAGAAGTGATAAGTGAGATCACTTCGAAGTAACGGTAACTCTTACACTTACTGAACTGTTTCACTACAGGCCACCACAAACTTCAGTACACAGAATAGTGAAACCCAAACCTACTAACACTACTTTTGCATGAGCTGCTTTCACTGACTTGTATCAACCGTGATACAAAGACTTTAAATCAGGCAACATGAAAAGAATGTATGTTTTTGATTATATGTATTTTCACGTCGGACTAAAGTGGATGAAAATGCCTGGACAATACAGAGTTTGAGATAAGTCAGCTGATGTGGTTGTGACGCTTCATTATCTGAGTTGGTTGTCACATTACCTACTACCCTTCTTCGCCAGAAATATCGTCTAGAATGGGATTATTTTGGAAAGCATCCAAAACAACCAAATTATGATTGGAGATTAACCCGCGAAGTCAGAAACGACTGACTTGTCACACAAGTGCAGTCTATTTGGCTAGGGCAATCAGGATTCCGCAACTAGATAATCCATTCTTACTACTCTAACTCCTTATAAATACTACATTTCTTCATACTTCTTTAGTTCTTAGGGTATACGGTTGTGTTATGTACTAGTCTCGAGATCCTCCTCCTAAAAACCCGCCAGTAAGTGAGCCACAGCCAGCTTCACCAGTCAGTGACCACCACTCATTAGTCCACGTGCTGTTCGAGAAAGTACAGTGACTTTAAAGACAGTAATCACGTCTAAGCGAAGTTAAAGTATAAAGGCCAACCCCAGTACATGACCGTCGACAATCAATTGGAGGTACATGTGGTGTACTTTGTTTCGGATTTGCTTAACGAGTTCTAATGAATGATTACCGCTCGAATAATCAACTAGTTGGAGTCCCTAAGACATGTACATATGAGGAGAGTTCGACAGCATATCTGATCTATTGGAATTTGGATTTTGTTATATTAGAGAACAAAATCAGAAATAATGACGAATCTCAAAACATTATAACCCATGGTAATCTTTATCACGAATTTATTACTCTTTTGTCGCAAGTCCAATTAACTGCTCAAATTTCGTGGCAACATCGGTAGGGGTGACTACTGAAGTTTCTTTTAGACCATGTGTGATTACAATAGAAGCACACAATGACAAAAACACTACTTAGATCATGAAACAAAAACAACTCACTTTCACAGCTTGAACAGAAATATTACTCGGGGTCGACAAATGACGGCGAGGAGATCGAGGACTGCACATTTTCGAGTAAGGAGGCTGTGGAAAGTATGGAGGAGTGTTCGGTCGTGGAGACGTTATATAACTGTGATGGTTGATGCTCGTCAGTGCAGTGTGACATGAACCTTCGAGATTTGGCACTGGTGACTCACACTGAGCTGGCCCATAAAAATATCCATACAAAGACGCAGACATTGGTCCAACTACTATGCCACTGGGCATTGCCAGCATTGCTTCAATAGGTTGCTGAGATTTTACCTGTATAAGATTTTCCCGAAGAACTTTCTGCGTCGCTCTATCCGTTATCCATCTCAGGAAAAGTTCGTCCAATTTCAGCTTTAAGGCAGAATTTATAGACATTTTCAGTACCTTAAACATATTGAAAAGAACGTAATTAAAAATCTTAGAATGCTGCATTGAACGATTTTTTGTTAACCAATGGATTTCCAGATGTGTAAAATGTAAAACAGACTTACCCATAGAATTAAGAGTATAATTCACGGCAGACCACTACAAACCGTGTAAAATGACCCTGGAAACACATGATATGCCTTTAGAATTTCAACAATTAAATGTGGTCATAGCATCTGCGCGGTCAAACACCTGATTTCAATATCCAATATAATTTGTGACAAGCTACTATGGAACATTTTGATTTCTTGACCTTCATTTTATCTTGTTTAGCAACATCTGTATATATCTTGAGGATTATGGAGTAGAGAATCCATCCTCTTTATTAGTGTAGCTCAGATAAATGCAATAAGCGTAGAGAAATGGAATTAATTTCGAGGGAATATATGGTTTCCACCATAGCGGTGGCGCTTGTGGTAACTCCCAATTTATTCTCACTAGATAATCCTCCGGATTCACGGAAGATAATCTAGAGTAAGCGCAACTAAAAGGTTGGGAAAGTAACAACGAGGATGAGTAGACAAAAATGGATGATAAGACAAGAGGTCTAATTATAAGATATGTAAGTAGAGGAAAGTCAGCTCAGAAGAAATAAAGACGAGGCTGTATGAAAATAAAGTGCAGAAAGGTGGAATAAACAAAGAACAGTCCAGATATAGTTAAATCTGACTCTCTTAAGTAGTTAGCTCTTGTATCCAGTTTTACTTCTAGTAGTAGCCAAGATCCACGTTCTCTCTCTTTGTATGGAGAGGCTGGTTCCATATCAACAGTAAGATGACCTTAGTCATTTTAGCGTGCATAAGAACACTACTGTATATTTCCTGTAGTTGAATGTTAGTCCTTCTGTATGAGGCCCAGTTTTGTGAGGTCTTTCAGATACTTGAGCCAGTTTTCCTCAATTCCCATGACCCTTCACAACTTGACATCATCAGCACAGAGAACTTTTGAATAGTATAAGCTAATCGGAGGATCATTTATGAAAACCAAAACTATTAGTCGACCAACAATTATTTACTATGCCCCAATGGTGGACGTTCTGCATGCGCAACACGTGCGGTTCACCTACTACTCTCCAAGTGAGCTCCAATCAAAGACCCGGTCCTAGGGTGTTATCAGGTCTGCAAATAACGAGTGAACTAAGGTATGTGGATTTCAACTTACTGTCCATTTTCTTCAAGCCAACAGTAATCTGTTAGCACGGGAAACATCCTTTCTGAAAACACGTTGAACTTGACCACCTCTGTTGTTTTAACTAAGACGAGTCTCATTGTAATTCCCAGTAGGTCTTCTACGGCCTTTAATATTTTTGGCACCAGAACTATGGATTTCCGGCGCTCAGAATTCATTCAATGTTAGGGTAAATCGCCTTACATCAGCCTAGTGTGTATATTGTAGTTTGTGGACATTTTTAACCTATTCAACGCTTATTTCCTTCGAGACCAACTTTTTCTACAAAGGCATTGACCGAAAAATCCAACTTAATATATTCCATATATTAAGGCCTAGTTGTGAGATAGTGGATGCCACCCGTAGTTTACAACGGTCTTAATGGCGGGCTGCTACACCTATTCTATAAGGTGCAGGAATACTAAAAGAGTGAAAACGGAGCCCCAATCTCACAATGAGCAAACGAGGAATAGGAGCCAGGAAACTCTGTTTTTTCATGAAGAAGATGAAACGTGATTCACTGACTCAATTACACGTGGTAATGTGCTGTCAAGTACACTATTATACTTTACACTCTATTCTTCGTTTTTGTGATTTGTACCATGTTTTATCCATCTTCGACTGCTGTGCAGCTGTTCTGTTTGAGTTAATTATTTCTTTAACTGCCGGTCATTTTGTTCAGTTATAACATATAATGATATATATTTGCACATAAATTGATCTATATTGAAGGCTTGGTATTTTTAAAGAGACAGTCAAACAGGATAAAATTCCATTTCGTTAAAGGTCAATAAAATTTTATTGTTTTGACTGACTGAATAGTTGTTTTTCAACTTGCCCTATCAGAACGGCTCAAACCTTACATTAAACGATAAAGCCGTCGCCAAGGTTGGTTCGAGATCTCGAATGTAGTTTCGTTTTCTTTGAGTAATTGTGCCAGCCGGATAAGCAACCAATATTCGGTGGCTTCAGAGAAGTCAAAAGTTTTAGGAAGCAATAAATTTGAATAAAGTCATAAATAAAGGGTAGCATATAATTAAAATACATTTATAGAGGATATACGGGTAGCTAAATAGCTATTAGAATGGCAGTGTAAATCTACAACTATATTAGTAATAATAATGTGTATTCTCATTTAAACATACAAATTTACATGAAAATGCATGCCATTTTTACAGGCACGATCAAGTATGATATAATATCAAATCGTAGATTGTCTACAATTTAATAATTTTTCAACAGTTAAATATTTGATATTATATATAAATACACTGATTGTCTGAACTAGGCTGTATAGTTATTGAATTGTACAATTGTCCTCCAGGTTGAGCGGGAAAATCGACTTCGTTTCGTTTTCATCCCGTGGTTGTCGGCATACGATAACCAACCAATATTGAGGTAAGTACAACGTTTACAAGGGATTGAAAGCTGTTTTAGAAAAGTAAAAGTGCTAAGGTGAATCAATAAAGTGTAATGAAATGGGTAAGTGCAAGTATCACTAATAAATGCATTAATGAAGGAAACTCCCTAGGCTGACAACGTTCATTTGCAATGTATAATGCTACCTGTACAGTTCGCACTATCATGATGTCCACTTTTGGTTTTAATACATTTTTTCCTTATGTCGGTTTTTTATATTTTATGCCTTTTTGTGCATTTGGTGCACAACCGTACCTTACAGAGAATAGGAATAGAATAAGTCGAATCAAATTCATAAAGAGCTATAAAATGTTAGGTTTAATGGGATATAATGAGGATTAAGTAAAGACGTTATTAGAAAATGAATAAGACATTGTGAAGTGGTATTTAAAGATCCGACAATGGACAGCAAGTTGATTTATAAGATGCCCCATAAATCTGTGCAGATCCCACATGGTCGCATCTCAACAATAGGCTGAGCGAATGGTATATATTTAAAGGTAGAAGCATGATCTGTCAAGGCGTTCATTATTATCTTTTTCAAGATAAAGATCTAAGCCCTCATAAAAATCAGAAATATCTCGAGCCTTTAATTTGTATATTGCTGTTCCTGCAGAATGGGGCGATTCACCTTAGTGACCCCACCATATCTACTGATCAGCTAACGCCACCCTCCCTCCTTTTTTGATGTTAAGCTCTGAAACTATGATTATTATGGCTACCGCAAATATACTGCTTGGTACCAGACATGTTCGTACCCCATATTCCATCTCCCTAGCTTTCTTAATGAGTGCTTCCAATAGGTCTCCACATACATCTTTATGAACATTATATATGTATGCATGCGTCCTAATGAACAGATTACTTTACAAGAAGTTAAAACCTTAAAGAGCAAAAAGAATAGGTTTTGTGAATAGTGAAGCAAGATTCAGCAGAACAATATAGTTAGGGATCAATGTAGGTAGTATGAACTGAAGGTAAGGTCGGTTGGCAGGACTTAGTGTACTAAATTATCATGACAGTCTTGTATATAGTAGACATCTGACATTGCAAAGTAACGTGTCTAAACATATTATAAAAGATATTAACAGAAATACTACATAGCTTTAACATTATGAATTTTAGAAAATTATATGAGAATGGGTAACTGTTGACTGAAGATAATCAATTCAACTCAAAAATAGTGCAGTGTATTATGCTAATAATATAAGTATATTCGTAAAATATTAAAAGATATGGTTGCTAATGTAATGGTTTTCGGAAATAATTATACTGACGAACTTATTGAAGATTACAGTGAAGAGGAAACCAGTGAGTTAGTTAAATGGCTACTGTGCAGTTAGTAGTTAAAACGTCTTTTTTAAAAAGTAAAGGGTAGAAGAGTTTTGAGCACCGGAGCAAATTAAGTCATATTCTACTGAGTAGAGTGTAGTGAATAGTGGTACGATTAGGGATAAGGGTAGGTTGAATGAACTTGGGGAAAATGGTTGGTTGGTTGAGTTTGTTATTGCTAGGTATTCCTGGCCACTTTTCATATGGCATGCTTTAGACATTACAAAGTACCAGTTTGCTTATATTATGGGAGAACTATCACAACTAATTTGGGATTATACATCCAGGAGAGTCTAATGAGTTTATAAACCCGATTGAAGAAATATCGATAGGATCTCTAGTAAGCTGAATAACCGGACCTTAGGTAAAGGCATGTGGGAGAGATTAGGTTGGTTTTATCACGTTATAGATGAGGTACGGTTGCCGGGGCAAATGAGTTTCCTCAAATTGGGGGTATTGCACTGGGGTCTGTAGTACTAAAGCTAGTTGAGCGGCCCATATGGATAAAGTATGGATAAGTAGACCGAAGCTCTTTTGTTGATAGGAACTCGTTAAGTAGACGCTGGAATTCAGTAGGAGATCGGCAACTACGTACAGTAAGTGGAAGTTCGTTCCATAATGCACTGTACTGTATTTTAAAGAAACGTGATCGCAGTTTTGTCCGGAACCGGCTTATGGATAGAGTATTTTCATGATTCCTAAGAGTATATATGGGTAAATTGTCGAAAGCTATTGGATTACTGCTTTTGGTGTAGCCGTGTAAAAGGCGAAAGAGGAATGTAAGGTTGAGTTTCAGGCGCCTTAACCAAAGTGGCTGAAGTCCATACATTTTGCACCTATCAGCGTAAGTCAGTCCTTCATGTTTGTATAATAGGCGTCGAGTAAAACTTCGCTGAATATTTTCAATACGAACCCTGTCATACCCATGCATGAAACCGAAGACAATTGTGCAGTATTCAAGTACTGGACGAACCATGACTTTGTATAAAAGGACTTTAGCCTCATTTGTGTACATTTTTCGATGTAACAAGCCTGTGAGTCTTCGGCATTTAGAAACAAGTGCTTTTGCGTACTGACTGAATGTTAAGTTTTGTGAGTAGGTAACTCCCAGGTCTTTTATGGAACTGAGGGTTTGGAGAAAAGAGTTACCTAGGTGTAACCTGAAATTCGGATGGGAGTTATTGAAATATAGGACACCACATTTATCAGAATTGAATGGCAGTTGCCAGTCATTGCTCCAGTTATGTAACCTATCCAGATCATCTTGAATATGTGTGAATCCTTCGTTTAGTGTAGAATGGGGGAAGCTGTATACAATCTTTAAGTCGTCAGCAAAGAGGTATGGGGTACCATGCTTGATTACGCTGCAGATGTCGTTAATGTAGATTACGAAAAGCAGTGGACCTAGTACACTACCCTGAATCACTCCACTTCTTATAGGTCTGGGTGACGAGTAATTATTTGCAAATTTCACAACTTGGGAACGATCTTCCAAGAAAGAAATGAGCCAGGATAACAAGGGGTCTTGGAACCCGTACGACTTTAGCTTAAGGATTAGTCTCTTGTGTGGGACTTTATCAAAGGCTTTTTTGAAGTCAAAGAAGAGAGTTGTGACATACAAACCATGATCACGCTTAGCGGTAACATCATCAAAGTAGTCAAGTAGGCAGGTGGAGCATGATCGATTTTTCAAGAAGCCGTGTTGTGCTGGAGTAAACACTTTGTGAAGGTGGAGGTATGAAGCAATATCTTGCCCTATAACCTTTTCCATAACCCTGGAAACTACTGACGTGATATTAATCGGTCGGTAGTTTTCGATGTTAGAAGTTGGTCCTTGTTTGTGCCTAGGGGTTATAAACGACAGTTTCCAGCATTCTGGGTAACTGCCATTATTTAAGGACAGAATGAAAAACTTTAGTAGGATAATGGGTATATCCTCACCACCTCTTTTCAACAAGATAGATGGAATTCCATCGGGCCCAGCGTTATATGATGTCCGGAGGGATGCTATAGCGGAGGAAATCTTTTGTTGGGTGAATGTTATATTACCCAAAAAGTGATTTGGTATTGTCGGAACTTCAAGACTATCTACTGTTTCTTCGATAGTATAGTAGCTAGAAAAGTGGGAGCTGAATAACTCACATATCTCCTGCGGGTCTTCGTGTAGTTTTTCTCCATCTAGTAATAAGTTAGGGATACTTATTCTGTTGTTGTTGATTCGTGACTTAATTAGTTTAACTAATGCCTCTGTATTATCAGGTCGTGAGTGGAGGATGCGTTCTAGTTTGATGGACTCAGATAACTGATTAGATTTGTATGAATCATAAGTTTGCTTGAGTGTAATGAGTGATGAAAAGTCATTATATCTGTAGAATTGCCTAGCATGCTTACGCAGTCGGTTTCGAATCTTTACGGGGATGAAGTCGGGCTGTTTAGGCCTCGTTTTCACAAGTCTTACTGGAGCGATGAAGTCATGTGCAAATCCTAGGTTCTCATAGAGTAATTTGTTTGTCTCTATAGCCGAGCTGCACGTAAAGTATGGCTCCCAGTCTAGGGTGCGTATGTATGGTTTCAGTTCATCCCACTGAGCATGTCTGTAACCCCTGAGTAATACTTTGTTGGCGTTTATTGTCGAACTCATGCTAGTGCAAATATTAAATGTACCGAATACTACTCTGTGGTCGCTGCCAGGAAACTCTTTACCTACTCGAAGGGTAGTGGGGATGATACCATTAGTGAAAACTAGATCTAAAATCTTAGATAGCCTGGTAGGATACTGTACGTGTTGTTGCCATTCTTTTGTTTCTATTATGTTGATAAATTCATTGTACCGTTTTGGTGAGGAAAGTGGTTGCCAGACTACATCGGGCATATTAAAGTCCCCACATATAATTTTAGCCGTGTGAGGTAGTGAAGTGGCGTAAGCGAACGTGCTAGCAAGCTTCATATTACCTTCAACAGTTGAGCACGGGGGATGTTAGATGCGTCGGTGGCACAGTGGTTAGGACTCTCGCCGACCATGCACATGGTCCGAGGTTCGATCCCCTGCTGACGCACACCTGATATCTATGGTCGGCCTGCGAATTTTGGGCTACCGATATCCATGCTGAAAATTCCATACTTGTAACAAAAATACAGTGTGGAATCAAGCTGTAATCAAAAATAAAAAAATAAGATAGGAACTGGAGTGAGACAGTCTTAGAATAGCCTACACTGAATCGTTATCTGTGATGAGCTCTGGGTAGAAGCACTATGTGGCCTTAATATCAGACCTGATATACACAGCACATCCTCCTCTACCATAGTTTCTGTAGCCTCTGAATACATAATAGTTATCATTAGAAATATCTTTATCGCGAATCTGAGGAGTGCGCCATGTCTCAGTAATCATTATGAGAGACGGGTTGCAAATTAGGGATAATGTCGTGAAGTCGAACATTTTGTTGAGTAAGGAGTGAGCATTGATAAGACAGAATGAGAGTTAGGGGTGACGGTGAAATCGCATATATCTTTGAAATATTCTCTCCAAGGTTCATGGCGTCTAGAGCAGATTGTTTAATGGGTGCTAACTCAGATGGTGGCCACCTACTAGCAGTGCTGGAAAAGTGCCCTGCTCCAATATCAACACAGAGAGATGTGCTATCGTTTGTTACCCCGGCGGGTATGAGGTGTTCATAATACCGTGTCTCCAATGCATCGCCCTCCTATCCGGTGATAAGTGGCTTGACAGTATGTCTGCTATTTGCGTCAATATTGAGGCTGAAATTTCGTGTTGGCTGAGAAAATTTAGATTGGATGGGGGGAGGTAGGTATTCCTTGTGGATAGTATGCTGAGGTAGAGTTACGTGTATCGCAGTTATGACTAATCTTTTGTGTGTTTAAGTTATTTTCGTAAATATTAGTCCATTGACGGTCTTGGGTGGTCTGTATGCGATGGTTTTCGGGGATTTGGTGAGTCAAAAGGCCATCTTTAGGAAACATGCCCAGCCCACTTGTTCCTTGTTGTAGAGGTCCCTGGATCAAACTTTTGTCTATAGTAGCCATAGATTGGAGAGTTGTGTCGGGGTAGGTGTATGCCTGCCCGTCGGGCTTCGATTTTTTTAGGGTGCCCAGACATATAGCGTCTGTTGTGTCTATCGGACGAAGACTTGTTTGATGTTGGATGAATCGGTGGGTTACCTCTCTTTTCTTTGACGTTAGATTTATGGCGGTATGAGGGCTTATTCTGCTTCCCTGGTTTAGTGGTATGATTGGGGTCGCTTAAGTTAATGTTATCTGGTTTGCTGCAGAGAAACCTATCAATGACAGGTCTGAGTACAGGTATTCTGGATGGCAGGGTTATTTTACTTCGTTTTGTATGCTCACTAGTCTGATTGCTACTCGGGAAAGTTATATTTAATGCTACATGCTCGACCTTAGCCTTTTGCGTAACATCGGTAGTGGTATTAGCGGCTGATGGTGATGTGGCTAGCGAGCATAACTCTAAAGATGCATCTAAGTCTATGACCGTACTTACTTCACCGTTGAGTTTACTAGGTAAATTTTTATCATTTAAGAGATTTCATGTATGTCTGTAGCATTAGGTTTACTTAAGTGTAAGGCGACAGAGTCTTTTGTAGGACATTCTGCTGTTACGTAAGTTTTGCAACACTTGGTACACTTGCGCGGCTACGTCTTTGACATGGCGTTAGGTCATGGGCAAGTTTAATGTTACCATAAGGTGTGGATGAACTAGTTAACTTGTTTGACGACTGAAATTTCCTAGCATCATTAGGACTACTGAATTTAAACAGCACAGGGCAAGTATACTTTCCTGATTTTTTCCTGAGTCTGATTAGGTGGCAATTCGCTGGTGGCATGCCACACGCTTGGAGACATGTCACTTTGATTTTGTCCAGAGGCGTCCGATCAGGCAGATTGTAAGCGAAAACGTTGTGCGAGGACATGATTCGTTTAGTAACTTCACTGGCTATAAAGTCTAACATGCGCTCAGATTTCAGCAGACGTTCCGGATTAGCATCATGAGTTGGGTTACGAAGAAACAGTAGTGGCTTAATGGTATTTATATTCTCATTTAGTTCCTTCACAGAGTTTCCTAGAGAAATAAGGTCCAACTTATTTTGTTCAGCAGTTGCATATACCTCTGATAACAAATATGGAACAATGACTTCGGGGACATTGTTGAGGCTACGTGGAACGCACAGTGATGTACGTATCTTCTTAGCTGAGTGACCTAAACTAATCTTACGTATGGAAAGTACTCGTTTATTACGTTGTGCCATTGCTGAAAACTAATCAATATGGTTTAAAGTTAAAGCCGAGCTAAATCGAAAACGGGTATATGGAAAAATAGTATATCGAAAGGATATACAGATTAAGTACTACTATGGATACCGTATGGAATTTTATTGCTTATAAATAAAAAATAAATTTACAAAGTACTAAAAAGTAAAATACAGAGTATATAGAAACCAATTATCCTGTAAATTGATCCTGATATGTAAACCACAAAATGATGAACTTCTCTATAGTTTTCTTGGCAAATTTCAACAATAGCGTCCCAAGGGATGCAAACGCACGAGTGACCTTCAGGCAGCCAATCATAAAAATGAGGAATTTTTGCACGAAAAATGACGTATATTCACAGGAAAATGGATGGAATCATATTAAACAGATCATCTCTCTCTGACATGACTTGAAAATATGTCCCAATTATAATGAAGTGTATCAGTTGCTAACTTGGACTAGTTTCTATAGATGTATTAACCGAAGTGATTGAAGATGTGCTGTTTTGCTAATCGTTCATCTCCCTTCTCTTGCTGTGTGGCCCTCTCCAAAGCCCCCCGTTAAATTACTATGGTTTCAGTAAGAGGATAGACGATTACATACAAGGGAAATGAGGATAATAAAACAAGTTGAAATAAACGACAAATCTATTCCCAATCGCAACCCTAGCCTTAATCCTGACCCTAACCGTGAATTTCACACTGGCCCTAACCTTAATCCTAACCCAAATGACAATTTTTATCCTGCCGTAAATCTAACCCCAATCCCAATTTTGACCGTATCCCTAACCCTAACCCCGATACTCGCCTTAATCCTAATCCTAACCCTAACGAGATGTTAACACATTGTCCAAACAGTAATTAAAAGTGTTATCTGGGTGAAACTTGGTCCTTATTTGATGAATAGGGTTGATATTTCAGCTATGATAATGACAGGGACCGTTGGCCAACGACTAGCGTGCGTTCAAGGTCATTTGAACATTCGCACTCCTGGGACGCTGTTCTTATACTTCGTCGTTTTCTTTTCTGTGACGTTGTTTTAAAGTTACAATAAGGAGGATGGGCCCTGTGAAAGAGTGGATCCAAACTAGATAACTGGCGGTGATATATCTGCAGAATTGGAAGCTAGGGTAGCAGCCAATATAAGTTATATTTGAGGAGTGGTATAATATCCACTACAATATTCCGGAAATCGATAAAAATATATCCACGTTATGGGGAGAGACTGTAAAGTCCGATCAGAATAGCGCGCTAGATTTATGGTGCTCAGCATGATTAGTCTGTTGTTCATGTTTCGCAGTCTACGGATAATAGGCTTATATTTGAACCTCGATGTTTCGACGGAAACCCGGCTGAATATTTACAGTTTGTAAAGGAGTTTGAGACCATGTTGAGTGGTTTTTATTAAATGATGAAATGACGTTAATGTATTTGATGAGGTACTGCACTGGAGTTGCTTCAAGAGCTATACAGTGCTGTAAGTTCATTCCCTCTAACGAAGGATATTCTGAAGCTATGAGAATACTGCGTCAAAGGTTTGGAAGACCTTTGATGATTGTAGGGAAATTATTTGAGGCTGTTAAGGGTAATGGTGGTCAATTACAAGATGACTCCAAGGCATCGTCTGAGTTTTCGGATAATCTGTTGACTAACAAGAACGCATTGATTTCGATGAATTGCATGAGTGATTTGAACTCCAGTTCCGTTCTAGAGGTAATAGCGAGACGCTTACCTACTCGACTGCAAAGAAAGTGGGTGAAGATAAGCTCCCGTATAGGCGATGAAGGTATTGAGCAAAAGTGATGATATTCTGAAACTGGTAAAAGATAGTGTCAATCAAGCTGTGGGGAAGTTTGCCAGTGTATTGCATCCCACCCTTAGAATAGAGCAGTCTGAGGGAAAAATGCAATCATTGATGAGGAAAGGGTCTCAGAGAGGTGGATATCGTGAAAGCTCTATGGTGTCTGGTAATGCGTATAAACTTAGTGAGTGTAACAGCTTTAGTGGTACATCCTCAACAGATAGGTTACAAGATGCAAGACAAACACGGTTGTGCTTTACGCGTTTGCATGGAGTGCATACAAAGATGAACTGTGAACCAGTGAGCAATTTCAGTGATAAGCTAAATGTGAAATCAAGGTCTGACTCCGAATTGTGTGACGGTTATAGCGCGGTGAAGAAGCCTGTAGTTGCAACTGGTAAGCCATTGTTGAATAGTGACACAGAATAGAGTTACTGCTTCAGGGTGCAGTCCTGACTCCACAAGTTTACAAGGTATTACTAGTCAGGGTGAAGATATAAAACCTTTAAAGATTTGTGAGGAGGAACCGAAATTGTCTACTTCTGTTATTAAAGAGTTTGAAAATGATGAAATTGACGGTAAAGTGAATATTCGTGATAATGATCATGATAGTGCAGATTTGTCTTTGGTTGATCATGATGGGATGAGGGGAATGCCCACTACTGCTAAGTTGAACAAAGGTTCTGTACAACTTGAACGTGAAGCAGAATTAAATGCAGATGCAATTGCAGAAGGTAGGGATATTTGTCAGACCGTCAGTGTAATTGATCAGCGTGTAGCCCGCCTATCATCAGATGATAGTGCTAAACCCGAACTAGTAGTGAAAGACAGCAGTGGTGGTGATCTTGCAGTTAGACAACTCTCTGAAGGCCGAACAACAACAGCTTTCGATCCACCGCCAAGTTCATCAACTGGTATCAATCAGTCGTCGTTTGTGTTGTCATTCACAATGAAAAAGACGCCCATCAACTCAAGTGTCTTGTGCAATAACTATGGTAGTATTGGTGCATTTGAAAGGACAAAAGATATTGCTCAGTTTAGTGAGGATAAGCCAACTGTGTGCGAGAGGGTAATTGTTAAATTGACTTGCATGAATAAAGGCATTTCTAGCGTCAAGTTATTATTTAACTGCTATTATCTTTGGTGTAAATTACTCTGTGTCTACGCTTGGTTGATCAGATACGTTGTATGTTTGTTAGTCATCTATATTCTACGATACAATGATATGAGCGTGTCACCGTCCAGAGTTGAGGATATAGCTGATAAAGGGAAGTCAGCAAATGAACTCTGCAACGACTTTCCAACCTAGAGCGTCAACCCGAGAAGGGTTGTAGGCGTACTGCTGTAAGTCCTACAATTCTTAAAGGGTAGTACGTCGAAGCGCAGCCCATCATACTTGGTGTGTGATTTGTACATATGTTCGTACTGTATATACTGAATTGATATCATCTCTCATCTATCTGTTGGTAACTTTGTTTGTTTCCGGATGACTTCCACTTGGATCATCAACCTGAGAAGGAATGTAGGCGTACTGGTGTAAGTCCTACAGTTCTTCAAGGGTGGTTCGTCAAGGCAGAATCCACCACATTTGATGTATTAATTGTACGTATGTTTGTGTTAAGTAATTGAGTAGGTTCAGATTAATGTAATTGTTGGTTAATCTTGTTTGTGTCCGGACATTCTTCAACTTAAAATTGGCGTGTCACCGTTCAGAGTTGAGGGGGCGTCAACCTGAGAGTGGTTGCAGGCGTACTTGTGTGAGCCCTGCGATTCTTCAAAGGAATTCCCCCAAGGCATGATCTGCGAGGATATTTGTGCTGTTTGTACATACGTGTGGTGTGTCATATCAATTCGTGATTTTGGATTAATTGTGTCTACTCGTTGTTTTCGTACCTTGTTGCTATTACGCAATTTTGTTAAAATTTTCGGCGCGCTTACTTCTGAAGTTGTTTCTAGTCTTCTACATCCGTGAATGAATTGATTGATGTTAAAGACAGCAGGGGAGGCTAGTGCTGAGAACGACATGCACACGGAGATAAGGATTAGCTGCGGAATCAATGATTGAGAATGAATTCTTCTATTTAGGCTGTGGTTCTACACGCCGGGGAGCTAAAGTGTAGACGACTGAGGCTTGCATACGTCACCGTTACTAGAACTGAGGCAGAATGAGTGACAAGCGATTGTAGTAGTAATTGGTAGTGAATAGATAAGAGGGTGTGGCATCTTGGCGGTACGTTCGAAATTGGTGACATTTTTGCACGTGTTTGCTCTGAAATTTATTTACTGCTTATTGTCATATAATTCTTGAAATTATGGTCCAAATCTCTAAAAAACGTGTTCGTAGAAACACAATTGTTTTAGATAGTGGCTTAAATTCGGTTATAACTGCATTACCGCCTGGTAATACAGTATCAACTACTAGCTCTCAAAATGGTTTGAGTGCAGATCTCACTCCTGTGATACAGGTGAAAGATGTTCTGTTAGAGAACTCTGAGTTCTGTAAACTAAACCTCCTTTTGAAAGATATGCAGAGGCAAGTAAGTGAAATTCAGAAAAAATTAGATCAGTTTGATAGTATGTCACTGCCAATCTCAAATACCACGGAGAGCCGTTCTGATATTGGCCAGGTTAAGTGTTTACTGGATGTAACTCAAAATAAGCTTTTGAATTTAGACCCAATAGCCTGTCTTTTAGAAAGGCATCCTAAAATATCTCCAGACAACCTAAATAAAGCTGAAAATCTGATTGACTGCTTGGCTACGGAGGTGATGAAGCGTATAACCTCTTCTCACCAAGCTATAGTTTACAACGTCCCAGATTCTCTGCCCCTGAAAACTGTAAGACACAAAATCCTGATTTGTTGCGGCATGGCTAGTGTTCCATGTGAATGCAAACGACTTCGTAAAAAGTCTAACCAGGCTAATTGCCCAATCATTTTTAAATTCAGTAATTCCCTTGATGCTAGTAAGTTTACTAAATGTCAGGATCACTTAAGACTGAATAGCAGTTATAAGTCTATAACCGTAGCTCAGGATAAAACACCGTGTCAGCGCAGAATAATGCGTAGTAATAACCTGGTCACCTCCTCTAGCTTAGCTTTGATTTACCAAATAAGGATCGTGCACAGCAACAGACACCTAGTGCTGAAACTAGCATTCAGCAAACTACACAACAACCACACCTGCCAATGGAACTAGGAACTGATTTAGATACCAGTACCCCTGTAAACAAAGCCTCATCGAAAGATGTTAAAATGACTAGAACTTCTGCAAGTTGTTCTAAGAAATTTCCCCCCAAACGTAGTAACCTCACCACGATGAACAAATTTCGCAGGGTTGAGACTAATGATGGGGAAGAATACTTTGTATTCAATAAGCCTGCTGAGAGTAAGAATGCCAACAAACCATCACTTGTTACGAAAAACTCCTCTCGAAACATAAGTACATCTGGAGGTGTTCCGCATGCTCCACCTTATAGAAAGTCAGGCTCCAAGACTCCTAAAGTCTTGCAGCCAAAGCACCTTCCTTCACAATTCCCTTTAAGTTATAAAAACAACCCGAAGGTGTATACCGGTATGACGAATAGCAGTTGGATGGGTAGACCTTCTGATGCTATGCCTTTTAACCGCCAACCTAGGCCCAACCTGTACTACCCTTATATCCAGGAACACATGGTAAATTTTCCAGGTGTCCTGAATCACTGGTACGACCCATGGCACCTAGGACCACCTCATTGCACACCAACTCCGATGTGCAGACACCCAGTCCGACCTCCTTTTCATTCATAAATTCTTGCGGTGCTGACGCACAAATAGATTTAGGTTATGGTGACATTTTAAGCCAGTTTGTAGTATCCCGTGACTTATTCACGATATTGCTAATTAATGCACGCTCCTTAATCAATAAGATATCTGAACTAAGGACATTATTATTAGTCGCCAAGCCTACTGTAGCTCTGATTACTGAGTCATGGTGCTCATCCTCAGTACTTGATGTGCATATAGGTATCGATGATTACACTGTACACCGTGCAAACAGAGATTGCAAGCGTGGTGGAGGATGTCTCATATATATACATAACTCATTTGTAGTCAGTAAGGTGGAAGATGAAACAATGAATAATGTACCTGACTCACTCTGGGTTGTCTTACATGGAGATAAGTACAAACTTCTCATAGGCTGTGTTTATCGAGCACCAAGCGCAACAAAAGAAACTGATGCGTTATTAGCTAAATCGTTTGCACATGCATCCTCGTTTAGTGCTAATTACAAAATAATTGCAGGGGACTTCAATCTTCCAGAAGTCAATTGGCTAACTAGTTCCGGCCCCCAACGCTTCGACGAATTACTTGCCACTATAGACTGTTATGGATGGCAACAACACGTCCAGACACCTACTCGTGGGGACAACATTTGGACCTTGTTTTTTGTCATGACACAATCCCAGTATCCACTTATGTTGGTAATAGATTTTCCAGTAGTGACCATAGAATGGTACTCTGCTCTCTGCCTTTCTCACCACTAAATACAGGAAACAAACAAGACTCAGGAAGCACAATATGTCGTAGTTACAAATATACAGACTGGGGATTAGTCCAAGAACTTATTCGACTCTGTCAATGGGATGACTATTTTACCACTGACTCCCTGGAGGCCTTAGTAACCCTGTTTTACAGGAATGTTACCCTTTGTCTAGATACAGTTGCCCCAAATAAAATAGTGAAATTAAGTAGACACCGAACTGAATATATTCCAAGGGCACACCGTAATAAGTTAAGGAAACTGAAGAAACAGTACTATTCCACTAAGGACATATCACTATTGCTCTCAATCCACGAGTCTCTTGAATCTATCAAGCGCCTACGTTCTCAAAAGGACCTCGACGAAGAGTTAACGGCACTTGAAAGTACCTCCAAAGTTTATAACTTAACGGCACTTCTTAAAAAACGAATGCAGTCAGCGAGGGAAATCCCATACTTACTTCACGACAAAGTAATCTACAATGAACCTGCCACTATCTGTGAACTTTCAGTGATTGGTTTGCAAACTTTAGTTTAGAAACACATATGCCTGGTGAAACCGCTCCCCTTACTATCTCTTCCCTTGAAAGCATTGTGTTCACTAATCAGTTAATAGTACAAGCAATTAAAAGCCTTAAACCTTCCACTAGTACGGGACCGGATGGCCTCGCTTCGATAATTTTCAAAAACAGTGGGTGTGATATACCCTGTTACTTCTTAAATTCTTCTCAATATCTATGGACACTGGCACTTACCCTAGTGAGTGGAAAACTAGCTTCATAATTCCACATTACAAATCTGGTGATAGGGCAAACGTCCGCAATTACAGACCCATAAATATAACCCCAGTTATCTCACGAATCATGGAGAAAGTTGTAAAGGATCAATTGTCAGACTACCTAATTAGGGAAGATCTTGTTACAAGGTCTCAACACGGATTTCTCAAAAATAGATCCTGCGTTACTTGCCACTTCGACTTTTTCAACTGCATCACTAGTAATCGCGAAGCACGTAAGCTAGTCGTTGTTCTCTACTTCGATATATCTAGGGCATTTGACATGGTATCTCACAGTATTCTCTTTGAGAAGCTGTACTCTTGTGGAATTCGCAACCCATTACTGAACTGGTTAAAATCATTTCTAAGCAACAGGGTACAAATAACCAAAGTTGGATCTGTATTGTCTCACCCTAGGCAGATCTCAAGTGGGGTCGTGCAAGGTAGTGTCCTAGGTCCACTTTTATTCACAGTTTACATTAACAGCATTTGCAAGTGCTTCACCTCAGGTAAACCATTCCTATATGCTGACGACCTCAAAGTCGTCTACTCCTGCTACACTCATGAATTAAGCGATATGGTAGATAAAATACATCTTGAACTAAGTAGCCTTGCAACGTGGTGTGCTGAATCCTGCCTAAATTTTAACATTGACAAATGCGGCTGGATTTGTATCGGCAACAGTAAGCTTGATCTAAACCTTGAAATAAATGGGCGAAAACTAGCTAAGCTCAATTCAGTCGTAGATCTCGGTATTAGATACTCTAGTAACCTAACGTTCGCTGAACAGACTGATTATGCCAGACGTAAAACGCGTAGGCTGATAGGATGCATAACACGCAATTTCTTTTGTTGTGAAACTAGGGTTTTATTATACAAAGTATGTGTCCGACCTATCTTAGAATACTGCCCGTTTATTCTTAGCGGACTAAGACAAAATGACAAGCTTAAATTAGAGGGAGTGCAACGGCAGTTTACCTCAAGAACTCTTGGTTTAGAAAGTAGTCTGGAATACCATGAGAGATGCGTAAGACTAAGATTAGAACCCCTCTGGAAAAGACGCCTTAAGCTAAACCTAATCTTTTACTATAAGCTAACTAATCTTCTCTTGCATTCCTCCGAGCCAATAACTAAACCTACCGCTGTCGTCAGTTACAATCTTAGAAATCATCACAACCTAGCTGCTATAGAGCACTGTCAGACTTACGTGCGGTACAACTTCTTCTTAAATAAGTTTTCAGTCATTTGGAATAGACTACCAGCTAATGTGCGCGATGCAAACACACTTCCAGTGTTCATCTCCTCAGTCACCAGACTGCTCAAAGATGACAATGCACTTTTGCGCCTGACTCTTACACCTTCTTTTTCACCCTACATAGATATTTTAAGTTCTTTAAACGTGTAGTTACAACAAACTACAATTATAAATTTTAATATTATTGGAACTAGATGATTAACATTTCTACACAGGACAGTAATATTAGTTTACACATAATATAAAAGTTAGCATAACGGGACTAGTTAGTTTGTGTACCAAAATAACCACAGTTACTAAACAGAATATATATGTATATATTTATTAATCACTCCTTAAGGACTCCCGTTGCTTTCTTTTGCGTTGCTGTTGTTTGTCTTCTTTTTTCTCTCACCATTTCAGCTTCCATTTGACTTTTTGAATGAGAATGAATAATGTGGATATTTGACCATTTACAATGACAAATGATCTGCAAACATTATTGGTCCCGTATCTTTCAGTTGCCTGGTTAATAACGAATTAACTTTCTCCACGACGCAACCTGGATTACATTTGTGGAAATATACTCTTATACCAATGGAAAAGTATCAATTTGTAATACAACTTCACGATTAAAAAAAAAAAAAAAAAAAAAAAAAAAAAAAAAAATAGCTTCCTTATTACCCAATTTGGATATAAATCAAATCAAAAATGAGATTCGGATTTGTACACACCCAGGTTATATTGAGGAATTACTTCAAGCTTTATTTTTTCCCAAGTATTTTTAATCCATCCAAAACTTACTTGGGTTTTTTTGTTAATGCGAAGACAATATTCCTATATTTCATGATGTGCTCCATTGAATGACTTGTTATATTGTGGAATAACTTCAAGCTTTATTTTTTCCCAAGTATTTTTAATCCATCCAAAACTTACTTGGGTTTTTTTGTTAATGCGAAGTCAATATTCCTATATTTCATGATGTGCTCCATTGAATGACTGGTTATCATATTGTTCCCACAGACCTAAAAAAATGGTATGCATTTTCATGTAAATTTATATGTTTATATGAGAATATACATTATTATAATTATTATTAAAACAAAAACGCCAGCAACCATGTAACTTAACCATAAACCGAATTTATGAAATTTAATTAATGCTTATCCATGCCTGTATATTTGGTGTGTCCTACACAAGTAGGAAAAAATGTGTACTTTATTAAAACATTATTATTAATTATGATTGCTAATCGTATATGTAATTTATCATATTGATGATGCCTGTAAACTGGCGTCTCTCATGTACAAAATGAGAATATACTATTATTATTATTATTATTATTATTAAGAGTATCATGAGGTGCTGTTATGGTCACGCTGCGTTCTGCAAGAGTCATTCTAGCAAGTGGCGATTGTGTTGCAAGGTGCCAAGAGGATGCCTTTGACTGGAAGGTGTAGGTCGTCGTCGATGAGTGAGATTGTGCTGTGGATATGCCTGTGTCCTGTTGGATTTGGGATGGATCCGTTTTTTGCCGGGGAGTGTCAATGTAGTTGGGGATTGAACGATCAATTCATGGTTGTTTGCTCGAACCCAACTCCTCCATATTTTTCGCGGGAGTCATCAATCCAGCAGTAATCGTCTCATCGCTCGCTGTTCAGTGGAAGACAGAAAACTACCAGAAGTATTACCGTGATTTATTGTTATAACATTTATTCTCAGACCTCAGCCATCATGATGACTTAATGTAGGTAAGTGAGTAAGTAATTGGTTGCATAATTCAATGGAAATGAAATCGTTCTGCACTTGCTCTAGCCCCGTTTACTCAATTATTCGTCTCATGTAAGTATCATGTTGCATTATACGTTTACAACCGTAATCATTTGGACTGACATCACACTTTAGGCATTATAATAGTAGTGTACTACTTCTGAATACACTTGATCTTATACGAAGTCAAACTCCACGGCGCTGCCTAGGTTCTGTTCTTATCTTTCAAATAAGTAGTTTTCCCATTGGTCCCTACAGATTCCCCTATGGCTCGGAAACGTAATCGCGTAACATTAGGCGGATGTGTAGGCTTGATGAAGGTATTCACAAGTCATCATCTATATTAGTCGATAGTTTTCCCACATAATTGCGCTTAATTATTGTAGCACGTTCATATCCTAATGAGTTCCAATCTAGCATGGCGTACACCCACCGCAAGCATATCCAACAGAACATTAGAATATTAGATGAAAAGTTTTATTTCATTGCAGCTTGAACAATCTTATTTGCATATATCGGCTGAACACAGTCCAGGACGAAGGTATCCGTTCGAGAAGTATCTCGCATTATTCGACGGAAACTGCCCATGTCAGACACGTCTCGTAAACCGTTAATGCCCAGCTCTTGCTACGCTGGGACTCACGCTGTTCCTTGAAGTTTCTCAGAAACGCTTAGTAATAACGGACGCAAAATCCAAAACACCGATTGGCTACGCGAGAATTCTTTATTGTAACACCAACATATAGCCAACTTTAAAATAAGCTTTACAACTAAGGTCTATGAACAAATATTACAGTAATAAATCACAATATTACTTCGGACGGTTTTCTCCTGACTTATTTCTGAACAGCGACCGATGAGAAGATGACTGTTGTATTGATGCCTGAGCGAAAATTGAGGAAGCTGGTTTTGAGCAAACAACCATGAATCGATCGTTCAATCTTCAGCTACATTGACAACCCATTATCTGAATTGCATCAATTTGAAATTATTTTTCAACTCAGTCAAACAGGACAGGACGCTCACATCCAAAGTAATCCTGTCTCACAGTCTAGGACAAAGAACACCTGCATGGTTATTGGTGAAGACTTAACATAACTTCCCCTGTTATTGTTGTTGCGTGTAGAACCAACCTCTCCAACTGATTATACAAAGCGACTAACCAGTCTCAACAGAGTGTACGACAAAAAAGTCTTGTGACTGCAAAAAACGGTAAAACACCGTTAGAATAATTGAGCGTTATATTTACATTCATCGTAGCCCTCTGAAAACGACGCACGACGAAGTCAAACAAAACCTTTACACTATGTCAACTACGTACGGGGAACTTGAAATTCAACCGACTGCCACTGTTCTAGCCAGTGAAAGAAAAGCAGAACAGAACGTAGGTAAATTTAGGGAGCGATAGCGTATATTCTCACCCGTCTACCACCAGTCAAACAAAAAACATTGGTTACCATGAAAATCTGTAGAAGATGGGGGAAGTTTGTCAGTTAAATCAAACTTTAGCCGCCTCACCTTAAACAATCAATTTATCTGTGCTGATTGAAACGCATGATGTACAGTTGATTCTTCAGGGAACACGAACTCGGCTGTGCTTAGTGGTGTCATTGTATATCTATGTGCTGTCTCCATATTGTTACTAATACATCCATGCTTAGAAAGTCGTAAGGGTTATATTCTACTTTCTCCAGTTGAGGTGGTGTTAAAACCGGCCAGGTTACTCGGTTAGGTGGCGCAGACTAAAGATTCAGCCGGTAATGTAGTCGAAGACCAGATTTAACAGGACAGATGGTCAGAGGACAATCATGAGCGTCATTTCTAGTTGAAGCCAACCGGAAACAAGCTCGAGATTGTTCAAGAAGCCCAATCAACTAATTCCTCAGAAATCCATGTGAAGCAGGGGAGCGGACAAAGTTCATGGACAAGTGGTTTTTCACCATAGTTCCTTGCCTTTGTCTGATCGGCTGGACAAAGTGACCCTCTTAAGGTTGCGTGTCGGTCGTTTCGGTAGTGAGAGGGAAATCAAGATGATTTCAGCTCGTGTATACACAAGAAACAAAGAGCTTGTTGTCTGTCAGGTTTGTGCGTCGGTGGCACAGCGGTTAGGACTCTCGCCGACCATGCACATGGCCCGTGGTTCGAGCCCACGCCGACGCACACCTGATATCTATGGTCGGCCTGCGAAATTCGGGCTACCGATATCCATGCTGAAAATTCCATACTTGTACCAAAAATACAGTGTGGAATCAAGCTGTAAATCAAAAAAATAGGTGAGTTTCAGGGTGTCCAGTAGTACATGTCACCAGCACTGCCTGGCTTGGGAGTTTCCCTTCGCTAGCATATTATTACTGAAAGCACAGGTGTGTTTGCGTTTGATGGTCTTGTTCAGATTCCTCATAATACCGACATATTCTCTTTATTTTACTAGATGCCTTAAACGGTTTCCAAGAAGCCCTGTTGTCGCGTGACCGTGGGGGACTATGATGTGAGTAAATATTCTAGACAGTGGCTTTAAATTCAGCAACTCAAAATGGAGGGGGAAAAGAACTAAAAGTAAACTATCGGCAGATGAGATTTATATGAGGTGATAGGGATGACTTACAGTGAACAGATAAATGCGACAAAACATAAAATAACAAATAATGTGAAATAGGTGGCGCAAGTTCAAAAAATATGCGGGCTTAGCAATATATTATTTGTGAACATCTCAGGGATGTGCCATGTAAAACCAAATCAGAATAATACAGTATATTCGAACAAAAAATTAAAGTTATTAAGAGCAGGAAGCTACCAGACTGTTTAGTTACTTGAATGTAAGGTCTGGTCCACCTGACACAAATTTCAATGGTCTAATCCACAGAACCATATGACTACACGTTGCTGTTGCTCCTCCATCGCAGGTTTTCTGATCTGACCAATGGCGATCACTGAAAGAAGGATGAGCATTTCCTGTAAGTTTCCAAAGTGGTAACAAATTGTTAGAAGGTCGAGAGAGTAACTACTGAGAATAAGAAAACGACCAGTCAACGAACATTTTTCGCGTTAGCCTAACCGCACCGGAAAATTGGTTATGACGTGCACAAAGTGGATTAACAGACATTTGGTTCGAACGGGAGGCAAGCAAATGTTCTGAAAACAGAAAATTTTGTGTTCGACCAAAAAATTAGACTCATTCTCTGTACATCCTAATTTTTTTTGCCGTAAGGCTGACTTTGATCAAAAGATTTGATAGCCTGTGTAAATATTTTCTCACATGCGACTTGAAGATGAATTGAAATTTTGAAAAGGATGGAGTCTGTATTATTACCTCAACTTTTCTGAAATAAAAGAATAAAGTACCATGAGCGATAACACATATGACCTTGACGCGAGTGGTGGCAAATTTTAAAAAGCAGATTTTGAGGGCGTAGCTGTAGTTACTTTCTCAGTGCTGTTGCGCTGTTTGCGTGGTCTCAAATGAATCTAAGGTATTGTTTTTGTAGTTCTTGTGTTACTCCACAATGGTAAGCTTTGCGAAGGTTTAAGTAATAGTGACACCTAGAAGTCTACTTACACCATCATTATTTTTTAAATGTCAACAATGTTGATATCCTAAATCTACCTATAATACTACACCGCATTATTGCATCAATGGTTTTACACTTTAAATGGTGATTGATTTTATTTTTGAAAAGAAAGTGTTGCATTGACACTTTGTGGTATACCACAAACCAGTGTTGAGTGGTTTCTATCTTTCCCTCAAGTAAATTGTTAGGCTAAATCCCTCGGCAGCCGAAAATTGGGATATAAATATTTACACCTTCATCCTTTTGAGGCACTCCTATGAATCGCTAGTACTTGGTAGATACAGCGTGTTTAGCAACAACGGTTATTGAGAACTCACTCAAGTAATTGCATTAATTCCTCTACTGAAGATGACGTTTCGTTTTATTTTAGGAAGTTTGTGAATATGAATCGTTAAATTTTTGATAAATCTGATGATTATACCCGTTAGTGTTAGCATTATAAACACCGGACTAGTATTCACTAAGAAGTAATTAAAAGTGGTCTTAGCATGTTTGCATAAGGTGTTTCATATATTTTTTTAAATCTCTGTAATTCCAGAAGCCATATATTCCCATCGGTACTAGTTTAATCCCGCTAACAGTGATATAGGGTTCTGTTAGCACTAGGGATTTAAACATCTAACTCTTTGCTTTATTACGTCTTTCTTAAATAATACATTTTTTGTTTATGCAGAGTATTAAACCCTAGACTTACATGCTCGTTAAAAGGGAAGTGATACCATATCTACTTCTAAAATGAAAACTAACTTATTATCTCATTTTTATCAAAACCTCTTAGGACACGCACAGTTTTCGGTTGTTTACCCAAGTGGCACTACAAAATAGTGTTGAGCAGGTCTTACAAAGCTAAAAATGAGCCCGTTTTATTACATAAACCTGGCAGTAATGAGCGTCAAAAATTGGACGCTACACTGCATACTATGATTTCCAAAGCTCCGTATAACGTGCCTATTTGTATTGATTCGCAAGAGGAATCATCAAAAGAACTTCGAAAACAAGTTTTGGTAAGTAGAAGGTATTTTAATATTAGTGATTAAGCCATTTGAGCATTCGAAAACGCTGGCGAATTTCTACTATGGTTCAGAAGAACAAATTAAACGCGCGATTGAATCGTGTCTTGCAGCTCGCCGGAGTTGGTCTCGCACCAGTTTTGATGAACGTGCTAAAATATTCCTAAGAGCAGCTGACCTTGTTGGTGATAAACGCCGAATGGAATTATTAGCTTCAACCATTCTCGGTCAGGTGATGTCATTCATTGTTTTAATTTACTTATAGGCAAAAACTATTTTCCAAGCAGAAATAGATGCAGCTGCGGAGTTGGCTGATTTTTTGAGGTTTAATGTACAGTTTGCTTCAGTAAGTAACTGCTATTATTTCAAGTTTCTTTTTGGCCTATAGGAAGCCCTGGCATACAAACCAATTAATACTGAGGATGCAAGAAACGAAGTTGTGTATCGACCAACTGAAGTAAATTCCACTCACTTTGGTGATTCTTCTCTTTCCAAAGGGTTTCTGGGCTGCAATACCACCATTCAACTTTACTGCCATCGCTGGTAATCTGGCTAGTGCACCAGCCTTAATGGGCAATGTTGTGATTTGGAAACCTTCTGATACAGCAGTTTATTCAAATTATCTTGTCTACAGGTAGGAAGTCTTCTAAACGAGTTGTGAAATACCATGTTTCGGGAAAAATATTTTGTATAAATGATATTCAGATAAAGATCAGGTTACCGTAGATATCACTTTTTTTAGATGTACTTATTTGAAATCCCTAAATTAGGAGGCGTGAGTTCACAACAGTGTTGAGAAATGATGCAAGAAGTAATGTAGCTTTCCTTTATTAGCCATCCGGTCTTAAAGGTATTTGGACATACCACCATACATTAACGAGAAGAATTGTCATATGTTGTGGCTGTCAAATATGTTTACAATTTGGTACCAGCTACTAAATGATATCTGATTTCGTAGTACACATTAAAAATTACGAAATATTTTACAATATATTTGTGTTGTATGCGGATATATTTTCTTTTTGGTTGTAACATTCTTAGATAGGTTGCTTTATTGATATGTCATTATTAGCCAAAGTTATGTCAAAGAGAAGTATAATGTAGTAACAAAAGTAAACAGAAAAGAACAGCCACTTAAACATGTTTTCAAGGAAGTCTTCAACATGCTTACATCTTTGTATCATTGTCTTGAGAGTTGCTGCACTGTCTTCATTAGCGTTAAATTACTGTGTTTCTGCACTGTCGCTTAGACCTCAATCAGGAAATCAACTTATGCCTATCAAAATGCAACTATTATTCATCCAGTTGTACCACATATTATGCATTTTTAAGTATTTTTTAGTTAATGATTCTGAGCAGAAAAGATTACAATTATATACGTAGTTTTACTAAAGTGAACTTTGTATTATGCTCACAGTAACTGAGTAAATGTTTTCTGTGCTAAATTACAAGGTTACTTCTATAATATTTCGACTGTAAATGGAAAGTAAAGAAGAACAATATGGCTTATTGACCTCGCCACTTGACTTCAAACCAATCGATTCTGGGTTCAGACCTCACTCTACTTATGCAGTCTTCACACATTTACTGTGACCTATAGTCTGTTACATATAACCTACATCATGTAACTATGGTCCACCATGTCAGGGTCGAGATAATAACACGCCAACCTGTGTTAATTTGCTCAAATCTTTTTCAGTTTTACTATAAGTTAGTTACTGTGATTCATGAAACAAATTTTGTTGACATCAAGTGGATAAAAGTTTTAGTTCACCTTGTGTAATGTAGTTTTATTCAACGTGACTAAATCCTCAAGTAAACAAACGTGAAGTCCATGAGAAATGAAGAGAGAAATAAATAGTTGAGTAGTCTGAGTCACCAGTTACACTGTATGAATAATATTTGTTTGGTATTAAAAATCTTATGAGATTTCGTTTCAGCATCGCAACTAATTCTAATTTTTTCCTGAAATTAAAGCCTCTGTCTTAGACTTTGATGTTTGTTTTCTAATTATATTGTGGTAGTCTGTTTGTAAAAACAATCGATTTTAAAATATTTACACCCAATAGTTAAACAACATTTTCGTAAGTTTGGTTGTTTTGCCAGTAGAATAGAAGATTAGTGCTGCTTGTGGTCTGGTTGCACAAAAGTACTAAAACTAGAAGATTATTTTTTTCACGATTTGATTGTCAATAATTTAGTTGAAGTGAATGTTTCGTAGCTTCAAATTACGTACTCATTGTCAAACGCATGTTAAACCTGACTGTGTTCTTTATTTTCGGTGCACTCATTCGCTGTTCTTTTTTTTAAAAAAAACTTCGTCATTTTCTTATTTAAAGATTATTCCGTGAGGCTGGTTTGCCACCTGGTGTGATTAACTTTGTGCCGGCTGATGGTCCTACATTTGGTAGGGTAGTGTGTGAACACCCTCAACTTGCAGGTATAAACTTTACCGGTAGCACCAAGTAAGTGCAATTCATTGGTTGTTTATCATAATTCTTTGCCTGCTATATTTCCTTTGCAGTGAATAAAAAATCTGTCGCATAGTGAGATTTTAATAACTTCCAATGGCAAATGAGTGGAAATTCGAACGTAACACTTTGGGAGAGTTAAAATGGCTGATAACTATACTGCAATTGTCCATTGATCAAATTCATTTTGAACGGGAAGTGGCTAGCAGTTCTCCAATTCTGATTAAAACTACTAAGCCTATCTTAACTTAAATACCAGGTAGTGCTGTAGGAGTCCAAGTTGGTTCCTGTGGGATGGTAGAGATCGTTTGTTATCAAATTGTGTTATTCTTCAGGAAAGCCTTATAACACAATATTGTTAGATTTTATTATAGGTGAGGTAACTTCTTAGGCACGAATCCCCCACTAGTAAACGTTTTCGTTGGTTCTGAGTACGCAAGTGATATAGCCTTCACAGGTAGACAGTAGGAAAATGTAGTCTTCTGAATATCCCAATCAAACATGTGAATGTATTTGTTGTGCTATTCCGTCACCCGTAGGGAATGTAAGACGATACTGCAGGACTGGTCGGCATCAACTCTTTGTTTAAGAATTAAAGGTGAATTTGTCAAGTGAGTTGCACTGTTTTACTGACAAGATGCTAGCACAGATAAAGAAAACGTTTTCACCGTTTCCCAGACTGCAAAGTTCTACTTTTGATCTATCAGTCAGTTACATTTCTTTCGCAAAATATGTTTATCTCAGAAGCAATTAGAGAATTCTCAAGCATTAGTTTGCAGAGATTTGATTGGTTCTAAATTTGGTCATAAATCGATATCAGTTAGAAAACCACTGAAAACAAGGGAGTACTGAACATCCGTTTCGTCCTGACACAGAACTCTTCGGAAGTGCGCACCCATGATTCATTCAAGCACTTATAAGCTCGTCTGGCAACCTGGAGGTCCTGATTTCGATTCTCGGTGGGGTTATGGATGCGTAGTGCTGAAGAGTTCCAAACTAAGATGAAACAAATGTCTAGTACTCTTTTGTTCTCTATTTGTGTAACTGATGTCGTTCTGTGATCAAACTTGAAATTAGAGAATCGATTTTATGAAAAAAAGTGGAAGTGGAAGTTTTGATAAGTTCATTGTGCTACTGTCCTTTCTCTTAATAGTTACTAGGAGCTACATGTATGTCAGCAGGTATTCAGCCAAATTTACTCAGGATGAAATTACCTGCCTCTACAGCTACGGGCACATATATTTTCATGCATTGGGATAAAAGCTACATTTATCGTATGCAAATAAATAAAATACTGCACAGCTGTCAAAGATTTGGTCGTTTTAAGCGGGGTTTGTTTCAACAACTTGGTGGTTAAAAGTTGACGATATCTGCATCAATAAGTTATAGCTTCATATATAGAGTAATGACAATGAGCTTGAGTTTTTACTGTCTCCGTAGCATTTAATTGTTTGAAGTGTAGAATGGTGTTGCCGATTTCCACTTTAAATGCCGGGAAATATTTCGAAATAAGGTTATTTTCAAATTTCATCATTTAGGTTGAATATTCACTATTAACTATTCAGGCGAGTAATTTATTTCTTCTTGTTTGAAACACCTACAGATTATGAACGAAATATTCCTATATTGAGTCATAAGAAAAAGACGTAAACAGCGAAGAAAATTTTCTTTTAGACGATTCATTTTCATATGCTGTATATCAGTAATTGTATTTAAACAAAGAAATCATAAGACCAATTAGATACTGGTAAAATTTCTCCTCGAAAACGTATCACGTAATGTAAGGTGTAGTCTAGAACAACGGGTGACTAATTGGAAATTAGAGAAGCGGGCAGAAATTGGCATAACGTACTAGGTGTGGAAAAATGACTAGTCAATGTAGTAGTTGTGTAGAGTGGACAAAAACCAATGGAAAGACAATAAAATCTGTATGAAAACGCGAAGTTATCAATAAACAGTAGCGGAGTGATAATAAAGTAAGAATGATGAGAATAATAATAATATTATTAAACTTACGTAATAAAAGGAAGCAAAATTATTGTGTGAACGTTACTCTGGCCACGGTAGGGCGAGAGAATGTATGTGGTGCTTTTGAATTCAGAGGTCCGGTTTCAGATCCCCAATAGGCAATGATTCAGCTATGTACAGATGGCGTATATCGAAGTCCTTTCGTACGATATTGAGGGACTCTCTATAGCACTGTGAATCATTCGTGTGACGGGTAATCGATGTCCAGAGTTCACAGGGTGTACGAGGATGGAGCTACTAGTATTCTAGAATACGTTTGCGGACTTGACGTTGAGTACGGCCGGTATCTTTTGCTCTACACGAACAAGTAAACTGATAAATACACATTAAGGTGGCCAAAAGCGGTAACTTATCCTTAACGTTAGACTGGATTAAATGTCTGCTGGAGAATGTGATGCATAAGGTGACTGCTTGAAATGTTCTCTTCAGACATTTAGAAAGGTGGTTTCTTAGAATTTCTTTTTCGATGTCGTCTTTGAATTCCAGGTTCCTGAAGAAAGTTTTCTGCAGAACAGTTGTGACTTTTGGCTACAGAAGCTTCACCTTCTTGTTTTTGTTGATAAATCTGGGTGAATACCCGTTCCCTAGTAGGGTTTCATGTAATAGATTTAATTCTTTCTCTATCGTGTCTTCCGAATAGATTTTTCGAATCCGTGAACATAAGGTACGTAATAGGTTTTGCTTTCGGACGAGTGGGATGAAACTCCGGAAGTTAATGAACTGTCGCGTCCATGTTGGCTTGCGATACATCAATATACCAGTCTTGTCTTCTGATAAGTAGTAAATTAGGGAATGGAAATGCCACATTTGATTCACGTTCTAAGGTGAATTTTATTGATGCGTGTGATGCATTGAAGGTTTTGAGGAGATACTCTAAATCAATTTTCTCATCACAAATTATAAACGTGTCATCTATGTATCTCCTGTATAAATGCAGTTCACTGATCAAAAGATTGAGGACGTTGTTTTGTAGACTGGCCATGAAGCAGTCATTTAGAAGTGAACCGAGAGGAGACCCCATAGCCACACAATCTTTCTGTACATAGAATTGTTCATTGAATTTGAATTGGATATTAAACAGGTATCTGAGTAGTTTCTTCAGATAATTGATGGGAAGAGGAACTTTGAGGTTGTTGTTTTCGATGTAGTCACAGGTGTCTCGATCAGTGGGTTGCTTGTAAATAAAGAGGTGACACTCAGTGAAAGCATTTGTCTTTCAAACATGTTGATATCTCTCAATGAATCAATGAAGTCGAATATATCACTAAGACTATACTTTGTCATATGTCTTTTTAGTGATTCAAGGATATCACTTAGGCACTTCGCGACTTGATATTATCGTGAGTTGACCATATCTATTATCGGTCAAAGTAGAAAATCCTTCCTAGACACTTTAGGCAATCCATATAGTCTTGAAATAATTGAACTGTGTGGTTTTATCTATTCATATACCTCCGATGTTATGACTGAATCTTCTTTCATTTTCTTCAGCAATTTTGCAAACAGGTTTTCTGTTCTTTCTGTTGTGTCTTCCTGGTTAGGTGGTGTGAAGAATTTTGTGTTGCCTGATGCTATTTTTGTTATAGTCAGATCTGTTCATTACCATAATCTAATTGCCCTTATCAGGACGGACGATGATTATGTTTTTATCTTCTCGAAGATGTTTTCTGTGTTCTTTGGAAAGCAAAAAACGATGGCTCCGTCGTGTACGAATTTACTTGTAGCAGCTATCGAGAACTGAAGCTTTCAATTATTCTAGTTATTTTTCAAAAGTAGGTGACAAGTCAAATATCAGTGAGATTCAATTCTCGAACTGGACTTTGGTTTGTAATTCGTTGATTTTACTCAATACTTAGATTTGAATAGGATTGAGAAGAAAATACGAAAGGACTTCGATATACGCCATCTGTACATAGCTGAATCATTGCCTATTGGGGATCTGAAACCGGACCTCTGAATTCAAAAGCACCACATACATTCTCTCGCCCTACCGTGGCCAGAGTAACGTTCACACAATAATTTTGCTTCCTTTTATTACGTAAGTTTATTATTATTATTATTATTCTCATCATCCTTACTTTATTATCACTCCGCTACTGTTTATTGATAACATCGCGTTTTCATACAGATTTTATTGTCTTTCCATTGGTTCTTGTCCACTGTACACAACTACTACATTGACTAGTCATTTTTCCACACTTAGTACGTTATGCCAATTTCTGTCCGCTTCTCTAATTTCCAATTAGTCACCCGTTGTTCTAGACTACACCTTACATTACGTGATACGTTTTCGAGGAGAAATTTTACCAGTATCTAATTGGTCTTATGATTTCTTTGTTTAAATACAATTACTGATATACAGCATATTAAAATGAATCGTCTAAAAGAAAATTTTCTTCGCTGTTTACGTCTTTTTTCTTATGACCTAAAGACCAGTCACTAGTACAAGTAAATTAGTTAGCTACTTAAGTGCGTCATTTCTTAACCTTACAACATTAATGTTTTATATATATTTCTCTTATTAATGATATTTAATTTAAGCGTTTACGAAATAAGCGTTTGACTCATGATAACAATAACATGAACTGTTACTATAAGCCAACATTTTAGTAGGCTTTTAGAGTTACATTAGGAAGAAAGCTATTCTGTTACATTGGTCAATACAGAGCTTTCGCACAATAAGACATCGTTACTATCTTTCTAACGAAATACATGCAATTATTAATCTATGGTTAAGAACCTTTGCACTTTCTGCCTCTTTATCATATTAATGATTCAACAAGCAATTTGTCCGGTTAAATCTTATACACTTGAAATTATTAAATGTTCTCATAGTTAAAATTATATATATATATATATATATAAATATATATATATATATATATATATATATATATATATATATATATATATATATATATATGAGTGAACAAAACTGTTTCCAATTTAATCATCTTGAAACTTTGCTCTAGTATGCAGACAGCTTTAAACTATAAAAGTTTTTATCAATAAAGGTGAATGTTTAGGTAAGAGATAAATGTAAACTATTGTAAATGTAGCAGCAGTTAGAACCAAAGATCACAATAATTATAGTGACAATAATATCAATGATAACAATACTACAAGTAGTTCTTGCAGACGACGATAAGAATAATAAGGATTGCATGAAGGTGTAAACAAATCCATAATTAATTAAGGTCAAAATCTTTTAAGATCAAAAGTTATATACTATGCTAAAACAGACAATCGTAGTTTAAATAACTATAGCCAGTGTATGAATAGGGTGAGAAGAAGTTTAAATTATCTTATTAAATCTACCTAGGCAAAGGGGAAACAAAGGATAAGGTTATTCCCCCCACCCCACCCCCCGAAATCTCACAACTTTAGGGCTATGTAAAACAGGCGAGTTCGAATTCCCCTCGAAAAGTTTGATGAGATGCGATAAACAATCATAGAAGAGTTTCTTCTGTCCACTTAATGACCATTATCAATCAGTTGAGACAAAACTGAGCTTCTTGTACATTCTGTTTGATCTTTCCCTAGCCATGAAGCAAAACGCATAGAAATGCATTTGCTGAACCGTCTAGTTGTTTGCTCTGTATAGCTGTCTTCACATGAGCAGCTAAATTCGTAAATGCACATGGAAGTGATGCAACTAGATAACTTATCTTTTATCTAAGCAATCATAATTCGTCGACTGGGAAATGATAAACAACAGGTGGCAGCAGTATAAGTTATTTTAATGTATTTAAACAATCTCTGGTAAAGAACTTCACTGGCTATGTCTCCAATAAATTGGAGTTTCATGAACAAGTGTTTCTTTTTAACCGTAATTCTCTCCGTTTCATTGTATTCACTTTTCATGTGTCCCATTACGACTGGCGCATTATCATTATCGTTATATCGGTGATATATTTATTATTCTTGATCAGAAAACTGACAAAAACGAAGAACACGGTGGCAAATGTATATTTTCTTCATCTTTACTTGAGTAGAAGAACAGATGATTCAGTCAAAAGAGACGTTTATAAAAGGATTACGCCTATAGGACAATATGTACTCTTCTTTAGCTTCATACACATCCAGTTTGGTCAAACGCCTCAAAAATGCGGCTAGAAGGATCTACACTAATGATTCTTTGAAAAATGATTTAGGATATATCCATAATGAAGATCAAACGGCCAGAAAAGATTAGCTACAAGGGACTCTGGCGGTGAACCAACAGAGAACTTATCGCCCAGCAAATATTAAGGATAAGATTGAGGTGAATTTGACGTACGCCGACAAGATCGTTGAGTGGTTTCACTCGTCAAGTCCTCATAGAGGAAATCGTATGAGGAAAAGGTGAGAGCTTATGGTCAGTCGTAGAGTCAGCTAAAAAGGAGTCCAGGGAACAATGTCAAATGGACATGTGCTATTGTATGCAACCTATTATGATTGTTCATGTGAAATATAAGTTACCTAGCTGTATCACTTCCATGTGTATTTAGAAATTTAGCTGCTCCTGTGGAGAAAGCTGCATAGAAAGAACAACTAGACAGCTTGACAAATGCATCTCTGAGCAACTCGTGTCATGACTGAGAAAAGGTCATACAAAGCCTAAAAGAAGCTCAGTTTTGTCTCATTTGACTGATAATAGTCACTAATTGGATAGACCCGGGGTTCGATCCCCGGCCACAGACGCACTCCTTTACCTTGCTAAGCCAGAAATAATGCTGGTAAAGATGAAAGGTTGGGGATGAGGCTAGCAACCCCATCCTGTAAAATAAACACTGCTACGGAAACTTCAAGCCACTAGCTTGAAGCCCTATGTTCCATTGGGGAAGGTGAAGGAAAAAAATTGGACAGAAAAAGGGCTTTCATGGTTACTCATTGTATTTTATCAAACCTTTCGAAAGGAATTCCAACTCGTCTTTTACACAAAGTCTAAGTTATGGGAATTCGGGAAAGTAACCCTATTTGGTCCTACCTTTGTGTCTTGGTCTACATAGATTTACTAAACTAACTGAAACTCCCCTCCCATTCATTTATCATATTTAGTCAAACGCTGATTGTCTGTCGACTTTGATGTGCTCTCTTTTGCATTACTCAATATCGATTCCAGAGATTTTGCCACTGCGTTTCATTTTGATTGAAGATACATCTTTCTGATCAGTCTCAATGAATAAAAAGTCCAGGTTGAAGAGAATGGTTCTTCCTATCTCTCCTTAATATCCAACAACACATTTTTAAGGATTATTTTCTTCTTAATACAATGTAGGGTGCAGCAGGTCGGGTGTGAGGACAAATACTCGCCGAAGACATTGTCTGGGGGTCGCGCTATGTCGTGAATTGGCAGAAATTAGAATTCATGGGCCATTGTGTCGGGTCCCAGTGGCTCAATGGTCTACGAGCTAGCTCGCCTTGTAACCAGAAGGCCCTGGGTTTGAACTGTGGCGGTGGGTGCGTACTACTGAAGAGTCCCAAACTATGACGAAACAGCTGTCCAGTACTCCCAGGTTTTCCAATGGTTCTCTAACTGATGTCAGCTCATGATGAAGTCCTGCAATGTATAAATTTATTAAATAGACAGCCTGTTTAAGAGTTATGAATTAATTGGGCAAAGTGTTACTCAATAATTTTCACTCTTTACCACGTCAAGTTGACTGTTATAATTTCAACTTGATTATCTAATGTTTCCTTGAACTTGTAAATTGGCCAACATGACTCAGAAATTTCGTATGATACTGACATGAACAGACTTTTATCAACAGTTGCCCCCTTCTCTGGCTCCCTACTGAAGATCAAATGGCCAGCCGGCCAGAAGGAATTGGCAACAAGAAATTCTGGCTGGGAACAAACCAACCAAGAGCCTATTGCTCAACAAATATGTAGGAGAGGAGGCCATTGAATGACATCGCGCCATATATGCAGGCCATCGCTCGAGTGGAATCCAAATGGGAAGCGACGAGTAGGTCGTCGGTGTGAGGGTGACATGGAGGAGATCTTGTGATGAGGAGGAGATGAGAGATTATGGTCAAACATGGATCCAGGTGAAGAGGACAACAGAAAATAAAACAGAGTGAAGATGTGTTGTTGAAGTCCTCCCATTGTTCCACTTGGAACCCGAGGGAATAGTAATATATAATGTACTGACATGCACTCTTTATGATATATTGTAATGGTTCACAGATTCCCATCTCAATTTTCTAATGACCTACTTTCTCTTTTATAAAAATAAAAACAAAACCTGTTTATGCTATAGAACATTCCGATCTATCTTGAAAGTGATTGGTAACAATCTAGACAAGTACACTGGATATCCAAGAACTATAGGTGGTAAGTCTTTTTGTTTTTTGATAAAAGTTACGTGAATTCTTCATATATGTATAATATTTCCAATTACAGTATATAGTCAGCTGAATGTGAGTAAATTCCAGCTTATTTTAAGAGTAAGATAGTGCTTATATAAGTGACTTATCAAGCGGAATAACAACGAATAAGTCAAGAAAACCGATTTGAAGAACTTTTAATGCCGATGAGCTTCAGCTGACAACCAGTTTTAACTCCTCAAGTGAAAGATGAATCACCTAGGCTAGCCACCTTTTTCTTCTATCTATCAGTTCAACTGCTCCCGTGGAGCCAGTTGTATTGTCTGTTGGTTGGTCTAGGAATTTAGTTTTTCGTCCTCAAGAATACCTACCAGTATGGCTTAACAGAGGTGTAGTAAAAACCATCAAGAGTTCGATATTAGACCATCTGGTTCAAACACTGAAGAATCCTTTTTCTATCTAACTAATTTCGGACTCCTAAGGAAACTGGTGAAATTTCATCTCGAATTGTGTGTTGCCAGTTGACTATTTGATTAAATGTACTACCAGTTCACCCAAGTAATAGCTAGACAGAATTCGAGTGGTTTTAACTGATTCATTTGTCTGAGCTAAGTCAAACCGGTTACACTTCTGATTATCTTGACACCGAATGAGTGAAACAGCTGCCCGGTGTTCAGATCACTTCGATCAGGCTGACCAACAGAAACTACTGATTGATGTGACTGACATCCAACTACTGATATCAAACAATCAGTATTATAAAGCACGATGCGTTTAGGAAATTTAATTGAGTGACGCGTAAAGTCCGAAAATACAAAATTTGAATAAGACATTTCGAAAACAAGTTTCGCGAGATGATATCATTTCGTAATTTCTTTACAACCTCTTTAGAACTAACATGATTCACAATAATAAAATAAAATACATGATACTTACTCAGTCATATAAAACAAAAGAACGTACTAGTGCCCGATTGGTCACTAGTCAAGTAGCCCATGCTAGGCGAAGGTTGAAGTCTATTGTTTTTTGTACACATAGTTTAGGATATATGTGATTAATCCAAAGGATTTGCCTATAATACAGTACTATATTAAACACAAAATATGAAATATAATACATACATCTCAACTGTGAGGTGTCTATGGCTGGATGCAGTCAAAAAGCACAGTCAATATGCTTCAGTAAGTAAAAGCAGCAGAGCTGTTTCAAAGGCAATCGATGTGTTATTCAGATGACGCATGTATGCCAGACACAGAATATAAAGGGATACGGATAAACAGCGTTCAACAGTGATGGGTATACGAATAAAGCATACACAGCAAATAGTGTTCGACTATAAGAAAATAATTATTATACATCTAATAGATTGCCAATACGTCGAGTGAATAAAGAAATGGTTAAGAATTAGCAAATTCAACTTATACTACTTACTAGGGACAAGTAGTATAAATTTAACGCGGAAGAAGGAATGACGAAGGGGAAATAGGAAAGGAGTTAACGACTATACAGGCTGAAATATAATGACCACAGCATTTTTCGCGATAAATCTGTGCGTAACGAGCTCCATCACTTCATCGTCTAATATCTAAATCTAAAAGTGGAGTTTTATTCATTCTAACTTTCTTATTGACCTCAATGGAGTGTTTTAAACAATTGTTTTGTATCAGTTTTTCAACACAGGGGTTGAAAATACATCCAATGTCAAGTACCTTGGTCTGAGTTTTTCCACCGATCTTTCCTGGTCCTCCCACATCTTGCTAGTTACTAGAAAGATGTTTCGCTTAACGTTCTACGTTAGGAAATTTAGGCAATCTGGCGTAAAGCAGTCTGATTTCTCAGTTTGTCAATTCTTGTATTCTACCCATCCTCCTTTACTGCTCCCCATTAATCTTTCCTGGACTACTTAAGAAAGACTTTGCTTTGCTGAGAAGGCCAGGCACTAAAAGCCGTTAGTAGGGCAAGTGGGATATCGTTAAACCAACTGGTTAACACTATTGTGGACAGACATATTATGTCATGTAAGAAACTAGCGAATACAATATTGTCAGACCCCGAGGATCCTCTATATACGCAGCTGTCTCCTTGCCTTTCATCTGGTAGAACTAGAAGTAGCTATAGGAGGCTATATGCTAGGACTAACAAATACAAAAACTCCACAATACTATATCTGGCACAGCTGTTATGTGATGAGAAATCCGTTAGGTATGACACGATAAACTTACTTCGGCGGCACTCTAACAAATAGTCGCATTAGTTTTTGTTTTCCTTTCCTCGTTACTATTACACTGTTGTTCTCATCCTCTATCACGCATCAACTTTATATTTCATATCCTGTGGTGCATTGTTTGAAATGTAAACGCTACGCTGTTCTTTTTTTATTTATTTATTTTTTCCTTTTTTGATTTTAAAAATCTTATAAAATTTATGAGGTAATTAGATGCAATATATTGTAATGCACGCTGAAAATTCCATACCTGTACCACAAATACCGTTTGGAATAAAGGTGTTATTATTATTATTATTAAAAAACTACACTAAATGAAAGTATCATTAACATATCTACTTGACATGAAATTTCGTTTCATTGATTGTAATAACCGATGTTGTTGTTGTTGTCGTTGTTGTTTCTGCGTCTGCAACAAATGTACCGGCGCGAACAGGCTTTCAAAGACTATTCATAGCCACTCTGTCAGTTTGACGGTATCATTTATTGTTGGACTGGAATTATACATTGCTACTGAATGCCATTTATAATTGTTTTAGCCTTGTTAACGGAAGTGAACAACCATGTTGATAAATTAAAAATGGGATCACATGGCTCGTCTACTTATTTGCAATAAGTAGTATGAAACTAAAAGTGTATAAAGATAAGATGGAAAATAAATCAACTCAAATGATTCTCCAATTACCTTCATAGAACTATCTGCATTGTAGTCAATCATCGCTTGCAAAAATGCAAGTAATGCATAGTTTTAGGCAGGAGAAGTATTTTAGTCATTGTAGTTATAATTCAAATGAACTGCCGTCAATATTTGACAGAATAGTTCTAAAATATTTGGGCGCCGAGTGAGTAGATATTTGTAAATAATTATATTTATAATATCTCAGCGAGATTGAAATGAGTACTTCCAACGTTTCGTTCGGCAATCTGGTGCGAACTTCTTCAGGGAAATTAATCGAAATTAACAGAACAGAGGTTTATATATAAAAGGAACATTTCTTGTTTTTAAAAACTTTGTTCAATCATGAGTCATGAAACAGGTATCAACATGTATAATAAACAAAATTGTATGAGCTGTGATCAAATTTTGACCTCGAACTTACAAATATTGGTCTACCTTTGATAAACACTTTAAACAGAGTGTGTTTGTGTGTGGGTGGGTAAATAGTTGTAAAACATTTGTTAACGTCTCCATAAGAATGCATATCCAAAATCCGCAGCTGTCGAGTCACCTGACAACGCAAATAAAGCAGCTCAACCTTCAAATAGAAGACAAAGCAATAACTTCGACAGAGTGCTTCAACTAAACTCTAATCCTAAACGTCATAATTTTGAAAATACGTCTGATCATAAAATTCTAGATACTAACAGTTGGAATAGACATGAAGCTGTGATGTTAGCTGATACATAGCGAATCTTGATTCATAAATAAAAATGGATATGTATCACTAATGAATAATACTTGGTCAAAATTCCCGATTGTCTATATTTTCTTATGGAGACGTCAACAAATGTTTTACAATTATTTACCCACCCACACACAAACACACTCTGTTTAAAGTGTTTATCAAAGGTAGACCAATATTTGTAAGTTCGAGGTCAAAATTTGATCACAGCTCATACAATTTTGTTTATTATACATGTTGATACCTGTTTCACGACTCATGATTGAACAAAGTTTTTAAAAACAAGAAATGTTCCTTTTATATATAAACCTCTGTTCTGTTAATTTCGATTAATTTCCCTGAAGAAGTTCGCACCAGATTGCCGAACGAAACGTTGGAAGTACTCATTTCAATCTCGCTGAGATTTTATAAATATAATTTTTTACAAATTGTAGTTATAAGTTTTAACCAACTTTGGTAACTGTGATATGTGTTATTTGTTTTTACGATCGTCTATCCCAACTTGTTTTGTTCACCAGTGTAACAATATAATAGTGAGGAAGAAGTTCAAGGGCGACTATACAAGTACATGACATCCATCCATGAAGTCACTGATTATCGGTTGCTCGTTCAAGGTCTGAATAACAACAGAAGCATATTGTCGGGGATTATGTGTCACATAGCCCAAGAACTGTTATATTGTTGGTAATAGTAGTTAGTTGTTTACTTGCTCTTTAGGCATCCTATTAATTTCACTACTTTTCGACATCTCTATACATAGAATTACATAAGATTTATTAGTTCAATTGTGATTATTTTCTCTTTCTTTCTTTTTCTTGTCTAGAATGTGGTGGCAAAAATTATCACTTTCTTCATCCATCTGCTAATTTAGAAGAAGCTGCTGTAGGCACTATTCGTAGTTCATTTGAATACTCTGGACAAAAGTGTAGTGCATGCAGTCGTCTCTATGTACCAGAGAGTTTATGGGAAAAATTTAAAGGCCTACTTCTCAGTCACTATAAACAATTAAAAGTTGGGTCGCCGCTTGATTCAGATACATTCACTTCGGCTGTTATAGATCAAAATGTAAATACGTATTTGGTGTTGTGTTTTTTTTTCATTGATTTGTTTGCTTTCCATTTTATTCTTGCTTTGTTTCTAGTGGTGAGATTTATAATCAGGTGACAAATTAAATGATTTCTTACTTCAATGTTACTCAGAGGTAGCCCAATCACCTTTTTGTACTAAGCATAACTAAGTTTCCAGTGGAGGTTGCAGTAGGGGCAGTGTTGTTTTTCACGGGATGGGGTCGCTAGTCCGACTCCCAACCTTTCCTATTTCCCGTACTTATTAAAGGTTAGTGAACTAGGCGTGGTCTAGGTGTACGTCCGCTGGAAATCACATCTGTACCTCCCAGTTGGCTGGAGAGCATTCCACTACTGACACCTAAAACGGAACACTAGCTTCTGTCAACGTCAATGATAATTTTGTTTACACAACTTATTTATATATTTTGTATTTCATAAAATACTCGTCTAGGTGATTATATCAACTCCCGATACAGTAAACAGGCTTTTTAAAGAAAAGAAATCTGTAAGTCGCTTACACTGTGTTGGGAGTCTGAAAATGAAGTCATAGGGGTGTAAAGTGTTTCCGTCGGACTACAGCCTCTTCGCTCTGGGGGGTGTTCGACCCTAAAAATTGTGCCTCTCGACTTACTCTGCGGCAGTCCGTAGCTAGCAGTAAGGTCTTTATTTGGATATCGTTCTAAAAACTACTTCGAAAACAGGTTATATGTTGCTTGACTCAAGTAGTTTTTCCCTAGGCCCTGTGGTCAAGCAACATTAATGCTCTTTCTGTCTCAGGTGTTTGAAGCAGATAGTAAATTGCATGATAAGGGCAGCCAAGAATTACTAACTACGCGTTTACTTTCATAAGCACACTAAATGCTAGTATCTTTAATAGTCAATCTGAACGAAGAATATTCTTATCAATAATTTCTCTACTTCAGGTTCTTACAATTATAAAATATGATATTTATTGTCGTTACAATAAAGGCCAGTTATGTTCCTACCGTGGCCAGACTTGGATTGATGATTCCTCCTCTCACCAAGAGTGCTTCTTCCCCTTAACCCTCTTGGTTTTTTTCCTTTGCTTATTACTACAAATATTATTATTACAATTACAATTATTATTATTCGTCATAAATTATACTCTTCATGCAAACATTCTCTCAATACTACTGAATTTTCCATTTATACTGTCCGGACTTATTATTAGTGATATTATCTATTTTCTCAATATATGCCTCCACCTGTTTCATTTCACATATTCGTTATTTCGTTATGAACCTCTCATTGCAGTCTTACTCTCTCCTGTTTAACACAGACCACTTTGTACTAGCCATTCCTGACACCTTCGATAACCTTGAACTGACTTGTCAATTTTCCTACCCCACACTCTACAAATCTATTATGACCACCATTGTCTCCCGTTTTACAATATTTTTTAATCGATTTCAGCCTAGCACTTTTGTCACACAAATACGACTATTTATTTTGACTGACACCCCATAACTAATCTGTTATTCTACGTTAAAGGGAATGTATCTGCCGTATAACTGGCCGTTATTGTAACGACAACAAATGCATTATATTTTATAATTGTAAGAACTTGAAGAACCTCGCCAGACTACCAGCTTGCTAGGCTACTAGCTTACTAGTTTTCTCGCCGGTCCCAAGACCTGGTAAAGAGGGGGGGTTGGGGCGTGGTGCTAGCAACTCCACCCCTGTAAAACAACCAAATCGGTACAGAAACTTCAAAGAATAAATATATTAAAAATTCTAAAAACATAAACAATAACCTTATTTTTTGCTGGAATCGGAGAAGCGAAATGACGCAGGCTTGTGAAAGCCTTCGGGAAGCCGGTCAGCAGATGTGCCTTCTTTCGACGAAAGCAAAAGTATGGATGGGTATGTGGAATGTTCATACAATGTACGAAACTGGAAAGGCTGCCCAGATAGCCGCTGAAATTAGAAGGTACAGAATAGAAGTGTTGGGAATCTGTGAAAGCAGATGGAACGGAACTGGAAGGTGTCAACTATCAACTGGAGAGACAATAATCTATTCCGGCCACCCAGAGGACAACTACGAGCACACTGAGGGAGTGGCCATCATGATGTCACCAACAGCAGTCAAAGCTCTCATGCAGTGGGAACCAATCTCCTCCAGGATAATGACAGCCAGGTTCAACTCGAAAGGAAGGAAGGTTACAGTCATTCAATGCTATGCGCCTACAAACGTCTCAGAACAAGAGAAGAAGGAGGCGTTCTACAGACAACTACAAACAATAATGGACAACGTCCCAAATGGCTATGTCACAATCCTGATGGGTGATATGAATGCGAGGCTGGGAGGGGACAATACAGGAAGAGAACTCACCATGGGTCGCGAGGCCCTCGGTGAAATGAACGACAATGGTGAACTCTTCTCAGACTTCTGCGCCTTCAATGATTTGGTGATTGGTGGCAGTGTGTTCAAACACAAGGATATGCACAAGGCGACATGGATTTCATCAGATGGAAACACCAAAAACCAGATAGACTTCATTTCAATCTCAAGGGAGAGGGAGCCTACAAGACACAAGGTCGAGGAGAGGAGCAGATGTGGGTTCAGACCACTATCTAGTACAAGGGACTTTCAAGGTGAAACTAAAAGCCTCGAGGATAGCTGGGGATAGGCCACAATGCAAGTTCAACACTCAGAAACTGAAGGACACAACCACAAAGGACACTTTCACTGCAAGAAACACTACGTGACACCACTGAGGAATCATGCGTGGAAGAACATTGGAAGTCTCTGAAGGCGATTCTCAACGAAACGTGTTCAACGGTTCTAGGAAGAAAGAAGAAACAAGACAAGGAATGGCTCTCAACGGACACTTGGAAGCTAATAGAGGAGAGGAGAATGGTGAAAGAGAAAATGATTCAATACAAGGACGGACAGGAGAAGGAGACGATGAGCTCAACTTACAAAGCACTGGACAAAGAAGTGAAGAAAAGTGCTAGGAAGGACAAAAGGCAATTCTACGACAATCTGGCCACTGAAGCTGAGAAAGCAGCAGGCAAAAGGGACTTGAGGACATTATATCAGATAACCAAATCTCTATCCAGGAAGAAATCAACACAAGCGAAACCGATAAAAGACAGCCAAGGAAACCCAATTACCAAGGAAGAAAGACAGATTAAACAATGGGCGGATCACTTCAAAGGACTCTTGATCCGACCATCACCTGCAACCCGTCCAGAAATACCAAAAACAGCGCGCACACAACTGCAAGTTGACACCAATCCTCCAACGAGAGCTGAAGTCTTGAATGCAGTCAAGTTTCTGAAAGCTGGAAAAGCAGCTGGACCAGATGGAATACCCCCTGAAGCACTGAAAGCAGACCCAGAGACTACAGCAGACATGCTGACTCCATTATCGCAAAAGGTCTGGAAGGAGGGAAAGGTGCCTACTGACTGGAGGAAAGGTTACCTCGTGAAACTACCAAAGAAGGGCGACTTACGCCTCACTCTGCAAGAACTGGCGAGGAATCATGCTTCTATCGACGCCAAGTAAAATCCTGAGTCGCATCATCCTGGAGAGATTAAAGGACGCACTGGAGACAGAACTCCGACCAGAACAAGCTGGATTCAGGAAAGGCAAATCATGTACTGACCAAATTGCAGCTCTACGCATCATCATCACAGAACAAAGCATGGAATGGCAATCAAACCTCTACCTCAACTTTATAGACTTTGAGAAGGCCTTCGACAGCGTTGATCGTGAAGTAATTTGGAAATTACTCGAGTACTATGGCGTACCCCAAATATTCATCAACCTTATTCAACAGCTGTACGACAACGGCACATGTCAAGTGATCCACAACGGAAAACTCAGCGAGGCGTTTGGAGTAAACACAGGAGTCAGACAAGGGTGCTTATTATCACCAATGATATTCCTAATTGTGGTGGACTGGATTATGCGTCAGACAGTGGGAAACGAGAAGACAGGAATATCCTGGACCGACGTGAAGAACCTAGAAGACCTGGATTTCGCGCGTGGATGATTTATGTTTGATGTCACACACAATCGAAGACTTACAAGCGAAAACCGACAAACTGGTCGAAGAAGCAGCCGGCGAAGACAGGACTCCAGGTGAACATAGACAAGACGGAGGTGATGAAAATAACCAACCAAAAACAGCAGCAACATCCAACGGGAGGGATTTGAAAGAGGTTACTTCATTCACTTATCTAGCATTGAGCATTGTCTCAAATACAGGAATTCAGAACGGACGAGCATGTCAAATCGAGCGAGAATCGGGAAGGCGAGAAACACATTCATCAACCTGAAATCAATCTGGAAATCTTCGTCACTCAGCCAGAATCAACAACAAAATCCAGTCGGATTTTCAATACAAACGTCAAGTCAGTCAGTTCTTCTATACGGATCAGAAACTTGGAGGGTTACAAAGAATATTTCCAAAAGGTTGCAGACCTTTATTAATAACTGTCTTCGCTCAATACTGAAGATCAGATGGCCGGAAAGAATCACCAACAAGAAACTGTGGGCACTAACAAACAAAACAAGAACCAATCGCCAACCAACAAATATGCAGGAGAAAGTGGAGATGGATCGGACACTCGCTGAGGAGACCGCTGGGTGACATCGCGCGTCAAGCCCTCGAGTGGAACCCGAAAGGGAAGCGGCGTGTGGGACGTCCAAGGGTGACATGGAGGAGATCGTGTGAAGAGGAGTTGAAAGAGTATGGACTAACATGGATGCAGGTGAAAAGTACAGAAGAAGACAGAAGCAAATGGAGACGTGCAGTTGAAGCCCTATGTTCCACTAGGAACCCAAGGGAGCAATAATAATAAGAACCTGAAGAGAAATTATTGAAAAGAATATTCTTCGTTCAGATTGACTTTTAATTCATAATATGGGAATATTTCACACTATCAAAGCTAGTATCTTTATGTAAGGAATACTTTCATCATAAACTTCGTTTTTATTTTGATAATACCTCTATTTAGTAAATGTGAATTTATGTTCAATAGTTTAACTCTTGTGAGGAATGCTCTTCTGATTATAATCAGTTAGCGGTGAATAGGGTCGGAGAAGTGTGGAATTTCATGTTGTCAAAAATTCTCATAATTAGGAAGTAACCAATTTCATTCCCTACATTTAGTCCATCTAATGTAATGTGATCTCTTTCTGATTGCTTATAAGATATTTGTTTTTATAAATATCTATTTTCGTAGTTTATTTTAAACATAAGATGGGATGCTATATTTATAGTTCTCTTTATAGAGACTTTTTGACCAACAATTGAGCTGCTTTTATTTTATGAACTTACTTGTGATTATCATTTAATCTCGCAATGAGTGATTTATCCTTTAGGATGTTTTTTTGGTTATTGTGTTGCATACAATAAGTGATTGTACTGCTACGCTAGAACACATTAGTGTATCGTTTTAATTTGAGAAATTTCTAAATAAACATTTTGAATGTAGTCGATGTATTGTAATATCAGTACTTGAAAGTTAGTCAGACAATTGATCGAGATACTACTTAAGTAAGAAGAGGCGATCTTGTCTACCATCTCGATTATCCTCATTCTTCAGTTAGTTAAAGACGACATACACAGATGACACGTATGTCGATAAACCTTTTGTATATTTTGCTGATTTATGTTATCAAGTTATTTGTTATTGATTTCTCTTCGTGACAGTACTACAGGCTCTATCTAATGTTTGTGATATTTTCCACCTTTCTTCAAACGTTGTAGCTAACTGTAGGAGAAGATTCTTGTATTTTTCACTAGAACTGGTTTTGTTTTAAATAATTATATTCCTATAAACTAATTGGTATTGGATCACCTGTTGAAATGAATTTACACTCTTTTGAGCTGTATGCGTACAAGTGATGTATTATTACAAACAGCCGTTCTTAAGCTTAAGATTCAATTGACAGTGATAATTATTTATTTATTTATTTAAAGGACCAGTTAAAACCCTATGAAAGTTGGTGAGGTTATATGATAAAATGATATCAGCTCATGATGAAATCCTACAACCAATCCAACAAACTATCCCTACAAAACCAACACTTGGAAATTAATTAATCTGATGCTCACTAGCGACTGGCCCTATTCAGGCATTTAACCTGGGGTTCTAGTGGGAAGCCGTGACCAGTAGAGTACAGCAGGTTGAAGGTGAGACAGTAACTCATCGAAGAAGACATTGTAAAGTGGTCGCGCTCTGTCAAGAATCGGCAGAAGTTGGAATTCATGGACTGCCCACTGGATCGGGTCCCAGTGGCTGCTCAGTGGTCTACGAGCTAGCTTGCCTGGTCCTAGATTCCAGTCTCGGCGGTGGGTGCGTACTGATGAGGAGTCCCAAATTATAACGAAACAGCTGTCCAGTACTCCAGCTAGCTTTCCAATTGTTCCCTAACCAATGTCAGCTCCTGATGAAACCCTCCAACCAATCAAACAAAAAATCCCTACTTGTAAATTAGTAGTAGTTAAAAATACCAACCGCGTCGGTGTTTCAATAGTAGGATGCTCACCAACCAACCACGCACGTGGTTTGAGTCCGACTGCTGCCCAACGCACGCCTAAACCTCACTCATCCGGTAGAAAGCGCGGTAGAGACAGAAGGCTGGGAGTGAGACTAGAAATCTCAACCCGTAAAAATGACAGCACCACTGCCACTGAAACTTCAGAGCTCAAGCTGTGGAAGCAAAGTAATGAAGAAAACTAACCAGTGGTAACTTTATAGTTCCTGATAGATCTACGCTTAAAACGACGGTGATACAAGTGCTTTGTTTTCGTGATTTGGTCATTTTCTTCTGGTTCAAACTTGTTTTAATTCATCTCTGGAACGATACATCTCTTATTAGTTGTTTTCTGGCTCCATGTGTGTATAATCAGAGGTGGACAGTATTCTATCAAATTTCTCTACTTTCGGTTGTGCTATATATGTAAATTTTTTCAACCAACTATTATAAGTAAAAATAATTGTATATTTTATTTTAGGCATTCAAAAAAATTTCTAGTTACCTACAATATGCATCTAGTTGTGCAGATATTGAAGTTATTGCTGGCGGTCATGGGAATGATAAAGTTGGCTATTTTATTGAACCTACAATATTAAAAACCAAGAATCCAACGGATAAATTAATGAAGGTGAATGTTGCTCATTTTAATATCTTTTTAAAATGATATGAATTTCTTTATAGACTAGTTTAAGGGTTTAACATTCTTTCATATTTCGTTTACGATTGAATTTTGGATAATTTATTAAGCTACTAATTAACTGATATAAGTAGTTGGATACAACTCACATCTAAACACTGAACCGTCGTTTCACTCATTTGGAACTGATTACGTCAGTAGCAGTGGATTTTGACTCAGATCAGATAGCCAAATCAGTTCAAATCAACTGAATTCTGGCTTAGTACTTTCTGATATCTTGTAGCGCAGTTTTTGAATTCAAATGTGTTTTGTGTAAGCTTAACTTTTTACGAGTTGATAACGGATTGATATCAATTAGAGAACCATTGAAAACCAGCTCTGCAGTACTGGACAGTTGTTTCATCCTAGTTTGGGATCATCGGCAGTACGTATCCAATGGGGTTCGAGTCCAGGACCTTCCGGTTACAAGGCCAGCAAGCTCGCATACCATTCAGCCACTGGGACCCGATTCAATGGCCCATGAATTCTAACTGTTTTCAATTCGTAAAAACAAATCTAATCCTTACAAACCAATTATTAAGCTTAACTTACCGATCATTTGAATACTTCTGCTTCAAATTCTTGATGCTTTCGACAGAGAAGAAGTGTTTATTAACATAATATATCAGATTTAATTCATTCAGACTTTTGAGTCCATTTCATTTTTTAGTTATCTGCGATAAGATGACTAGTAGAATTGACTCTGTACTAACACACCTAGGACTAGACTCATGATACTAGTTATTACCTACTTTCCAATCAAAGTATCCAATACAGTCAGTCCTACAGGAGGTCAATTGCGAGCTCGAATGGCTCCATGGCAACGTTTCCGACTGCAGCACTGGTTGGCTCGGTTTCGAATCTCAGAAGGGAGATGAGTTCCTTCAAGATTGCAGATACGCCTTGCTAATGTGTGTCTACAAGCGCGAAACATGAGTCTAAGGATTTCTGTTGACTGCCTCCAACCATCTCACAGCAATGTTTATCTATCCTACTTAATAAAAATGATAGAGTTTAACAAAAATTTAATGAAGATCATTTGAAATTATTTCTAATTTATCTTTGTCTGATGTTACTGGAGTGAATACATTGCATATGTTGAAATGTCGGCTGCTAGTACGAAAGTGTCCGTACTCGTGGCTCAGAAATCTAGTTGATAACTATCCGATGTTCACGTTATTAAGTTTTTTGACCTGGATGGTTTAATTATGAAACTCTCATTATACCTCTAGACAACGTATTCAGCATTAACCACAACCAAATCAAAAACATCCATCTGAGCTATAAATGTTCTCTATTATTTCAGAAGCTTTGGAGTTTGAGATGATAAGTGCTGAATGAGCTCAAGTCTCGACACAGGTGGACATCCTAATTAGGATGAGACGCGCATTTTGAATTCTATAGCCAAACAGCACTGGCTAAATAAAATGATTCCTTAAGTTGGCTTTCATTTATCACCGAATGATGATTCTTTCTTTTTTGATATCATATGTAACAGTTTATTCGCTTTGAATTTGTGATTCAGTTCGGATTTAATAGTTTTTTCAATATATATCTACATATATCCAAATCTAAATCAGGTTTTGGACTAGGATTTATGGAGTCAACTCACTATGGATGGTAGTTTATGACAGAATTCAGTATAACAATGGAGGACAGCACATTTTGTAGTACTGTACCGTTTGTTTGTAGCTAGTGAATGAGATACTAGTTTACCGTTGATGTCTTTCATAACCAGGGTAAAGCAGTTATCGTTACACATTTCTCAGTAGACCACTATTGAGTTAACTAGCATTTCCTGTCTGTTGAATAAACAAATAACAACTCATACCCATTGCACAAGAGGTGACTCTTGTGACCTAGTGACCTGGTGTACAACGATTTATCTTTTGTAATGATGGGTGCAGTTTCGAGTCTCGGTGGGAACATCATCCAGATGACGGATCGCAAATAGGATGAAATGCGCATCCTGCATTCCACTGCTAGTCCACCATCAGCCAAACAGTAACATCCTAGTAACTGTCTATTGTTTTAACCACAGACGGAAATTGATGCGATCTGTACCACGCCTTGAAGTTTTCAGATCATTTAAAAGTTTAAACTGACAATATTGACCATATTGTCTAAGTCATTATTCTCTCATATTGGTGGGATTATTAATTGTTTCGTAAATGATTCCCTTGACTAAAACAATTTTTAATGTGATTGCCTCTTTTATCACCTTGTTTATTGATTGCACGAAATAGAACTGTAGGATTACAGTATAATGTGGTAGTCAATTGACAATTTGTAAATTATTGAAAAGAGTTTATTCCACCCTCCTTACTCTGTCTTGGTTATGTAGGATTTTATCAAGTATTCTTTAGAACAACACATTTAAGCGAACAATATTGTTTTCAATTAGATCTCATCAGGCTTACCTCTAATATGCATAACTTTACAAATAAATATTCAAATATAAACCAATCATGGCGATTTATCAATAGGATTATAAGATTGTGCATATAAATTGTGCAATCAATAATAACAATAATAATGATTCTATTAACAACAAATGTGGGAAAGTGAGATGATCTGTGATAACAAGAATAATGAAAGACAGCATAATTAAACAAACAAATGTTCAGGTAGAAGTAGTGGATAAAGGTTAAGAAAAACAAATAGTCCGATGTAAGTATTGCTAGATTGTGAGGAAAGTAAATGAAATAAGATTAAGGTATGATAAGAGAGGGACTGAAAATATAAGTAAGGGGTGGTGGTGATGTCATCAGTTGGTTATGTCTCAATAGGCCAAAGGAGGGATAATGACTTTACGAACTTTTTCTGAATGCATAGTTTAGGCTGAATATTTCGAACGCCTATTGTCTCAGCTATATGCGGTAGACGAATACGAAGTCCACTGGGAAGATTCGGTGAGATGCGATGAAATCTCCTTGAATCCTTTCATTTCCACTAAATATGACAAAACCAAGCTACATATGGTTTTTGTCTGTCCATTGCCGAACCACGATGGGAGATGTTCAGTAACACGTTGGCTAAGCTGTCTAGTATTATGCCCAACATTACTATCATCGCAGGTACAGTTGAATTGATAAATAAACATAGATGCGGTAAAACTATCTTGTTTATCCTTTGTTTGATTCCCAATCAAACGTTGGCTAGAGAATGACAAACATAGGTTGGCTGCATAAGACGTTCTTCGTATACTTCTGAAAAGTATCTAGAATCAAAATCTCACTTGATAAGTTCCCATTAAATTGTAACTTAATAAACAGAGGTTTCTTCCATATTGTCACAGTTCTCAGGTTTACTACCCAGTGTTTTTATATGTTTCTTTATGAAACTACTCGGATACCCCACCTCCGTCAAGACATCATGAATTTATTCAAGTTCCTTTTGTAAGTGATCATCCTGTACATATCTTTCTTGCTCTGCTCGTGAGTATTATTCGATAACTTATAAAACATATGACACTGATGAAAATCGGTGACTTTTATTTCCCTCTATTTTCAGGATGATATTTTCGGACCAATTGTATGTGCATACGTGTATCGTGACAATGAAGTCGATAAAACATTAGACTTGGTCAACACAACCACAGAGTATGCATTGACTGGTGAGTGAATTACTGTATATATATATAGTTTTCTTATTAACGTTTTATTCTTATCATTATTTATACTGTAAACTGTAAGGATTTACCCAACAACAAGAAACTATTTGATTTCTCTTTTCCCTAATATGTAGGTGTACTCAAATCAACCATTCGTAGTGATTCTAGACCTTCAAAATGCTTAGAACTTAAGCTGGAGTATCTTTTATTCAATAATTCCATTTGTCTATTTGAACTCATTCCCCTAAACAGGTATTTTATGTTTCAGGCTATGAGCCGCACATTGTGTGAGGGGGGATTCTAACTTGAGATCTACTTACTGAAAGTCGATGGCATAAGCCTGTGAGAGCTACACATCCAGTGTTAATAGCCACTAGACAGTGTAACTCATTTTTATGCAACTTAGAAACCATATTCATCTTCATGCTGTTTATAACTAGCTACATGTGTTGTATGTTAGCCATGTTGGCTGTCCTGCTGCAGTTTTCAAACTAGTGATTGATTGTTTGAAGATCGATCGTCTAAAATGATCAATTTCAAACCTACTTTTTGAAGTAGAATTCATTAGTTTATTTCTGTCACGTTCCTCAAGAAGAGTTCTATGTTGGTTGTCCTATCTATGCAAATTTAAGTGAGAGGATATTATTCGTTACTCAGCATCAACAACCGAATTCGGATCTTCAATACAAACGTCAGGTCAGTCAGTTCTTCTATACTGATCAGAAACTTGTTGGGGGGAGGGTCACAAAGAATATTTCCAACAGCCTGTTGCAGACCTTTATCAACAACAACTGTCTTCGCTTTATAAGATGTGACAATAATAAGGTGGTATGGACAACAAACGAAGTTTGGTGCGGAAACCTCGTCTCATCCCTCTAAACTAATGAGAATCCTGACGACAATAGAAGGTGACGTGAAGTAATGAATTTCTCGTGTGAATGAATAGTAGTTGAGAGAAATCCAAGTAGCTGAGCATAGTCACTTTACTGTATCATAAAAATTTGTTTGTTTATTTATTTTTGATTACAGCTTGATTCCCCACCCTATTTTTGGTACAAGTATGGAATTTTCAGCGTGGATATCGGTAGCCCGAAATTCGCAGGCCGACCATAGACATCAGGTATGCGTCGGCAAGGGCTCGAACTCCGGACCATGTGCATGGTCGGCGAGAGTCCTAACCACTGTGCTACCGACGAACAGTTTCACTGCATCGTGCCTTTTCAAGAGGATGATGGATGAGTCCACGAATAAGAAAGACATACAAATTAATATTTTCTTCCTACATTGCATTGTTTTACTCAATCACCCTTCAAACAGTTTTCTTCATACAACAAGAAGGGAGCCGTTCTGGCGTCATTAGTAATGTCATCGTAAAGATTCACGACGCTCCGATTGAAAATCGTTTTAGTGTCCTTCTTGTGTTTGATTATGAATATTGATGCTTAGCAGAAAACTTCAAGTAACCAGCCAATCTCTTTCTGATTGGTGGTTTCCCGTTAGCATTGATCGAAGCAATTAACTAAGATTCGTACAACTCTGAACACAAGATTACCCTAGTATTCAGGTGAACTTCCAAGGCTGTTGACAATATGAGGCCTGTTATCTGCGTACGCAAAGCGATAGCTGGAAACTGAAAGCGCCCTCAACAAATGCTGATGGAAATATTTGTTAGGTGCAGGCGGATTTCTGCTGTTCAGCCTTAAAATTACTTTGTCTACTCAAGAGTTTACGTCACAATCATCAAGTTAACACAAGAAATGTCAATGAGAATGCGCCCGCCCTTTGTCGCCCATTAGGACTGTTTTACATATGTATATATAATCACCTAATGCAGAGACTATTAGTAAACTTTGGACACTATTCACTGAGAATATCGACAGAGTGAAGCTGTCCATCGGCTGATCCAAATCAGTCATACAAAGACAAACGCAGGAAGATGAAATAATAATAATAATAATAATGAAGATGAAATGTAAAATATTTTAATTTATTAGTTAACTTTGAAAGCAATACACCAAACCTCTGAGATAACAGAAACTACAACTACACCGTTTAGGTGAAATTGGAAATGTTTAAATTAATTTGCTGTGTAATGGTAATGCAGAGTATACTTCTTGTTCGACATCGTGCCAGCAACTGAGTGAGTCAGTAGTCACAACGCGAAGATAATACGAAGCAAGTGCTAACCTTCATCTAAAAATGAACAGTGGGATGCATTTTGATTAGTCCACATGTATATGATATATGTCGAAGAAGAAAGACAGGTTAGAGACAAAGGACTTAACAGGCTCAGAAACGGAAAGAAAATGAAATGGATATAATATATCGGTTGGGGAATATCGAAAAAACACTGAAAAGCGATTAAAAATTATGAAAATTTAGGTGAGAAGAAGAAATCATTGTCAGTCGTAGAATAATAGGGACACATCAACTTATATCAGCGAGGAATCTAAAACACAGCGAAAATTACTTCTTCACAATACTAGTTTGTGTCATTGCACAACGCTTTCATAATTTGCTATGCCTAGTCAGGTCGCTTCTGTACACGTTTTGAGTTTCCCTTTTCGAATGGTGATTTGAAACACTCTGTTCAGAAATCAGTACGATGCCCAGAGAATTTGTGATGATCGATCGAATCCATTTGTGATTGGCGTAATTGTTCACTGGTGACATGGACGAGAGATTGAAGACGAAAGAAGACGCAAATTTTTATTTCTGACTGCAGGAGGTGGCGTCTGGCTTTGACAGGGACATGACAACCTAGTAGTGAATACAATCATGTATGACAGTATGCACTGCTGACTGTGCAGTGCAACACTGGTTTCTGCTCACAACATGTGGTTTTTCCATTTTAATTCTGGTCTCCACTGAATTGACTTCCACAAATCGCCTGCAATAGAATCTACTGAGACATACAGAGATCAGGTGTTCCGTTATTTACTTATTTTTATTTCTTATTTTTGATTACAGCTTGATTCCACACCCTATTGTTCGTACTAGTATGGAATTTTCAACATGGATATCGGTAGCCTAAATTTTGCAGATCAACCATAGATATCAGGTGTCCGTCGGCAGGTGATCGAAACTCGGACCATGTGCATGTTCGTGGAGAGTCCTAACCATGCACAGAGAGAGTTATGCCTACACGAAATATTTAGACAGGCACAGTTTGAAGTTCCTCAGGATGTTCCGGATGTCATTTCACACCTTATCTGTATCCTGATATTCAACATATTGAAAATTCCACACTCTCACGCCTATTTCTGTTGCATCTGACTAGTTAATTTGATTCAAGCTTTCCATGTATTCATGTCATCATTTATCAATTTGTTCATGTCACGTCGGTTGAAACACTTTCTCGTGAGTGTATCTTGAATCAAGAGGTATTTATTAGCGTTTTTGTTTCAACAGAGAAGCATCCTCTTCTGATTGGTTGTTTTCTTGCTGAAGTTTATTCTGTTATCTCTTTGTGGCTGTTTCACAAAAATCAAGCCAAAAGCCTGTGAATCATGTCACCACACTTTAACTCCGCTGTGATTGGCTGGTGATTTTCCCAGGGTTGAGGTTTTTTATTGTTTTTCTTATGACCCTGATTCGGGACGTAAACATTAACGTAAATTGTTGTCCGAAATTTCGTCTTGCAGACAACTCTCACCACAGTATGACACACCTATTTAATTGATCTCACAGTCCATTGCATGCTGTGTGGCAATTTTCTTAATTGGATCTATCGGCTCCTTAAACAGATAAAGGTTATCTCTGAGAGAGACGTGGTCAGAGACAGGCTCTGGTGAATGTAATCATATGACTTCATAACTTCCTGTTTTTTTTTCTCTCAGAAATTTAACTTTCCATATCATACGCTTGTCCTCGCCAAATAAAATACTAAGTCATGTCGTCGTGGAAAAAGAGAATAAAAGATGCATTGGAGGCAGAACTCCGCCAGCCCCCTGATGAACAAGCTAGGTTAAGGAAAGGCAAATCATATGCGAATCACATAGAAACTCTGCACACATCATCGAGCAAAGCATAAAATGGAAGTTAAATCTTTACCTTGATTTAATTGACAACGTTGACTGTGAAGCAATCTGGAAACTACTTCAACACTGTGGTGTGCAGTGCTCAAATCTTTATCAACCTCATTCAACAACTATAAGACGATAGCATGTGTTTGATGATTCACAACGGAAAACTCAGTATGGCTCTTTGAATTGAAGGCAGGAGTAAGACTAGGCTGTTTGGCTACAATCATCCACAATAATATTCTTAATTGTGGTGGACAGGATTATACGGAAGACGATGCACGGGAGTGAGAAGACAAGAACACGTTGGAATGATTAGACGACTCTTTCTCGAGAAGAAAGAAGAATTCTACAGGCAACTACAGGCAACAATGGACAATACTCCAGCTGGCGACATGAAAATACTAATGGGAGACATGAACGCCAAACTGGGACCAGACAATACGGGAAGGGAACTCATCATGGGTAGAGAAGCTCTAGGAGAAATGAATGAAAACGGAGAACTCTTCGCCGACTTCTGCGCCTTCAACGAACTGGTGATTGGTGGCAGTGTATACAAGCACAAAGATATCCACAAGGCTACATGGGTGTCACCAGACGGGCAAACCAAAAACCAAATCGACTTCATCTCAATCTCAAGGAAGTGGAGGCGCAGCCTACTGGACACAAAAGCAAGAAGAGGAGCAGACGTTGGCTCAGACCACTATCTCGTACAAGGGACAATCCAAATCAAATTAAAAGCTTTCAGGGAATCAGGAGCTGCAGATAGACCACAAGCCAAGTTCAACACTCAAAAGCTGAAGGACCAGGCTACAAAGGACATCTTCATTGCAAGCATAAAGGACAAAGTCGAGACACAAATCAACACTAGCGAAGAGGTCGGCGTTGAAAAGCACTGGAACAACTTGAAAACGGTGTGGAGCCAAACCTGCATAGAAATTCTAGGCAGAAAAAAGAGACAGGACAAACAGTGGCTCACTACGGACACTTGGAAACTAATAGAAGAGAGAAGGACAGTGAAGCAAAAGATTATCCAGTGCACGGACGAGCAACAAAAACAGGAGCTGAATGCAAGCTACAATACACTGAACAAAAGAGTGAAGAAAAGCGCCAGGGAAGACAAAAGAAAATATTATGAAACCATGGCAAACGAAGCAGAACAAGCTGCAGGCAAAGGAGACCTCGCCACACTCTACCAAACAACTAGGCACCTATCGGGCAAACGTTCGACACAGATTAAGCCAATAAAGGACGACAATGGAAAGTCAATCACCAAAGAGGTGGAACAGAGAAAGCACTGGGTTGAACACTTCAAAAGACTTCTAAATCGTCCGCCACCTACAACACGTCCAGCAATACCAACAACGGAAGCAGAACTACCAGTGAACACTGACCCCCCGACGAAATCAGAAGTCCTGAATGCAATCAAGATGCTTAAAACTGGGAAAACACCGGGACCAGATGGAATCCCAGCAGAGGCTTTGAAAATAGACCCAGAGACAACAGCGGACTTGATGACACCACTACTGGAGAAGGTGTGGAAAGAGGGCAAAGTACCCGAGGATTGGAAGAACAGTTACTTATTCAAACTTCCAAAGAAAGGAGACTTAAGTCAATGTAAAAACTGGCGGGGAATTATGCTTCTGTCCATTCCAAGCAAGATACTAAGTCGCATCATCCTGGAGAGAATCAAACAAGCCCTAGATGAAAAACTTCGTCCGGAACAGGCTGGATTCAGGAGAAACAAATCATGTATTGATCAAATCGCCACTCTACGGATCATCATTGAACAAAGCTTGGAATGGCAGTCACCTCTCTATCTCAACTTCATCGACTTTGAAAAGGCCTTCGACAGCGTCGATCGAGAGGTCATTTGGAAACTACTTCGCTACTACGGGGTCCCATCGACAATTATACACCTCATCCAACAGTTATACGACAATGCTGCATGCCAAGTAATCCACAACGGGAAACTTACGGAAGCCTTCGAAGTGAGGACGGGAGTGAGGCAAGGCTGTCTACTATCACCAATGATCTTCCTGATTGCAATTGATTGGATAATGCGACAGACAACGGCAACCAACGAGGGAACAGGCATAAAATGGACTGACACAAAAGACTTGGAGGATCTGGATTTCGCCGATGATATATGTCTGATTTCCCATAAACTGGAAGATATGCAAATGAAAAGTAACAAGTTGGCAGAAGAAGCATCAAAGATAGGACTTCACGTGAACATAGATAAAACAGAGGTGATGAAGATTCCTTGCCAACATCAACAGCAACAACAGACCACAATAAGCATAAATGGGAAGAACCTGAAAGAAACAACCTCCTTCACCTACCTGGGAAGCATCGTCTCAACTACAGGCGGAACTGACGAAGACATCAAAGCCAGAATCGGAAAAGCAAGACAAGCTTTCATTACTCTCAAATCTGTGTGGAGGTCAACAGCAATCAGCATCAAAAATAAGATCCGGATTTTCAACTCCAATGTGAAGTCAGTGCTACTATACGGATCAGAGACTTGGCGAGTCATAAAGAGCATCTCAAACAAACTTCAAACCTTCATTAACAACTGTCTCCGCTCAATACTCAAGATCAGATGGCCAGAAAAGATCAGCAACAGGGATCTCTGGGAGCGAACCAATCAGGAACCGATTGTGAAACAAATAGGCAGAAAGAAATGGAGATGGATTGGCCATACGCTGAGGAAACCATCAAGTGACATCACTAGACAAGCCCTCGAGTGGAACCCGAAAGGGAGGCGGCGAGTTGGTCGTCCAAGGGTGACTTGGAGGAGGTCATGTGAAGAGGAGATGAAAGCATGTGGGCAGACCTGGAGCAGGGTGAAAAAGTTGTCAGAAAACCGAAGTCAATGGAGGTGCGCAGCTGAAGCCCTATGTTCCTCTAGGAACTAAAGGATACAATAATAATAATATAATAATAAGGAGAGCTGGATTTCGCAGATGATTTATGTTTAATGTCACAGTAACTATAAGACTTACAGGCAGAAGAGGCTGGTAGCGAAGATAGGTGAACACGAAGGTGATGAAGATAACCAATCGACAACAACGACCAGCACCAATGACCATCAACTGAAGAGATTTGAAAGAGGTTACTTCCTTCATTTATCTAGTTGGGTAGCAACGTTTCAACCATAGGCGTATAACGAATTAAGATATTGAAGCCAGGATATTAAGGTCAAGGTACATCTTCATTACTCCGAAGTCAGTTTGAAAATCGTCAGCACTCCGTAGCATAAATAACAAGATTCGGATTTCCAACAGTGTTAAGTCAGTTACTGAGGAGATCGTGGGGTTGACATCGCGTGCCAGGTCAGTACCTGAGTGGAACCCGAATGGGAAGCGACGAGTGGATCGTCCTAGGGTGACATGGAGCGGGTGTGAACTTATTGGTTATCGTGGGGTTAGCTAAAGAGGACTTCAGAAAACAGGATTAAGTGGGGATGTACTGATGAAGCCCTGTGTTTCACTCAGAACTGAAGGGAACGATAATAATGAACAGAAATGCATGCAAGGAAGACTATTAAATCCAATAAACGTGAGTATATAATGGCTCTAGGATATTACAAAAAGTGAGTACATTCGCGCCATTGAAAACGATGTCAAGCCATAGCATAAATAATTTTAAGCCCACTAGTTGTATATGACAACACACAAACGTATTTGACAAAGATATATAAATCAATCGGTCTTCCATATATTAGGGTTCGGATTACTGCATGTATTCTGTATCTTAAGCCGATTTATCATACTGTCACATTTCGATAATTATGTCCTAAAGATGTTCAGACCACATTTTGCAGTTGTACGATTAGCTGTGAGTAGTTAGATTGACACCTTTGATCTTTGTAAAATCTTACCGGTAATACTTTCGGTAAAGTTAATTACTACTGTTATTTACTAGGGTTCTGAGTGCAAGAGTGAAGCCCTACGTTGCGTAGGGCTCCACTTTCTTCTATTTTCTGGCATCTTCTTCAGCTGCCTGGCTCCATGATTGCTCATAATCTCTCATCTCTTCCTGACACGATCTCCTCAATGGTCACCCTAGGATGATCCAGTCGTCTCTTCCCATTTGGATTCCCCTCTACGGCCTGCATTTCCTGTGATGTCATTCAACGGTCTCAATGTATCCTCAATCCATCTCCATTTTCTCCTACATATTTGTTGAGCGATTGACTCTCCCCTGTTGGTTTGTTCTACTGCAGAGTTTCTTGTTGCTAATTCTTTCTGGCTGGCCATTTGATCATCAGTATGGAGCCAGCCAGGGAAGATGGCAGCTGTTGATGAAAGTCTGCAACCCGTTAGGAATCTTTTTCGTTACACGCTGGTCAAGTTTCTGACTCGTGTAGAGGGACCGATTTGACATTAGTGTTGAAAATGCGAATCTTGTTCTTTATACTGAGTCAGTGCAAGAGATTTTCAAACTGGTTTCAGGTTGATGAAGGTCCGGTAAAGTTAGCACTATGTACATAATTGGACAAAGACTTACGTGGTCCGGAGTTCGACTCATGGCCGATACATTTTTAAACCTTGTCTAGCCTGTAGTGTAAGCCCAGTAAAGGAAAGGGATTTTAAGGCAAGCAACCTCTTCATTCTGTAAAACAAAACACTACTTTTATCGAAAGCCAAAGATTAGCGCCTCTTGGAATACAAAGTAATGAGGAAAAGTTTTACGATAACGTTACAAACTGGTAAAGTGCATAAACTTTTTAAGACGCAACTATTTTTATTTCTGCTTCGTCGATCACTTCTGTACTTGTATGATCCAGCAACTTTTGCAATGAAGCGTGGACAAATTCCTTCGGTTACATTTGTTTTAATCTTAAATTTTATTTATATTTTAAGTAAATCAGATGCAATATTGTGACAAATGCTGAGAATTCCATTCTGTATTATAAGTACTGTTTTTGGAATAAAGTAAATTATTATTTTTATTTAACACACACCCTACCAGCTAGCGATAAAAGCAGTAGACGAAAGAAGAAGAAGAAGTGAGGAAAACTGAAGGAGTAAGGAATGGAAAGATTTTCAGTAACGACAGTAGGCGAATGGGTGATGACATCAATTCATATATTTACTTTAAATGAAGTTATTCTCTAAAAACTCATTCAGTAATGTAAGTTAGTAAATGCAGACACCTGTGTGTAATAAGTAATCACCAAAACTTATTGTATTGTGTATGGATGACGGCGAATAAGTGGAACGGCTATCGAGTGTTTATCTAACTTCGATCTGGCTGGATATGAGTTACTACTGGCCGATGTGAGCAGTGTATCCCACATCAATTAATCAACCAATCGATCAGCGATATATATATATACCATCATGTGCTTGGCTTTCTTTATTGATTGGTCACGAGCATATCAGGCATTGTAATCCCAGCAATTTCGGTTTCCAAAGGACATGCTATGACCGGAAATACGACCTAGTGGACTATGAGCCAAAGCTAACTTAATGCGTTGGCTAATCTGTCCTAATCGCGCGTGAACAACGACAACAACATCGTCCGTACTCAAAGACAACAGAAAAGATTCGACGTTAGTAAGAGAGCTCATACTGCCTCAAACAACAGTCGAAAAAGGTTGACAGTTCTTGCGTACACACACATACATATATGTATATATATACATATGTTTAAAATGACCTTGAGAAGCCCTAATGCAATTGATAAATTAAGACAGTGAACAACCAATAGGATTTCGAAGGTCATAAGCGTAGGGTGAGAGAAAATCAGGTAATACATCAATAAGTGGATTGAGAGTTATGTAAACAGACATGCAAGAATGACATGAAGAAAATTAAGTCTATTTATCAGGACATCGGGGGTGAAATTACGCCTAGAACTGTGTAATTTATAAATCGAGAATTCGGTTCAATGTGTATCACCAGTTCACTTAAGCAGCTAGATAGAATTCGGATGGTTTAAACTGATGATTCGGCTTCCTTAACTGAATCACCACACCAGATATGCCGCTAATGAGAGCTGATAAACCGTAGTCCCACCCAGTTACAAAATTATGAGCTTACATTTGAAAAAATTTAAAAAAAAGTCTTTTAGTAAGAAAATTGTATTTAAACACGAACCATCAACAACACGTATGTATTACTATGGAGAAAAATATGGTGAAAATTTCTTCAAAACAATAATTCCAACATAGGTGAAGCACTCCTCAGTAGTCACATAAATAAATTCTGTGGATACACGCACACACACACACACATGAATATATTGGATATGTGATATGCAGAAATTACAAGCATTCCCCTTCCATCCAGACTATTTTTTATTTTTGTTTTACTTCATATGAGCTTGTTTCCATGATGGTATAGGCTTCAATTGTCTTTTAATCGAAAGTGGAGATGTAAAACGTAGTGCATATTGAGGTCCTCCAGCTTTATCATTTGTACCTTGAAAAATGTGAAAAAGAAAATGAAAGAAAGTAAGTGCGGTAGTAAGATGTCTCATAAAGTGGAATCAATTACATTTCATTCCTATAAGTATTTTTTTAAAATGATGTAATACTGTAAAAACAGAAGACAAGGGCGACGAAACAGATCCCTTATTAAGGAAGTCATCACATATTTATAGATTTTCATGTACATTATTATAGATTATTGTTAGCAGAAGAACACAGTCCTCTGATTGGTTGTTTTTAACAGAAAGTTAATCTTGCATCTCTTTGTGGCTGTTTTTTGAAGTTTAGATCATCTACATGCTAACTGTAGCCGCCTACGCAAAGTCAGCTGTGGTTGGTTGTTGAATCAGTCTTTGTTCTTATTTTTCTCACGACCAATATTTGGGACGTAAACATTGACGTAAATTACTGTCTACCAATTTGACTAGCACCCAGCTCTCACCACAAAATGACGGCTAGAAAGAACTGGCAACGAGAAATTCTGGTAACAAAACAACCAAGAATCGATTGCTCAAAACATATGCAGAAGAAATCGGAAATGGATTGTGCACACTCTGAGGAGACCGTCGAATAACATCACGCGCCAGGCCATAGCTCAAGTGGGACCCAAGTGGGAAACGACGTGTTGGGCGTCTGAGGGTGACATGGAGGAGATTGTGTGAGGAGGAGATGAGAGACTATGAGCAACCGTGTGGACATCTAAAGAGGACCGCAGAGAATACGAAAAGGTGGAGTCGTGCTGTTGAAGCTCTCCATTCTACTCGGAACCAAAGGGAACAATAATAATATTGTACATAGATATGTGACCGAGAAGTATGAATTTATCCCCTAATCTTTGTCTACTTATAACTTTCGGGCCATTTCGGTTTACTTTCGTGAAAAATTCTCATGACATTTGAAGTGCATATTCATTTACTCAACATAAATGACACTTAAGAATTCCTTATCTTTAATGTAATATTCTTATTGTTTTGTCGAAATTCATAAAGGAAACCAATTGCTTTAAATGTAAATATAACCATAAAACTCAATTAAAGTTGTCTGAAACAAATAACCTTCACAGTTAATTTAATTGCAAAGGAACTTGTAAAAACTATTCCGTCCTCGTTTTAGATTCTCCAACAATGCACGTCCACCTATGCTACACTGACGCGAAACAGACACCCAGGGAAAAATCATGTTAAGTTACTAGTCAAATCAATGAGGAGAAATCAATTGGCCTATAATTATGGGTTTCTATTGATTGGACAATATATTACCATTGCTACCACACACACAACCGGAGGATGTCAAAGTCACAGAGGATAGGGAAAAGCAAGATAAACCTTCATTACTCTGTAGTCAGAGTGTAGAGATCTACAACACACTTACATTCGATACAAAAAACAAGATCAGAATTCTGTTTAAACAATAAAACGCCAAATCAGTCAGTGGTTCTATATGGTTCAGATACTTGGAGCGTGTCAATAAAACGATTTCCAACAGGCTACTAAAGACTTCCGTCAACAGATACCTTCATTCCATACTAAAGATCAGATGACCAGTCGGAAAGGATAAGCAAAAAGGAATTCTATCAGGCGCGGGGGGTGGGGGAGTGAACCAGCCAAGAACTTGTTACATATGGATTAGACATACAGTGACTGTGAGAAGACCCCTAGTGGAACCTAAATGGGAAATGACGACTTGGGTGTCTGAGTGTGGGAACAAGTAAACAGGAAATGAAAGCTTAAGGGGAATTATGGAGCCAGCGTACAGAGTGAAATGGAGATGTGACGTTGAAGCCCCACGTTCTATTCGGAACCCAGGGGAATAATAATAGTAATTATTATTTTATTATATCACGCACTGCTAATAACCAAATATATTTTATTATAATGAGGGGATAATTTAATAAGCTATTGGTCAGTCAAAATGGAAATTTTTTCTCTTTTCAATATGGCTAAAGCGTCACAATTAGAAAATTCGATGAGTATATCATATGCTCATTTAAAATGGATATTGACGAAACGCTTAAAAAATATACCATTATCATCATCATCATCAGTAAGACAACATTTACGAATTACAACTTATTAATTAGGGGGTGAATCAGCTGTCAAATTTCGTGAGTCGGTGACACAGCGGTAGAATGATTGTCAACCACGTAGGTGGTTCGGGGTTCAATCACCGGCCACTGACTCACTCCTAAACCTCACTAAGCCAGTAATAAGACTGGTAAAGAGGGAAGGTTGGGCATGAGGCTAACAACCCCGTCACGTAGAAACAAACACCACTGCTACCACTCTAGCTAGAAGCCCTACGTTCCAGTGGGGATTTAAAGCAATAAAATAAAAATAGTCCGTCAAATTTCGCCATCTGCAGATTAAGTCACAGTTTATAAGTATATATATATATATATATATATATATATATATATATATGTATAATATCCCTTTACTTTCCCACTGGAACATAGGGCTGCAAGCTACAGACTTGAAGTTTAGGTAGCAGAAGTGTTTACTTTTACAGGATGGGGTTACTAGGCTCATACCAGTCTTATTACTGGCTTAGCGGGGTAAAGGTAAAGAAGTGCGTCGGTGGCCAGTGATCGAACCCCGGACCACATGAGGCGTAGTTGGCGAGTATTCTGCTGCTGTGTCACTGATGCACACAAGTTTATAAGTAAAGGCCAATTTATTTAGTAATATAAAACATTTACCTGATAATCTAGCGCCTCCAAATGGTTGTTGACCAACTACAGATCCAGTCGATTGAACATTTACATAAAAGTTACCAGTTGTATCAATAAGACGATCAGTTGCAGACTTAATGAACGCTTCATCTTGAGCAAAAATAGCACCTATATATATGTATATTAAGGAAACAATAAACAACTATGTAGTGAATTCTCGGATAAATTCAATTTACTTGTATAATATACACTGTAATCAAAATAACGATATTCTCTTCTAGCAATCAAAAAAAGAAAAACAGACATTCATGCAAGGACAAAATTTAGTGAGTTATTTTGTACTTCCAAGGATTTTTATCTTTACAAACGACACTGTTGCCCTACAGGCCTATTATAAAGGTGAAAAATGTTGTCCATACTATTGATTGTGTTCATACATAAGATCCAACGTAATAGATATTTTCTTTAGTACCTGAGTTTGAGGAGGATTGATTAATAGGAGGGGTCATTAATCATAGCTACTTATATAGCACACACACACACACGCTGAGAAGACCATTAGGTGACGTCACTTGATAGACTCTCGAATGGAACACGAATGGTAAACGGCATATTAGGAGTCTAAGAGTGGTATTCAAGAAATCGTGTGAGGAGGAGACGACAGTTTATGATCAACCATGGAGCCAGTTGAAGAGAACTTCAGAAAACAGAATGAAATGGAACCCAAGAGAATAGTAATAATAATAATGATATTACCTCTCTAAAGTATCGATTGACCATGGACCACTTGAATAACTTCAATTCCGTTCTACTTTTAAATGACGATAAAATATTATTATTGTATTATTGTTCCCTTGGGTACCTAGTGGAACATAGGGCTTCAACTGCACGTCTCCACTTGCCACTTCTGTCTTCTGCTGTACTTTTCACCTACATCCATGTTAGTCCATACTGTTTCGACTCCTCTTCACACGATCTTCTCCATATCACCCTTGTACCGACGACCTACTTGCCGCTTGCCTTACAGGTTCCACTCGAGCGACGGCCTGAAGCACACGCGATGTCACCCAGCGGCCTTCTCAGCGAGTGTCCAATCCATCTCAATCCACTTTCTCCTGCATATTTGTTGGGCGATCGACTCTTGTCTGTTGGTTTGTTCCCATAGTTTCTTGTTGGTGATTCTTTCCGGCCCAGTCATCTGATCTTCAGTATAAAGCGAAGACAGTTGTTGTTGATGAAGGTCTGCAACAGGCTGTTGGAAATATTCTTTGTGACCCTCCCCCCAACAAGTTTCTGATCAGTATAGAAGAACTGACTGACCTGACGTTTGTATTGAAGATCCGAATTCGGTTGTTGATGCTGAGTAACGAATAATATCCTCTCACTTAAATTTGCATAGATAGGACAACCAACATAGAACTCTTCTTGAGGAACGTGACAGAAATAAACTAATGAATTCTACTTCAAAAAGTAGGTTTGAAATTGATCATTTTAGACGATCGATCTTCAAACAATCAATCACTAGTTTGAAAACTGCAGCAGGACAGCCCTAACATGGCTAACATACAACACATGTAGCTAGTTATAAACAGCATGAAGATGAATATGGTTTCTAAGTTGCATAAAAATGAGTTACACTGTCTAGTGGCTATTAACACTGGATGTGTAGCTCTCACAGGCTTATGCCATCGACTTTCAGTAAGTAGATCTCAAGTTAGAATCCCCCCTCACACAATGTGCGGCTCATAGCCTGAAACATAAAATACCTGTTTAGGGGAATGAGTTCAAATAGACAAATGGAATTATTGAATAAAAGATACTCCAGCTTAAGTTCTAAGCATTTTGAAGGTCTAGAATCACTACGAATGGTTGATTTGAGTACACCTACATATTAGGGAAAAGAGAAATCAAATAGTTTCTTGTTGTTGGGTAAATCCTTACAGTTTACAGTATAAATAATGATAAGAATAAAACGTTAATAAGAAAACTATATATATACAGTAATTCACTCACCAGTCAATGCATACTCTGTGGTTGTGTTGACCAAGTCTAATGTTTTATCGACTTCATTGTCACGATACACGTATGCACATACAATTGGTCCGAAAATATCATCCTGAAAATAGAGGGAAATAAAAGTCACCGATTTTCATCAGTGTCATATGTTTTATAAGTTATCGAATAATACTCACGAGCAGAGCAAGAAAGATATGTACAGGATGATCACTTACAAAAGGACTTGAATAAATTCATGATGTCTTGACGGAGGTGGGGTATCCGAGTAGTTTCATAAAGAAACATATAAAAACACTGGGTAGTAAACCTGAGAACTGTGACAATATGGAAGAAACCTCTGTTTATTAAGTTACAATTTAATGGGAACTTATCAAGTGAGATTTTGATTCTAGATACTTTCCAGAAGTATACGAAGAACGTCTTATGCAGCCAACCTATGTTTGTCATTCTCTAGCCAACGTATGATTGGGAATCAAACAAAGGATAAACAAGATAGTTTTACCGCATCTATGTTTATTTATCAATTCAACTGTACCTGCGATGATAGTAATGTTGGGCATAATACTAGACAGCTTAGCCAACGTGTTACTGAACATCTCCCATCGTGGTTCGGCAATGGACAGACAAAAACCATATGTAGCTTGGTTTTGTCATATTTAGTGGAAATGAAAGGATTCAAGGAGATTTCATCGCATCTCACCGAATCTTCCCAGTGGACTTCGTATTCGTCTACCGCATATAGCTGAGACAATAGGCGTTCGAAATATTCAGCCTAAACTATGCATTCAGAAAAAGTTCGTAAAGTCATTATCCCTCCTTTGGCCTATTGAGACATAACCAACTGATGACATCACCACCACCCCTTACTTATATTTTCAGTCCCTCTCTTATCATACCTTAATCTTATTTCATTTACTTTCCTCACAATCTAGCAATACTTACATCGGACTATTTGTTTTTCTTAACCTTTATCCACTACTTCTACCTGAACATTTGTTTGTTTAATTATGCTGTCTTTCATTATTCTTGTTATCACAGATCATCTCACTTTCCCACATTTGTTGTTAATAGAATCATTATTATTGTTATTATTGATTGCACAATTTATATGCACAATCTTATAATCCTATTGATAAATCGCCATGATTGGTTTATATTTGAATATTTATTTGTAAAGTTATGCATATTAGAGGTAAGCCTGATGAGATCTAATTGAAAACAATATTGTTCGCTTAAATGTGTTGTTCTAAAGAATACTTGATAAAATCCTACATAACCAAGACAGAGTAAGGAGGATGGAATAAACTCTTTTCAATAATTTACAAATTGTCAATTGACTACCACATTATACTGTAATCCTACAGTTCTATTTCGTGCAATCAATAAACAAGGTGATAAAAGAGGCAATCACATTAAAAATTGTTTTAGTCAAGGGAATCATTTACGAAACAATTAATAATCCCACCAATATGAGAGAATAATGACTTAGACAATATGGTCAATATTGTCAGTTTAAACTTTTAAATGATCTGAAAACTTCAAGGCGTGGTACAGATCGCATCAATTTCCGTCTGTGGTTAAAACAATAGACAGTTACTAGGATGTTACTGTTTGGCTGATGGTGGACTAGCAGTGGAATGCAGGATGCGCATTTCATCCTATTTGCGATCCGTCATCTGGATGATGTTCCCACCGAGACTCGAAACTGCACCCATCATTACAAAAGATAAATCGTTGTACACCAGGTCACTAGGTCACAAGAGTCACCTCTTGTGCAATGGGTATGAGTTGTTATTTGTTTATTCAACAGACAGGAAATGCTAGTTAACTCAATAGTGGTCTACTGAGAAATGTGTAACGATAACTACTTTACCCTGGTTATGAAAGACATCAACGGTAAACTAGTATCTCATTCACTAGCTACAAACAAACGGTACAGTACTACAAAATGTGCTGTCCTCCATTGTTATACTGAATTCTGTCATAAACTACCATCCATAATGAGTTGACTCCATAAATCCTAGTCCAAAACCTGATTTAGATTTGGATATATTTACATATATTGAAGAAAAAACTATTAAATCCAAACAGAATCACAAATTCAAAGCGAATAAACTGTTACATATGATATCAAAAAAGAAAGAATCATCATTCGGTGATAAATGAAAGCCAACTTAAGGAATCATTTTATTTAGCCAGTGCTGTTTGGCTATAGAATTCAAAATGCGCGTCTCATCCTAATTAGGATGTCCACCTGTGTCGAGACTTGAGCTCATTCAGCACTTATCATCTCAAACTCCAAAGCTTCTGAAATAATAGAGAACATTTATAGCTCAGATGGATGTTTTTGATTTGGTTGTGGTTAATGCTGAATACGTTGTCTAGAGGTATAATGAGAGTTTCATAATTAAACCATCCAGGTCAAAAAACTTAATAACGTGAACATCGGATAGTTATCAACTAGATTTCTGAGCCACGAGTACGGACACTTTCGTACTAAAAGCCGACATGTCAACACACACAAGGCATATCACTCCAGTAACATCAGACAAAGATAAATTAGAAATAATTTCAAATCATCTTCATTAAATTTTTGTTAAACTCTATCATTTTTATTAAGTAGGATAGATAAACATTGCTGTGAGATGGTTGGAGGCAGTCAACAGAAATCCTTAGACTCATGTTTCGCGCTTGTAGACACACATTAGCAAGGCGTATCTGCAATCTTGAAGGAACTCATCTCCCTTCTGAGATTCGAAACCGAACCAACCAGTGCTGCAGTCGGAAACGTTGCCATGGAGCTATTCGAGCTCGCAATTGACCTCCTGTAGGACTGACTGTATTGGATACTTTGATTGGAAAGTAGGTAATAACTAGTATCATGAGTCTAGTCCTAGGTGTGTTAGTGCAGAGTCAATTCTACTAGTCATCTTATCGCAGATAACTAAAAAATGAAATGGACTCAAAAGTCTGAATGAATTAAATCTGATATATTATGTTAATAAGACACTTCTTCTCTGTCGAAAGCATCAAGAATTTGAAGCAGAAGTATTCAAATGATCGGTAAGTTAAGCTTAATAATTGGTTTGTAAGGATTAGATTTGTTTTTACGAATTGAAAACAGTTAGAATTCATGGGCCATTGAATCGGGTCCCAGTGGCTGAATGGTATGCGAGCTTGCTGGCCTTGTAACCGGAAGGTCCTGGACTCGAACCCCATTGGATACGTACTGCCGATGATCCCAAACTAGGATGAAACAACTGTCCAGTACTGCAGAGCTGGTTTTCAATGGTTCTCTAATTGATATCAATCCGTTATCAACTCGTAAAAAGTTAAGCTTACACAAAACACATTTGAATTCAAAAACTGCGCTACAAGATATCAGAAAGTACTAAGCCAGTATTCAGTTGATTTGAACTGATTTGGCTATCTGATCTGAGTCAAAATCCACTGCTACTGACGTAATCAGTTCCAAATGAGTGAAACGACGGTTCAGTGTTTAGATGTGAGTTGTATCCAACTACTTATATCAGTTAATTAGTAGCTTAATAAATTATCCGAAATTCAATCGTAAACGAAATATGAAAGAATGTTAAACCCTTAAACTAGTCTATAAAGAAATTCATATCATTTTAAAAAGATATTAAAATGAGCAAATTCACCTTCATTAATTTATCCGTTGGATTCTTCGTTTTTAATATTGTAGGTTCAATAAAATAGCCGACTTTATCATTCCCATGACCGCCAGCAATAACTTCAATATCTGCACAACTAGATGCATATTGTAGGTAACTAGAAATTTTTTTGAATGCCTAAAATAAAATATACATTTATTTTACTTATAATAGTTGGTTGAAAAAATTTACATATATATAGCACAACCGAAAGTAGAGAAATTTGATAGAATACTGTCCACCTCTGATTATACACACATAGAGCCAGAAAACAACTAATAAGAGATGTATCGTTCCAGAGATGAATTAAAACAAGTTTGAACCAGAAGAAAATGACCAAATCACGAAAACAAAGCACTTGTATCACCGTCGTTTTAAGCGTAGATCTATCAGGAACTATAAAGTTACCACTGGTTAGTTTTTTCATTACTTTGCTTCCAGCTTGAGCTCTGAAGTTTCAGTGGCAGTGGTGCTGTCATTTTTACGGGTTGAGATTTCTAGTCTCACTCCCAACCTTCTGTCTCTACCGCGCTTTCTACCGGATGAGTGAGGTTTAGGCGTGCGTTGGGCAGCAGTCGGACTCAAACCACGTGCGTGGTTGGTTGGTGAGCATCCTACTATTGAAACACCGACGCGGTTGGTATTTTTAACTACTACTAATTTACAAGTAGGGATTTTTTGTTTGATTGGTTGGAGGGTTTCATCAGGAGCTGACATTGGTTAGGAACAATTGGAAAGCTAGCTGGGAGTACTGGACAGCTGTTTCGTTATAATTTGGGACTCCTCATCAGTACGCACCCACCGCCGAGACTGGAATCTAGGACCAGGCAAGCTAGCTCGTAGACCACTGAGCAGCCACTGGGACCCGATCCAGTGGGCAGTCCATGAATTCCAACTTCTGCCGATTCTTGACTTAGCGCGACCACTTCGCAATGTCTTCTTCGATGAGTTACTGTCTCACCTTCAACCTGCTGTACCCTACTGGTCACGGCTTCCCACTAGAACCCCAGGTTAAATGCCTGAATAGGGCCAGTCGCTAGTGAGCATCAGATTAATTAATTTCCAAGTGTTGGTTTTGTAGGGATAGTTTGTTGGATTGGTTGTAGGATTTCATCATGAGCTGATATCATTTTATCATATAACCTCACCAACTTTCATAGGGTTTTAACTGGTCCTTTAAATAAATAAATAATTATCACTGTCAATTGAATCTTAAGCTTAAGAACGGTTGTTTGTAATAATACATCACTTGTACGCATACAGCTCAAAAGAGTGTAAATATATTTCAACAGGTGATCCAATACCAATTAGTTTATACGAAGACAATTATTTAAAACAAAACCAGTTCTAGTGAAAAATACAAGAATCTTCTCCTACAGTTAGCTACAACGTTTGAAGAAAGGTGGAAAATATCACAAACATTATATAGAGCCTGTAGTACTGTCACGAAGAGAAATCAATAACAAATAACTTGATAACATAAATCAGCAAAATATACAAAAGGTTTATCGACTTACGTGTCATCTGTGTATGTCGTCTTTAACTAACTGAAGAATGAGGATAATCGAGATAGTAGACAAGATCGCCTATTCTTACTTAAGTAGTATCTCGATCAATTGTCTGACTAACTTTCAAGTACTGATATTACAATACATCGACTACATTCAAAATGTTTACTTAGAAATTTCTCAAATTAAAACGTTACACCAATGTGTTCTAGCGTAGCAATACAATCACTTATTGTATGCAACACAATAACCAAAAAAACATCCTAAAGGATAAATCACTCATTGCGAGATTAAATGATAATCACAAGTAAGTTCATGAAATAAAAGCAGCTCAATTGTTGATCAAAAAGTCTCTATAAAGAGAACTATAAATATAGCATCCCATCTTATGCTTAAAATAAACTACGAAAATAGATATTTATAAAAACAAATATCTTATAAGCAATCAGAAAGAGATCACATTACATTAGATGGACTAAATGTAGGGAATGAAATTGGTTACTTTCTAATTATGAGAATTTTCGACAACATGAAATTCCACACTTCTCCGACCCTATTCACCGCTAACTGATTATAATCAGAAGAGGATTCCTCACAAGAGTTAAACTACTGAACATAAATTCACATTTACTAAATAGAGGTATTATCAAAATAAAAACGAAGTTTATGATGAAAGTATTCCTTAAATAAAGATACTAGCTTTGATAGTGTGAAATATTCCCATATTATGAATTAAAAGTCAATCTGAACGAAGAATATTCTTTTCAATAATTTCTCTTCAGGTTCTTATTATTATTGCTCCCTTGGGTTCCTAGTGGAACATAGGGCTTCAACTGCACGTCTCCATTTGCTTCTGTCTTCTGCTGTACTTTTCACCTGCATCCATGTTAGTCCATACTCTTTCAACTCCTCTTCACACGATCTCCTCCATGTCACCCTTGGACGTCCCACACGCCGCTTCCCTTTCGGGTTCCACTCGAGGGCTTGACGCGCGATGTCACCCAGCGGTCTCCTCAGCGAGTGTCCGATCCATCTCCACTTTCTCCTGCATATTTGTTGTGCGGTTGGTTCTTGCTTTGTTTGTTAGTGCCCATAGTTTCTAGTTGGTGATTCTTTCCGGCCCAGACATCTGATCTTCAGTATAGAGCGAAGACAGTTATTAATAAAGGTCTGCAACCTTTTGGAAATATTCTTTGTGACCCTCCCAAGTTTCTGATCCGTATAGAAGAACTGACTTGACGTTTGTATTGAAAATCCGACTGGATTTTGTTGTTGATTCTGGCTGAGTGACGAAGATTTCCAGATTGATTTCAGGTTGGTTGATGAATGTGTTTCTCGCCTTCCTGATTCTCGCTCGATTTGACATGCTCGTCCGTTCTGAATTCCTGTATTTGAGACAATGCTCAATGCTAGATAAGTGAATGAAGTAACCTCTTTCAAATCCCTCCCGTTGATGGTGATTGACGCTGGATGTTGTTGCTGCTGTTGTTGTTATTGGTTGGTTGGTTATTTTCATCACCTCCGTCTGGTCTATGTTCACTTGGAGTCCTGTCTTCGCCGGCTGCTTCTTCGACCAGTTTGTCGGTTTTCGCTTGTAAGTCTTCGATTGTGTGTGACATCAAACATAAATCATCCACGCGCGAAATCCAGGTCTTCTAGGTTCTTCACGTCGGTCCAGGATATCCCTGTCCCGTCTCTCGTTTCCCACTGTCTGACGCATAATCCAGTCAGTCCACCACAATTAGGAATATCATTGGTGATAATAGGGAGGCACCCTTGTCTGACTCCTGTGTTTACTCCAAACGCCCCGCTGAGTTTTCCGCTGTGGATGACTTGACATGTTCCGTTGTCGTACAGCTGTTGAATAAGGTTGATGAATATTTGGGGCGCTGCACGCCTTAGTAATTTCCAAATTACTTCACGATCAACGCTGTTGAAGGCCTTTTCAAAGTCTATAAAGTTGAGGTAGAGGTTTGATTGCCATTCCATGCTTTGTTCGATGATGATGCGTAGAGCTGCAATTTGATCAGTACATGATTTGCCTTTCCTGAATCCAGCTTGTTCTGGTCGGAGTTCTGTCTCCAGTCTGTCTGTCTGTTTGTCTGGATTCAACATAGAACTTGGCACCGAAGTGCACCAGTTCGAGTTGCCACGTTCCAAATAGCACACAGAGGTAGACAAGAAGATGAGTGAAGAGAATCAATACAGTCTGACAAGTATAAGAGTGAAACAGAATGGGTAATGGTAGAAAGGAATATGAAAGATTACAGAGACTGAATACATCTGCGCTGGCCATTGACAACGATTTGAGCCATGTCACCTATTGTCTCCAGCCATTGATTCCTAGAGTCCCGAGGGCCCCAACCCGGAAGTCTGCATCTCCCTACCTGACTCAGTTTAACTGTCAAGGATTTCATGGATTGATGAGGCCATGTTTTTGTTTGGCCACCACTTACTCTTTTCCAACCTGCACCTATATCAGCTAGCAATGCCCGTCGGGGGAGGCGGTGGTTAGGCATGCGCACCACGTGACCTAGCCATCTCAGTCTATGTAACTTTATAGTCTCGTCGATTGATTTTCCCTGTTTGCCCAACACTCTACGCCTAACGTCAACATTACTTACCTTATTAAACCACCTAACGTGAGACAGAGATCGCAGACATCTATGATCGAAAGCAGTCAACCTTTTCATGTCTTCAACTCGTATTGGCCATGTTTCAGAGGCATAGACAAGGATGGAGCGAACTGCTGAGCAGTACACACTCTATCTCCAGTGCGTCATTTAATCTCTCCAGGATGATGCGACTCAGGATTTTACTTGGCGTCGAAAGAAGCATGATTCCTCGCCAGTTCTTGCAGAGTCCTAAGTCGCCCTTCTTTGGTAGTTTCACGAGGAACCCTTTCCTCCAGTCAGTAGGCACCTTTCCCTCCTTCCAGACCTTTTGCGATAATGGAGTCAGCATGTCTGCTGTAGTCTCTGGGTCTGCTTTCAGTGCTTCAAGGGGTATTCCATCTGGTCCGGCTGTTTTCCCAGCTTTCAGAAGTTTGATTGCGTTCAAGACTTCAGCTCTCGTTGGAGGATTGGTGTCAACTTGCAGTTGTGTGCGCGCTGTTTTTGGTATTTCTGGACGGGTTGCAGGTGATGGTCGGTTCAAGAGTCCTCTGAAGTGGTCCGCCCATTGTTTAATCTGTTTTTCTTCATTGATAATTTACGTCCCTTGGCTGTCTTTTATAGGTTTCACTTGTGTTGATCTCTTCCCGGATAGAGATTTGGTTATCTGATATAGTGTCCTCAGGTCCCTTTTCCCTGCTGCCTTCTCAGCTTCAGTGGACAGGTTGTCGTAGAATCGTCTTTTGTCCTTCCTAGCACTTTCTTCACTTCTTTGTCCAGTGCTGTGTAACTTGAGCTCAGCGTCTCCTTCTCCTGTCCGTCCTTGTATTGAATCATTTTTTCTTTCACCATTCTCCTCTCTTCTATTAATTTTCAAGTGTCCGTTGAGAGTCATTCCTTGTCTTGTCTCCTCTTTCTTCCTAGAACCGTTGAACACGTTTCGTTGACAATCGCCTTCAGAGACTTTCAAGGTTCTTCCACGCCCGATTCTTCAGTGATGTCGCGTAGTGTTTCCTGCTTTGCTATGACAGTTGCAGTGAAAGTGTCCTTTGTGGTTTTGTCCTTCAGTAATTGAGTGTTGAACTTGCATTGTGGCCCATCTCCAGCTATTCTCGAGGCTTTTAGTTTCACCTTGAAAGTCCCTTGTACTAGATAGTGGTCTGAACCCACATCTGCTCCTCTCCTCGACCTTGTGTCCAGTAGGCTCCCTCTCCACCTCCTTGAAATTGAAATGAAGTCTATCTGGTTCTTGGTGTTTCCATCTGATGAAATCCATGTCGCCTTGTGCATATCCTTGTGTTTGAACACACTGCCACCAATCACCAAATCATTGAAGGCGCAGAAGTCTGAGAAGAGTTCACCATTGTCGTTCATTTCACCGAGGGCCTCTCGACCCATGGTGAGTTCTCTTCCTGTGTTGTCTCCTCCCAGTTTCCCATTCATATCACCCATCAGGATTGTGACATCGCCATTGGGACGTTGTCCATTATTGTTTGTAGTTGTCTGTAGAACGCCTCCTTCTTCTCTTGTTCTGAGACGTTTGTAGGCGCATAGCATTGAATGACTGTAACTTTCCTTCCTTTTGAGTTGAACCTGGCTGTCATTATTTTGGAGGACATTGGTTCCCACTGCATGAGAGCTTTGGCTGCTGTTGGTGACATCATGATGGCCACTCCCTCGATGTGCTCGTGGTTGTCCTTTGGGTGGCCGGAATAGATTATTGTCTCTCCAGTTGATGGTTGGCACCTTCCAGCTCCGTTCCATCTGCTTTCGCAGATTCCCAACACTTCTATTCTATACCTTCTCATTTCAGCGGCTATCTGGGCAGCCTTTCCAGTTTCGTACATTGTACGAACATTCCAGGTACCCATCCTTACTTTTGCTTTCATCGGAAGAAGGCATATCGGCTGACTGGCTTCCCGAAGGCTTTCACCAGCCTGCGTCATTTCACTTCTCCGATTCCAGCAAAAAATAAGGTTATTGTTTATGTTTTTAGAATTTTTAATTTATTTATTCGTTGAAGTTTCTATAGCGATTTGGTTGTTTTACATGGATGGAGTTGATAGCACCACGCCCCAACCCCCCCTCTTTACCAGGGCTTGGGACCGGCGAAAAAACTAGTAAGCTAGTAGCCTAGCAAGCTGGTAATCTGGCGAGGTTCTTCAAGTTCTTACAATTATAAAATATAATGCATTTGTTGTCGTTACAATAAAGGCCAGTTATACGGCAGATACATTTTTAACGTGGAATAACAGATTAGTTATGGGGTGTGAGTCAAAATAAATAGTCGTATTTGTGTGACAAACGTGCTAGGCTGAAATCGATTACCAAAATATTGTAAAACTGGAGACAATGGTGGTGATTAATCATAATAGATTTGTAGAGTGTGGGGTAGGAAAATTGACAAGTCGGTTCAAGGTTATCGAAGGTGTCAGGAATGGCTAGTACAAAGTGGTCTGTGTTAAACAGGAGAGAGTAAGACTGCAATGAGAGGTTCATAATGAAATAACGAATATGTGAAATGAAACAGGTGGAGGCATATATTGAGAAAATAGATAATATCACTAATAATAAGTTCGGACAGTATAAATGGAAAATTCAGTAGTATTGAGAGAATGTTTGCATGAAGAGTATAATTTATGACGAATAATAATAATTGTAATTGTAATAATAATATTTGTAATGATAAGCAAAGGAAAAAAACCAAGAGGGTTAAGGGGAAGGAGCACTCTTGGTGAGAGGAGGAATCATCAATCCAAGTCTGGCCACGGTAGGAACATAACTGGCCTTTATTGTAACGACAATAAATATCATATTTTATAATTGTAAGAACCTGAAGTAGAGAAATTATTGATAAGAATATTCTTCGTTCAGATTGACTATTAAAGATACTAGCATTTAGTGTGCTTATGAAAGTAAACGCGTAGTTAGTAATTCTTGGCTGCCCTTATCATGCAATTTACTATCTGCCTCAAACACCTGAGACAGAAAGAGCATTAATGTTGCTTGACCACAGGGCCTAGGGAAAAACTACTTGAGTCAAGCAACATATAACCTGTTTTCGAAGTAGTTTTTAGAACGATATCCAAATAAAGACCTTACTGCTAGCTACGGACTGCCGCAGAGTAAGTCGAGAGGTACAATTTTTAAGGTCGAACACCCCCCAGAGCGAAGAGGCTGTATAGTTGACATGCTGGCAGTCCGACGGAAACACTTTACACCCCTATGACTTCATTTTCAGACTCCCAACACAGTGTAAGCGACTTACAGATTTCTTTTCTTTAAAAAGCCTGTTGACTTTACTGTATCGGGAGTAGATATAATCACCTAGACGAGTATTTTATGAAATACAAAATATATAAATAAGTTGTGTAAACAAAATTATCATTGACGTTGACAGAAGCTAGTGTTCCGTTTTAGGTGTCAGTAGTGGAATGCTCTCCAGCCAACTGGGAGGTACAGATGTGATTTCCAGCGGACGTACACCTAGACCACGCCTAGTTCACTAACCTTTAATAAGTACGGGAAATAGGAAAGGTTGGGAGTCGGACTAGCGACCCCATCCCGTGAAAAACAACACTGCCCCTACTGCGACTTCCACTGGAAACTTAGTTATGCTTAGTACAAAAAGGTGATTGGGCTACCTCTGAGTAACATTGAAGTAAGAAATCATTTAATTTGTCACCTGATTATAAATCTCACTACTAGAAACAAAGCAAGAATAAAATGGAAAGCAAACAAAACAATGAAAAAAAAACACAACACCAAATACGCATTTACATTTTGATCTATAACAGCCGAAGTGAATGTATCTGAATCAAGCGGCGACCCAACTTTTAATTGTTTATAGTGACTGAGAAGTAGACCTTTAAATTTTTCCCATAAACTCTCTGGTACATAGAGACGACTGCATGCACTACACTTTTGTCCAGAGTATTCAAATGAACTACGAATAGTGCCTACAGCAGCTTCTTCTAAATTAGCAGATGGATGAAGAAAGTGATAATTTTTGCCACCACATTCTAGACAAGAAAAAGAAAGAAAGGGAAAGTAATCACAATTGAACTAATAAATCTTATGTAATTCTATGTATAGAGATGTCGACAAGTAGTGAAATCAATAGGATGCCTAAAGAGCAAGTAAACAACTAACTACTATTACCAACAATATAACAGTTCTTGGGGTATATGGAATATAATCCTCGACAATATGCGTCTGTTGTTATTCAGACCTTGAACGGGCAACCAATAATCAGTGACTTCATGGATGGATGTCATGTACTTGTCTAGTCACCCTTGAACTTCTTCCTCACTATTGTATTGTTACACTGGTGAACAAAACAAGTTGGGATAGACGATCGTAGAAACAAATAACACATATCACAGTTACCAAAGTTGGTTAAAACTTATAACTACAATTTGTAAAAAATTATATTGATAAAATCTCAGAGAGATTGAAATGAGTACTTCCGACATTTCGTTCGGCAATCTGGTCCGAACTTCTTCAGGGAAATTAATCGAAATTAACAGAACAGAGGTTTATATATAAAAGGAACATTTCTTGTTTTTAAAAACTTTGTTCAATCATGAGTCATGAAACAGGTATCAACATGTATAACAAACAAAATTGTATGAGCTGTGATCAAATTTTGACCTCGAACTTACAAATATTGGTCTACCTTTGATAAACACTTTAAACAGAGCGTGTTTGTGTGTGGGTGGGTAAATAGTTGTAAGACATTTGTTAACGTCTCCATAAGAATGCATATCCAAAATCCGCAGCTGTCGAGTCACCTGACAACGCAAATAAAGCAGCTCAACCTTCAAAAAGAAGACAAAGCAATAACTTCGACAGGGTGCTTCAACTAAACTCTAATCCTAAACGTCATAATTTTGAAAATACGTCTAATCATAAAATTCTAGATACTAACAGTTAGAACAGACATGAAGCTGTGATGTTAGCTGATACATAGCGAATCCTGATTCATAAATAAAAATGGATATGTATCACTAATTAATAATACTTGGTCAAAATTCCCGATTGTCTATATTTTCTTATGGAGACGTTAACAAATGTTTTACAACTATTTACCCACCCACACACAAACACGCTCTGTTTAAAGTGTTTATCAAAGGTAGACCAATATTTGTAAGTTCGAGGTCAAAATTTGATCACAGCTCATACAATTTTGTTTATTATACATGTTGATACCTGTTTCATGACTCATGATTGAACAAAGTTTTTAAAAACAAGAAATGTTCCTTTTATATATAAACCTCTGTTCTGTTAATTTCGATTAATTTCCCTGAAGAAGTTCGGACCAGATTGCCGAACGAAACGTTGGAAGTACTCATTTCAATCTCGCTGAGATATTATAAATATAATTATTTACAGATGTCTACTCACTTGGCGCCCAAATATTTTAGAACTATTCTGTCAAATATTGACGGCAGTTCATTTGAATTACAATGACTAAAATACTTCTCCTGCCTAAAACTTTGCATTACTTGCATTTTTGCAAGCGATGATTGACTACAATGCAGATAGTTCTATGAAGGTAATTGGAGAATCATTTGAGTTGATTTACTTTCCACCTTATCTTTTTACACTTTTAGTTTCATACTACTTATTGCAAATAAGTAGACGAGCATGTGATCCCATTTTTAATTTATCAACATGGTTGTTCACTTCCGTTAACAAGGCTAAAACAATTATAAGTGGCATTCAGTAGCAATGTCTAATTCCAGTCCAACAATAAATGATACCGTCAAACTGACAGAGTGGCTATGAATAGTCTTTGAAAGCCTGTTCGCGCTGGTACATTTTTTGCAGACACAGAAACAACAACATCGGTTATTACAATCAATGAAGCGAAATTTCAAGTAAATATGTTAATGATACTTTCATTTAGTGTAGTTTTTTAATAATAATAATAATAATATAACAGCTTTATTCCAAACAGTATTTGTGGCACAGGTATGAAATTTTCAGCCAGCATTACAATATATTGCATCTAATTACCTCATAAATTTTATAAGATTTTTAAAATCAAAAAAGGAAAAAATAAATAAGTAAAAAAGAACAGCGTAGTGTTTACATTTCAAACAATGCACCACAGGATATGAAATATAAAGTTGGTGTGTGATAGAAGATGAGAACAACAGTGTAATAGTAACGAAGAAAGGAAAACAAAAACTAATGGGACTGTTTGTTAGAGTGTCGCAGTAAGTTTATCGTGTCATACCTAACGGATTTCTCATCACATAACAGCTGTGCCAAATATGGTATTGTGGAGTTTTTGTATTTGGTGGTCCTAGCATATAGCCGCCTATAGCTACTTCTAGTTCTACCAGATGAAATGCAAGGAGACAGCTGCGTATATAGAGGATCCTCGGGGTCTGACAATATTGTATTCGCTAGTTTCTTACATGACATAATATGTCTATCCATAATAGTGTTAACCAGTTGGTTTAACGATATCCCACTTGCCATACTAACGGCTTTTAGTGGCCTTCTCAGCAAAGCAAAGTCTTCCTTAAGTAGTCCAGGAAAGACTAATAGGGAGCAGTAAGGGGGGATGGGTAGAATACAAGAATTGACAAACTGAGAAATCAGAGACTGCTTTATGCCAGATTGCCTAAATTTCCTAACGTAGAACGTTAAGCGAAACATCTTTCTAGTAACTAGCAAGATTTGGGAGGACCAGGAAAGATCGGTGGAAAAACTCAGACCAAGTTACTTGACATTGGATGTATTTTCAACCTCTGTGTTGAAAAACTTATACAAAACAATTGTTTAAAACACTCCATTGAGGTCAATAAGAAAGTTAGAATGAATAAAACTCCACTTTTAGATTTAGATATTAGACGATGAAGTGATGGAGCTCGTTACGCATAGATTTATCGCAAAAAATGCTGTGGTCATTATATTTCAGCATGTATAGTCGTTAACTCCTTTCCTATTTCCCCTTTATCATTCCTTCTTCTGTGTTAAATTTGGAACATAGGGCTTCAACTGCACGTCTCCATTTGCTTCTGTCTTCTTCTGTACTTTTCACCTGCATCCATGTTAGTCCATACTCTTTCAACTCCTCTTCACACGATCTCCTCCATGTCACCCTTGGACGTCCCACACGCCGCTTCCCTTTCGGGTTCCACTCGAGGGTTTGACACGCGATGTCACCCAGCGGTCTCCTCAGCGAGTGTCCGATCCATCTCCACTTTCTCCTGCATATTTGTTGGTTGGCGATTGGTCCTTGTTTTGCTTTTTTTTTACGGCGGCCTGCTTGAACATAGGGTTACCAAAAATTCCACCTTACAACATTTTGCAAAATTGCTTTGGTTTGCTCTTTTAATTTTGTTTTAATTTATCAATAATGTGTCCTAATCGTATTATATATAATCGCGCATTTTTAAAATCATTACAACCTACCGCGTTGTGTCATCCACAAAAATTGAGAAAAAAGCATCACTGTGGCTGGCAGCGTGCACTGAAACGTACACAAATTAATCAAATGACTGTTCCTGAACTCGTTAGCACTAATTGTAGATCCCTGTCCAACAAAATGGATTACCTTCAATCCCTAATGTATTCCAATGTTTATCGAAATGCTGGCGTTTTAGCAATACAAGAGACTTGGCTGCACCAGCATTATGATGATAATCTAATTTCAATAAATGGATATAAAGTTTTTCGCCAAGATAGAAATAGTTCCAAGAAAAAATATGGAGGAGGGGTAGCCACATATATAAACACAAATTGGTCTACATCAAATCACGTTTGCTTCAATTATTCTAATGACAGTATAGATTGCATAACCGTCAGGTGTCGCCCAAAACACTTAAGTAAATATTCTTATATATACATAACAAATATTTACATAACACCCAATTGTAGCCTTTCTAATATAGTTATGTTTGCAGATGAGTTTACTGAATTCGCTGCTCCTGCATTCGGAAACTCGTTGTCTATAGTCTGTGGTGATTTTAATTCATGTGATCACAGCTTTCTTACTTCGCTTGGTCATGAGAATCTAGTCAAGTTTAATACACGTCTGGACAAATCACTAGACCTGGTTTTCATAAATGACCGTGATGTATATGAAACCCGAAGGAGAGCTCCTTTGCTAAATTCTGACCACTGCATTATTCGTATTTTACCGAAAGTGTACGGCAAGTCACAACGAAAATTGTTTAGTCATTTAACAAAGAAGATACATGAACGTTCATATTCCCATGACAACATTCTAGCATTAAGAAGCATGTTGCATGATACCAACTGGGAACTGTTTACTGACGATAAGTTGGATGCTACTGTCTCTAATATAACCGATTATCTGAAGTTTTGTTTGGATATTTGCTGTCCTTATGAAACACTGTTTTCGAGATTTGACAGAATCTCTTCTTTGCAACTGAAAAAACTTAGAAGACAAAAAGAGAAGTTGTATAAGAATTGTGATAATACTGGTGTCCGTAAAATAAACACCCTTATAAAAATTGAAATAGAAAGGTTGAACAGACTATATAATGAAAAATTTTTATCATGTAAAAATCCTTCAAACATTTGGAAACTTTTCAATAAACTAACAAGTAAAAAACAAATGTCCGTTGATGCTTATTCTGATGTAAATGCTTTAAACAAATCATTTATCAAGAAACAAATTAATATGGTTGTACCTGATGTACCTAGTCAAGAAAATGGTCATTTTCAGGGTTTTGAAGAAAAGGATGTACTATTATGTTTGAAGTCATTAAATCCAACACACAGCCTTGGTCCAGATGGTGTACCAAGCATTCTTCTCCAAAAGTGTGCAGACATCTTGTGTCATCCTCTTACTCAAATCTTTAACGCATCATTTAAGAGGGAAACGGTACCTGCTGACTGGAAAGAAATCAAGGTTGTACCTGTACAGAAATCATCTTCTGGAGCAGGTATAAAATTTAGACCAGTCGCTATAACATCTCCTTTTTTGAAAACTATGGAGAAACTTCTTTTGAATATTCTTAAACCTTCTTTAAAAGCTTTTAATGACCCTAAGCAGTTTGCTTATAAGTGTGGAAGAAGTACATTAGATGCAGCCATTGTACTACACCACAATATTGTTTCCTGCCTTGATAAGGGCGCTAAGTTCGTTCGAACAGCTTTCTTAGACTATACTGCAGCTTTCGACTCTGTTCCTAGGACACTTTTATTAGGCAAGATGAATTCAGCACAAACAGAGTCCTGGGCAACTAGATGGCTGTCTTCTTATTTTAAGGATAGGAAACAGCATACTGTTTTGGCTGGAAAGCGCTCCACTTCCCAGCTAACTGAAAGTGGTGTGCCTCAAGGTGCAGTACTTTCTCCATTTCTTTTCTCTTTCTTTCTGCATGACCTTCCGAACTCACCCAAAGTTAACTTCATTAAGTATGCTGATGACCTGACCGTTTCTGTCCCTGTAGTTGCCACATCGGATTGTTCCTATATGAATGGCTTCCTAGCTGAAGTTAAGGATTGGTCTCGCTCAAATGGTCTTAAACTAAATCCAACTAAATGTAACACTGTTGATTTCAGCTTGAGAAGTGAAAAAGACATGCATAGATTGATTCAATCTCATGATTGTTGTAATATTGATGGTACCATGATTGAGAGTAAGTCAAGTGTTTCTTATCTTGGCATTAGTTTCTCGTCAAATCTTTGCTGGTCGTCTCATATTCTTATAGTTTCTAAGAAAGTTTTCCGTCTGACTTATTACATAAAGAAGTTGAGACACTCAGGTATAACTCAATCTCTTATCATACAATTTATTAATTCATGTGTTTTGCCCATCATTCTTTATTGTTCTCCATTATTCTTCCCTGGGCTACTCAAGAAAGATCATATAATACTACGAAGAACATTGAGGGCTGTAAGTAGGGTCAGTGCTATCCCTTTGACTGAACTAAATGACACTGTTGTCAATAGGCATATGAATTCTTGTAAACACTTAGCTAAAGTTATCTTATCTGATAGTGAACATCCTCTTTATTCACAATTGTTTCCTTGTATCTCTTCGGGTAAGACCAGAAGAAATTTTATAAACATTTATGCTCGTACTACAAAATATAAAAATTCGACCGTTCCATATTTGGCACGAGTATTGTGTGAAGAGACAAATATCAGAAAAGAACTTTTACAACTTTTGAATCAGTAACTAAACTATAAAATGAAATGATGCATATTAATGCAAGTGTTATTTGTTATATTATTTATTTATTATTCACTATGACCTAGAAATGGTATGATTTTGTTGGGTTTTTTATTCTTATTTATTTTTTTATTATTTTTTCCTATTAACTATCAATATTTTAACATTTTATACATTTATATAATTATAAACAGAGCTAAACCATTGCAATATGTAAAAGAAACGCTGAAAATTCCATGCTGTAAATTTTTATTGTTGTGGAATAAAGTGATTATTATTATTATTATTATTAGTGCCCACAATTTCTTGTTGGTGATTCTTTCCGGCCCAGCCATCTGATCTTTAGTATAGAGCGAAGACAATTATTAATAAAGGTCTGCAACCTTTTGGAAATATTCTTTGTGACCCGCCCGCCAAGTTTCTGATCCGTATAGAAGAACTGACTTGACGTTTGTATTGAAAATCCGACTGGATTTTGTTGTTGATTCTGGCTGAGTGACGAAGATTTCCAGATTGATTTCAGGTTGGTTGATGAATGTGTTTCTCGCCTTCCTGATTCTCGCTCGATTTGACATGCTCGTCCGTTCTGAATTCCTGTATTTGAGACAATGCTCAATGCTAGATAAGTGAATGAAGTAACCTCTTTCAAATCCCTCCCGTTGATGGTGATTGACGCTGGATGTTGGTGCTGCTGTTGTTGTTATTGGTTGGTTGGTTATTTTCATCACCTCCATCTGGTCTATGTTCACTTGGAGTCCTGTCTTCGCCGGCTGCTTCTTCGACCAGTTTGTCGGTTTTCGCTTGTAAGTCTTCGATTGTGTGTGACATCAAACATAAATCATCCACGCGCGAAATCCAGGTCTTCTAGGTTCTTCGCGTCGGTCCAGGATATTCCTGTATTCTCGTTTCCCACTGTCTGATGCATAATCCAGTCCACCACAATTAGGAATATCATTGGTGATAATAAGCACCCTTGTCTGACTCCTGTGTTTACTCCAAACGCCTCGCTGAGTTTTCCGTTGCGGATCACTTGACATGTGCCGTTGTCGTACAGCTGTTGAATAAGGTTGATGAATATTTGGGGTACGCCATAGTACTCGAGTAATTTACTTACTGAAGCATATTGACTGTGCTTTTTGACGGCATCCAGCCATAGACACCTCACAGTTGAGATGTATATATTATATTTCATATTTTGTGTTTAATATAGTACTGTATTATAGGCAAATCCTTTGGATTAATCACATATATCCTAAACTATGTGTACAAAAAACAATAGACTTCAACCTTCGCCTAGCATGGGCTACTTGACTAGTGACCAATCGGTCACTAGTACGTTCTTTTGTTTTATATGACTGAGTAAGTATCATGTATTTTATTTTATTATTGTGAATCATGTTAGTTGTAAAGAGGTTGTAAAGAAATTACGAAATGATATCATCTCGCGAAATTTGTCTTCTAAATGTCTTATTCAAATTTTGTATTTTCGGACTTTACGCGTCACTTAATTAAATTTCCTAAACGCATCGTGCTTTATAATACTGATAGTTTGATATCAGTAGTTGGATGTCAGTCATGGTCAGCCTGGTCAAAGTGATCTGAACATCGGATAGCTGTTTCACTCATTCGGTGTCAAGATAATCAGAAGTGTAACCGGTTTGACTTAGCTCAGACAAATGAATCAGTTAAAACCACTCGAATTCTGTCTAGCTATTACTGGGGTGAACTGGTAGTACATTTAATCAAATAGTCAACTGGCAACACACAATTCGAGATGAAATTTCACCAGTTTCCTTAGGAGTCCGAAATTAGTTAGATAGAAAAAGGATTCTTCAGTGTTTGAACCAGAAGGTTTAATATCGAACTCTTGATGGTTTTTACTACACCTCTGTTAAGCCATACTGGTAGGTATTCTTGAGGACGAAGAACTAAATTCCTAGACCAACCAACAGCCAATACAACTGGCTCCACGGGAGCAGTTGAACTGATAGATAGAAGAAAAAGGTGGCTAGCATAGGTGATTCATCTTTCACTTAAAGAGTTAGAACTGGTTGTCAGCTGAAGCTCATCGGCATTAAAAGTTCTTCAAATCGGTTTTCTTAACTTATTAGTTGTTATTCCACTTGATAAGTCACTTATATAAGCACTATCTTACTCTTAAAATAAGCTGGCGCATTTACTCACATTCAGCTGACTACATACTGTAATTGGAAATATTATACATATATGAACAATTTATGTAACTTCAATCAAAAAAAAAAAAAACTTACCACCTATAGTTCTTGGATATCCAGTGTACTTGTCTAGATTGTTACCAATCACTTTCAAGATAGATCGGAATGTTCTATAGCATAAACAGGTTTTGTTTTTATTTTTATAAAAGAGAAAGTAGGTCATTAGAAAATTGAGATGGGAATCTGTGAACCATTACAATATATCATAAAGAGTGCATGTCAGTACATTATATATTACTATTCCCTCGGGTTCCAAGTGGAACAATGGGAGGACTTCAACAACACATCTTCACTCTGTTTTATGTTCTGTTGTCCTCTTCACCTGGATCCATGTTTGACCATAATCTCTCATCTCCTCCTCATCACAAGATCTCCTCCATGTCACCCTCACACCGACGACCTACTCGTCGCTTCCCATTTGGATTCCACTCGAGCGATGGCCTGCATATATGGCGCGATGTCATTCAATGGCCTCCTCTCCTACATATTTGTTGAGCAATAGGCTCTTGGTTGGTTTGTTCCCAGCCAGAATTTCTTGTTGCCAATTCCTTCTGGCCGGCTGGCCATTTGATCTTCAGTATGGAGCCAGAGAAGGGGGCAACTGTTGATAAAAGTCTGTTCATGTCAGTATCATACGAAATTCCTGAGTCATGTTGGCCAATTTACAAGTTCAAGGAAACATTAGATAATCAAGTTGAAATTATAACAGTCAGCTTGACGTGGTAAAGAGTGAAAATTATTGAATAACACTTTGCCCAATTAATTCATAACTCTTAAACAGGCTGTCTATTTAATAAATTTATACATTACAGGACTTCATCATGAGCTGACATCAGTTAGAGAACCATTGGAAAACCTGGGAGTACTGGACAGCTGTTTCGTCATAGTTTGGGACTCTTCAGTAGTACGCACCCACCGCCACAGTTCAAACCCAGGGCCTTCTGGTTACAAGGCGAGCTAGCTCGTAGACCATTGAGCCACTGGGACCCGACACAATGGCCCATGAATTCTAATTTCTGCCAATTCACGACATAACGCGACCCCCAGACAATGTCTTCGGCGAGTATTTGTCCTCACACCCGACCTGCTGCACCCTACATTGTATTAAGAGGAAAATAATCCTTAAAAATGTGTTGTTGGATATTAGGGAGAGATAGGAAGAACCATTCTCTTCAACCTGGACTTTTTATTCATTGAGACTGATCAGAAGGATGTATTTTCAATCAGAATGAAACGCAGTGGCAAAATCTCTGGAATCGATATTGAGTAATGCAAAAGAGAGCACGTCAAAGTCGACAGACAATCAGCGTTTGACTAAATATGATAAATGAATGGGAGGGGAGTTTCAGTTAGTTTAGTAAATCTGCCAGTTTACGCCGACTCTGGCGTAGACGAGATGTTCGACTATCGACCAAAGGGCGGGTGTACTGCTCATCAGTCCGCTCCGTCCTCCTTTATGGCTCGCTGTGAGACCTGGCCACTGAGAGTGGAAGACATGAAAAGACTAGCTGTCTTTGATCATAGGTGCCTGCGCTCTATTTCCCGTGTAAAGTGGCATAATAAGGTGAGCAACATTGAGATTAGGCGTCGAGTTCCAGGTAAACAGGGGAAATCAATCGACGAAGTCGTGAAGCTACAAAGACTGAGATGGTTAGGACATGTGTTACGTATGCCAAGCCATCGCCTCCCTCGACGAGCAATGTTAGCGGATATAGGGTCAGGCTGGAAAAAAGCTAGCGGCGGTCAAACAAAAACTTGGCATCAGTCAATGAAATCCACAACAGTTGGTCTAAGCCACGTAGGAAGGTGTAGACTTCCAGGCTGGGGTCCTCGGGACGGTAAAAATCAATGGTTGGAAACAATTGGTGACATGGCTCAAAATCGTTCTCAGTGGCGCAGATGCATCCACTCCTTGTGACTTATGATCTCCAATGAAACTGTTTTGTTTTTCTTTATTACTTCTTTGTCTCACACCTCTGCTCACTGTTTCTATTATGCTTTTCTCGTACTTTCTTCTCTTGCTTCGCGTGCTACACGGAGTGTGGCGACTGGAGGTGCCGCACATTTGTGCATAGTTCTATGTCGAAAACAGACAGACAGACAGACAGACAGTAAATCTATGTAGACCAAGACACAAAGGTAGGACCAAATAGGGTTACTTTCCCGAATTCCCATAACTTAGACTTTGTGTAAAAGACGAGTTGGAATTCCTTTCGAAAGGTTTGATGAAATACAATGAGTAACCATGAAAGCCCTTTTTCTGTCCAATTTTTTTCCTTCACCTTCCCCAGTGGAACATAGCGCTTCAAGCTAGTGGCTTGAAGTTTCCGTAGCAGTGTTTATTTTACACGATGGGGTTGCTAGCCTCATCCCCAACCTTTCATCTTTACCAGCATTATTTCTGGCTTAGCAAGGTAAAGGAGTGCGTCTGTGGCCGGGGATCGAACCCCGGGTCTATCCAATTAGTGACTATTATCAGTCGAATGAGACAAAACTGAGCTTCTTTTAGGCTTTGTATGACCTTTTCTCAGTCATGACACGAGTTGCTCAGAGATGCATTTGTCAAGCTGTCTAGTTGTTCGTTCTATGCAGCTTTCTCCACAGGAGCAGCTAAATTTCTAGATACACATGGAAGTGATACAGCTAGGTAACTTATATTTCACATGAACAATCATAATAGGTTGCATACAATAGCACATGTCCATCTGACATTGTTCCCTGGAATCCTTTTTAGCTGACTCTACGACTGACCATAAGCTCTCACCTTTTCCTCATACGATTTCTTCTATGAGGACTTGACGAGTGAAACCACTCAACGATCTTGTCAGCGTACGTCAAATTCACCTCAATCTTATCCCTAATATTTGCTGGGCGATAAGTTCTCTGTTGGTTCACCGCCAGAGTCCCTTGTAGCTAATCTTTTCTGGCCGTTTGATCTTCATTATGGATATATCCTAAATCATTTTAAAAAAATCATTAGTGTAGATCCTTCTAGCCCAATTTTTGAGGCGTTTGACCAAACTGGATGTGAATGAAGCTAAAGAAGAGTATATATTGTCCTACAGATGTAATCCTTTTATAAACGTCTCTTTTGACTGAATCATCTGTTCTTCTGCTCAAGTACAGATGAGGAAAATACACATTCGCCATCATGTTCTTCGTTTTTGTCAGTTTTCTGATCAAGAATAATAAATATATCACCGATATAACGATAATGACAATGTACCGATCGTAGTGGGACATATGAGACTCATGAAAAGTGAATACAATGAAGCGGAGAGAATTACGGTTAAAAAGAAACACTTGTTCATGAAACTCCAATTTATTGGAGACATAGCCAGTGAATTTCTTTACCAGAGATTGTTTAAATACATTAAAATAACTTATACTACTACCACCTCTTGTTTATCATTTCCCAGTCGACGAATTATGATTGCTTAGATAAAAGATAGATGAAAGCAAAAGTAAGGATGGGTAACTGGAATGTTCGTACAATGTACAAAACTGGAAAGGCTGCCCAGATAGCCGCTGAAATGAGAATGTACAGAATAGAAGTGTTGGGAATCTTCGAAAGCAGATGGAACGGAACTGGAAGGTGCCAACTACCTACTGGAGAGACAGTAATCTATTCCGGCCACCCAGAGGACAACCACGAGCACACTGAGGGAGTGGCCATCATGATGTCACCAACAGCAGCCAAAGCTCTCATGCAGTGGGAACCAATCTCCTCCAGGATAATGACAGCCAGTTTCAACTCAAAAGGAAGGAAAGTTACAGTCATTCAATGCTATGCGCCTACAAACGTCTCAGAACAAGAGAAGGAGGAGGCGTTCTACAGACAACTACAAGCAATAATGGACAACGTCCCAAATGGCAATATCAAAATCCTGATGGGTGATATGAATGCGAAGCTGGGAGGGGAGACAACACAGGAAGAGAACTCACCATGGGTCGAGAGGCCCTCGGTGAAATGAACGACAATGGTGAACTCTTCTCAGACTTCTGCGCCTTCAATGATTTGGTGATTGGTGGTAGTGTGTTCAAACACAAGGATATACGCAAGACGACATGGATTTCACCAGATGGAAACACCAAGAACCAGATAGACTTCATCTCAATTTCAAGAAAGTGGAGACGGAGCCTACTGGATACAAGGTCGAGGAGAGGAGCAGATGTGGGTTCAGACCACTATCTAGTACAAGGGACTTTCAAGGTGAAACTAAAAGCCTCGAGGATAGCTGGAGATGGGCCACAATGCAAGTTCAACACTCAATTACTGAAGGACAAAACCACAAAGGGCACTTTCACTGCAACTGTCAGAGCAAAGCAGGAAACGCTACGCGACATCACTGAAGAATCATGCGGAGAAGAACATTGGAAGTCTCTGAAGGCGATTCTCAACGAAACGTGTTCAACGGTTCTAGGAAGAAAGAAGAGACAAGACAAGAAATGGCTCTCAACGGACACTTGGAAATTAATAGAAGAGAGGAGAATGGTGAAAGAGAAAATGATTCAATGCAAGGGCGGACAGGAGAAGGAGACGCTGAGCTCAAGTTACACAGCACTGGACAAAGAAGTGAAGAAGAGTGCTAGTGTAACAACAGAAGACAAGGGCCAGGCAACAGATCGTTTTATTATGAAAATCAACACGTATTTATACATCTTTCAACTACATTATTATAGACAAGCGCAGTCATCTGATTGGTTGTTTAGGTAGACAAACGCAGGCTTCTGATTGGTTGTTTACTCAGGCTTGTTCATATTTTCTCACGGCCCATATTAGTGACCTAGACCTTAACGTAGATTAGTGCCAACCAATCGGCTAGCAGCCTGCTCTCACCACACTCGTCCCCCCGTCAAATACGTGCGACTGAAGTCGGCTTGATCTACTTGGTGCAGGCGTCATCGTTGGCTTGTCTCGCTGTATCCATTTCTGGAGCTCGCTGACGTTCACGCGCCTCTCATTGTTCGCCATTGCGACTGTGTCTGCGTAACCCCATCTCGAAGTGACCATATATGGTCCTTCCCACTTTGGAAACTGTTTGCCTGACCCTGTCGAACATTCGTCCATACTTCGGCTCACACTTTCATATGCTGCTTTCACCCGACCTCCCAGCAGCGTCCCAAGTAGCAGCTCCATCGCTGACAGATCTTGAACGCCACTCAACTGCGCAGAAGCCTTGAAGTCCTGCCCGAAGATCCATATGTCTCCATCAAAAACTGCAGGGTATAGGCTTTTCATTTGTCGGTAGGCAGCGACACCAAATGTAACAACAGAAGACAAGGGCCAGGCAACAGATCGTTTTATTATGAAAATCAACACGTATTTATACATCTTTCAACTACATTATTATAGACAAGCGCAGTCATCTGATTGGTTGTTTAGGTAGACAAACGCAGGCTTCTGATTGGTTGTTTACTCAGGCTTGTTCATATTTTCTCACGGCCCATATTAGTGACCTAGACCTTAACGTAGATTAGTGCCAACCAATCGGCTAGCAGCCTGCTCTCACCACACTAGGAAGGACAAAAGACGACTCTACGACAACCTGGCCACTGAAGCTGAGAAGGCAGCAGGCAAAAGGGACCTGAGGACACTATATCAGACAACCAAATCTCTATCCGGGAAGAGACCAACACAAGCGAAACCTATAAAAGACAGCCAAGGGAACCCAATTACCAAGGAGGAATGACAGATTAAACAGTGGGCGGATCACTTCAAAGGACTCTTGACCGACCATCACCTGTAACCCTTCCAGAAATACCAACAACAGCGCGCACACGACTGCAAGTTGACACCAATCCTCCAAAGAGAGCTGAAGTCTTGAATGCAATCAAGCTTCTGAAAGCTGGAAAAGCAGCTGGACCAAATGGAATCCCCCTGAAGCACTAAAAGCGAACCCAGAGACAACAGGGTACTTGATGATGCCTTTGCTGGAGAAGGTGTGGAAAGAGGGCAAAGTACCCGAGGATTGGAAGAAAGGATACTTATTCAAACCACCAAAGAAAGGAGACTTATGTCAATGCAAGTACTGGCGCGGAATTATGCTCCTGTCTATCCCAAGCAAAATACTAAGCCGAATCATCCTGGAGAGAATCAAACACGCCGACCTGGATGAAAAACTTCGACCAGAAGAGGCTGGATTCAGGAGAAACAAGTCATGTATTGATCAGATCGCCACTCTACCGTTCATCATTGAACAAAGCTTGGAATGGCATTCACCTCTCTATCTCAACTTCATCGACTTTGAAAAGGCCCTTGACAGCACAGTGTCGGTCGAGAGGTGATTTGGAAACTACTTCGCTACTACGGGGTGTCGTCGACAATCATACGTCTCATCCAACAGTTAGTTGTACGACAATCCCGCATGCCAAGTAATCTACAACGGGAAACTTACGGAAGCCTTCGAAGTGAGGGCGGGAGTGAGGCAAGGCTGTCTACTATCACCAATGATCTTCCTGATTGCAGTAGATTGTATAATGCGACAGACAACGGGAAATGAGGAAACAGACATAAAATGGACTCACACAAAAAACTTGGAGGATTTGGACTTCACCGATGATATATGTCTGATTTCCCACAAACTGGAAGATATGCAAGTGAAAAGCAACAAGTTGACAGAGGAAGAAGCATCAAAGATAGGACTTCAGGCGAACATGGAGAAAACAGAGTTAGGTGATGAAGATTCCTGGCCAACACCAACAGCCACAACAACAGACAACAGTCAGCATAAATGGGAATAACCTGAAAGAATAAACCTCCCTAACCTATTTGGGAAGAATCATTTCAAATACAGGCGAAAATAACGAGGATATCAAAGCGAGAATCGGAAAAGCAAGAGAGGCTTTCACTACTCTTCAGTCTGTGTGGAGGTCAACAGCACTCACAATCAAAAATAAGATCCGGATTTTCGCCTACAGTGTGAAGTCAGTGCCACTTTATGGATCAGAGACTTGGCGCGTCATAAATACCATCTCAAACAAACTTCAGACCTTCATAAACAGATGTTTCCTCTAAATACTCAGGGTCAGATGGCCGGCCAGAAAAGATCAGCAACAGGGATCTCTGGCAGTGAGCAAACCAACCAGGAACCGATTGTGAAACAAATAGGCAGGAAGAAATGGAGATGGATTGACTGGCCATACTCTGAGGAAACCATCGAGTGACATCACTAGACAAGCCATTGCTCGAGTGGAACCCGGGAGGGAAGCGGCGACTTCGTCGTTCAAGGGTGGCTTGGAGGACATAATGTAAAGAAAGAATGGAAACATGTGGGCAGACAAGGAGCCTGGTGAAAATATTATCTGAAAAACGAAAGAATGAAGACGCGTAGCTGAAGACGTATGTCTTCCAGGAAATAAACGATGTAAAAATAAATAACAATATTGAAAATCAGTGAATATGTGCTTCCATCCCAATGAATGTACTACCAAAGTGAGGTCTCTCAAAATGTGTTGACTAAGTACATTTAATGTGGTATTACGGAGAGTCAAGATACACTCACGAGAAAGTGTTTCAACCGACGTGACACAAACAAATTGATGAATGATGACATGAATACATGGAAAGCATGAATGAAATTAACTAGTCAGATGCAACAGAAATAGGTGTCAGAGTGTGGAATTTTCAATATGTTTCACATGAGGATACAAATAAGGTGTGAAATGACATTCGACACATCCTGAGTAAATTCAAACAGTGACTTTCTAAATAGTTCGTGTAGGCGTAACTCTCTGTGCCCAACACCGAACAACTGATCTCTGTCTGTCTCAGTAGATTGTGAAGCAGGCGATTTGTGGAAGTCAGTTCAGTGGAGACCAGAATTCAAATGACCCATGCACACAGTGTGAGCAGAAACCAGTGTTGCACTGCACAGTCAGCAGTGCATACTGTCAGACATGGTTGCAATCACTACTAGGTTGTCGTGTCCCTGTCAAAGCAAGACGCCACCTCCTGCAGTCGAGAATACAAGTTCCTGTCTTCTTTCGTCTTCAATCTCTCGTCCATCTCGTCAGTGGACAATCACGCCAATCACAAATGGATTCGATCGATCATCACAAAAGTCTCTGAGGATGGTACTGGTTTCTCAACAGAGTGTTTCAATTCAACATTTCTTAAATGAAATTCAATGAGTGTACAGAAGCGATCTGACAAGGCACAGCGAATTGTGAATGCCTTGTGCAATGACACAAACTAGTATTGTGAAGAAGTAATTTTCTCTGCGTTTCGGGTTCCTCGCAGAAATAAGCTGATGTGTCCCCACTATTCTAAACTTGACAATGATTTCTTCTTTTCACCTAAATTTTTATAACTTTTAATCGCTTTTCATTATTTTTTTCGATATTCACCAACCGATATATTATATCCATTTGATTATTTTTCCGTTCCTAACCCTGTTTAGTCCTTTGTCTCTAACCTGTCTTTCTTCTTCGATGTATATCATATATATGTGGACTAATCAAAATGCATCCCACTGTTCATTTTTAGATGAAGGTTAGCACTTGCTTCGTATTATCTTCGCGTTGTGACTACTGACTCACTCAGTCGCTGGCACGATGTCGAACAAGAAGTATACTCTGCATTACCATTACACAGCAAATTAATTTAAACGTTTCCAATTTCACCTTAACGGTGTAGTTGTAGTTTCTGTTATCTCAGAGGTTTGGTGTATTTCTTTCAAAGTTAACTAATAAATTACAATATTTTACATTTCATCTTCATTATTATTATTATTTTTCATCTTCCTGCGTTTGTCTTTGTATGACTGATTTGGATCAGCCGATGGACAGCTTCACTCTGTCGATATTTTCAGTGAATAGTGTCCAGAGTTTACTAATAGTCTCTGCATTAGGTGATTATATATACATATGTAAAACAGTCCTAATGGGCGACAAAGGGCGGGCGCATTCTCATTGACATTTCTTGTGTTAACTTGATGATTGTGATGTAAACTCTTGAGTAGACAAAGTAATTTTGAGGCTGAACAGCAGAAATCCGCCTGCACCTAACAAATATTTCCATCAGCATTTGTTGAGGGCGCTTTCAGTTTCCAGCCATCGCGTTTTGTATGAATATAACAGGCCTCATATTGTCAACAGCCTTGGAAGTTCACCTGAATAATAAGGTAATCTTGTGTTCGAGTTGTACGAATCTTAGTTAATTGCTTCGATCAATGCTAACGGGAAATTATCAATCAGAAAGAGATTGGCTGGTTACTTGAAGTTTTCTGCTAAGCATCAATATTCATAATCAAACACAAGAAGGACACTAAAACGATTTTCAATCGGAGTGTCGTAGATCTCCACGATGACATCACTAATGACGCCAGAACGGCTCCCTTCTTGTTGTATGAAGAAAACTGTTTGAAGGGTGATTGAGTACAACAATGCAATGTAGGAAGAAATTATTAATTTGTATGTCTTTCTTATTCGTGGACTCATCCATCATCCTCTTGAAAAGGCACAATGCAGTGAAACCAACAAAATTTTATGACACAGTAAAGTGACTATGCTCAGTTACTTGGATTTCTCTCAACTACTATTCATTCACACGAGAAATTCATTACTTCACGTCACCTTCTATTGTCGTCAGGAATCTCATTGGTTTAGAGGGATGAGACGAGGTTTCCGCACCAAACTTCGTTTGTTGTCCATACCATCTTATTATTGTCACATCTTTCAGCTGTTAATTGTTATTATTATTATTACTATTGATAGTATTATGACCAAATGAACAATTCAAGCTGTCTCTCACTTAATCTGTTCCTATTCAATTACAACTGTATTTCACAACACGTTCCATGCCGTAGATCACACACTGAATAAAGCTCAGCGCATTCATTGCATTCATTAAGAACTATGTTGTCAAAATACCACAGTCCGAAATGTCTGTCTAATTGAAGTAGTAAAACTTCCCTGAAGACATGATATTAAATAAAGTGAGATGACGTGAACCACTTATGCTCCCCTTCGCTTGTTCATTTGAACATGACTTGAAAATCATTCACACGTGTCGTTCTGCATTAGTAATTGAACGTAGTTCATTTGATTATCGACCCTGCATCTCCCAATATATTTCTAATATTATTTATTTCACTGTATGCAGACTATTCAGCTGAAGAGGCCTACCGAAATTCTATGGATTCATTGAATGCAGCCTTCATAATCTTTGTAGCTTGTTTTTTATTACCATCGGGCAGTAGATGTTTCCAATGCTTAAGGAATCGCCTCTCGGAAAGCGCTGTCAATGCACTAAGTGACCCAGTGAAACTAGTTGTGGGATTGCTAAGCATTCTGCTCGAAGAGATTTTTTGAAAGAGTATCTTCGGACTAATATGGATTCTCGGATATTTTACAAATCGTTGTGTAAAGATCATTCGATACCTTAACGGCCAGATCTATAGCGTTTGGCTGAATCGATTTTGTGCTCTGAGTCAGATGTATTCTGTAATTCACGCGTATTATCGGGCGAACTGCTCGGTGTACAGAATGACCTGACCTTCGTATGTTACCTAAAATTGATAAAATATCTGCACTCTACTTCGAGAAAGACGAGAGCAAGCAGAAGAAGTGAAGTTGAAGAAGTCGCCTCTTTCAGATCAACCGAATGACAGTTGTCCGCTGGAATTATCTATTAATGTTCATAACTTATCCTATAAATGCTGCTACATGTAACAGCGAAAGCTGCTTGAAATGAAAGATGCTTGACATTGCTCCTCAATTTCGAATCATGCCGATCAATCGAAAGTCGTATATTACCAAAGAACCCTGGAGATCTTCACATAAGCTCCAATGAGACAACAATGTTGTTATTTTCCAATCTGACAAAGCAGAAAGAGAGAGTGTGGTACTGATGGACAAGATGGGTCACATAGGAAAAATGCATAAAACTCTCTTTGATGAACCTGAATTGAAAGTGAGTAATCATGCTAAAGATCAAACGTTGTCAAATGATAGAAAGGTTGTGCGGCGTTAACAGCAACTTTTCGAACAGACAGAAATGCACTGATGAGAATGCATATAGGAATATCCAGTTGACTGGATCATAGTTCCCCAAGTTGAACGGCCGTGTCGAAAGAAGAAGAACACCAGAAGTGCCCTTGTGAGCTACAATCTCAATGAGGAATTCACCATAGCACAAATTAGCACAGTAGCTGTGTGAGTTATTGCAGCCTTTGTGAAAACGCTTGGAACGTATATAGTTTCTGAATAATTCCAACTTGTCAAGCAAATTAGTGATGTCGATGTATCTGATAAGCAGATTTTCTCTCCCTCTCTCTCCATGTTACCTGCCTTTTCACAAATGTACCGGTCATTGAGATTTTTAACTTTATATGTAGAGAAGCTGAAGGTATTCCCATCTCAACATTGGAATTGAGGAAAGTGTTGATTTATGTACTAAAAATGCCTAGTTGCAATTCGATGGGCGTTTATTCCATCAGGTTTATGGTGTTACGATGGGAAGTCTCTTGCAACCACTTTTCGCAGATTTGTTCTTATCTAGCCTAAAGCCGGTATTTTGGAACAACAAATACAACAAATCGAAGTATACCTAAGATATGCTGATGACATTTTTATTGTCTATGAAAGGAGATCAAAAGCTGAAGACCTGTTGATTGAATTCAACTCATGCCATCCAAATCTCAAGTTCACAACAGAACACGAGGAGAATGGTACTACTAAATTCCTAAACGTTTCTCTAATTAAAACGACTGATGGTACAGTTGGGTGATCTATATTTAGAAAGTCTTCATGGACAGAACAGTACACACATTTCAAAAGTTTTGTTCCAATCCAGCATGGGTGTCAGATCACTGTTCAATAGAGCATGAAGTAAAGGCTCTGTAGGATAAATTATCTGGGAATGGATATCCTGAGAAAATCATCAAAAAATAACTTAGCGAAATGAGCCCCTGCGAAACTATCTAAACAGTCCCGAAGAAATCTGTCTATATCCTTTCGCCATTCAAATGAGATGATGTACAAGAGGTAGTCAAACGAAGCCTCGACAAAGCTATCAAGAGGTCTTATTATGCTGCAAATCTCGCCTTTCTTAACACCATCAAGTGCGAGTCCTTCAACAATCTGGGAAAGATCAGTTGCCAATCTGCAACATTTCGAACTGCGTATGTCAATTTGAGTGTGTTTGCAAAGGCAAATACTAAGATCGTATTGAAAGGAGATTGTCTGCTAGCCTGACGGGGCATTGACCAAAGCGGCTGAGAACAGATGAAGTCAAAGTGCCAAAATGTTCAGTGAAAACGCGCCTTGTGCACTACGAACAGCATACCGACGCTGACAAGTCATTCATTGCTGTCAGGAAACAAAGAAACAAGAAGATGCTTGCAATTGAAAAAGCTTGTGAAATTGGAGTATGTAAACCAGGACCCTGCGTAAAGTAGGAAATGGTAGTCGCTTACAATCTACCATGATAATACGCTTTAATTGTTAAACGATACTATAATTATTAATAATGACGGTGACCGAAGTAAGTAAGTCAGCTACGTACAACTCCAAAACACAAGATTATCTTAGTATTCAGAGGAACTTCCAAGGCTGTTGACAATATGAGGCCTGTTATCTGCGTACGCAACGCGATGGCTGGAAACTGAAAGCGCCCTCAACAAATGCTGATGGAAATATTTGTTAGGTGCAGGCGGATTTCTGCTGTTCAGCCTCAAAATTACTTTGTCTACTCAAGAGTTTACATCACAATCATCAAGTTAACACAAGAAATGTCAATGAGAATGCGCCCGCCCTTTGTCGCCCATTAGGACTGTTTTACATATGTATATATAATCACCTAATGCAGAGACTATTAGTAAACTCTGGACACTATTCACTGAAAATATCGACAGAGTGAAGCTGTCCATCGGCTGATCCAAATCAGTCATACAAAGACAAACGCAGGAAGATGAAATAATAATAATAATAATGAAGATGAAATGTAAAATATTGTAATTTATTAGTTAACTTTGAAAGAAATACACCAAACCTCTGAGATAACAGAAACTACAACTACACCGTTTAGGTGAAATTGGAAATGTTTAAATTAATTTGCTGTGTAATGGTAATGCAGAGTATACTTCTTGTTCGACATCGTGCCAGCGACTGAGTGAGTCAGTAGTCACAACGCGAAGATAATACGAAGCAAGTGCTAACCTTCATCTAAAAATGAACAGTGGGATGCATTTTGATTAGTCCACATATATATGATATACATCGAAGAAGAAAGACAGGTTAGAGACAAAGGACTAAACAGGGTTAGGAACGGAAAAATAATCAAATGGATATAATATATCGGTTGGTGAATATCGAAAAAAATAATGAAAAGCGATTAAAAGTTATAAAAATTTAGGTGAAAAGAAGAAATCATTGTCAAGTTTAGAATAGTGGGGACACATCAGCTTATTTCTGCGAGGAATCCGAAACGCAGCGAAAATTACTTCTTCACAATACTAGTTTGTGTCATTGCACAAGGCATTCACAATTCGCTGTGCCTTGTCAGATCGCTTCCTTTACGCTCATTGAATTTCATTTAAGAAATGTTGAATTGAAACACTCTGTTGAGAAACCAGTACCATCCTCAGAGACTTTGTGATGATCGATCGAATCCATTTGTGATTGACGTGATTGTCCACTGACGAGATGGACGAGAGATTGAAGACGAAAGAAGACAGGAACTTGTATTCTCGACTGCAGGAGGTGACGTCTTGCTTTGACAGGGACACGACAACCTAGTAGTGATTGCAACCATGTCTGACAGTATGGACTGCTGACTATGCAGTGCAACACTGGTTTCTGCTCACACTGTGTGCATGGGTCATTTGAATTCTGGTCTCCACTGAACTGACTTCCACAAATCGCCTGCTTCACAATCTACTGAGACAGACAGAGATCAGTTGTTCGGTGTTGGGCACAGAGAGTTACGCCTACACGAACTATTTAGAAAGTCACTGTTTGAATTTACTCAGGATGTGTCGAATGTCATTTCACACCTTATCGCTATCCTCATGTGAAACATATTGAAAATTCCACACTCTGACACCTATTTCTGTTGCATCTGACTAGTTAATTTCATTCATGCTTTCCATATATTCATGTCATCATTCATCAATTTGTTTGTGTCACGTCGGTTGAAACACTTTCTCGTGAGTGTATCTTGACTCTCCGTAATACTACATTAAATGTACTTAGTCAACACATTTTGAGAGACCCCACTTTGGTAGTACATTCATTGGGATGAAAGCAGATATTTACTTATTTTCCGGATGATAAATTATAATTGGATGTGTTGAAAAATGTGCCTAAATATCTTCGTGGATATTTTTTTTTTCAGATATATATTTTGTATGCGTCCTGATAATGGATTACTCAGACTTTCAGCAGAACTTTATCAGTTTTTTTTATAACATTTTGAATGAAAGCAAATTATTCGGAACCATGCTCCAACACCATGCGGAATAATCTGAATTGTCTGTAGCTCATTGTGCTGAAATTTATATTTTTTCTAAATTTCCTGGGAAATTTAATGTCATTCAAAATAGTTGTAACTCTAAAACTTACGCCTATATTTCCCTGTTGAAACATTCAAAATACTGAAGAAGTTATTTGCAATAAATTTGAAGTAAACAATAATATATCAATCATAAACACAGTAAATCCAAAACAAATCACTATTCCGTTCAATATCTCTGTGAGGACACGAAAACACACCGAATATCACATCCCCTAAGTACTAGTTTGAGATCTTACACAAGGTTTTCAAATTCGCTGTGCCTTGTCAGATCGCTTCTGTACGCTCATTGAATTTCATTTAAGAAATGTTGAATTGAAACATTCTGTTGAGAAACCAGTACCATCCTCAGAGACTTTGTGATGATCGATCGAATCCATTTGTGATTGGCGTGATTGTCCACTGACGAGATGGACGAGAGATTGAAGACGAAAGAAGACAGGAACTTGTATTCTCGACTGCAGGAGGTGGCGTCTTGCTTTGACAGGGACACGACAACCTAGTAGTGATTGCAACCATGTCTGACAGCATGCACTGCTGACTGTGCAGTGCAACACTGGTTTCTGCTCACACTGTGTGCATGGGTCATTTGAATTCTGGTCTCCACTGAACTGACTTCCACAAATCGCCTGCTTCACAATCTACTGAGACAGACAGAGATCAGTTGTTCGGTGTTGGGCACAGAGAGTTACGCCTACACGAACTATTTAGAAAGTCACTGTTTGAATTTACTCAGGATGTTCCGGATGTTGTTTCACACCTTATTTGTATCCTCATGTGAAACATATTGAAAATTCCACACTCTGACGCCTATTTCTGTTGCATCTGACTAGTTAATTTCATTCATGCTTTCCATATATTCATGTCATCATTCATCAATTTGTTTGTGTCACGTCGGTTGAAACACTTTCTCGTGAGTGTATCTAGAAACATGCTCATGACACAAAATGGGATCTGTTTAATGGTGATTCACTCGATGACAATATCTCTAATATTACATCGTATTTGAAATTCTGTTTTGAAATCTGCTGTTCAAAAGAAACACTATTCGTCAAATTTGACCGTTTCTCCTCGCCCCAACCTCAAAAGGTTCTTAGAGAGAAGGCAAAACTATATAAAATGAAAGATAAAAGTGGTGTGAAAAGAACTAACTTCTTAATTAAGTCTGAAATGCAGAGGTTGAACGTAATATATAACCAGAAATTCATATCCTGCAAAAATCCTTCTAATATGTGGAAACTATTTAAGGAAATCACTGGTGGTAAGCAGATAAACAATATTCCATATTCTTTTGATGTATGTACTCTTAATAAATCTTTTATTTACCCTCCCTCAAATGCCATACTTCCCAGCATCATTAGTGTTAACAGTAGCCCATTTCCAGGTTTTAACACGAATGATGTTCAAAAGTGCCTCAAGTCTCTAAACCCTTCTAAATGTCAAACTGTTAATTTCATCTTAAGATGTAAAAGACAGTTAAAAGAAGTTGTCGACTCTCATGACAGTTGCAAGATTGACGACAATGATATAGGAATTAAATCAGAAATTAAGTATCTTGAACTTATTCTCTCTTCTGATCTCTCATTGTCTTCCCATGTCTTAGCCATCTGCCGTAAAATATTCCGCCTGACATTTTACATTACGAAGTTAAGGCACTCGGGTATAACTTAACCCCTCCTCCTACAGTTCATAAACTCTTGCATCCTACCTATTCTTCTTTATTGTTCACCCTTATTCTCTCCTGGTTCGCTGCTTAAAGAGGGCTATGTCACAATTTGTAGAATACTGAAGACGGTCAGTAGGGTGAGTGGTGTCCCAGTGGACCCATAGTTAACATCTTTGTCGATTGGCACTTGACTTAGTGCAATAAATTTGCTACAGGGATTTTGTCTGACTTGCAGCATCTACTTTACGCTCAGCTTTCACCTTGCATCTCCTCAGGTAGAACAAGGAGTAACTTCAGAAAACTGTATGCTCACACGTCTAAGTATAGAAATTCTATGATACCATACTTGGCACGTATTTTATGGGATGAAAATAGTGTCAGGCAAGAATTAACTAACTAACCTTTTTTCATCTAGTAAATAAACAATTTCCTCCATCCATCCATCCTTATATACCTTCAAGTTTTACTTTTATTATTTCTATTATATTTATGATCCTGTTACTTCTTTGTTTTACTCTCAGAATTGCAAACACCAACTTATCTCCATGACTGCTGTAATCTTTGTTTTTCCCCTCACCATCATCATCATGTAAAGAGAACATTATATTCAATATTTTAAACATGTTAAGATTTCTATACCACATTGCCAATACTGTGTGAAACAAGCCTACGGCAATTTTCTCTTATATTATTATTATTATTGCATTAGCTGTTATCATTAATATTATTATTTCCATTTTATATGCTGCAAGTTTCTGACATTAACCCTATTGTAAATGTGCAAGATTTTCTGTGTGATTAATTTTATTTATAATTTGAGGAAATTAGATGCAATATTGTGATTAATGCTGAAAATTCCATTCTGTATCACAATTACTGTTTTTGGGATAAAGTAAATCATAATTATTAATTATTATTATTATTACAGTGAAATAAATAATATTAGAAATATAATGGGAGATGCAGGGTCGATAATCAAATGAACTACGTTCAATTACTAATGCAGAACGACACGTGTGAATGATTTTCAAGTCATGTTCAAATGAACAAGCGAAGGGGAGCATAAGTGGTTCACGTCATCTCACTTTATTTAATATCATGTCTTCAGGGAAGTTTTACTACTTCAATTAGACAGACATTTCGGACTGTGGTATTTTGACAACATAGTTCTTAATGAATGCAATGAATGCGCTGAGCTTTATTCAGTGTGTGATCTACGGCATGGAACGTGTTGTGAAATACAGTTGTAATTGAATAGGAACAGATTAAGTGAGAGACAGCTTGAATTGTTCATTTGGTCATAATACTATCAATAGTAATAATAATAATAATAACAATTAACAGCTGAAAGATGTGACAATAATAAGATGGTATGGACAACAAACGAAGTTTGGTGCGGAAACCTCGTCTCATCCCTCTAAACTAATGAGATTCCTGACGACAATAGAAGGTGACGTGAAGTAATGAATTTCTCGTGTGAATGAATAGTAGTTGAGAGAAATCCAAGTAACTGAGCATAGTCACTTTACTGTGTCATAAAATTTTGTTGGTTTCACTGCATTGTGCCTTTTCAAGAGGATGATGGATGAGTCCACGAATAAGAAAGACATACAAATTAATAATTTCTTCCTACATTGCATTGTTGTACTCAATCACCCTTCAAACAGTTTTCTTCATACAACAAGAAGGGAGCCGTTCTGGCGTCATTAGTGATGTCATCGTGGAGATCTACGACGCTCCGATTGAAAATCGTTTTAGTGTCCTTCTTGTGTTTGATTATGAATATTGATGCTTAGCAGAAAACTTCAAGTAACCAGCCAATCTCTTTCTGATTGGTGATTTCCCGTTAGCATTGATCGAAGCAATTAACTAAGATTCGTACAACTCGAACACAAGATTACCTCATTATTCAGGTGAACTTCCAAGGCTGTTGACAATATGAGGCCTGTTATATGCGTACGCAACGCGATGGCTGGAAACTGAAAGCGCCCTCAACAAATGCTGATGGAAATATTTGTTAGGTGCAGGCGGATTTCTGCTGTTCAGCCTCAAAATTACTTTGTCTACTCAAGAGTTTACATCACAATCATCAAGTTAACACAAGAAATGTCAATGAGAATGCGCCCGCCCTTTGTCGCCCATTAGGACTGTTTTACATATGTATATATAATCACCTAATGCAGAGACTATTAGTAAACTCTGGACACTATTCACTGAAAATATCGACACAGTGAAGCTGTCTATCGGCTGATCCAAATCAGTCATACAAAGACAAACGCAGGAAGATGAAATAATAATAATAATAATAATGAAGATGAATGTAAAATATTGTAATTTATTAGTTAACTTTGAAAGAAATACACCAAACCTCTGAGATAACAGAAACTACAACTACACCGTTTAGGTGAAATTGGAAACGTTTAAATTAATTTGCTGTGTAATGGTAATGCAGAGTATATTTCTTGTTCGACATCGTGCCAGCGACTGAGTGAGTCAGTAGTCACAACGCGAAGATAATACGAAGTAACTGCTAACGGAAACCTACAAATAAAACAAGAGATGTATGTTGATTAGTCCACATATATATGATATACATCGAAGAAGATAGAAAAGCTAGTGAGAGGATTACATGGGATTAGAAACGCAAAAAGATTAACTAGGAAAAATACAAATCGATATAAAATGACACTGAGTGAATATCAACAAAAATAATAAAAACCAATAAAAAAAAGAATACAACAAAGGAGCTATGTGAAAAGACAAAATCATTAGCAAGAAACCAAACAAATTGACAGTTCATCCTAATTCTGTGAGTTAACAAAAACACAGCGAATATCAATATATTAAATTAACAGTGTGCGCGATTCAACAATGTTTTCATAATTTGCTGTGCCTATACAGATCGGTTCTGTACACGCATTGAATTTCATTTTCGAATGGTGAACTGAAACACTCTGTTGAGAAACCACTACCATCCTCAGAGACTTTGTGATGATCGATCGCATCCAATTGTGATTGGCGTGATTGTCCACTGACGAGATGGACGAAAGATTGAAGACGAAAGAAGAAAGAAGCTTCTATTCTCTATGGCAGGAGGTGACGTCTGGTTTTGACAGGGACACGACAACCCATTAATGATTACAGTCATGTGTGACAGTATGCACTGTTGACTGTGCAGTGCAACACTGGTTTCCGCTCACACTGTGTGCATGGGTCATTTGAATTCTGGTCTCCACTGAACTGACTTCCACAAATCGCCTGGAATACAATCTACTGAGACAGACAGAGATCAGCTCTTCCGTTATGGGCACAGGGAGTTACGTCTACACGAACTATTTAGAAAGTCACTGTTTCAATTTTTTTTTGATTTACAGCTTGATTCCACACTGTATTTTTAGTACAAGTATGGAATTTTCAGCATGGATATCGGTAGCCCGAATTTTTCAGGCCGTCCGTAGATATCAGGTGTGCGTCGGTGGGGGTTCGAACCTCGGACCATGTGCATTGTCGGCGAAAGTCCTAACCACTGTTCCACGTTGCGTAGGGCTCCACTTTCTTCTATTTTCTGGCATCTTCTTCAGCTGCCTGGCTCCATGATTGCTCATAATCTCTCATCTCTTCCTGACACGATCTCCTCAATGGTCACCCTAGGATGATCCAGTCGTCTCTTTCCATTTGGATTCCCCTCTACGGCCTGCATTTCCTGTGATGTCATTCAACGGTCTCAAGGTATCCTCAATCCATCTCCATTTTCTCCTACATATTTGTTGAGCGATTGACTCTCCCCTGTTGGTTTGTTCTACTGCAGAGTTTCTTGTTGCTAATTCTTTCTGGCTGGCCATTTGATCATCAGTATGGAGCCAGCCAGGGAAGATGGCAGCTGTTGATGAAAGTCTGCAACCCGTTGGGAATCTTTTTCGTTACACGCTGGTCAAGTTTCTGACTCGTGTAGAGGGACCGATTTGACATTAGTGTTGAAAATGCGAATCTTGTTCTTTATACTGAGTCAGTGCAAGAGATTTCCAAACTGGTTGCAGGATGATGAAGGTTCGGTAAAGTTAGCACTATGTACATAATTGGACAAAGACTTACGTGGTCCGGAGTTCGACTCATGGCCGATACATTTTTAAACCTTGTCTAGCCTGTAGTGTAAGCCCAGTAAAGGAAAGGGATTTTAAGGCAAGCAACCCCTTCATTCTGTAAAACAAAACACTACTTTTATCGAAAGCCAAAGATTAGCGCCTCTTGGAATACAAAGTAATGAGGAAAAGTTTTACGATAACGTTACAAACTGGTAAAGTGCATAAACTTTTTAAGACGCAACTATTTTTATTTCTGCTTCGTCGATCACTTCTGTACTTGTATGATCCAGTAACTTTTGCAATGAGCGTGGACAAATTCCTCCGGTTACATTTGTTTTAATCTTAAATTTTATTTATATTTTAAGTAAATCAGATGCAATATTGTGACAAATGCTGAGAATTCCATTCTGTATTATAAGTACTGTTTTTGGAATAAAGTAAATTATTATTATTTTTTAACACACACCCTACCAGCTAGCGATAAAAGCAGTAGACGAAAGAAGAAGAAGAAGTGAGGAAAACTGAAGGAGTAAGGAATGGAAAGATTTTCAGTAACGACAGTAGGCGAATGGGTGATGACATCAATTCATATATTTACTTTAAATGAAGTTATTCTCTAAAAACTCATTCAGTAATGTAAGTTAGTAAATGCAGACACTTGTGTGTAGTAAGTAATCACCAAAACTTATTGTATTGTGTATGGATGACGGCGAATAAGTGGAACGGCTATCGAGTGTTTATCTAACTTCGATCTGGCTGGACATCAGTTACTACTGGCCGATGTGAGCAGTGTATCCCACATCAATTAATCAACCAATCAATCAGCGATATATATACCATCATGTGCTTGGCTTTCTTTATTGATTGGTCACGAGCATATCAGGCATTGTAATCCCAGCAATTTCGGTTTCCAAAGGACATGTTATGACCGGGAATACGACCTAGTGAACTATGAGCGAAAGCTAAATTATTGCGTTGGCTAATCTGTCCTAATCGCGCGTGAACAACGACAACAACATCGTCCGTACGCGAAGACAACAGAAAATATTGGACGTTAGTAAGAGAGCTCTTACTGCCTCAAACAACAGTCGAAAAAGGTTGACAGTTCTTGCGTACGCATATATACATATATATACATATGTTTAAAATGACCTTGAGAAGCCCTAATGCCATTGATAAATTAAGACAGTGAACAACCAATAGGATTTCGAAGGTCATAAGCGTAGGGTGAGAGAAAATCAGGTTATACATGAATAAGTGGAGTGAGAGTTATGTAAACAGACATGCAAAAATGACATGAAGAAAATTAGGTCTATTTATCAGGACATCGGGGGTGAAATTACGCCTAGAATTGTGTAATTTACAAATTGAGAATTTGGTCCAACGTGTATCACCAGTTCACTTAAGTAGCTAGATAGAATTCGGATGGTTTAAACTGATGATTCGGCTTCCTTAACTGAATCACCACACCAGATATGCCGCTAATGAGAGCTGATAAACGGTAGTCCCACCCAGTTACAAAACTATGAGCTTACATTTGAAAAAATTTAAAAAAAGTCTTTTAGTAAGAAAGTTGTATTTAAACAAGAACCATCAACAACACGTATACATTATTATTATGGAGAAAAATATAGTGAAAATTTCTTCAAAACAATAATTCCAACATGGGTAAAGCACTCCTCAGTAGTCACACATACACACACATGAATATATTTGATATGTGATATGCAGAAATCACGAGCATTCCCCTTCCATCCAGACTATTTTTTATTTCTGTTTTACTTCAAATGAGCTTGTTTCCATGATGGTATAGGCTTCAATTGTCTTTTAATCGAAAGTGGAGATGTAAAACGTAGTGCATATTGAGGTCCTCCAGCTTTATCATTTGTACCTTGAAAAATGAAAGAAAGTAAGTGAGGTAGTAAGATGTCGCATAAAGTGGAACCAATTACATTTCATTCTTATAGGTATTTTTTAAAAGTGATATAATACAACTTTCATTAATTTACTATTATTATTATTATTATTGTTCCCTTGGGTTCCTAGTGGGACATAGGGCTTCAACTGCACGTCTCCACTTGCCACTTCTGTCTTCCTTCTGATGTACTTTTCACCTGTATCCATGTTAGTCCATACTGTTTCAACTCCTCTTCACACGATCTCCTCCATGTCACCCACCCTTGCACTGACGTCCAACTCCCCGCATGCTTCCCTTTCGGGTTCCACTCGAGCAATGGCCTGACGTGCGCGCGATGTCACCCAGCGGCCTCCTCAACGAGTGTCCAATCCATCTCCACTTTTTCCTGCATATTTGTTGGGCGATCGGTTTGTTCTTGTTTTGTTTGTTTGTTCCCATAGTTTCTTGTTGGTGATTTTTTCCAGCCCGGCCCGGCCATCTGATCTTCAGTATGTAGCCAGCGAAGACAGGTGTTGATAAAGGTCTGCAATAGCCTGTTGGAAATATTCTTTGTGACCCGCCCGCCAAGTTTCTGATCCGATCCGTATAGAAGAGCTGAGTGACTTGACGTTTATATTCAAAATCCGACCGAATTTTGTTGTTGATGCTGGCTGGGTGACGAAGATTTCCAGATTGGTTTCAGGTTGATGAATATGTTTCTCGCCTTCCCGATTCTCGCTCGATTTGACATCCTCGTCCGTTCCGACAGACTGTAGTTGAGACAATGCTCAATGCTAGATAAGTGAATGAAGTAATGAATGTTATGCTCACATTTTCCCAAAGTTCCATACTGCATACAACATATATACATATATATGTATAATTTTATTTATTTTTGATTATAGCTTGATTCCACACCGTATTATTGGCACAAGTATGGACTTTTCAGCATGTGATATTGGTAGTCCAAATTTAGCAGGCCGACCAATTGATATCAGGTGTGTGTCGGCTGGGGATCGAACCCCTGACCATGTGCATGGTCGGTGAGAGTCCTAACCACTGTGCCACTAACGCATATATATATATATATTTCAACATTCTATTTGATCTCAGAGACAGAATACATTTTCCACGGTTAAATACTGCATTAACAAAAGAATACTATGTACATTTGAACATTTTTCGTCGTTTGATATAAACCGAAATCACACGCTCAATGATTGATTAACGAATATAAACTGTAGATATATAAACTACGGTTAGATTAATGAAAAATATACCTTGTATCCCATGTCTTGCCTTCTGTTGTTTCAGTATCATTTCAGCTGCAGACACACGGTAGGGATGAGAATGTCAAAAGTCAGAATCAGAAAGGCAAGACAGACCTTCATCACCCTGAAATCAGCTTAGAAATCCTTAGAACAACATTACGATTTTCAACATCAATGCTAAGTCAATTCTTCTATATGGGTCAGACACTTGGCGCGTTACAAAAAGCACTTCAAACAAACAGTAGGCTTTTATCAACAACAACAACAACAACTGCCTTATTATAAATTATTTAAATTAATCCCAGCGGATTGATTTAAATAATTTATAATGAATCAATCTGACTCGGTGCTCAAATTATTCCAAGAATTCGTAACACCTACGGTCTGGAAACCTATAACAACTGCCTTAGTTCCATACTGAAAATCAGAAAGAACTGGCAACGAGAAATTCTGTGAACAAAACAACCAAGAATCAATTGCTCAAAACATATGCAGAAGAAATCGGAAATGGATTGTGCACACTCTGAGGAGACCGTCGAATAACATCATGCGCCAAGCTATAGCTCAAGTGGGACCCAAGTGGGAAACGGCGACTTGGGTATCGGAGGTTGAAATGGAGGAGGTTGTGCGAGGACGAGACGAGAGACTATCGGCAATCGTGAGGCCAACTAAAGAGGACCGCAGATAATGAGAAAAAGTGGAGTTGTGATGTTGTAGCCCTACGTTCCACTCGGCACCAAAGGGAACGATAATAATAATAATAATAATGCATATAGATATGTGACCGAGCAGTCTGAATTTATCCCCCAGTCTTTGTCTTCTCATAACTTTCGGACCACTTCGGTTTACTTTCATGAAACATTCTCGTGAAATTTAACGTGCATATTCATTCATTGACTAAACATTAATGACACGTAAGACTTCTTTATCTTTAATATAAATACAACTATAAAACTAGATTAAAGTTGTCTGAAAACAAAAAAAACACTCCAGCGTACAGCAGAGTGAAATGGAGATGTGATGTTGAAGCTTCACGTTCTATTCGGAACCCAAGGGAATAATAATAGTAGTAATAATAATAACTGTTATTATTATTATTATTCTTATTATACCACGCACTACTAATAACCAAATAAATTTTATTATAATGAGGGGATAATTTAATAAGCTATTGGTCAGTCAAAATGGAAATTTTTTCTCTTTTCAATATGGCTAAAGCGTCACAATTAGAAAATTCGATGAGTATATCATATGCTCATTTAAAATGGATATTGACGAAACGCTTAAAAAATATACCATTATCATCATCATCATCAGTAAGACAACATTTACGAATTACAACTTATTAATTAGGGGGTGAATCAGCTGTCAAATTTCGTGAGTCGGTGACACAGCGGTAGAATGATTGTCAACCACGTAGGTGGTTCGGGGTTCAATCACCGGCCACTGACTCACTCCTAAACCTCACTAAGCCAGTAATAAGACTGGTAAAGAGGGAAGGTTGGGCATGAGGCTAACAACCCCGTCACGTAGAAACAAACACCACTGCTACCACTCTAGCTAGAAGCCCTACGTTCCAGTGGGGATTTAAAGCAATAAAATAAAAATAGTCCGTCAAATTTCGCCATCTGCAGATTAAGTCACAGTTTATAAGTATATATATATATATGTATAATATCCCTTTACTTTCCCACTGGAACATAGGGCTGCAAGCTACAGACTTGAAGTTTAGGTAGCAGAAGTGTTTACTTTTACAGGATGGGGTTACTAGGCTCATACCAGTCTTATTACTGGCTTAGCGGGGTAAAGGTAAAGAAGTGCGTCGGTGGCCAGTGATCGAACCCCGGACCACATGAGGCGTAGTTGGCGAGTATTCTGCTGCTGTGTCACTGATGCACACAAGTTTATAAGTAAAGGCCAATTTATTTAGTAATATAAAACATTTACCTGATAATCTAGCGCCTCCAAATGGTTGTTGACCAACTACAGATCCAGTCGATTGAACATTTACATAAAAGTTACCAGTTGTATCAATAAGACGATCAGTTGCAGACTTAATGAATGCTTCATCTTGAGCAAAAATAGCACCTATATATATATGTATATTAAGGAAACAATAAACAACTATGTAGTGAATTCTCGGATAAATTCAATTTACTTGTATAATATACACTGTAATCAATATAACGATATTCTCTTCTAGCAATCAAAAAAAGAAAAACAGACATTCATGCAAGGACAAATTTCAGTGAGTCACTCTGTACTTCAAAGACTTTTTATCTTTACAAACGACACTGTCGCCCTACAGGCTTATTATAAAGGTGAATAATGTTATCCACCATCAACGGGAAGGATTTGAAAGAGGTTACTTCATTCACTTATCTAGCATTGAGCATTGTCTCAACTACAGTCTGTCGGAATGGACGAGGATGTCAAATCGAGCGAGAATCGGGAAGGCGAGAAACATATTCATCAACCTGAAACCAATCTGGAAATCTTCGTCACCCAGCCAGCATCAACAACAAAATTCGGTCGGATTTTGAATATAAACGTCAAGTCACTCAGCTCTTCTATACGGATCGGATCAGAAACTTGGCGGGCGGGTCACAAAGAATATTTCCAACAGGCTATTGCAGACCTTTATCAACACCTGTCTTCGCTGGCTACATACTGAAGATCAGATGGCCGGGCCGGGCTGGAAAAAATCACCAACAAGAAACTATGGGAACAAACAAACAAAACAAGAACAAACCGATCGCCCAACAAATATGCAGGAAAAAGTGGAGATGGATTGGACACTCGTTGAGGAGGCCGCTGGGTGACATCGCGCGCACGTCAGGCCATTGCTCGAGTGGAACCCGAAAGGGAAGCATGCGGGGAGTGGGACGTCAGTGCAAGGGTGGGTGACATGGAGGAGATCGTGTGAAGAGGAGTTGAAACAGTATGGACTAACATGGATACAGGTGAAAAGTACATCAGAAGGAAGACAGAAGTGGCAAGTGGAGACGTGCAGTTGAAGCCCTATGTCCCACTAGGAACCCAAGGGAACAATAATAATAAATAATAATACTATTGATTGTGTTCATACATGAATTTCGACGTAACAGACATTTTCTTTAATACCTGAATTTGAGGAGGATTAATTAAGAGGGGGTGGGGTCATTAATCATATCTACTTATATAGCATACACAGACACGCTCCGAGAAGACCATTAGGTGATGTCACGTGATAGACCCTCGAATGGAACACGAATGGGAAACGGGATATTAGGCGTCCAATAGTGGTATTGAAGAAATCGTGTGATAAGGAGATGACATTTTATGGTCAACCATGGAGCCAGTTAACGAGGACTTCAGAAAACAGAATGAAATGGAACCTAAGGAAATAATAATAATATCAGTAATAATAATGACATTATCTCTCTGAAGTATCGAATGGCCATGGACCAATTAAATAACTTCAGTTCCGTTCTACTTTCAGATGACTTGATAAAATATCCTCTCGCTTGAATTTGCTTGAATTTGAATAGGACAACTAACACAGAACTGTTCATGAGGAAAGTGACAGGAATAAACTGATGAATTGTACTTCATTAAAGTAGGTTTGAAATTGATCACTTTAGACGATCGATCTTCAAACAATCAATCACTAGTTTGAAAACTGCAGCAGGACAGTCCCAACATGGCTAACATACAACGCATGTAGCTAGTTATGAACAGCATGAAGATGAATATGGTTTCTAAGTTGCATAAAAATGAGTTACACTGTCTAGTGGCTATTAACACTGGATGTGTAGCTCTCACAGGCTTATGCCATCGACTTTCAGTAAGTAGATCTCAAGTTAGAATCCCCCCTCACACAATGTGCGGCTCATAGCCTGAAACATAAAATACCTGTTTAGGGGAATGAGTTCAAACAGACAAATCAAATTATTGAATAACAGATATTCCAGCCTAAGTTCTAAGCATTTTGAAGGTCTAGAATCACTACGAATGGTTGATTTGAGTACACCTATATATTAGGGAAAAGAGAAATCAAATAGTTTCTTGTTGTTGGGTAAATCCTTACAGTTTACAGTATAAATAACGATAAGAATAAAACGTTAATAAGAAAACTATATATATACAGTAATTCACTCACCAGTCAATGCATACTCTGTGGTTGTGTTGACCAAGTCTAATGTTTTATCGACTTCATTGTCACGATACACGTATGCACATACAATTGGCCCGAAAATATCATCCTGAAAATAGAGGGAAATAAAAGTCACCGATTTTCATCAGTGTCATATGTTTTATAAGTTATTAAATAATACTCACGAGCAGAGCAAGAAAGATATGTACAGGATGATCACTTACAAAAGGGACTTGAATAAATTCATGATGTCTTGACGGAGGTGGGGTATCCGAGTAGTTTCATAAAGAAACATATAAAACATATAAACATGGTTCGGCGGTGGACAGACAAAAACCACATTTAGTGAAAATGAAAGCATTCAAGGAGATTTCATCGCATCTCACTGAATCTTCACAGTGGACTTTGTATTCGTTTACTGCGCTCAGCTGAGGCGATAGGCAATCAAACTGTTCAACCTAAACTATGCATTCAGAAGAAGTTCGTAAAGTCATTATCCCTCCCTTGGCCTATTAAGACATAACCAACTGATGACGTCATCACCATCACTCTTTACTTATATTTTCAGTCCTTCTTTTATCATCCCTTAATCTTGTCACATCATCATTAAAACATAATTTATTTACTCCCATTACAATGTAGCATTACGTAATCGGTTCATTTGTTTTTCCTAGCCTTTGTCGACTACTTCTACCTGAACATTTACTTCTTTAATTATGCTGTTTTTCACCATTCTTGTTATCACAGATCACCCCAATAGTCGCCGATCTTTACATGAATAAATTCGAAGATAACATCTTTTCGAGCATACTCACTCCTAAAATAAGGTTAAGATATGTAGATGATACTTTTGTAGTGCTAAAAAGAGATCTACACAGTTCATTCTTGGAGAAAATAAACAACCTATCTCCCAGTGTAACAACAGAAGACAAGGGCCAGGCAACAGATCGTTTTATTATGAAAATCAACACGTATTTATACATCTTTCAACTACATTATTATAGACAAGCGCAGTCATCTGATTGGTTGTTTAGGTAGACAAACGCAGGCTTCTGATTGGTTGTTTCGGGATTCCTTGACAAATAGAGTTCTCTCTGCGAATCATATTTTGCCACGTTAATTTTGCTGTGATTGGTTGTTGACTCAGGCTTGTTCATATCTTCTCACGGCCCACATTAGTGACCTAGACCTTAACGTAGATTAGTGCCAACCAATCGGCTAGCAGCCTGCTCTCACCACACTCGTCCCCCCGTCAAATACGTGCGACTGAAGTCGGCTTGATCTACTTGGTGCAGGCGTCATCGTTGGCTTGTCTTGCTGTATCCATTTCTGGAGCTCGCTGACGTTCACGCGCCTCTTATTGTTCGCCATTGCGACTGTGTCTGCGTAACCCCATCTCGAAGTGACCATATATGGTCCTTCACACTTTGGAAACTGTTTGCCTGACCCTGTCGAACATTCGTCCATACTTCGGCCCACACCTTCATATGCTGCTTTCGCCCGACCTCCCAGCAGCGTCTCAAGTAGCAGCTCCATCGCTGACAGATCTTGAACGCCACTCAACTGCGCAGAAGCCTTGAAGTCCTGCCCGAAGATCCATATGTCTCCATCAAAAACTGCAGGGTATAGGCTTTTCATTTGTCGGTAGGCAGCGACACCAAATGTAACAACAGAAGACAAGGGCCAGGCAACAGATCGTTTTATTATGAAAATCAACACGTATTTATACATCTTTCAACTACATTATTATAGACAAGCGCAGTCATCTGATTGGTTGTTTAGGTAGACAAACGCAGGCTTCTGATTGGTTGTTTCGGGATTCCTTGACAAATAGAGTTCTCTCTGCGAATCATATTTTGCCACGTTAACTTTGCTGTGATTGGTTGTTGACTCAGGCTTGTTCATATCTTCTCACGGCCCACATTAGTGACCTAGACCTTAACGTAGATTAGTGCCAACCAATCGGCTAGCAGCCTGCTCTCACCACACCAGAATCCAGTTTACTTCGGAAGCAGAATCAGACATCGGTGAACTACCATTTCTAGAGTGCCTAGTTAAGAGGAGGGAAAACAGACATTTTAGTATATCTATACACGGGAAGAAAATCATCTCCAATAGATATTTAGACTTCAGATCATTACACCCGATCAGCGCAAAGGTATCAGTTGCTTCAAGTCTTCTTAGACGAGCACACTCTCTGATAACGGATAAGAAAGAAAAAGAAGAAGAAATATCAAACATTACTGAAACTCTCAAGCAAAACAACCACCCAATGAACTTCATCAACAAAATCAACACTGACATTAGGTATGGCCGAAAGCGTATTCCAAAAATATGGGGCTCAACATAACTCCATATAGAGTGGAGACGTCAAACGATATCAGAAGAGTACTCAATAAGCACGACATCAGAGTTTTCTTCAGAACATAAGACACACTGCAAAACAACCTTGTCCATATAAAAGACCAAATTCCTAAGGATTCTCCAGCTAATTGTGTCTATAAAATAAAATGCTTGGAATGTGATGTGATATACATCGGACAAACATCTCGAGAAATCAAAATCAGAAGAAATGAATACTGTAGAGCATCTGTTCGGCCACCGAGAAATACAATTGAACTAGAAAAGCTTGAAAAATCATCAACCATAGGTGTACAACGCTATAGAATCAGGCCACAAAATTGATTTTGACAATATTGAAATAATCCAGAAAAACTTAAGAAATCACAAAAAACGTTTAATATCAGAATTACTTCATATCAAGTGGAATCCAAATTGTGTGGATAGGAATGATGGACTAAAACAGAATTTGACCTGGTTACAACACCCCGTTCCCCCACGAAAATCAACACGAATGTGATAAGCAATTTTATTATGTAAACACACGCTGCTCCTATAGTTTAACACACTTATCAAATCCAACAATCGACACCTGGTTTTGTTATCTTTACCAACTGGCCAATTTGACAACAGAAAAATGACCCCATGTTGAGGAACGATGATTAAGTTGTTATATATAAGCTGAGATTTTGTAAATTCTAGTTTATTAATACTCTGATAAGGCTGTTAGCAGAATTAAATATCGAAACGTCAGTAAAAACTGCAAAATCGTTTTGTTTTTCATTCATTGGGAAATACAAATGACGTTTATTATAATGAATATCAGATACCCAATGCCCAAATTTTTCAAACTGTTAAAATTGAACTTGGTTTGGACACATAACACTTTTCCATCTTTGTTGTAAATAGAATTATTATTATTGTTATTATTGATTGCACAATTTATATGCACAATCTAATAATCCTATTGATAAATCGCCATGATTGGTTTATATTTGAATATTTATTTGTAAAGTTATGCATATTAGAGGTAAGCCTGATGAGATCTAATTGAAAACAATATTGTTCGCTTAAATGTGTTGTTCTAAAGAATACTTGATAAAATCCTACATAACCAAGACAGAGTAAGGAGGATGGAATAAACTCTTTTCAATAATTTACAAATTGTCAATTGACTACCACATTATACTGTAATCCTACAGTTCTATTTCGTGCAATCAATAAACAAGGTGATAAAAGAGGTAATCACATTAAAAATTGTTTTAGTCAAGGGGAATCATTTACGAAACAATTAATAATCCCACCAATATGAGAGAATAATGACTTAGACAATATGGTCAATATTGTCAGTTTAAACTTTTAAATGATCTGAAAACTTCTAGGCGTGGTACAGATCACATCAATTTTCGTCTGTGGTTAAAACAATAGACTGTTACTAGGATGTTACTGTTTGGCTGATGGTGGACTAGCAGTGGAATGCAGGATGCGCATTTCATCCTATTTGCGATCCGTCATCTGGATGATGTTCCCACCGAGACTCGAAACTGCACCCATCATTACAAAAGACAAATCGTAATCCACCAGGTCACTAGGTCCCAAGAGTCACCTCTTGTGCAATGGGTATAAGTTGTTATTTGTTTATTCAACAGACAGGAAATGCTAGTTAACTCAATGGTGGTCTACTGACAAATGTGTAACGATAGCTGCTTTACCCTGGTTATGAAAGACATCAACGGTAAACTAGTATCTCATTCACTAGCTACAAACAAACGGTACAGTACTACAAAATGTGCTGTCCTCCATTGTTATACTGAATTCTGTCATAAACTACCATCCATAGTGAGTTGACTCCATAAATCCTAGTCCACAACCTGATTTAGATTTGGATATATGTAGATATATATTGAAAAAACTATTAAATCCAAACTGAATCACAAATTCAAAGCGAATAAACTGTTACATATGATATCAAAAAAGAAAGAATCATCATTCGGTGATAAATGAAAGCCAACTTAAGGAATCATTTTATTTAGCCAGTGCTGTTTGGCTATAGAATTCAAAATGCGCCTTCTTATCCCAATTAGAACTCGTCACTTGGATGTCCACCTGTGTAGAGACTTGAGCTCATTCAGCACTTATCATCTCAAACTCTAAAGCTTCTGAAATAATAGAGAACATTTGCAGCTCAAATGGATGTTTTTGATTTTGTTGTGGTTAGTGCTGAAGATGTTGTCTAGAGGTACAGTGAAAGTTTCATAATTAAACCATTCAGCTCAAGAAAATTAATAACATAAACACCAGATAGTTATCAATTAGATTTCCCAGCCAAGAGTACGGACACTTTCGTACTAGCAGCCGACATGTCAAAATATGCAATGTATTCCACTCCAGTAAAATCAGACAAAGATAAATTGTTTATTTATTTTTATTTTGATTATAGCTTGAAACCACACCGTATTCTTGGTACAAGTATGGAATTTTCAGCATGTGATATCGGTAGCCCAAATTTAGCAGGCCGACCATAGATATCAGGTGTGCGTCGGCAGGGTATCGAACCCCAGCCATGTACATGGTCGGCGAGAATCCTAGCCGCTGTGCCACCAACGCACGAAATAATTTCAAGTCATCTTCATTAAATTTTTGTTAAACCCTATCATTTTTATCAAGGAGGATGGATAGATCAGGTTTAAGATACACACGATAAACATTGTTGTTACATGGCTGGAGGCAATCAACAGGAATTCTTAAACACATGTTTTGTGCTTGTAGACACACGTTAGTAAGGCGTATCTGCAATCTTGAAGGAACTCATCTCCCTTCTGAGATTCGAACCTGAGTCAACCAGTGCTGCAGTCGGAAACGTTGCCACAAAGCTGTCTGAGCTCGCAACTGACCTCCTGTAGGACTGACTGCACTGGATATTTGATCGAAAACTAGGCAGTAACTAATGTCATGAGTTTAGTCCTTGGTGTATTAGTGCAGAGTGAATGCTATCAGTCATCTTATCTCAGATAACTAAAAAATGAAATTCAATCGTAAACGAAATATAAAAGAATGTTACCCCTTAAACTAGCCTATAAAGAAATTCATATCATTTAACATTTTAAAGAGATATTAAAAATGAACAATATTCACCTTCATTAATTTATCCGTTGGATTCTTGGTTTTTAATATTGTAGGTTCAATAAAATAGCCGACTTTATCATTCCCATAACAGCAGCAATAACTTCAATATCTGCACAACTTGATGCATATTGTAGGTAACTAGAAATTTTTTTGAATGCCTAAAATAAAATATACATTTATTTTACTTATAATAGTTGGTTGAAAAAATTTACATATATATAGCACAATCGAAAGTAGAGAAATTTGATAGAATACTGTCCACCTCTGATTATACACACATAGAGCCAGAAAACAACTAATAAGAGATGTATCGTTCCAGAGATGAATTAAAACAAGTTTGAACCAGAAGAAAAAGAACACTACAAATGACCAAATCACGAAAACAGAACTTTTATATCACCATTGTTTAAAGAGTAAATCTACCAGGAGTTATAAAGTTACCGCTGATTAGTTTTTTCATTACTTTGCTTCCAACTTGAGCTCTGAATTTTCAGTGGCAGTGGTGCTGTCATTTTTACGGGTTGAGATTTCTAGTCTCACTCCCAGCCGTCTGTCTCTACCACGCTTTCTACCGAATAAGTGAGGTATAGGCATGCGTTGGCCACGTGCGTGGTTGGTTGGCGAGCATCCTATTTATTTTTTTTTTTCCACTGTATCTTTTTACACCTTTAGTTTTATACTACTTATTGCAAATAAGTAGACGAGTCATGCTGTCCCATTTTTAATTTACCAACATAGTTATTCAGTTCCATTAACAATACTAAAACAATTATAAATGGCATTCAGTAGCAATGTATAATTCCAGTCCAACAATAAATCATACCGTCAAACTGACAGAGTGGCTATGAATAGTCTTTGAAAGCTTGTTCGCGCTGGTATATTTGTTGGAAACACAGAAACAACATCAACGACAACAACAACATCGGTTATTACAATCAATGAAACATAATTTCATGCCAGGTAGATATGTTAATGATACTTTCATTCAGTGTATTTGAAAAACTCATAGAAAACAACTGTTTAACACACTCCATTGAGGTCAATAAGAAAGTTAGAATGAATAAAACTCCACTTTTAGATTTAGATATTACACGATGAAGTGATGGGGCTCGTTACGCATAGATTTATCGCGAAAAATGCTATTGTCATTATTTTTCAGCCTGTATAGCTGTTTACTCCTTTCCTGTTTCCCCTTTGTCATTCCTTCTTCTGTGTTAAAATTTATACTACTTATTCAAGTACTGGTTTGTAGAGATTTTGATTGATTGCTTACAGGAATTCATCATGAGCTGACATTGGTTAGAGAACCATTGGAAAACTTGCACGGAGTACTGGACAGCTGTTTCGTCCCTAGTAAGTAGTATATGTTGTATTTGTAAATTCTTAACCATTTCTTTATTTGTTATTGAGCTTTAGCTCACTCGATGTATTGCCAATCTATTAGATAAATAATAATTATTTTCTTATAGTCGAACACTATTTGCTGTGTATGCTTTATACGTGTACCCATTACTGTTGAACGTTGTTTGTCCATATCCCTTTATATTCTGTGTCTGGCATTCGCGCGCCATCTGAATAACACATCGATCGCCTTTGACACATCTCTGCTGCTTTTACTTATTGAAGCATATCGACTGTTCTTTTTGACGGCATTCAACCATAGACACCTCACAGTTGAGATGTGTATATTATATGTCATATTTTATATTTAATATAATATCGTATTTTAGACAAATCCTTTGGATTAATCACATACATACTATGGACTACTTGACCTATTTAAAAATGATTGGTCATTAGTATGTCCTTTGGTTTTATATAAATAAGTAATTGTCATGCACTTTATTTCATTTTGTGAACTATGTTAGTAGTAAAGTGGTTGTAAAGAAACTACGAAATGATATAACCTCGCAAAATTTGTCTTCAAACTCTGTATTTTCGGATTTTACGCGTGGTCACTCAACGTGTGGTTTAAAAATAATCATTCGATTACCGTTCCAAATTTCTTTTGGAAGAAATTCACAATAGCTTTGACTAATAATATACAAATGGAAACGGACCATGAAACTGTGTTATAAGGCTAGAAACCTCTGTTCCGTTGGGGAACTCGATGATATTTCTTGTTATCGAGAAATATCTGTCAGCAATATAATTATTTTGAAAAGTCTATTGCTAATCACAGAAGTGAAAGCTGTTCTAGAACAAATTTTCATCCAATTAGTATTCAAAGGATAACCAGATATTAAATAAATTGAATTAATGACTGAAAGCAGTAATTCTCAACACATACCCTCCAACATCAATGGTTCCATTTTATAAGATGATATCAAAGTGATATATAAAATACCAGATAAACAACATAATTCAATTCTGAGACGCACGGTATTATATACTACTGATTGTTTGATATCAGTAGTTGGATGTCAGTCACATCAATCAGTAGTTTCTGTTGGTCAGCCTGGTCAAAGTGATCCGAACATCGGATAGCTGTTTCACTCATTCGGTGTCAAGATAATCAGAAGTGTAACCGGTTTGACTTAGCTCAGACAAATGAATCAGTTAAAACCACTCGAATTCTGTCTAGCTATTACTGGGTGAACTGGTAGTACATTTAATCAAATTGTCAACTGGCAACACACAATTCGAGATGAAATTTCACCAGTTTCCTTAGGAGTCCGAAATTAGTTAGATAGAAAAAGGATTCTTCAGTGTTTGAACCAGATGGTCTAATATCGAACTCTTGATGGTTTTTACTACACCTCTGTTAAGCCATACTGGTAGGTATTCTTGAGGACGAAAAACTAAATTCCTAGACCAACCAACAGCCAATACAACTGGCTCCACGGGAGCAGTTGAACTGATAGATAGAAGAAAAAGGTGGCTAGCCTAGGTGATTCATCTTTCACTTGAGGAGTTAAAACTGGTTGTCAGCTGAAGCTCATCGGCATTAAAAGTTCTTCAAATCGGTTTTCTTGACTTACTGGTTGTTATTCCACTTGATAAGTCACTTATATAAGCACTATCTTACTCTTAAAATAAGCTGGCGCATTTACTCACATTCAGCTGACTACATACTGTAATTGGAAATATTATACATATATGAACAATTTATGTAACTTTAATCAAAAAAAAAACTTACCACCTATAGTTCTTGGATATCCAGTGTACTTGTCTAGATTGTTACCAATCACTTTCAAGATAGATCGGAATGTTCTATAGCATAAACAGGTTTTGTTTTTATTTTTATAAAAGAGAAAGTAGGTCATTAGAAAATTGAGATGGGAATCTGTGAACCATTACAATATATCATAAAGAGTGCATGTCAGTACATTATATATTACTATTCCCTCGGGTTCCAAGTGGAACAATGGGAGGACTTCAACAACACATCTTCACTCTGTTTTATGTTCTGTTGTCCTCTTCACCTGGATCCATGTTTGACCATAATCTCTCATCTCCTCCTCATCACAAGATCTCCTCCATGTCACCCTCACACCGACGACCTACTCGTCGCTTCCCATTTGGATTCCACTCGAGCGATGGCCTGCATATATGGCGCGATGTCATTCAATGGCCTCCTCTCCTACATATTTGTTGAGCAATAGGCTCTTGGTTGGTTTGTTCCCAGCCAGAATTTCTTGTTGCCAATTCCTTCTGGCCGGCTGGCCATTTAATCTTCAGTATGGAGCCAGAGAAGGGGGCAACTGTTGATAAAAGTCTGTTCATGTCAGTATCATACGAAATTCCTGAGTCATGTTGGCCAATTTACAAGTTCAAGGAAACATTAGATAATCAAGTTGAAATTATAACAGTCAGCTTGACGTGGTAAAGAGTGAAAATTATTGAATAACACTTTGCCCAATTAATTCATAACTCTTAAACAGGCTGTCTATTTAATAAATTTATACATTGCAGGACTTCATCATGAGCTGACATCAGTTAGAGAACCATTGGAAAACCTGGGAGTACTGGACAGCTGTTTCGTCATAGTTTGGGACTCTTCAGTAGTACGCACCCACCGCCACAGTTCAAACCCAGGGCCTTCTGGTTACAAGGCGAGCTAGCTCGTAGACCATTGAGCCACTGGGACCCGACACAATGGCCCATGAATTCTAATTTCTGCCAATTCACGACATAACGCGACCCCCAGACAATGTCTTCGGCGAGTATTTGTCCTCACACCCGACCTGCTGCACCCTAGATTGTATTAAGAGGAAAATAATCCTTAAAAATGTGTTGTTGGATATTAGGGAGAGATAGGAAGAACCATTCTCTTCAACCTGGACTTTTTATTCATTGAGACTGATCAGAAAGATGTATCTTCAATCAGAATGAAACGCAGTGGCAAAATCTCTGGAATCGATATTGAGTAATGCAAAAGAGAGCACATCAAAGTCGACAGACAATCAGCGTTTGACTAAATATGATAAATGAATGGGAGGGGAGTTTCAGTTAGTTTAGTAAATCTGCCAGTTTACGCCGACTCTGGCGTAGACGAGATGTTCGACTATCGACCAAAGGGCGGGTGTACTGCTCATCAGTCCGCTCCGTCCTCCTTTATGGCTGTGAGACCTGGCCACTGAGAGTGGAAGACATGAAAAGACTAGCTGTCTTTGATCATAGGTGCCTGCGTTCTATTTCCCGTGTAAAGTGGCATAATAAGGTGAGCAACATTGAAGTTAGGCGTCGAGTTCCAGGTAAACAGGGGAAATCAATCGACGAAGTCGTGAAGCTACAAAGACTGAGATGGTTAGGACATGTGTTACGTATGCCAAGCCATCGCCTCCCTCGACGAGCAATGTTAGCGGATATAGGGTCAGGCTGGAAAAAAGCTAGCGGCGGTCAAACAAAAACTTGGCACCAGTCAATGAAATCCACAACAGTTGGTCTAAGCCACGTAGGAAGGTGTAGACTTCCAGGCTGGGGTCCTCGGGACGGTAAAAGGCAATGGTTGGAAACAATTGGTGACATGGCTCAAAATCGTTCTCAGTGGCGCAGATGCATCCACTCCTTGTGACTTATGATCTCCAATGAAACTGTTTTGTTTTTCTTTATTACTTCTTTGTCTCACACCTCTGCTCACTGTTTCTATTATGCTTTTCTCGTACTTTCTTCTCTTGCTTCGCGTGCTACACGGAGTGTGGCGACTTGAACTTCCGCACATTTGTGCATAGTTCTATGTCGAAAACAGACAGACAGTAAATCTATGTAGACCAAGACACAAAGGTAGGACCAAATAGGGTTACTTTCCCGAATTCCTATAACTTAGACTTTGTGTAAAAGACAAGTTGGAATTCCTTTCGAAAGGTTTGATAAAATACAATGAGTAACCATGAAAGCCCTTTTTCTGTCCAATTTTTTTCCTTCACCTTCCCCAGTGGAACATAGCGCTTCAAGCTAGTGGCTTGAAGTTTCCGTAGCAGTGTTTATTTTACAGGATGGGGTTGCTAGCCTCATCCCCAACCTTTCATCTTTACCAGCATTATTTCTGGCTTAGCAAGGTAAAGGAGTGCGTCTGTGGCCGGGGATCGAACCCCGGGTCTATCCAATTAGTGACTATTATCAGTCGAATGAGACAAAACTGAGCTTCTTTTAGGCTTTGTATGACCTTTTCTCAGTCATGACACGAGTTGCTCAGAGATGCATTTGTCAAGCTGTCTAGTTGTTCGTTCTATGCAGCTTTCTCCACAGGAGCAGCTAAATTTCTAGATACACATGGAAGTGATACAGCTAGGTAACTTATATTTCACATGAACAATCATAATAGGTTGCATACAATAGCACATGTCCATCTGACATTGTTCCCTGGAATCCTTTTTAGCTGACTCTACGACTGACCATAAGCTCTCACCTTTTCCTCATACGATTTCTTCTATGAGGACTTGACGAGTGAAACCACTCAACGATCTTGTCGGTGTACATCAAATTCACCTCAATCTTATCCTTATTATTTGCTGGGCGATAAGTTCTCTGTTGGTTCACCGCCAGAGTCCCTTGTAGCTAATCTTTTCTGGCCGTTTGATCTTCATTATGGATATATCCTAAATCATTTTTAAAAAAATCATTAGTGTAGATCCTTCTAGCCCAATTTTTGAGGCGTTTGACCAAACTGGATGTGAATGAAGCTAAAGAAGAGTATATATTGTCCTACAGATGTAATCCTTTTATAAACGTCTCTTTTGACTGAATCATCTGTTCTTCTGCTCAAGTACAGATGAGGAAAATACACATTCGCCATCATGTTCTTCGTTTTTGTCAGTTTTCTGATCAAGAAAAATAAATATATCACCAATATAACGATAATGAAAATGCGCCAGTCGTAATGGGACACATGAAAAGTGAATACAATGAAACGGAGAGAATTACGGTTAAAAAGAAACCCTTGTTCATGAAACTCCAATTTATTGGAGACATAGCCAGTGAATTTCTTTACCAGAGATTGTTTAAATACATTAAAAGAACTTATACTGCTGCCACCTCTTGTTTATCATTTCCCAGTCGACGAATTATGACTGCTTAGATAAAAGATAGATGAAAGCAAAAGTAAGGATGGGTAACTGGAATGTTCGTACAATGTACGAAACTGGAAAGGCTGCCCAGATAGCCGCTGAAATGAGAAGGTACAGAATAGAAGTGTTGGGAATCTTCGAAAGCAGATGGAACGGAACTGGAAGGTGCCAGCCATCAACTGGAGAGACAATAATCTTTTCCGGCCACCCAAAGGACAACCACGAGCACATCGAGGGAGTGGCCATCATGATGTCACCAACAGCAGCCAAAGCTCTCATGCAGTGGGAACCAATCTCCTCCAAAATAATGACAGCCAGGTTCAACTCAAAAGGAAGGAAAGTTACAGTCATTCAATGCTATGCGCCTACAAACGTCTCAGAACAAGAGAAGAAGGAGGCGTTCTACAGACAACTACAAGCAATAATGGACAACGTCCCAAATGGCGATATCAAAATCCTGATGAGCGACATGAATTCGAAGCTGGGAGGGGAGACAACACAAGAAGAGAACTCACCATGGGTCGCGAGGCCCTCGGTGAAATGAACGACAATGGTGAACTCTTCCCAGACTTCTGCGCCTTCAATGATTTGGTGATTGGTGGCAGTGTGTTCAAACACAAGGATATGCACAAGGCGACATGGATTTCATCAGATGGGAACACCAAAAACCAGATAGACTTCATCTCAATTTCAAGAAAGTGGAGATGGAGCCTACTGGACACAAGGTAAGGAGAGGAGCAGATGTGGGTTCAGACCACTATCTAGTACAAGGGACTTTCAAGGTGAAGCTAAAAGCCTCGAGGATAGCTGGGGATAGGCCACAATGCAAGTTCAACACTCAGAAACTGAAGGACACAACCACAAAGGACACTTTCACTTCAGCTGTCAGAGCAAAGCAGGAAACGCTACGCGACATCACTGAAGAATCATGCGTGGAAGAACATTGGAAGTCTCTGAAGGTGATTCTCAACGAAACGTTTTCAATGGTTCTAGGAAGAAAGAAGAGACAGGACAAAGAATGGCTCTCAACGGACACTTGGAAATTAATAGAAGAGAGAGAATGGTGAAAGAGAAATGATTCAATGCAAGGACGGACAGGAGAAGGAGACGATGAGTTCAACTTACAAAGCATTGGACAAAGAAGTGAAGAAAGTGCTAGGAAGGACAAAAGACGATTCTGCGACAATCTAGCTACTGAAGCTGAAAAGGCAGCAGGCAAAAGGGACCTGAGGACACTATATCAGATAACCAAATCTCTATCCGGGAAGAGACCAACACAAGCGAAACCTATAAAAGACAGCCAAGGGAAGCCCAATACCAAGGAAGAAAAACAGATTAAACAATGGGCGGATCACTTCAAAAGACTCTTGAACCGACCATCACCTGCAACCCTTCCAGAAATACCAACAACAGCGCGCACACAACTGCAAGTTGACACCAATCCTCCAACGAGAGCTGAAGTCTTGAATGCAATCAAGCTTCTGAAAGCTGGAAAAGCAGCTGGACCAAATGGAATACCCCCTGAAGCACTAAAAGCGAACCCAGAGACAACAGGGGACTTGATGATGCCTTTGCTGGAGAAGGTGTGGAAAGAGGGCAAAGTACCCGAGGATTGGAAGAAAGGATACTTATTCAAACTACCAAAGAAAGGAGACTTATGTCAATGCAAGTACTGGCGCGGAATTATGCTCCTGTCTATCCCAAGCAAAATACTAAGCCGAATCATCCTGGAGAGAATCAAACACGCCGACCTGGATGAAAAACTTCGACCAGAAGAGGCTGGATTCAGGAGAAACAAGTCATGTATTGATCAGATCGCCACTCTACGGTTCATCATTGAACAAAGCTTGGAATGGCAGTCACCTCTCTATCTCAACTTCATCGACTTTGAAAAGGCCCTTGACAGCACAGTGTCGGTCGAGAGGTGATTTGGAAACTACTTCGCTACTACGGGGTGTCGCCCACAATTATACGTCTCATCCAACAGTTAGTTGTACGACAATCCCGCATGCCAAGTAATCCACAACGGGAAACTTACGGAAGCCTTCGAAGTGAGGGCGGGAGTGAGGCAAGGCTGTCTACTATCACCAATGATCTTCCTGATTGCAGTAGATTGTATAATGCGACAGACAACGGGAAATGAGGAAACAGACATAAAATGGACTCACACAAAAAACTTGGAGGATATGGACTTCACCGCTGACATATGTCTGATTTCCCACAAACTGGAAGATATGCAAGTGAAAAGCAACAAGTTGACAGAGGAAGAAGCATCAAAGATAGGACTTCAGGCGAACATGGAGAAAATAGAGTTAGGTGATGAAGATTCCTGGCCAACACCAACAGCCACAACAACAGACAACAGTCAGCATAAATGGGAATAACCTGAAAGAATAAACCTCCCTAACCTATTTGGGAAGAATCATTTCAAATACAGGCGAAAATAACGAGGATATCAAAGCGAGAATCGGAAAAGCAAGAGAGGCTTTCACTACTCTTCAGTCTGTGTGGAGGTCAACAGCACTCACAATCAAAAATAAGATCCGGATTTTCGACTACAGTGTGAAGTCAGTGCCACTTTATGGATCAGAGACTTGGCGCGTCTTAAATACCATCTCAAACAAACTTCAGACCTTCACAAACAGTTGTTTTCTCTCAATACACAGGATCAGATGGCCGGCCAGAAAAGATCAGCAACAGGGATCTCTGGCAGTGAGCAAACCAACCAGGAACCGATTGTGAAACAAATAGGCAGGAAGAAATGGAGATGGATTGACTGGCCATACTCTGAGGAAACCATCGAGTGACATCACTAGACAAGCCATTGCTCGAGTGGAACCCGGGAGGGAAGCGGCGACTTCGTCGTTCAAGGGTGATTTGGAGGACATAATGTAAAGAAAGAATGGAACCATAAGGGCAGACAAGGAGCCTGGTGAAAATATTATCTGAAAAACGAAAGAATGAAGACGCGTAGCTGAAGACGTATGTCTTCCAGGAAACAAACGATGTAAAAATAAATAACAATATTGAAAATCAGTCAACATGCGCTTCAATCCCAATGAATGTACTATCAAAGTGCGGTCTCTCAAAATGTGTTGACTAAGTACATTTAATGTAGTATTACGGAGAGTCAAGATACACTCACGAGAAAGTGTTTCAACCGACGTGACACAAACAAACTGATGAATGATGACATGAATACATGGAAAGCATGAATGAAATTAACTAGTCAGATGCAACAGAAATGGGTGTCAGAGTGTGGAATTTTCAATATGTTTCACATGAGGATAGCGATAAGGTGTGAAATGACATTCGACACATCCTGAGTAAATTCAAACAGTGACTTTCTAAATAGTACGCGTAGGCGTAACTCTCTGTGCCCAACACCGAACAACTGATCTCTGTCTGTCTCAGTAGATTGTGAAGCAGGCGATTTGTGGAAGTCAGTTCAGTGGAGACCAGAATTCAAATGACCCATGCACACAGTGTGAGCAGAAACCAGTGTTGTACTGCACAGTCAGCAGTGCATACTGTCAGACATGGTTGCAATCACTACTAGGTTGTCGTGTCCCTGTCAAAGCAAGATGGCCTCTCCTGCAGTCGAGAATACAAGTTTCTGTCTTCTTTCGTCTTCAATCTCTCGTCCATCTCGTCAGTGGACAATCACGCCAATCACAAATGGATTCGATCGATCATCACAAAGTCTCTGAGGATGGTACTGGTTTCTCAACAGAGTGTTTCAGTTCACCATTCGAAAATGAAATTCAATGAGTGTACAGAACCGATCTGTATAGGCACAGCAAATTATGAAAACATTGTTGAATCGCGCACACTGTTAATTTAATATATTGATATTCGCTGTGTTTTTGTTAACTCACAGAATTAGGATGAACTGTCAATTTGTTTGGTTTCTTGCTAATGATTTTGTCTTTTCACATAGCTCCTTTGTTGTATTCTTTTTTTTATTGGTTTTTATTATTTTTGTTGATATTCACTCAGTGTCATTTTATATCGATTTGTATTTTTCCTAGTTAATCTTTTTGCGTTTCTAATCCCATGTAATCCTCTCACTAGCTTTTCTATCTTCTTCGATGTATATCATATATATGTGGACTAATCAAAATGCATCTCTTGTTTTATTTGTAGGTTTCCGTTAGCACTTGCTTCGTATTATCTTCGCGTTGTGACTACTGACTCACTCAGTCGCTGGCACGATGTCGAACAAGAAATATACTCTGCATTACCATTACACAGCAAATTAATTTAAACATTTCCAATTTCACCTTAACGGTGTAGTTGTAGTTTCTGTTATCTCAGAGGTTTGGTGTATTTCTTTCAAAGTTAACTAATAAATTACAATATTTTACATTTCATCTTCATTATTATTATTATTTCATCTTCCTGCGTTTGTCTTTGTATGACTGATTTGGATCAGCCGATAGACAGCTTCACTGTGTCGATATTTTCAGTGAATAGTGTCCAAAGTTTACTAATAGTCTCTGCATTAGGTGATTATATATACATATGTAAAACAGTCCTAATGGGCGACAAAGGGCGGGCGCATTCCAAACGATATTTCTTGTGTTAACTTGATGATTGTGATGTAAACTCTTGAGTAGACAAAGTAATTTTGAGGCTGAACAGCAGAAATCCGCCTGCACCTAACAAATATTTCCATCAGCATTTGTTGAGGGCGCTTTCAGTTTCCAGCCATCGCGTTTTGTATGAATATAACAGGCCTCATATTGTCAACAGCCTTGGAAGTTCACCTGAATAATAAGGTAATCTTGTGTTCGAATTTGTACGAATCTTAGTTAATTGCTTCGGTCAATGCTAACGGGAAATTATCAATCAGAAAGAGATTGGCTTGTTACTTGAAGTTTTCTGCTAAGCATCAATATTCATAATCAAACACAAGAAGGACACTAAAACGATTTTCAATCGGAGCGTCGTAGATCTCCACGATGACATCACTAATGACGCCAGAACGGCTCCCTTCTTGTTGTATGAAGAAAACTGTTTGAAGGGTGATTGAGTACAACAATGCAATGTAGGAAGAAATTATTAATTTGTATGTCTTTCTTATTCGTGGACTCATCCATCATCCTCTTGAAAAGGCACAATGCAGTGAAACCAACAAAATTTTATGACACAGTAAAGTGACTATGCTCAGTTACTTGGATTTCTCTCAACTACTATTCATTCACACGAGAAATTCATTACTTCACGTCACCTTCTATTGTCGTCAGGAATCTCATTGGTTTAGAGGGATGAGACGAGGTTTCCACACCAAACTTTGTTTGTTGTCCATACCATCTTATTATTGTCACATCTTTCAGCTGTTAATTATTATTATTATTATTATTGATAGTATTATGACCAAATGAACAATTCAAGCTGTCTCTCACTTAATCTGTTCCTATTCAATTACAACTGTATTTCACAACACGTTCCATGCCGTAGATCACACAATGATTATAGCTTGACGCATTCATTGCATTCATTAAGAACTATGTTGTCAAAATACCACAGTCCGAAATGTCTGTCTAATTGAAGTAGTAAAACTTCCCTGAAGACATGATATTAAATAAAGTGAGATGACGTGAACCACTTATGCTCCCCTTCGCTTGTTCATTTGAACATGACTTGAAAATCATTCACACGTGTCGTTCTGCATTAGTAATTGAACGTAGTCCATTTGATTATCGACCCTGCATCTCCCAATATATTTCTAATATTATTTATTTCACTGTATGCAGACTATTCAGCTGAAGAGGCCTACCGAAATTCTATGGATTCATTGAATGCAGCCTTCATAATCTTTGTAGCTTGTTTTTTATTACCATCGGGCAGTAGATGTTTCCAATGCTTAAGGAATCGCCTCTCGGAAAGCGCTGTCAATGCACTAAGTGACCCAGTGAAACTAGTTGTGGGATTGCTAAGCATTCTGCTCGAAGAGATTTTTTGAAAGAGTATCTTCGGACTAATATGGATTCTCGGATATTTTACAAATCGTTGTGTAAAGATCATTCGATACCTTAACGGCCAGATCTATAGCGTTTGGCTGAATCGATTTTGTGCTCTGAGTCAGATGTATTCTGTAATTCACGCGTATTATCGGGCGAACTGCTCGGTGTACAGAATGACCTGACCTTCGTATGTTACCTAAAATTGATAAAATATCTGCACTCTACTTCGAGAAAGACGAGAGCAAGCAGAAGAAGTGAAGTTGAAGAAGTCGCCTCTTTCAGATCAACCGAATGACAGTTGTCCGCTGGAATTATCTATTAATGTTCATAACTTATCCTATAAATGCTGCTACATGTAACAGCGAAAGCTGCTTGAAATGAAAGATGCTTGACATTGCTCCTCAATTTCGAATCATGCCGATCAATCGAAAGTCGTATATTACCAAAGAACCCTGGAGATCTTCACATAAGCTCCAATGAGACAACAATGTTGTTATTTTCCAATCTGACAAAGCAGAAAGAGAGAGTGTGGTACTGATGGACAAGATGGGTCACATAGGAAAAATGCATAAAACTCTCTTTGATGAACCTGAATTGAAAGTGAGTAATCATGCTAAAGATCAAACGTTGTCAAATGATAGAAAGGTTGTGCGGCGTTAACAGCAACTTTTCGAACAGACAGAAATGCACTGATGAGAATGCATATAGGAATATCCAGTTGACTGGATCATAGTTCCCCAAGTTGAACGGCCGTGTCGAAAGAAGAAGAACACCAGAAGTGCCCTTGTGAGCTACAATCTCAACGAGGAATTCACCATAGCACAAATTAGCACAGTAGCTGTGTGAGTTATTGCAGCCTTTGTGAAAACGCTTGGAACGTATATAGTTTCTGAATAATTCCAACTTGTCAAGCAAATTAGTGATGTCGATGTATCTGATAAGCAGATTTTCTCTCCCTCTCTCTCCATGTTACCTGCCTTTTCACAAATGTACCGGTCATTGAGATTTTTAACTTTATATGTAGAGAAGCTGAAGGTATTCCCATCTCAACATTGGAATTGAGGAAAGTGTTGATTTATGTACTAAAAATGCCTAGTTGCAATTCGATGGGCGTTTATTCCATCAGGTTTATGGTGTTACGATGGGAAGTCTCTTGCAACCACTTTTCGCAGATTTGTTCTTATCTAGCCTAAAAGCCGGTATTTTGGAACAACAAATACAACAAATCGAAGTATACCTAAGATATGCTGATGACATTTTTATTGTCTATGAAAGGAGATCAAAAGCTGAAGACCTGTTGATTGAATTCAACTCATGCCATCCAAATCTCAAGTTCACAACAGAACACGAGGAGAATGGTACTACTAAATTCCTAAACGTTTCTCTAATTAAAACGACTGATGGTACAGTTGGGTGATCTATATTTAGAAAGTCTTCATGGACAGAACAGTACACACATTTCAAAAGTTTTGTTCCAATCCAGCATGGGTGTCAGATCACTGTTCAATAGAGCATGAAGTAAAGGCTCTGTAGGATAAATTATCTGGGAATGGATATCCTGAGAAAATCATCAAAAAATAACTTAGCGAAATGAGCCCCTGCGAAACTATCTAAACAGTCCCGAAGAAATCTGTCTATATCCTTTCGCCATTCAAATGAGATGATGTACAAGAGGTAGTCAAACGAAGCCTCGACAAAGCTATCAAGAGGTCTTATTATGCTGCAAATCTCGCCTTTCTTAACACCATCAAGTGCGAGTCCTTCAACAATCTGGGAAAGATCAGTTGCCAATCTGCAACATTTCGAACTGCGTATGTCAATTTGAGTGTGTTTGTAAAGGCAAATACTAAGATCGTATTGAAAGGAGATTGTCTGCTAGCCTGACGGGGCATTGACCAAAGCGGCTGAGAACAGATGAAGTCAAAGTGCCAAAATGTTCAGTGAAAACGCGCCTTGTGCACTACGAACAGCATACCGACGCTGACAAGTCATTCATTGCTGTCAGGAAACAAAGAAACAAGAAGATGCTTGCAATTGAAAAGGCTTGTGAAATTGGAGTATGTAAACCAGGACCCTGCGTAAAGTAGGAAATGATAGTCACTTACAATCTACCATGATAATACGCTTTAATTGTTAAACGATACTATAATTATTAATAATAACGTTGACCGAAGCAAGTAAGTCAGTTACGTACAACTCCAAAACACAAGATTACCTTACTATTCAGGTGAACTTCCAAGGCTGTTGACAATATGAGGCCTGTTATATTCATACAAAACGCGATAGCTGGAAACTGAAAGCGCCCTCAACAAATGCTGATGGAAATATTTGTTAGGTGCAGGCGGATTTCTGCTGTTCAGCCTCAAAATTACTTTGTCTACTCAAGAGTTTACATCACAATCATCAAGTTAACACAAGAAATGTCAATGAGAATGCGCCCGCCCTTTGTCGCCCATTAGGACTGTTTTACATATGTATATATAATCACCTAATGCAGAGACTATTAGTAAACTTTGGACACTATTCATTGAAAATATCGACACAGTGAAGCTGTCTATCGGCTGATCCAAATCAGTCATACAAAGACAAACGCAGGAAGATGAAATGTAAAATATTGTAATTTATTAGTTAACTTTGAAAGAAATACACCAAACCTCTGAGATAACAGAAACTACAACTACACCGTTTAGGTGAAATTGGAAATGTTTAAATTAATTTGCTGTGTAATGGTAATGCAGAGTATACTTCTTGTTCGACATCGTGCCAGCGACTGAGTGAGTCAGTAGTCACAACGCGAAGATAATACGAAGCAAGTGCTAACCGCCATCTAAAAATGAACAGTGGGATGCATTTTGATTAGTCCACATATATATGATATACATCGAAGAAGAAAGACAGGTTAGAGACAAAGGACTAAACAGGGTTAGGAACGGAAAAATAATCAAATAGATATAATATATCGGTTGGTGAATATCGAAAAAAATAATGAAAAGCGATTAAAAGTTATAAAAATTTAGGTGAAAAGAAGAAATCATTGTCAAGTTTAGAATAGTGGGGACACATCAGCTTATTTCTGCGAGGAATCCGAAACGCAGCGAAAATTACTTCTTCACAATACTAGTTTGTGTCATTGCACAAGGCATTCACAATTCGCTGTGCCTTGTCAGATCGCTTCTGTAAACGTATTGAATTTCATTTACGAATGGTGAACTGAAACACTCTGTTGAGAAACCAGTACCATCCTCAGAGACTTTGTGATGATCGATCGAATCCATTTGTGATTGACGTGATTGTCCACTGACGAGATGGACGAGAGATTGAAGACGAAAGAAGACAGAAACTTTTATTCTGTACTACAGAATTTGATTTCTGTGTTTGAGAGGGACACGACAACCTTGTAGTGAGAATCACCTTCAGAGACTTCCAATGTTCTTCCACGCATGATTCCCCAGTGATGTCGCATAGCATCTCCTGCTTTGCTCTGACAGTTGAAGTGAAAGTGTCCTTTGTGGTTGTGTCCTTCAGTAATTGAGTGTTGAACTTGCATTGTGGCCTATCCCCAGCTATCCTCGAGGTTTTAACTTCACCCTGAAAGTCCCTTTTACTAGATAGTGGTCTGAACCCACATCTGCTCCTCTCCTTGACCTTGTATCCAGTAGGCTCCATCACAACTTTCTTGAAATTGAGATGGAGTCCATCTGGTTTTTGGTGTTTCCATCTGGTGAAATCCATGTCGTCTTGCGTATATCCTTGTGTGTGAACACACTACCTCCAATCACCAAATCATTGAAGGCGCAGAAGTCTGAGAAGAGTTCACCATTGTCGTTCATTTCACCGAGGGCCTCGCGACCCATGGTGAGTTCTCTTCCTGTGTTGTCTCCTCCCAGCTTCGCATTCATGTCGTCCATCAGGATTTTGATATCGCCATTTGGGACGTTGTCCATTATTGCTTGTAGTTGTATGTAAAACGCCTCCTTCTTCTCTTGTTCTGAGACGTTTGTAGGCGCATAGCATTGAATGACTGCAACCTTCCTTCCTTTTGAGTTGAACCTGGCTGTCATTATCCTGGAGAAGATTGGTTCCCACTGCATGAGATCTTTGGCTGCTGTTTGTGACATTATGATGGCCACTCCCTCGGTGTGCTCGTGGTTGTCCTCTGGGTGGCCGGAATAGATTATTGTCTTTCCAGTTGATAGTTGGCACCTTCCAGTTCCGTTCCATCTGCTTTCGCAGATTCCCAACACTTCTATTCTATACCTTCTCATTTCAGCGGCTATCTGGGCAGCCTTTCCAGTTTCGTACATTGTACGAACATTCCACGTCCCCATCCTTACTTTTGCTTTCATCTATCTTTTATCTAAGCAATCATAATTCGTTGACTGGGAAATGATAAACAAGAGGTGGTAGTAGTATAAGTTATTTTAATGTATTTAAACAATCTCTGGTAAAGAACTTCACTGGCTATGTCTCCAATAAATTGGAGTTTCATGAACAAGTGTTTCTTTTTGACTGTAATTCTCTCCGTTTCATTGTATTCACTTTTCATGTGTCTCATATGTCCCACTACGATCGGGACATTGTCATTATCGTTATATCGGTGATATATTTATTATTCTTGATCAGAAGAGTGACAAAAACGAAGAACACGATGGCAAATGTATATTTTCTTCATCTTTACTTGAGTAGAAGAACAGATGATTCAGTCAAAAGAGACGTTTATAAAAGGATTACGCCTATAGGACAATATGTACTCTTCTTTAGCTTCATACACATCCAGTTTGGTCAAACGCCTCAAAAATTGGGCTAGAAGGATCTACACTAATGATTCTTTGAAAAATGATTTAGGATATATCCATAATGAAGATCAAACGGCCAGAAAAGATTAGCTACAAGGGACTCTGGCGGTGAACCAACAGAGAACTTATCGCCCAACAAATATTCACAAGGAAATGGAGGTGAATTTGACGTTCGCCGAGGAGACCATTGAGTGGTTTAACTCGTCAGGCCCTCGAGTAGAACCCGAATGAGAAGCAGTGAGTTTCCCGTCCATGGGGGAAATCATATGAAGAGGAGGATATAGCTTATGGTTACTCGTAGAGCCAGCTAAAAAGGACTTCAGAAAACACTATTAAATGGACATGCGCTGTTGTAGCCGACCAATTATGATTGCTCACGTGAAAAGTAAGTTATCTAGTTGTATCACTTCCATGTGCGTTTAGAAATTTAGCTGCTCCTGTGAAGAAAGCTGCACAGAGCAAACAACTAAACAGCTTGACAAATGCATCTCTGAGTAACTCGTGTCATGACTGAGAAGAGGTCAGACAAAACCTAAAAGAAGCGCAGTTTTGTCTCATTTGATTGATAATGGTCACTAAATGGGTATGCGAAACGCCTTCATGGTTATTTATCGTATTTCATTGGACCATTCAAAGGGAATTCGGGAAAGTAACCCTATTTGCTTCTACCTTTGTGTCTTGATCTACATAGATTTACTGAACTAACTGAAACTCCCCTTCCATTCACTTATCATATCTATTTAAAATCTGATTTTCTTTCCACTTTGTCTTTGGGGTTACGTAACTCCTACCTTAACAAGATTGAGGTGTTACACATTTTGTTTGATGTCTTCAATGTGGTATGTATTTGCATGTTTTAAGGGGATTCATGTTCTCTTTTACGTTACTCAGTATCGATTCCAGAGATTTTGCCATTGTGTTTCATTCAGATTGAGGATACATCTTTTTGATCAGTCTCAATGAATAAAAAGTCCAGGTTGAAAAGAATGTTTCTTCGTATCTATCCGTAATATCCAACAACACTTTTTAAGGATTATTTTCTTCTTAATACAGCGTATAAATTTATTAAAGGGACAGTCTGTTTAGGAGTTATGAATAAATTGGATAAAATATTTTTCTGTAGATTTCACTCCTCACCACGTCAAGTTGACTCTTATGGTTTCAACTTGATTGTCTCTTGTTTCGTTGAACTTGTAAATTGGCCAGTATAATTCAAGAATTTCGTATGATACTGACATGTACAGACTTTTATCAACAGCTGCCCCCTTCTCTGACTCCATACTGAAGGTCGAATGGCTGGTCAGAAAGAATTAGCAACAAGAAGCTATGAGAACAAACTAAGTAAGAACCTGTCATTCAACAAATATGTAGGAGGAAATGGAGGTGGATAGGGCAGACGCTGATTAGGCCGTCGAATGACATCGCGTTCAATTCAGGCTATCGCTCGAGTGAAATCCCAATGGGAAGCGACAAGTGAGTCGTCGGTGCGAGGGTAACATGGAGGAGATCATGTGGCGAGGAGGAAACCAGACATTATGGTCAGATGTGGACTCAGGTAAAGAAAACACCAGAAAATAGAAGAAAGTAGAGATGTGTTGTTGAAACCCAATGTTCCACACGGAACACAAGGGAAGAATGATAATATTGTGCAACATACTGACATGCACTCTTTATTTAGTAAAAGTTTGATATATCGTAATGGTTCATAGATTCTCACTTCAATTTTCTAATAACCTACTTTCTTTTCAAAATAAAAACAAAATCGGTTTATGCTATAGAACATTCCGATCTATCTTGAAAATCATTGGTAACAATCTAGACAAGTACACTGGATATCCAAGAACTATAGGTGGTAAGTCTTAAGTTTGTTTTCTGATAAAAGTTACGTGAATTCTTCATATATGTATAATATTTCCAATTACAGTATATAGTCAGCTGAATGTGAGTAAATTCCAGCTTATTTTAAGAGTAAGATAGTGCTTATATAAGTGACTTATCAAGCGGAATAACAACTAATAAGTTAAGAAAACCGATTTGAAGAACTTTTAATGCCGATGAGCTTCAGCTGACAACCAGTTTTAACTCCTCAAGTGAAAGATGAATCACCTAGGCTAGCCACCTTTTTCTTCTATCTATCAGTTCAACTGCTCCCGTGGAGCCAGTTGTATTGGCTGTTGGTTGGTCTAGGAATTTAGTTTTTCGTCCTCAAGAATACCTACCAGTATGGCTTAACAGAGGTGTAGTAAAAACCATCAAGAGTTCGATATTAGACCATCTGGTTCAAACACTGAAGAATCCTTTTTCTATCTAACTAATTTCGGACTCCTAAGGAAACTGGTGAAATTTCATCTCGAATTGTGTGTTGCTAGTTGACAATTTGATTAAATGTACTACCAGTTCACCCAAGTAATAGCTAGACAGAATTCGAGTGGTTTTAACTGATTCATTTGTCTGAGCTAAGTCAAACCGGTTACACTTCTGATTATCTTGACACCGAATGAGTGAAACAGCTATCCGATGTTCGGATCACTTTGACCAGGCTGACCAACAGAAACTACTGATTGATGTGACTGACATCCAACTACTGATATCAAACAATCAGTAGTATATAATACCGTGCGTCTCAGAATTGAATTATGTTGTTTATCTGGTATTTTATATATCACTTTGATATCATCTTATAAAATGGAACCATTGATGTTGGAGGGTATGTGTTGAGAATTACTGCTTTCAGTCATTAATTCAATTTATTTAATATCTGGTTATCCTTTGAATACTAATTGGATGAAAATTTGTTCTAGAACAGCTTTCACTTCTGTGATTAGCAATAGACTTTTCAAAATAATTATATTGCTGACAGATATTTCTCGATAACAAGAAATATCATCGAGTTCCCCAACGGAACAGAGGTTTCTAGCCTTATAACACAGTTTCATGGTCCGTTTCCATTTGTATATTATTAGTCAAAGCTATTGTGAATTTCTTCCAAAAGAAATTTGGAACGGTAATCGAATGATTATTTTTAAACCACACGTTGAGTGACCACGCGTAAAATCCGAAAATACAGAGTTTGAAGACAAATTTCGCGAGGTTATATCATTTCGTAGTTTCTTTACAACCACTTTACTACTAACATAGTTCACAAAATGAAATAAAGTGCATGACAATTACTTATTTATATAAGACCAAAGGACATACTAATGACCAATCATTTTTAAATAGGTCAAGTAGTCCATAGTATGTATGTGATTAATCCAAAGGATTTGTCTAAAATACGGTATTATATTAAATATAAAATATGACATATAATATACACATCTCAACTGTGAGGTGTCTATGGCTGAATGCCGTCAAAAAGAACAGTCGATATGCTTCAATAAGTAAAAGCAGCAGAGATGTGTCAAAGGCGATCGATGTGTTATTCAGATGGCGCGCGAATGCCAGACACAGAATATAAAGGGATATGGACAAACAACGTTCAACAGTAATGGGTACACGTATAAAGCATACACAGCAAATAGTGTTCGACTATAAGAAAATAATTATTATTTATCTAATAGATTGGCAATACATCGAGTGAGCTAAAGCTCAATAACAAATAAAGAAATGGTTAAGAATTTACAAATACAACATATACTACTTACTAGGGACGAAACAGCTGTCCAGTACTCCGTGCAAGTTTTCCAATGGTTCTCTAACCAATGTCAGCTCATGATGAATTCCTGTAAGCAATCAATCAAAATCTCTACAAACCAGTACTTGAATAAGTAGTATAAATTTTAACACAGAAGAAGGAATGACAAAGGGGAAACAGGAAAGGAGTAAACAGCTATACAGGCTGAAATACAATAACCACAACATTTTCCGCGATAAATCTATGCGTAACGAGCCCCATCACTTCATCGTGTAATATCTAAATCTAAAAGTGGAGTTTTATTCATTCTAACTTTCTTATTGACCTCAATGGAGTGTGTTAAACAGTTGTTTTGCATGAGTTTTACAAATACACTAAATGAAAGTATCATTAACATATCTACCTGGCATGAAATTTCGTCTCATTGATTGTAATAACCGATGTTGTTGTTGTCGTTGATGTTGTTTCTGTGTTTCCAACAAATATACCAGCGCGAACAAGCTTTCAAAGACTATTCATAGCCACTCTGTCAGTTTGACGGTATGATTTATTGTTGGACTGGAATTATACATTGCTACTGAATGCCATTTATAATTGTTTTAGTATTGTTAATGGAACTGAATAACTATGTTGGTAAATTAAAAATGGGACAGCATGACTCGTCTACTTATTTGCAATAAGTAGTATAAAACTAAAGGTGTAAAAAGATACAGTGGAAAACAAAAAATAAATAGGATGCTCGCCAACCAACCACGCACGTGGCCAACGCATGCCTATACCTCACTTATCCGGTAGAAAGCGTGGTAGAGACAGAAGGCTGGGAGTGAGACTAGAAATCTCAACCCGTAAAAATGACAGCACCACTGCCACTGAAAATTCAGAGCTCAAGTTGGAAGCAAAGTAATGAAAAAACTAATCAGCGGTAACTTTATAACTCCTGGTAGATTTACTCTTTAAACAATGGTGATATAAAAGTTCTGTTTTCGTGATTTGGTCATTTAGTGTTCTTTTTCTTCTGGTTCAAACTTGTTTTAATTCATCTCTGGAACGATACATCTCTTATTAGTTGTTTTCTGGCTCTATGTGTGTATAATCAGAGGTGGACAGTATTCTATCAAATTTCTCTACTTTCGATTGTGCTATATATATGTAAATTTTTTCAACCAACTATTATAAGTAAAATAAATGTATATTTTATTTTAGGCATTCAAAAAAATTTCTAGTTACCTACAATATGCATCAAGTTGTGCAGATATTGAAGTTATTGCTGCTGTTATGGGAATGATAAAGTCGGCTATTTTATTGAACCTACAATATTAAAAACCAAGAATCCAACGGATAAATTAATGAAGGTGAATATTGTTCATTTTTAATATCTCTTTAAAATGTTAAATGATATGAATTTCTTTATAGGCTAGTTTAAGGGGTAACATTCTTTTATATTTCGTTTACGATTGAATTTCATTTTTTAGTTATCTGAGATAAGATGACTGATAGCATTCACTCTGCACTAATACACCAAGGACTAAACTCATGACATTAGTTACTGCCTAGTTTTCGATCAAATATCCAGTGCAGTCAGTCCTACAGGAGGTCAGTTGCGAGCTCAGACAGCTTTGTGGCAACGTTTCCGACTGCAGCACTGGTTGACTCAGGTTCGAATCTCAGAAGGGAGATGAGTTCCTTCAAGATTGCAGATACGCCTTACTAACGTGTGTCTACAAGCACAAAACATGTGTTTAAGAATTCCTGTTGATTGCCTCCAGCCATGTAACAACAATGTTTATCGTGTGTATCTTAAACCTGATCTATCCATCCTCCTTGATAAAAATGATAGGGTTTAACAAAAATTTAATGAAGATGACTTGAAATTATTTCGTGCGTTGGTGGCACAGCGGCTAGGATTCTCGCCGACCATGTACATGGCCTGGGGTTCGATACCCTGCCGACGCACACCTGATATCTATGGTCGGCCTGCTAAATTTGGGCTACCGATATCACATGCTGAAAATTCCATACTTGTACCAAGAATACGGTGTGGTTTCAAGCTATAATCAAAATAAAAATAAATAAACAATTTATCTTTGTCTGATTTTACTGGAGTGGAATACATTGCATATTTTGACATGTCGGCTGCTAGTACGAAAGTGTCCGTACTCTTGGCTGGGAAATCTAATTGATAACTATCTGGTGTTTATGTTATTAATTTTCTTGAGCTGAATGGTTTAATTATGAAACTTTCACTGTACCTCTAGACAACATCTTCAGCACTAACCACAACAAAATCAAAAACATCCATTTGAGCTGCAAATGTTCTCTATTATTTCAGAAGCTTTAGAGTTTGAGATGATAAGTGCTGAATGAGCTCAAGTCTCTACACAGGTGGACATCCAAGTGACGAGTTCTAATTGGGATAAGAAGGCGCATTTTGAATTCTATAGCCAAACAGCACTGGCTAAATAAAATGATTCCTTAAGTTGGCTTTCATTTATCACCGAATGATGATTCTTTCTTTTTTGATATCATATGTAACAGTTTATTCGCTTTGAATTTGTGATTCAGTTTGGATTTAATAGTTTTTTCAATATATATCTACATATATCCAAATCTAAATCAGGTTGTGGACTAGGATTTATGGAGTCAACTCACTATGGATGGTAGTTTATGACAGAATTCAGTATAACAATGGAGGACAGCACATTTTGTAGTACTGTACCGTTTGTTTGTAGCTAGTGAATGAGATACTAGTTTACCGTTGATGTCTTTCATAACCAGGGTAAAGCAGCTATCGTTACACATTTGTCAGTAGACAACACCATTGTCCACTATTGACATTAGTTTCAGTCTTTATTGTTTAAGTTAACTAGCATTTCCTGTCTGTTGAATAAACAAATAACAACTTATACCCATTGCACAAGAGGTGACTCTTGTGACCTAGTGACCTGGTGGATTACGATTTGTCTTTTGTAATGATGGGTGCAGTTTCGAGTCTCGGTGGGAACATCATCCAGATGACGGATCGCAAATAGGATGAAATGCGCATCCTGCATTCCACTGCTAGTCCACCATCAGCCAAACAGTAACATCCTAGTAACAGTCTATTGTTTTAACCACAGACGAAAATTGATGTGATCTGTACCACGCCTAGAAGTTTTCAGATCATTTAAAAGTTTAAACTGACAATATTGACCATATTGTCTAAGTCATTATTCTCTCATATTGGTGGGATTATTAATTGTTTCGTAAATGATTCCCCTTGACTAAAACAATTTTTAATGTGATTACCTCTTTTATCACCTTGTTTATTGATTGCACGAAATAGAACTGTAGGATTACAGTATAATGTGGTAGTCAATTGACAATTTGTAAATTATTGAAAAGAGTTTATTCCATCCTCCTTACTCTGTCTTGGTTATGTAGGATTTTATCAAGTATTCTTTAGAACAACACATTTAAGCGAACAATATTGTTTTCAATTAAATCTCATCAGGCTTACCTCTAATATGCATAACTTTACAAATAAATATTCAAATATAAACCAATCATGGCGATTTATCAATAGGATTATTAGATTGTGCATATAAATTGTGCAATCAATAATAACAATAATAATAATTCTATTAACAACAAAGATGGAAAAGTGTTATGTGTCCAAACCAAGTTCAATTTTAACAGTTTGAAAAATTTGGGCATTGGGTATCTGATATTCATTATAATAAACGTCATTTGTATTTCCCAATGAATGAAAAACAAAACGATTTTGCAGTTTTTACTGACGTTTCGATATTTAATTCTGCTAACAGCCTTATCAGAGTATTAATAAACTAGAATTTACAAAATCTCAGCTTATATATAACAACTTAATCATCGTTCCTCAACATGGGGTCATTTTTCTGTTGTCAAATTGGCCAGTTGGTAAAGATAACAAAACCAGGTGTCGATTGTTGGATTTGATAAGTGTGTTAAACTATAGGAGCAGCGTGTGTTTACATAATAAAATTGCTTATCACATTCGTGTTGATTTTCGTGGGGGAACGGGGTGTTCTAACCAGGTCAAATTCTGTTTTAGTCCATCATTCCTATCCACACAATTTGGATTCCACTTGATATGAAGTAATTCTGATATTAGACGTTTTTGTGATTTCTTAAGTTTTTCTGGATTATTTCAATATTGTCAAAATCAATTTTGTGGCCTGATTCTATAGCGTTGTACACCTATGGTTGATGATTTTTCAAGCTTTTCTAGTTCAATTGTATTTCTCGGTGGCCGAACAGATGCTCTACAGTATTCATTTCTTCTGATTTTGATTTCTCGGGATGTTTGTCCGATGTATATCACATCACATTCCAAGCATTTTATTTTATAGACACAATTAGCTGGAGAATCCTTAGGAATTTGGTCTTTTATATGGACAAGGTTGTTTTGCAGTGTGTCTTATGTTCTGAAGAAAACTCTGATGTCGTGCTTATTGAGTACTGTTCTGATATCGTTTGACGTCTCCACTCTATATGGAGTTATGTTGAGCCCCATATTTTTGGAATACGCTTTCGGCCATACCTAATGTCAGTGTTGATTTTGTTGATGAAGTTCATTGGGTGGTTGTTTTGCTTGAGAGTTTCAGTAATGTTTGATATTTCTTCTTCTTTTTCTTTCTTATCCGTTATCAGAGAGTGTGCTCGTCTAAGAAGACTTGAAGCAACTGATACCTTTGCGCTGATCGGGTGTAATGATCTGAAGTCTAAATATCTATTGGAGATGATTTTCTTCCCGTGTATAGATATACTAAAATGTCTGTTTTCCCTCCTCTTAACTAGGCACTCTAGAAATGGTAGTTCACCGATGTCTGATTCTGCTTCCGAAGTAAACTGGATTCTGGGAGATAGGTTGTTTATTTTCTCCAAGAATGAACTGTGTAGATCTCTTTTTAGCACTACAAAAGTATCATCTACATATCTTAACCTTATTTTAGGAGTGAGTATGCTCGAAAAGATGTTATCTTCGAATTTATTCATGTAAAGATCGGCGACTATTGGGGTGATCTGTGATAACAAGAATGGTGAAAAACAGCATAATTAAAGAAGTAAATGTTCAGGTAGAAGTAGTCGACAAAGGCTAGGAAAAACAAATGAACCGATTACGTAATGCTACATTGTAATGGGAGTAAATAAATTATGTTTTAATGATGATGTGACAAGATTAAGGGATGATAAAAGAAGGACTGAAAATATAAGTAAAGAGTGATGGTGATGACGTCATCAGTTGGTTATGTCTTAATAGGCCAAGGGAGGGATAATGACTTTACGAACTTCTTCTGAATGCATAGTTTAGGTTGAACAGTTTGATTGCCTATCGCCTCAGCTGAGCGCAGTAAACGAATACAAAGTCCACTGTGAAGATTCAGTGAGATGCGATGAAATCTCCTTGAATGCTTTCATTTTCACTAAATGTGAGCTACATATGGTTTCTGTCTGTCCATCGCCGAACCACGATGGGAGATGTTCAGTGACTCGTTACTAAGCTGTCTAGTAGTACACCCAACACAACTGTCACCGTGGGAGCAGTTGAGTTGATAAATAAATATAAATGCGGTAAAACTATCTAGCTTATCCTTTGTTTGATTCCCAATCATGCGTTGGCTGAAGAGTGACAAACTTAGGTTGCTTGCACAAAACGTTCTCCGCATACTTCTGGAGCGTTGGTGGAATAGCGGTTAAGACGCTCGCCGACCATTCACATGGTCCGGGGTTCAATCCCCGGCCACAGACGCACTCCTTTACCTCGCTAAGCCAGAAAAATGCTGGTAAAGAGGAAAAGTTGGGCATGAGGCATGAGAAACCCCATTCTGTAAAATTAAACACTGCTGCAAAAACTTCAGGCCACTAGCTTGAGGCCCTATGTCCCACTGGGAACGTGAAGGAAAAATACCGAAGGGGCCTGAAAGTTATAAGTAGACAAAGACTAGGGGATAAATTCAGACTGCTCGGTCACATATCTATATGCATTATTATTATTATCGTTCCCTTTGCTGCCGAGTGGAATGTAGGGCTACAACAGCACAACTCCATTTTTTCGCATTATCTGCGGTCCTCTTTAGTTGGCCTCACGATTGCCGATAGTCTCTCGTCTCGTCCTCGCACAACCTCCTCCATTTCAACCTCCGATACCCAAGTCGCCGTTTCCCACTTGGGTCCCACTTGAGCTATGGCTTGGCGCATGATGTTATTCGACGGTCTCCTCAGAGTGTGCACAATCCATTTCCGATTTCTTCTGCATATGTTTTGAGCAATTGATTCTTGGTTGTTTTGTTCACAGAATTTCTCGTTGCCAGTTCTTTCTGATTTTCAGTATGGAACTAAGGCAGTTGTTATAGGTTTCCAGACCGTAGGTGTTACGAATTTCTTGGAATAATTTGAGCACCGAGTCAGATTGATTCATTATAAATTATTTAAATCAATCCGCTGGGATTAATTTAAATAATTTATAATAAGGCAGTTGTTGTTGTTGTTGATAAAAGCCTACTGTTTGTTTGAAGTGCTTTTTGTAACGCCCCAAGTGTCTGACCCATATAGAAGAATTGACTTAGCATTGATGTTGAAAATCGTAATGTTGTTCTAAGGATTTCTAAGCTGATTTCAGGGTGATGAAGGTCTGTCTTGCCTTTCTGATTCTGATTTTTGACATTCTCATCCCTACCGTGTGTCTGCAACTGAAATGATACTGAAACAACAGAAGGCAAGACATGGGAGACAAGGTATATTTTTCATTAATCTAACCGTAGTTTATATATCTACAGTTTATATTCGTTAACCAATCATTGAGCGTGTGATTTCGGTTTATATCAAACGACGAAAAATGTTCAAATGTACATAGTATTCTTTTGTTAATGCAGTATATAACCGTGAGAAATGTATTCTGTCTAACATAAAATTGAGTGTTCAAATATATAGTTAGTGGCACAGCGGTTAGGACTCTCACCGACCATGCACATGGTCCGGGGTTCGATCCCGAGCCGACACACACCTGATATCAATTGGTCGGCCTGCTAAATTTGGACTACCAATATCACATGCTGAAAATTCCATACTTGTACCAATAATACGGTGTGGAATCAAGCTATAATCAAAAATAAATTATATATATAGTATGCAGTATTGAACTGTGGGAATATGTGAGCATAACATTCCGTTCGAACACATTGTCTTCATCGCACCACCACAATACATCCTAGATAAGTGAAGGATGTGATCTCTTACAAATTTCTCCCGTTCATAGTGATTGGTGCCGGCTGTTATTGGTGGTGGGTGGTCGACTGGTTTTTTCCATCATCTCCGACTTCTCTATGTTCACTTGAAGTCCTGTCTTCGCTTCTTCTTCTTCTGCCAATTTTTCGTTCTTCGAGTTTTTGTGATACAAGAAAATTTAACGAAAATTAAATTAATGAAAGTTGTACTGTGCTGAGAGCTGGCTGTTAGTCAAAATTGGTAGACAGTATTTTACGTCAATGTTTATGTCTCCAATATTGGTCGTGAGAAAAATGAGAAGAAGGGCTTTGCGTAGGCGGGTACAGTTAGCATATAGATGATCTGACATTAAAGAAGCAGCCACAAAGAGATGCAAGATTAACTTTCTGTGAAAAACAACCAATCAGAGGACTGTGTCCTTCTTCTAACAATAATCTATAATATGTACATGAAAATCTATAAATATGTATTGATTTCCTAAGTAAACGATCTGTTTCCTGGCCCTTGTCTTCTGTTTTTACAGTATTACATAATTTAAAAAAATACTTATAGGAATGAAATGTAATTGATTCCACTTTATGTGAGACATCTTACTACCTCACTTACTTTCTTTCATTTTTCAAGGTACAAATGATAAAGCTGGAGGACCTCAATATGCACTACGTTTTACATCTCCACTTTCGATTAAAAGGCAGTTGAAGCCTATACCATCATGGAAACAAGCTCATATGAAGTAAAACAGAAATCAAAAATAGTCTGGACGGAAGGGGAATGCTTGTGATTTCTGCATATCACATATCCAATATATTCATGTGTGTGTGTGTGTGTGTGTGCGTGTATCCACAGAATTTAGTTATGTGACTACTGAGGAGTGCTTTACCCATGTTGGAATTACTGTTTTGAAGAAATTTTCGCTATATTTTTCTCCGTAATAATACATAAGTGTTGTTGATGGTTCGTGTTTAAATACAATTTTCTTACTAAAAGATTTTTTTTAAATTTTTTCAAATGTAAGCTCATAATTTTGTAACTGAGTGGGACTACGGTTTATCAGCTCTCATTAGCGGCATATCTGGTGTGGTGATTCAGTTAAGTAAGCTGAATCATCAGTTTAAACCATCCAACTTCTATCTAGCTACTTAAGTGAACTGGTAATACACACTGAATCAAATTCTCAATTTGTAAATAACGAAATACCGCGAAATTTCCCCGCGGTGTCCTGATAAAATAGACCTAATTTTCTACATGTCTGTTTACATAACTCCCACTCCGCTTATTGATGTATGACCTGATTTTCTCTCACCCTACGCTTATGACCTTCGAAATCCTATTGGTTGTTCACTGTCTTAATTTATCAATGACATTGGTGCTTCTCAAGGTCATTTTAAACATATGTATACATATATGTACGCAAGAACTGTCAACCATTTTTGACTGTTGTTTGAGACAGTAAGAACTCTCATCCTAACGTCGAATCTTTTCTTTTGTCTTCGCGCGCGAACGGTGTTGTTGTTGTTCACGGGCGATTAGGACAGATTAGCCAACGCATTAATTTAGCTTTCGCTCATAGTCCACTAGGTCGTAGTTCCGGTCATAAATGTCCTTTGAAAACCGAAATTGTTGGGATTACTGCTAAAGAGTCCCAAACTGAGACAAAACAGCCAGCTGTCCAGTACTCCCAGGTTTTCCAATGGTTCTCTAACTAATGTCAGCTCATGATGAATTCCGGAAACCAATCAAATCCCTACAAGCCAACACTTGGAATTACAATATCTGATCTGCTGATGAACAATCAATCAAAAAAGTCAAGCACATGATGGTATATATAGCTGATTGATTGGTTGATTAATTGATGTGGGATACACTGCTCATATCGGCCAGTAGTAACTGTTATCTAACCAGATTGAAGTGAGGTAAACACCGGATGGCCGTTCCACTTATTCGCGGTCATCCATACACAATACAATAAGTTTTGGTGATTACTTATTACAGACAGATGTCTGCATTTTCTAATTTACATTACTGAATGAATTTTTGGAGAATAACTTCATTTAAAACAAATAAATGAATTGATGTCATCACCTATTCACCTACTGCCGTTACTAAAAATCTTTCCATTCTTTACTCCTTCAGTTCTTCTCACTTCTTCTTTCCTCTCCTGTACTTATCGCTAGCTGGTAGGGTGTGGGTTAAATAATTTCTCGGGATTATCTCTAAATACCTTATCAACAAAAAATATCTCTGACTTTGGTCTCCGTGTCCCCTGTGCTAATTAAGTTAATTCCATCAATAACTTAGCATTTTGTTAACTACTTTTTTTGTAAATTATAACTAAAATGTATGCGTAAAACTGGCAGTAGTATGTATGTATGCATGCATCCATTTAGTTTAGAAGAATAAAAATTTATATACTCATAATTTCTACTTAGTCGATTATATTGGCCTGGTGATAGATAAGGCTTCGATGTTATTAGAAACAATGGATTCTGGGTTCCAGTCCCAATAGGGACCATCAGTCACCGAGGCTGCAAGAACATCCAGCGACGAGTCTTAAATAGGACGAAATATCTATCCTGAATTCTGCTGCTATTCCCTACCCCAACCGAATAACTGCCTTAATGATAGTATAATTACTTCACTCTACCTCCTATCTAATAATTCTATGACTTGCCCATGTAAATTATTTACAAGTGAGAATAGTATTTGATGAAATGATTGAGCAATTGTTTAATGAATTCTAGTTGTTTTATAGGCTTCAGGGGTAATTGATTCACTCGAAGGACAGATAAGTCGTGATATTCATCAATGCTATTTATAATCCATGTCAATGCGAAACTGCTGATGCTTATTGATCTTCTATTGTCAATGCTTTTATGTTTGTACTAGTAACTTCATATGATTGTGAGCAATAATTTGTGCTTGAAACGTCATCAGTTAGTATTACTGTGTAACTTATCAAAATAAAATATTATCCATGATGGAGTTGTACTAGCTAGATTAGAAAACTTCTCTAGCACTTATCATCTTTCCTTACGAGAGATTCAGTGAATCGAATATTGATTTGTTTATTCGACTGCATACTAGAGGTTACCAATTTTGTTTTTCACATAATTTCATAATCCTTAGCTTAGTTTATTCTTATAGGTTTACGTTCCCAGTGGAAAATAGGGCTTCACGCTACAGGCTTGAAGTTTCGGTAGCAGTGGTGTTTATATTTACGGGATGGGGGTGCTAGCCTTATGCCCAACCGTCCCTCTTTACCAGCCTTATTACTGGCTTAGCAAGGTAAAGGAGTGCGTTGATGGCCGGGGATCGAACCCCGGAACACATGAGGCGTAGTTGGTGAGCATTCTACCGCTGTGCTACCGACACACTCTTAATTTTGGTAGTCGGTCATATCATTACAATACTAGACAAAAAATAGTTTCATTGATAAGTTTCGAAGAGAATCTATGACATATCTTTAGCAATTAAGTAACTAGGATCATATATTATAATTAGTACATCTCTGAACATAAAGAAAATAAACAATATAACTTCTTAATACTCATTCTTAAATAACCTGCTCTTATACCTAGTTCCGTGTGAAAATAGCCTTACAAAGAATAGTCGTTTTCTAGATATCATACATAGTTCACTAATTTCGACGAGTTTATTCGAACCAAATATTCCTGTATCAATAATTACAACATTTTATCACCTTAATTAGTAAGTTATATTTGCTTAGGTTGGTTTAGGCTCTCTACTGTTGCTGTAGATAATACGAAGTGGTAAAAGTAAGGATGTTATGTGAATGTCAGAAATAGATGTTAGTTACAGAGACCAATTTAATGAATGTGACCGCGAAAAATCAATACAGATTACTTTACAGCATAGAATGTTTACGAATTGCTAGACTACAAAGTGAAAACACTTCTTTGAGAATTTCAAATTCCTCTTTGTTTCCTTATCTTCTTAAAATAAAACTTATTAGACGGATCACATGCGGTTTAGTATGAGTAGTCTGATGTGTCTTAAGACGTCTATGGTAATCCTGAGGAATTGGTTTCATCGAATCAAATGTAGTTCCTCTAAACTCATTTTGATCATCAGTTGTTTTAACTTACTAGGTGTGATCTTATGATGGTAATATGAACAATTACAGGTCTGTAGCCATTCAACTCCTAACAGACATTCAATAAAAGCAAATGTAAAAGATTTGACCAGCATAGCTGGCATGCTGGCCATCTGAGGGAAACACCTTACTGCTGTTGCATCCCTATTTACCAGCAGTACGACTTTGTCCACAGACTCCCAGCATTTTTTTGTCTCCTTCACATTCCCCAGTGGAACATACGGCTTCAAGCTAGTGGCCTGAAGTTTCTGTAGCAGTGTTTATTTTACAGAATGGGGTTGCTAGCCTCATGCCCAACCTTTCCCCTTTACCAGCATTATTTCTGACTTGGCGAGGTAAAGGAGTGCATCGGCCGGTGATCGAACCCCGGACCATGTGACTACTCTCAGCATAGTGTTAAAAAAATCCTACCCTATGCTGGTAACTGCTTTTAGTCGAATCAATATCCTAAAAATCTTCCTGACATGGTAAGACCTACAGAAACATTAAATCCAGCCAGTATAGCTTGTTGGGTTATTGCGATATGCAAGCCGGACTAGCGCGTCAAGATAGCAGCTATCGGTCGGGAATAAATCATGTATATTTATTTACAGACATATTTCAATGTATTCAGTCTTTATATTAGAAAAATATTATTTTTGTAAAAGCTCACTTTTGATCTCTGTTCCACTGATTTCTTATCTCAGTGTTTTTTGGTCTAGTGTAGTATGATCGTGTGGCATTATTTTCTAAAACAATAGTTGTGACAATTGAAAAGTGTTTTCCGAATATATTGAGTGAAGTTAATACGGCGTTCTCTGTATATCTTTAAACAAGAGAGTAGTGAAAATGACACTTCAGAAGTGAGCTTAACTCCTACATGGTTCTGTGTTAAAAGATGTACTTCTCTTAAAATAGAACGATATAAGCACACAGAGGAATAATCATCATTTATTTGTGAGTGAATACATTCTAAATTGACTGAGGACTTGTAAATAACGGTTAGTCAAAAAAAAAAAATGTGAAAACCTTTGCTTTTTATTTCAAAAAATTAATCTTACAAACCTGAAAGGAGGTTCGTATTTATCCGATGGTGTCTTCCATTAATAGTCAGTGGATTTCTCTCGAAGACTTTCCAATATATCGAATTCTAAGAATTGGGAAATATTTAATTTAAAAATTTCTTCTGGATTTAAACCGGATATTTCCCAAACTTCGTTGTTTAGTGTTTAAGCTCACCTTGAAATCTGATTGCCCTTGACTTCTTCCGTGATGGCGTCGAGGATGTACATTGATGAGGAGTCCAAAGTTAGGACAAAAGCCACCCTACATTTTTTTTATTTTTAAAGGTTTTTGATTCATAACAGTTCGTAATGAAAGCAAATAAAAAGTTGATACTAGACGGTTGAAGGCAATCGGCAGGAAGCCCAGCCTGACCTGCGTTTCGTGCTAGCTGGTACTCAACAGTTAGAAAGGTGTATCTGCAACCTCGAAGGAACTCATTTCCCTTCTGAGATTCGAACCCGTGTCACCCAGTGAGTACCGCAGTCAGAGACAAATGTACCACTGAGCTAATCAAATTCACGAATGATCTACTATAGGACTGGCTGTATTGGATACTTTGATTGGACGACAGTTAATACTTAATCTAATGTATGTGCCTAGTCCTATGTTTGGTGCAGATTGAATTCTATCAGTCAAGTTTGCAGTATGGCCAATCAAGCTGTCTAATACAGTCCTACCGGAGGTCAATTGTGAGCCCGAATAGATCAGTGGTACCTTCGTCTCTGATTGCAATACTTACTGGGTGACTCAAATTCGAATTTCAGAAAGGAGATGAGTTCCTTCAACATTGCAGATACGCCTTGCTGATTGGTGAGTACCAACTAGCACGAAAGCTTGTGGTCCAAGGCTTCCTCCTCCCGATCGCCTCCAACCATCTAATATCAACATTTCACAGTGAACCGTGAAGGCAAGCCACCTAGAATGGTGGCCACATTGACAGCTTGACTGATAGAATTCAGTTTGCACCATATAAAGGACTAAACACACACACTACACTAGTCACTAACTAGTATTCAATCAAAGAAATAGAATGATTTGAAATTACTCCAAATTTCTTTATTACTAAAAAGCATCTAACATAAATGTGTGTTTTCAACTGGAATAGAAATCTGTGACAGTTGATTACTTGATGGTATCCAATGCAGTTGTTTAGTCTTATTTGTGTTATGGGAAGCCCCTTAGGTCCATTGTTAGCTGATATATATATATATATATATATATATATATATATATATATATATATATATATATGTTGAGAACCTAGTGGAGAGAGAAATTGGAAAAGTCTATTTCTATAAAAGATATGTAGATGACATAATAGTCAACTGTGATAACCCGACGGACGCCATAGAAATCCTAAACCAGATCAACAGAGCACAAAACAGTATATCGCTAACTTATGTTAAAGAGAATAATGGATGCCTGCCATTTTTAGACGTACTGATAACCCGCCGAGAAGATGGGTCAGTAAAACGATCTGTCTACAGAAAGTCAACATGGACGGGACAGTATCTTAATTATCATAGTTTCTGTCCACTACAGTATAAAAAGGTGTTGGTTAAATGTTTGTTCACCGTATTTATACTGCCGATACAATTGAAGAAGAAAGACAACACCTCACTGAAATATTGTTAGATAACAATTACCCACTGAGATTTATTAGACGCTACGGAAGTGTCAACCATAGAGCTTTACCAATCCAATCAGTTCCCAAAAAGGATGTTTATATATCGTTGCTATTCAGAGGTGATCAACAAAGTCTAGTCACTAGACAAAGACTTAAGGCCGCAATTAATAGAACCTATTATGCAGCTAAACTTATCTTCATAGAGAAAACGAGAACTATGCTGTCTTGTAAACGCTCACATTATTCGAACGATAGTGTCACATCTCACTGTGTTTATCAATTTACATGTATGTGTGGAGACACGTACATAGGGAGGACCAATCGGTCTCTGCATGTTAGGGCTACAGAACACATTCCAAAGTGGCTGCAACAACAAATGAAATCGCCAGACACAATTCACCCCGGAAATAGATGTCCAACATCATCTATAGCCAAGTATATTATAGAGATGGGTCATAAGGTTGCTTTCAACAATGCCTTTAAGCCGATATATAAAACAAGGTTGGGCCACATACTTGAATTCATTGAAGCCTTAGCCATAAAAAGACTTATACTTGTCTTATGTGTCCGAAAGTTATTTGTTATCACCTTAAACCTGCCTTGGTAATCCAAGTTAGAACCAAGGACCGATTTACTTCATAATATTTTCTAACCTCTTCTTTGCCTTGTTTTTTCTCTTTTTATCCTTCTAACCCACACCTTTTGTGTCTCCTTGCCCATTATTTGTGACCTTGACCTGTATACACAGTTTGACCTGTATTGTAATTATTTATGGCTTTTGCCTTCTATGAAAACTGTGTATGAGAAGTACGTGTGTGATCAGAATGTCCGAAATGTGTTGCGCCAATACATTATACGTTTCAGATAAACTACATCTTATTGTGTTGTCGAAATTCATAAAGGGAACTGATTGCTTTTAATTAATTGTGTTGGTCGAATTTAACTGTTTAAATAAATGACACAACAGCACTTCAGTACAGAACGAAGTTTTCAACAGTTTGCTGGAAATATCTCGGAACCATACATAGTAGCATTGATCTGCCACTAGTGTTAAGCATAATTCGGACATTATTCCCTGTGTTGATCGCCGTAGATCTTAACATTCATATCAGAGTAACGTATGCTTGGCTTCCCTACCAATTCTGGTAGGACTCAACATCCTTATCCTCTGCGTCTTTGGATGAAACGATCCCTCTACCAGCTTGTCGGTTTCTCTTACAAAGTGAGGCATAAATCATATGCAAAATCCATATATTCTAGGATCTTTTTTATGAGTGCAGCGTATTCTCGTCTTCTCACTCCCCACTGTTTACTGTATAACAATTAGAAATGTTATGGGTGATAGTAAGCAGTCTTGCTTTACTTCTCTCTTCATCTTAAAAGCTCTCCTGAGTTTTCCATTGTGAATTACTAGATATGTGGCACAACAACGCAACTGCTGATCTACCAGCATTTTAGCACATTTACTTCTTTTTTCTCTTTCTTGTCTCATCAAATCGACCTCAACTTTTGAGTACACAGTTTCTGATTCGTCGAAAATTTTAGTCAAAAAGATAATAATAATAATAATCGAACAAATAATCGAACATCTCGTCAACACTGGTCATTCCATCTCAAAGAACGCCTCCTTCAAAGTAATCTACAAAGTGAAGAACAACCTTCCAAAAAAAAGATAATTAACCTGAGAAATAACAGAGGCGAACAAGTGGTCAAATGTGTAGGTTAAATAATCATAGAAAACACTAACTGTCCCGTTGAACTGAAATACAGGCTTCTACTTTAATTTGGCTTTCAAACCTAGTCACCATTACCGAATCAATAACACTGTCTACTGAACTGTCATTACTGCTGCCACATATCTAATCTTTTCCAATGTAAATACTTTCCCAGCATTATTACGTGACTACAATCGTTTATATGCTACATAATGCATTGAAAAACATTCCTATAAGGCTTTTTCTTGTTGCAGTAACTAGTTTGATCGGATTTTATGTCTTCAACTTCATTTAATATTTTTTTAATTTTATTTCTTTACGTCCCAAGAGGTAAATAGGGCTTCAGGCTAGACCTTTGAAGTTTCGGTAGCAGTGGTTTTATTTTTATGGAGTGGGGTTGCTAGCCACACGTTCAGCCTTCCTTCTTTACCGGCTTAGCTAGTTCTAAGGATGCGTCGGCCGGGTTTCGAACCCCGGACCACCTGAGTGGTTGGCGAACCTTCTAACGCTGAACCACGGACCCACTTCATTTAACATCAGGACGTTCTAATAGTGTTAACTTTTTTACGTAACTTGAATACATGGAGAATGTATGGAGATTTCATAGCTGTGCCAATTCTCGAAGGCCCTTAACTTCAGCAATGTTTTCCTTATTCGTTCACTTTTTGGGTGAGTATAAACTGAAAGAGGAACAGCTCGAGCAGTTAACTGTTGGATTAGTTAACAATATTCCTTAACAGTTTTAACAGAACTCTTTAAAAAATACATTTTAAAACTACCTCATTTAGACAAATTCTAGCTACATGAAGGAAATGTTAGTGTTCAACTCATCAGATCGACTTAGCCGGATGAACTTATTACAGCATTATTAATTAAATTTCTTTTTTCACTATCGAGTCAGTCTCATTAATATTAACATTATTATTCTACATAATATTTTTTTTCCATACGAGTTCTTCCCCTTTTCAGTATTCCGGTTAATTAACTAACAGATTGTTATGTTCATTTTCAAACGATCAACAATAATATTTCCTATTATCGTGACCAAGTTTTTTAATTTAATGATATGAACTACTAAATACACAAAAGAGTAGTAAATAAATTACAATTGATTAAAGGCAGTAGGAGTCTATCTATATTTCTTTTCAGTACTAAAATAGGAAGTAAAAGGTTGTTTCTGTTTTATTTTAACTTTTGCTGATGAAATTTTTGTCTCCAACTTTATCATTAATAACAGCAGAAGTAAGAGCAGCAGCAAAATAAGCTTTTACTTGGTAATCTGATCTGATTCAAACAAATCAGATTATGGCTTTTGTAGGGCTTTAGATTAATCTCACTATAGATTTCGTCAATAAGTAACATCAGCTAGAGAATTCTCAAAACACAAAAGGCATTAGATACCTGTCTTCTCCACGGCCCCATCAGGCATTGAACATAGGACCTTCATATTATGAGGCTAGTTTGGGACTTTTGGTGGACAGTGGGACCAAACACGTCAGTGTGAAGCGGATGCTTATTGATGGCATCGGTTAGTAGTGGTGCAGTATCACAAGTAATTGAATTCCTACCAAACTCCGACTGGTCATCAAGCTGATGTCGTAACCTGAAAGTTCTAGTTTCAATCCCTGCCGAAGAATGCAAACTAAGATCGAACAACGTTATGGTGCTCCCTCCATGATTTTCGATGACTGATGTCCTTTCTTGAAGTAACCGAAATTGGAACTGAACTAATCAGAATTTCAAAATGATGCAGCTATCCTAACATTACTATGTGGTGTACAGATGATGACGCTAATCGATGATATGTATTAAAAGACGCTAAACATACATATGTGCCTTGGTGATTCAGTGGTAGAAAGACCACCAAATATGCATGTGGTCCAAGGTTCGATCCTCAGCCGATACACTCCTGAGTCTCACTAAGACGGTAGTAAGCCTGATAAAGAGGGAAGGCTGGGCTTGAGACTAGCATTCGTATCCCGTAAAAATGAAACCACTGCTACTGAAACTTCAAGACTGTAGCTTAAGCTCTATGTTCAAGTGGGAACTTAAAGGAATCAAATAAATCAATAATAAAGACACACATGCTCTATGTAGCCACTGGCTCTTTCAACTCCAAGTGTCCGGCGTGGCGAAATTTTGAAGCGTTAACTTGTAAGGATTCAACTACTTCAATTTAGATCACCAGCTGACATCATGGAAAGAACTACTGATAATCAGTTTGAACTACAGATTGGCCACACTATGAGGAAACCGTGAAGTAACATCACAAGACAGGCCCTCGAGTGGAACCCGAATGGGAAGCAGCAAGTTGGTCGTCCAAGGGTGACTTGGAGCAGGTCATGTGAAGAGGAGATGAAAACATGCGGGCAGACTTGGAGTCAGGTGAAAATGTTAGCAGAGAAGCGGACGCAATGGAGATGTGTAGCTGAAGCCCTCTGTTCCTCTAGGAATTAAAGGGAACAATAATAATAATAATTTGAAAAAAATGGGTTTAGAATATTTTATGCCTAAGGCTTCATCAAATTCAAGTATATGACTAAAACCTCGCTTTACATATTGGCTTAAATGTACTTTATAATCTGTCTGTATGATGAAATTCGTGAAAGATGACGTTAGGAATCCACTATCAGGACCTGACTTAATTAATGTTTTCTCAAAATCGAGAAAGAAAACTTGCTGCCTTTGATAGAATTTTGAATTAAGACCGTTTCAGTTCATTCCTCTTCTATGAAAAGTTCCAAAAGAAGTATAAGTTTAATTTCAGTTAATAACAAAAATACATCGAATTGTATATCTGGAAAGTGAAGAAAGCTCATCAGTTTTTATTTCTGTATTCATGTAAAATATTTAAACTATTTAAGAGTGTAAGAAACATTAAAGCGAGATTAGAAGGATAAAAATAGAATTCATAAACAAATATGTGAATGAAAATTGAAATCATCCTTGAATGGTAACTCTCAAAATTCCTAAAGTTAATTGATTACATGCCTGTTGAAATATGAAATCTATAAGGGAATATGCTTCTCTGATTCAATGGTAGGATGCTCACCAACCACATGCGTAATTCGGGGTTCGATACCTTGTCAACACATTCTGAATATCTCGCTTAGCCGGTAGTAAGCCTGTACCATGTGCTACTGATAAGATTTATCAGTAGTATGTGTATATATAAAGAGACGTTCGTCAGCATAAAAATATCAGATAGCAGAGAGATAGATATGATTTCAGAATAAGCGAATGCTACAGCATTGTAAAGATACATTGGAGACGTGAAAAGAACACAAAGAAACACAATATGAAAGAAGGGCAGATGTAGCACAACACGGAAGATCTGTGGAGATGGTGATTTGAAGATAAGGTGTGTAACAACAGAAGACAAGGGTCAGGCAACAGATCGTTTTATTACAGAAATCAACACCTATTTATATAAATTTCACATACATTATTATAGCGTAGTCAAGTAGACAAACGCAGTCTTCTGATTGGTTGTTTTCGAGTTCCTCGGAAAGTGGAGCCACCTATCTGCGAATCATATTTGCTCACGTCTAAGTTTGCTGTGACTGGTTGTTGAATCAGCCATGTTCACATTTTCTCACAGCCCATATCAGTGACCTAGACATTGACGTAGATTAATGTCAACCAATTGGCTAGCAGGCTGCTCTCACCCCAGGTGTACATAATTTCACTATACAGAGAAATTCTCATTTTAATTCTCTCCTCTTCCCCCGTTACAAGCCGAATAAATAGGGATGGTTGGATGTGATGCTAACAACTTACCTATCATTAAAAATAAACGTCACTGCTATTGAAACTTAAGTTCTAAAGCTTCATGTCCTACGTCCCACTTGGAAGCAAATGACTGAAAAAAGAATGGAAGTAAAGGAATATACACTAATATCATTCTTTGGTCGCTTCACCCAGTTAATGCTGGATGATGACTAAAGATGAAATGGAGATCTTAACTGCGGCAGGATATTAACCAGCAGCCTCTAAATAAGTAGTGTGGCACTCTACTAGCTTCTTTACGAGACTCAAGTACTAACTAGGTCATCCCTTCACTACAATCACCATGAATAATTCCCAGATGTAGCCTGGGAGTCTGATATATCATTGTTCGCATATCATTAGACTAGCTGTTCAACTAGGCATGATAGTAATAATAATAATAATAATAAAACTCTATTTCAGACAATATGTTAACACATAATACAGAAATTCTCAGTGTATTTAGCTCCAAAATATTTCCTCTTCGTATGTAACAACAGAAGACAAGGGCCAGGCAACAAATCGTTTATTAAGGGAATCAGCACGTATTTATATATATATTTCATGTACATTATTATAGCTTATTCAAGCAGACAAACACAGTCTTCTGATTGTTTGTTTCTTGCTCAAGGTTATTCTGTATTGCTTGTGACTGGTTTCTCAGAAAGTTAAGCCATATATCTGCGAATCGTATTTGCACACATTAAGTGTGCTGTGATTGTTGTCTTGTTCATATTTTCTCATGGCCAATATTAGCGACTAAGACATTGGCGTAAATTAATGTCTACTAATTGGCTAGCAGCCTGCTCTCACCACAAGTAGAGAATCTGAAAGTACTAATTAATAGTCCACAGTAAACCATGTGACGCAGTGTTGTTCCGTATGAGGAAAGATCCAGTCCTCTATGGTATTTCTCCTTCATTCCCTTCAATAACTGAACAGAATTCTTTTTGAAGCCTGATTAAAAGTGTGAGCAAGTTCATGTAATGAACAATGGATATAAATGCTAAATTAAAACAATAAGAAATGCAAAAAAAGTTAAGTAGGCCATTTAAATCCTAATCAGAATGAATTAGGAGGGGAAGACTTATTTTTTTTTAAATTTCATTCTTTTACATGCCCACCAGAAGATAGGGCTTCATTCTAGACCTCTGAATTTTTGGTAGCCCTGGTGTTTTATTTTTGCTGGGTGGAGTCGCTAGTCTCACACCCAACCTTCCCTCTTTATCAGGCTTACTATTGTGTTAGTGACATTTAGGAGTGTGCCGGTCGAGAATCGAACAAAGAACCAAATACACTGTTGGTGAGCGTTCTATCGCTGAAATACCAACGCACTAGAAGGAGAAGAGTAATGTATTAATTGACATTGAGATTATCAGTGATGGTCTTTAGTTGGCAGACTGTTATTGAGATAATGCATAATGGCTGAAGACATATATATATATATATATATATGATGCCAGTAACCAAATCTATTCACTGTCTACTTTGTTGACAGGTTCTGTTTTGTTTGTTTTAATTTTAAGATTGAATTCATCAATGTGACACAACTATTAAATTGAAACAATTAAAACTGTCCATCAGCATGACTGTATAGATTTTTCAGAAGAAGAATAAGAACAGAGATAGAAATTATAGTTACTAGTAAGATTGAAGTATCATGTCTGAGTGTTGAAGGTTATTCATTTTCTTTTTGTTTTTGTTTCTCTAAAGTGATGATTATGATTATGATGACGGTAATGTAACATGATGCGAATGTATGCATTTGTCTGTGCGTGTGTGTGTGTGTTTTGCTGACATGAGTTGAAGCATTGACTGGCACAAACAATAGATTCTGACAAATAAGCAAAATGAGTATCATATATAACATGTGTAATATCACTTAAGGTTACTGAGTCATTCTTGAACTTTTAAAATGATATACTTTATTTATTTTCAAAATTCTTTGCCTTCATTATTTAATATTTACCAAGACTGAGTACAGTTTGTACTTCAACTAATAGTTAGCTTGTTATCCTCAGTAAATTATCTTATTGTGAAATTAGACCGACTGGTTGGTTATCAGCGTTCTTATAACTTTCACCATGAATAGGATGACACATTATTGTTATAATTTTATTTCTTCGACAGCGTCGATCGAGTGGTCATTTGGCAACTACTTCGCTACTACGGGGTGCCATCGACAATTATACGTCTCATCCAACAGTTATACGACAATGCTGCATCGCATGCCAAGTAATCCACAACGGGAAACTTACGGAAGCCTTCGAAGTGAGGACGGGAGTGAGGCAAGGCTGTCTACTATCACCAATGATCTTCCTGATTGCAATTGATTGGATAATGCGATAGACAACGGCAACCAACGAGGGAACAGGCATAAAATGGACTGACACAAAAGACTTGGAGGACCTACTCAGGACCTGGATTTCGCCGATGATATATGTCTGATTTCCCATAAACTGGAAGATATGCAAGTGAAAAGTAACAAGTTGGCAGAAGAAGCATCAAAGATAGGACTTCACGTGAACATAGATAAAACAGAGGTGATGAAGATTCCTGCCCAACATCAAGAGCAACAACAGACAACAATCAGCATGGATGGGAGGAACCTGAAAGAAACAGCCTCCTTCACCTACCTGGGAAGCATCGTTTCAACTACAGGAGGAACTGACGAGGATATCAAAGCCAGAATCGGAAAAGCAAGACAAGCTTTCATTACTCCTAAGTCTGTGTGGGAGTCAACAGCACTCAGCATCAAAAATAAAATCCGGATTTTCAACTCCAATGTGAAGTCACTGCTACTATACGATTGGATCAGAGACTTGCACTGCGCGTCATAAAGAGCATCTCAAACAAACTTCAAACCTTCATTAACAGTTGTCTTCGCTCAATACTCCTCTCAAGATCATATGGCTGGCCAGAAAAGATCAGCAACAGGGATCTCTGGCAATGAGAGAACCAACCCAACAGGATCCGATTGTGAAACAAATAGGCAGGAAGAAATGGAGATGGATTGTCCATACACTGAGGAAACCATCAAGTGACATCACTAGACAAGCCATTGCTCGAGTGGAACCCGAAAGGGAAGCGGCGAGTTGGTCGTCAGTACGTGGGTGACTTGGAGGAGATCATGTGAAGAGGAGATGAAAGCGTGTGGGCAAACTTGGAGCGGGGTGAAAAAGTTGGCAGAGAATCGAACGTAATGGAGAGGTGTGGCTGAAGCCCTATGTTCCTCTAGGAACTAAAGGATACAATAATAATAATGTGTTAATAATTATCTTCAGCAAAAAGTGAAAAGTATTTTCCATGATAAATATTTTGTTTTAAATTAGGAATGCTTTTGATCTTTCATCAACATGTTTCGCCTTTTTAAAAATTCAGAATAAATCAAAACGAAGGTGTAAGTCAAATCCTACTATTGATTGTTCAGTGTGTCATATGTTCTTGCTTTGGATTTCACTGAGGTGTCACTTTGAAGGAATCCGGTTGATTTTAAGATTTATCCCAAAATGATATTAGCTAGAGAACCCCTGAAAACCAGGGAATACAGGACCCTTCTCCATTTTGCCCCTGTTTGGGACTTCTTATCAGTACGCATCCACGAAATAAATTACCTAAGAGGGAAAAGGGGAGAGAAAACTTTAGAAAATAAAAGTTCCATTACGTAATGTGTGTGAAAATCACCTAGTCAACCTGAATATACAGACAAAGATATGAGAGTGAAAGAAGTGGTAGCGTTTAAGTAATGCGCATATTCATAATGATGAAAAATAACAACTTAACAAGCAAAAATATTCGAAATTAAAACCAAGATATAATTTGTTTCATTGAATTTTAGATTGTCCCGTCGATTGATTGGACAGAAGTGCTCGGTTTCAGGCTGACATGTTGGTTTCTTGTGCCGATGCTTCGTCGATGTCTGGGCATGTAATAAGAAGTTAATTGATGGATGATCACTAGCAGCGGAATCAGTCGATGGGGAAATCTGAAATTTAATTAAATAACCACTATGACCCGTTGCACAAGAGGTGGCTCTCGTGGCTCAAGTGGTCTAGTGGATAACGCTTTGGCGTTTGAAACTATGGGCACTGGGTTCGAGCCTAGGTGTGAAAATCATCACTCACTGGGGAATGCAGATACACCCAAATGACGGGTTCCAAATAAGACGAAATGGGCATCGTGGATTCCATTGCTAGTCACCATCCACCAGTTTAAGATATAATTTGTTTTTTGAGTTTGCTCACGGATTGATATCAATTAGAGTACCACTGAAAACCAGGGAGTATTGGAAATCTGTTTCATCCTAGTTTAGGCCATTGAATAGGGTCCCATTGTCTGAATAGTATACGAGCTTGCTGGCCTTGTAACCTGTAGGCTCTGGGTCCGAACCCCGGTGGTGGGTGCACACTTCTGATGATTCCCAGACTAGGATAAAATAGCTGTCCAATACTTCCTGGTTTTCAGTGGTTCTCCAGCTGATATCAATCCGTCGTCAAAGGGGTGGAAAACAAATCTAATCCTTACAAATCAACTCTTGAAGGATATAATTACTACTCTGATCGAGACAAAGCAAACAAGTATCTTTCATGTCTTTGATCTTCAATGTCAGCCTAGGTAGGTTTTAGGCCATAAATGGTGAGTGATTTATCTGTGAATAAGTATGAGTAAGAAGTTACTCAAATTCTCTTATAATAATACTGATAGACTCTTGTGATCACTCTGAAACAAATGTATGATGGAACCAGATGTTGAGAGTCCCTGTTTTCTCTCACTCTGCCTAGTCAAGAACCATAATGCTCTGAAATACACTTATGAACTTTAGATTGTATACTTGTTCGACGCAATCGGCTTTGTAGGAACTACAAAACTGGTGTATGACGCAATTAATGAATTAATTGTCTACTGGAAAATGTAACTTCCAAGTTAATAATGGAGAATTTCCTTGTCAGTGGTATTTACAGTCAGTTTATGAGGATCACAGTTTCAATCACATACGTTGTCCCAGATTCATGAAAACACTATCTCCGACACAGATCGTTTCATTTGTCCTCGTATTTCTTAGTTCTACTTCACCACACATGTTACAGTCAACAGATCTAACTGGATATCTGTTGTCTAAAAAATGATGTCGAGGAGAAATTTCCACTCAAGTTTCTGTTTCATCTTCAAACAGTCCTTCAGAATACTCAGATGTAGTTTTGTGATGAGTAGGATGTGGTTTTCAAGATGGACAAAGTATCCATTCCATATTAGTTTTCTGTGCACCGATCTCGAGATAGAATTACATGAAATGGAGCCTTTGGGTTTTGTATGAAAAATCTGAACAGAAGAGTCTTATCAGGACGTTTAATGTAACTCGTCTACTCGTGGTTACGTAAACACAATCAATTCGAAATGTTAGCAAGCTGCAGAAAAGAAATATATGTAGTGTAATGCCTCAGGACTATACATGATGGGCATGTGAATATATGTTGATTTACTTGACTTCTTTCTCTTTCAAAAGAGTTTCACGAATTGCTACAAATACTATTGATGTTCTTTTGATTAGACACTAGTAAATAGTGTGACGTGTCTAGTCCTTTCTTTGCTGTAAACTGAATTCTATCAGTCAGGTTCGCAATGTTGCCACCATTCTAGGTAGCTCGCAATCACGCTGCACATTGACTTGATGATATTAGATAGTTGGAGGCAAACGGCAGGAAGCCTTGCCTGACCTAAGTTTCATGCTGGTCGGCACTCATCAGTCACCAAGGCGTATCTGCGACCTTGAACGAACTCATGTCCCTTCTGAGATTCAAACCCGCGTCACTCAATGAGTACTGCAGTCGGAGACGTTACCACTGAGCTATTCGGGCTCGCGACTGACCTCCTGTAGGACTGTAGTGAATACTTTGATTGGACACTAGTAACTAGTGTGATGTGTCTAGTCCTTTCTTTGGTGCAGCCTGAATTCTATCAGTCAGGTTTGCAATGTGGCCAGCATTCTAGGCACCCACTACAGTCCTTCAGGAGGTCAATCGTGAGCCCGAATAGGCTGCAGTATTTACTGGGTGACGCGGGTTCGAATCTCAGAAGGTACATGAGTTCGTTCAAGGTCGCAGATACGCCTTGGTGATTGGTGAGTGCCAACTAGCATGAAACTTAGGTAAGGCAAGGCTTCCTGCCGTTTGTTTCCAACTGTCTAATACTATTGATGTTCACTAATTATGAAAACAAATTGGCTTGACAGGAATTTCACGACTCTTAGCACACATCAGTAAAGCGTACCTTCAACGTTGAAGAAAGTCATACTCCTTCAAAGATTCCAATCTATGTCACCAAAAAATTGTACTGAAAACATTTATTTCTTGATACGAATTTAATTTTAATCTCTCACACTCCCTTTCCTCTTATCTATTTGAACATGACCTGGAAAACATTCGTACCTGTCTTTCTGCATGACTAATTCAATGTAGTTTGTTTACTTATCAGTCTTATATCTCCCAAAGTAATTTCAAAAGTATACATATATCCGTGTGTGTAGAGTACTGAGCAGCTGACGAGTTCTACCGAAATTTGATGAATTCATTAAATCCTGCTTCATTAACCTTTGTTGCTTGTTTTAAAAAATTGTACCACTCTTTTCAAATTAAAAATGATTTCCTATGAAATGGAATATTCTTCAAAGAATAGTCACCAGATAGAAACCAGTTTAGTTGTCCGTTCTTTAGTACACTGAATCAAATCCACAGATTGGATATTGAATACGGTCATGAAACTAAATGACACGTGACTGTTATACACTGTAGTGTAATTTTCGTTTTCGGTGTTAATTTTCAAAGAATCAGTGTTCTTCAAATTCATGTGTTTTTCTCGGCCGGGCGGTTTAACTGAATTATTTCAATATCCAACCCAAAGAATCCGTTGAAATCAAGAGTCCTAATCCATTCTCTCTAGAAATGACTGTGAGTTCAGCTATGTGTTTTCAGAAGGCTCTTCTCAAGTATTCACTAATACTTTACTGAAAGTTCATAGTCGTACCCTTGGTCACCGACAGTCTGTTTACAGTGACTGCAAAAGAATATTTAGAATTTGGATTTTGTCAGCGGGAAGGTCTTTCATTCTGTTTATTCATTCCACTGAGTTCCAAGTAGAACGTAAGACTTTAAGCTTTGAAGTTCTAGTAGCCATGGTGTTACTGGCTTCATGTGCCATCTTCCTTCTTTTCTGAGCTTACAATCGGCTGGTAAGTAAACTAGGCGAGGCTTAAGAATATGTCAACCGATTGCATAAGTAGTTAGTCGATGAGTATTTTACTATTGAATCGCTGAAGCAAACTGTGGGGAAGTTAACTTCTGTTAAATATCTTCCTTATCCTCAAAGTGAAATATGATTTAACCTTAATAAAATTATTACAAAAACTGGGAAAGCAGAAGGATTAGACGCAATCCCTGCTGAGACATTGGAAATGGACTGAGAGACATCAACGGACTTGATGACACCACTACTGGAGAATGTGTGGGAAGAAGGCAAGTTACCTGCAGATTGGAAGGAAGGCTACCTGTTCAAACTGCTAAAGAAAGGAGACTTAGATCAATGCAGGAACTAGCGCGGCATTATGCTGCTGTCCATCCGAAAAAAATACTAAGCCGCATCATTCTGGAGAGAATCAAACACACTCTGGATGAAAAACTTCGACCGAAACAGGCTGAAGTGAGGAGAAACAAGTCATGCATCGATCAAATCGCAACACTACGTATCATCACTGAACACAGCTCTCTACTTCACTAAACTTCATTGACTTTGAAAAGGCCTTCGATAGCGCAGCGTCAATGGAGAGGTGATTTGGCAACTACTTCGCTAATACCAAAGGGTGCCGCCAACAAGTATGCGCCCTCATCCAACAGTTGTATGATAATGCTACATGTCAAGTAATCCACAACGGAAATCTCACGTAATCCTTCGAAATGAAGACGGGAGTAAGAGAAGCTGGCTGGCTGTCTACTATCTCCAATGATTTTCCTGATTACGGTAGACTGGGTAATACGACAGACAGCCAGAAATGAAGAGACAGGCATAGAATGGACCCACACAAAAAATTGGAGGATCTGGATTTCGCCGATGATATATATACGACTGATTTCCTACAGACTAAAAGATATGCGAATGAAAAGCAACAAGTCGGCAGAAGAAACATCCAGAGAAGATAGGACTTCATGTGAACATAGAGAAAAAAGAGATGGGTGACGAAGATTCCTAGCCAACAGCATCAGTAACAGCAACAACAACAGACAACAATCAGCATAAATGGAAGAAATCTGAAAGAAGCAACCTGCCTCATCCACCTACCTGGGAAGCATCGTCTCAAATACAGGCGGACGGAACTGATGAAGATATCAAAGTGAGGATCGGGAAAGTAAGGCAGGCTTTTATTACTCTCAAGTCTGTGTGAAGATCAACAGGATTGACTCAGCATGAAAAATAAGATGCGGATTTTCAACTTCACTGTGAAGTTAGTGCTACTTACTTTACGGATCAGAGACTTGGCGCCGCGTCAAAAAGGCCACTTCGAACAAACTACAGACTTCCATCAACAGCTGTCTTAGCTCAGTACTACTCAAGATCAGGTGGCCGGCCAGAATAGATCAGCAACAGTGAGGGATATCTGGCAATGAACGAACCAACACAGCAGGAAGCAATTGTGTAACAAATATGCAGGAAGAAATGGAGGTGGATTGGCCATACTCTGAGAGAACAAACCATTGTCAAGTGACGTCACACGCAAGGCGATCGCTCGATTGGAACCCGAATAGGAAGTGGGAGAGGTGGTCGTCAGTGCGAGAGTGACATAGAGAGGGAGGAGAAGCTGATGCGAAGAGGAGATAAAAGCATGCGGGTAGACGTAGAGCCAAGTGAAAACGTTGGTGGAGAACCGAATGCATTGGAGACGTGCGGCTGAAGCCCTATTTTCCTCTAAGAACTAAAGGAGAAAATAATAATAATAAAATAATTATTTTCATAACTTTTAAAATCACTTAGAATTTTTGAATTTACAGTTAATAGGCCAAAATGAACATTAAAATTTTGTTTAAAAATGACTGCCTACCGCATTTAGATTCATTCAAACTTCTTTACGAATATATGATATACTGACACTTTTTTAAAACTTTTGTTTAACGCATTTGATGTGTTACAAAACAAGAAATGTTTGACTTTTGCTCTCAATGCCATCTTTCTTCCGCTGGCCTCATATTCGTCGTACGAGTTGCCGATGTCCGTTGATATGGATAGTCCGGTGTATACCATCCTAATCTAGTTCACTACATCAAATAGGTAAGACGTGACCAGAAGTATTTACTTTTTACACTCAAAAGCCTACAAAACCTCGATTACTTTCCTTTTCATATCTATTACTGATCATATTACTTATCCTTATGAAATAAAAGTACAGTTCATCAGAATAAGTATGTAAGTAATTTGTTAATATGCGCTTTTTAAAGTGCGAATAAGGTGATTCACCTTATTGCTGACCTCAAACAAACTGTGTGTTACAGATATTAACATTTATCTAAATAAACTTGAAGTTGACTGGTAAATTATTGAAGATAAGTGTAAAACGAAAGCCAGTAAGTAACTAAGTGACTCATTTTTCCGTTGTAAACACACTCCTAAAGCGAATAAGTTATACTGACAATTGTTTAAGTGTAAATTTATCCGTGTAATAACTAAGGTTAGCTGAGGAAACCTTCATTACGCAAAAGATTAGAATTGTGGCGTGTGCTACTGATAAGATTTATCAGTAGTATGTAAATCGATATTCATCAGCATAAAAACATTAAACTACAGGGAGATAGATTTGATGTCAGCGAAAGCAAATGATAGAGTGTGACGGAGATACATGGAAGACGTGAAAAGAACACAATTTGAAGGAAGGGTAGAAGTAGTCTGACATGGAAGATCCGTGCAAATGGTAATTTGAAGATAAGGTGTACATAATTTTGCCATACGGCGATACCGAATCGCTAAGTAACATTACTTTATCAAGACTCTCTTCTTCTACCGTTACAGAGGTAATTGCCACACGAATTATCTGTCAAACACCCAGTCAAATGATTCCCTGAACATAACAATAAACAGATTCTACAGTTGCAAGAAAGTCTTACAGTCCACAATAAGGACAACACTATAACAGCTGTCATCTCAGATTCCTTTAACATCTAATTACTGAAAGATATTTTCTAAGCTAGTAATATTCACTAAATTCGAATAATTAGTATAATCTTAGCCCTTTATCGGAGATTATATAGTGTTATGTACTGGTCGAGAATTTAATAGTCCTGACGCAATAAAGACGGAAATCAGAAGACCACTAGGTTTGCGATGATACTTCTATTTTCCAAACACAAGGAGAATCAAAATCACACAAGTGTGTGAGAGCAAAATATGAATGTCCGAACAAGTGTGTGAACACAAGTGTGTGAGCGAATATTCAAAATGAACAAATCAATAGACAGTCTTAACATGATTGGCTAATTATAATGGAATATCGATCCATATATACATCGCAAAATATATCAGAATGTCAAACAAAACACACATATTATATGGATACATATCATATAGCATATTCCTTTTTTGAAGTAGGGCGTTTCAGTATATACGCCAAAATATAACAGCATGATTTCATGAAAATTCAATAGTACACGTTTAACTTTTGAACCTACTGCCTAATTTAATCCATTACATTGAGCAGATATCAGTAGCAAGCAACATTTTATGATAAAAGTGCAGCAAATGTAACGCAGTTCAAGAATATAATGCCACCGATAATATGTACGCCAGAAAAAAGAAGTTCAATGCAAATTTCATTTAAAAGCCATACAAAAATCTAACTTTTCATGGAACCACCATAGCTCCAAAAACTGCGGATATGCAATAGAGCCACTCACTGTTTATATACAATATGCAGGCTGATTTAACAAATACACGGGTACATGTGAATCCACGGGCGTCTACACTGTATATGAAAATATTCAAAATATTCCACTATTATAAGACTCTTGATCACAGATTTCCACCATTTTCAACATTTTTACCAATGATTTTTACCCTGAAGTCTGTTATATATCTTTCCTGGTCAGATATTATTTTATTTATAATTGTTTTTATGAATAATGAATTCGTTATGTTCTCTGAGCTGGTTGATTTAATTTATATAGTTGTATTTCTAAACACAAGTATATAGAAAATCAGCTCACACAGACCACATACTCAACTATAACAGTATTAACCTGATTACTCACAAAAGAAACTGTGTGCAAACATTGTTTAAAGGCATTTAATTGGTGGATTGTGACTATTAGTGGAATCCAGGACAACACGCATTTCGTCCCATTTGAGACTCGCCAACTGGATGTACCTGCATTTCCCAGTGAGTGATAATGTTCCCACCGAGGCTCGAACCCAGTGCCCATAGTTTCAAACGCCAAAAGCGTTATCCACTAGACTACTTGGGCCACGAGAGCCACCTCTTGTGCAACAGGTCATAGTGGTTATCTAATTGAATTTTAGATTTTTCCGTCGATTGATTGGACCAAAATGCTAGGTCTCGGTGGGAACATCATCACTCGCTGACTGGGGAATGCAGGTACATCCAGTGACGAGTCCCAAATAGGACGAAATGCATATCCTGGATTCCTCCACTAGTCACCATCCACCAATTAAATTCTAATTAAATGCCCAAACATCGTCGAAACATCTGCACAAGAAGCCGAGATGTCAACCTGGGACCAAGCATTTCGGCCCAATCATTCGATGGGAAAATCTAAAATTAAATTATTTAAAAGCGTTTAAACTCACTGTAGCACTCCGGTGTTGAAGAGGATGGAGAAAAATTACCTACTAACAACCGTCTTCAAAAATAATGTATATCTTCACAATTTCATCAAAAAGTGTTTAAACTTAAGAAGTCATAACACCAACAACAAATCAAAATCAAAGACCACAAGAAAATTCATCCTACCATATGTATAAAAGAAAATATCTCTGAAATAACAGCACACATGCCAGCCAGTCAGCACAACCACTTCATTTGATATTGTGCAATCAAAAGATCCAACACAAAAAGAAGATAAAATTAATACCATTTACAAAATAAACTGTATCAACTGTGACAGACATTATGTTGGTCAAAGTGGGCATCCCCTTTGAATCCAAATCCAAGAAAAAAAACTGTTTGTAAAAAGGCTTGATATATATTCTTTCATATCAATCAATTCATGTGGATAATTACGGATACCAATTTGAATGGGATAATGTAGAAATTTTAAATACAGAAAACACCTAAAGTTATGCCAGAGAATTCCTAGAAGCCTGTTACCCAAGTGAATTAGCAATTAACAAACACATTAGATGGTTGAAGGCAGTCGGCGGGACGCCTAGTCCGACCTAAGTTTCGTGCTTCACCCGGTGAGTACCGCAGTCAGAGACGTTACTACTGAGCTATTGCTGACAAGTGCTAACTAGCGCGAAACCTAAGTCAGGCTGGGTTACCTACCAATTGTCTCCAACCATCTAATATCAAGAATTCAAAGTGCACCACAATGGCGATCTACCTAGAATGGTGACCACATTGCAAACCTGACTGATAGAATTCAGTTTGCACCAAACAAAGGACTAGACACATCATACTAGTTACTAGTGTTCAGTCAAAATAACAAACACATCATTACAGAACAAATTTACCAGCTAATAAAAAGTAAATCACATGATGACAAGAAAGCTCGAATTCCAACTCAATAAAAAAAAATGATCAGTAAAGACGTAAACTAGCATCCAGTCATGACACTGGTTGCCTGGAGATACAGTTACAACATTCTTGGAGAATTTAAATGAGTTCATTTCATACGAAAACCTGCGCTGAAGATACTGTCTAGAAGGAGGACAATGACAGCTTTGCAACTAAATCAACCATCTCACAGAAAACATCTAATTCAGTTGTTATATGCATATATATATATATATATATATATATATATATATATATATATGTTAATGGGAGAAATATGAAAGAAGCAACCTCCTTCACCTACCTACCAACCTACCTACCTGTGAATCCTCGTTTCAACTGCAGGCAGACGGAACTGATATGGACATCAAAGCGAGGATCATCGGGAAAGCAAGGCAAGCTTTGATTACTACTATGTGGATCAGAGACTTGGAGCCGCGCCACGTCACGAAGGCCACTTCAAACAAACGACAGACCTTCATCAACATCTGTCTTCGCTCAATACTACCCAAGATCAAATGGCCGGCCACAAAATATTAGCAGCAGGGAGGGATCTCTGACAGTGAAGGAACCAACCCAGCAGGAAGTAATTGTGCAACAAATATGCAGGAAGAAATGGAGGTGGATTAGCCATACTCTAAGAAAGCAAACCATCAAGTGAATGACATCACACTTCAGATCATCGCTCGATTGGAGCCCGAATGGGAAGCGGCGAGTTGGTTGTCAGAGGGTGGGTGTGACATGGAGGAGGAGAAGGTGATGTGAAGAGGAAATTAAAGCATGTGGGCGAACGTGGAGCTAGATGAAAACGTTGGTGGAGAACCCCGCAATGGAGATGTGAGGCTGAAGCCCTATGTTCATCTAGGAACTAAAGCAAACAATTATATATATTGATAATTGAATAATGTCTACTACAGTCAAATTGTTAATAGTGTTGATTAATAAATTAGTATAAATCTTTTGTTAAAAGAAAGACGCCATTTTTAATGTACTGCTTTTCTATTTCACTTGTGTGTGTTGTTTTTTTTATTACCTCTTATTCTCATGTATAAATTATGCAAGCATCAATCGATCTGACATACACAGTTAATTTCGGTATTTAGGATAATATGTTTGATTATTTCTATGACAATGATTATTATTTGTATTTGTGTGGTTGTGTGCATAAGTGAGTGTGTGTGAAGTAATTAGCGTTTAATTTATTTGTTTAAATCATTCAATGTAATTTATAACAGTCTAAGAATACGCCTAATTAATTGACAGATATAAGAAGAAGAAGAAGAATCATAATTTAGTAAGATGAGAAGTAAGAAAACCTTCGCATATATTTACGCCTTCTTTTTCTTCATTTCTCCTCTTGTGATTAATCTTTGCTTCTAAAATATTTACATGTAGGCTGATGCCACATTGTTGCTATTATTATTATTATTATTATTACTATTCTATTACACAAGTGGTCGCCTACTGATTGTAAAAGTGTTTTCTGAATGACATGAAAAAAATGCCTAACAGTTTTGCTTTTTCAACTATGAGTCAAGATTATATATACCAGATGGTTGGTGGTAGTCAACAGGAAACCCTGGACCTAGGTTACATGCTAATCGGCTTTCATCAATCATCAAGGCGTATCTGCAACCTTGAAGGAAGTGATATCCTCTTTGGAGTTTCAAATGAATCTATGTTATATAAAAATACTATTTTGCGGGAATTCCCTTCCAGTTACATCCTGATATGGTATCTAACGATCGGTTACCTGAATATGAACAATTTTTGAATACATTTGTACAAATTACTTAAGTAAGCCACACCGATATCCCTTATTATTATCATTATTCTTTTGGGTTCTGCGTCGTACATAGGGCTTCAACAACGCATCTCCAATTGTTCTATTTTCTACTGTCCTCTTCAGCTGGGTCCACGATTGTTCACAATCTCTCATCTCCTCCTCGTCACACGATCTCCTTCATGTCACCCTCCCACTGACGACCCACTCGATCGATGGCCTGTATAGCGCACGATATCACTCAACGGCCTCCTTAACGTATGCTCAATCCATCTCCACTTTCTCCTATATATTTGTTCAGCATTCCCCTCTTGGTTGGTTTGTTCTCAGACAGCCAGCCAGCCAGCCAGAGTTTCTTGTTGCTAATTCTTTCTGGTAGGCCAGCCATTCGATCTTCAATATGAAGCTAGTGAAGGAAGTAGCTGTTGATAAAAGTCTGTCTTAGTCTGGTGGAAATGCTTTGTGAAACACGCAGTGCCAGTTTATGACCTGTACAGAAGCACCGACTGACTTCACATTTGTGTTGAAAATCCGAATTTTGTTCCTTATGCTGAGTGCGGAAAATTCCCAAACTGGTTTTAGATTGATGAAGGCGTATCTTGCCTTTCCAGTTCTGACTTTGAAATCTTCATCCGTTCCGATTGCCTGTAGTTGAAACGATGCTTCTGAGATAAGTGAAGGAGGCAAGCTCTGTTAAATCTCTCCCTTTGATGGTGATTGCTGCTGGTTGTTGTTACTGTTGCTGCTGGTTGGTTGATTGGTTATCTTAATCACCTCTGTCTTCTCTGTGTTCCCCTGTAGTCCTCTCTTCGCCGCCTATCTCTTCAGCCAGTTTGTTAGTTTTTGCCAGCCTGCAAGTCTTCGAGTTTTTGTGACATTAGACATTATTCATCCACCCGTGAAACCCAGATCTTCCAGAGTCTTCTTATCAGTGGTCCAAAGTACTCCTGTCTTCTCACTGCCAATGCGCAGTCTGTCGCATGGTCCAGTCTACCACAATTAGGAATATCACTGGTAACAGTAGGGTGCTAGCCTTGTCTTACTCAAGTATTCACTTCAAACGCCTGGCTGAGTTTTCGGTTTTGGATCGTCTGACACGTGCCACCGCCATATAACTGTCGAATGAGGTTGATAAAGACCTAGGCAATACACGCCGTAGTGTTGAAGCAGTTTCTAAATTACTTCTCGGTCAACGCTATCTATCGAAGTCATTTTCGAAGTTGACGAAGTTGAGGTACAAGTTTGACTCCTATTCTCTGCTTTGTTCTATGACGATACGTAGAGTTGCAATTTGATCAATACATGATTTGCCTTTCCTGAACCCAACATGTTCCGATTGGTGGATTTCCACATCCAGTGCAATTTTTATTCTCTCCAGGATGATGCGATTTAGTATTTTACTTGGCGTTTGTGGACAAGAGCCTTATTCCACACCATTTCTTGCAAAGTGAAGCATAAGTCTTCTTTCTTTGGTGTCTTGACAAGGCAGTCAGTCTTTCTTCCAATCAGTAGGCACCTTTCCTTCCTTCTAAACCTTTTGCGATAATGGCGTGAGCACATTTGTAGCGTTCTCTGGGTCCGTTTTGAGTTCTTTGGGGGAAATTCCTTTCGATGTCCCTTGTTTAGTGTTTACATTGTATAAACTTGAGATTGATAAGGCTCTTATGCATTTTGACATTTAATTTTGAAATTTTCGAACTATATTTCTTGAGAGATATGAATTCGACTCCATGTATTACCAATTCGTTTAAGTGGCAAGACAAAATTCGGATGGTTTGAATCGATCAGCCTGTCTTAGTCAAGTCGAAATCTAGTATACAACCGATAAGCTCGACCCAAAATGAGCAAAATCATCGTCTGGTATTCAGATCAATTTGATATGGCTAGCAAGCACTAGCGGTTGATGTGAGTAGTATTTAGATGTATCAGTCAATCTGTAGTACGTACCATCAGGTAATCCATCCCGAACGGGATGTAGCAATGGCTATCA